>CM062570.1:67611545-68211545 GCA_031468815.1 Morus bassanus
TGGTGTGCCGGGGCGGGGGTGTGCCGGGGGGGTGTGGTGTGCCGGGGGGGTGTGCCGGGGGGGGGGTGTGCGGGGCGGGGGTGTGCCGGGGCGGGGGTGTGCCGGGGGGGGTGTGCCGGGGGGGTGTGCCGGGGCGGGGGGTGTGCCGGGGGGGGGTGTGCCGGGGGGGGTGTGCCGGGGCGGGGGTGTGCCGGGGCGGGGGGTGTGCCGGGGGGGGAGTGTGCCGGGGGGGTGGTGTGCCGGGGCGGGGGTGTGCCGGGGGGGTGTGCCGGGGTGGGGGGTGTGCCGGGGCGGGGTGTGTGCCGGGGCGGGGGTGTGCCGGGGGGGTGTGCCGGGGGGGGGGGGGTGTGCCGGGGGGAGGGGTGCCGGGGGCGGGGCGTGCCGGGGGCGGGGCGTGCCGGGGGCGGGGCGTGCCCGCCGCGGGGTGACACCCCCGCCTCTCCCGGGGCCGCCCACATGCGCAGGCGGGGCCGGGCGGCCGGGGCCGGCGCGGAGGCGGAGCTGCCGCCCGCGCTATCGGCAGCGGCCATGGCGGCGGGCAGGGTGCTGGTGTACGGGGGCAGGGGGGCGCTGGGCTCCCAGTGCGTGCGGTACTTCAGGTCCAGGAACTGGGTGAGCGCCGGGCCGGGGGGCGGCGGGGCGGGGAGCCGGGCCGGGGGGCGCCGCCGGCAGCGCGGCCGAGCGGCGGGAGGGCCGGCCGGCCGCTAACGCCCCGTTCTCTCCCCGCTCCTCTCGCCGCGGCAGTGGGTGGCCAGCATCGACCTGGCGGAGAACGAGGAGGCCAGCGCCAGCGTGGTGGTGGGGGCGACCGACTCCTTCCCCGAGCAGGCCGAGCAGGTGGGTCAGCCCCGGGGCCGGGGGCGCTGCCCCGGCGGCCGCTGCCCGGGCGGGGAGCCGCGGGTCCGGCCCCCGCCCGCCGCCCGCCCCTCGCCCGCTGCCGTAGCAGCAGCAGCGGCAGTGTCCGTGTGTCTGTCTGCGGGTGTGTGGGGGGTGGTTCCCGCTTTCCTGCGGGGCGGAGGGGCCCGGCGGGTGGCGGCCCCGCTGCCGCGCCGTGAGCCCGGAGGGCCCAGCCTCCGCTCGGCCCTGCCTTTTGGGGTTTTTTTTTTTGTGATTTCCGTTTACCTGGACGCATGCATGAGTGTGCAGAAAGCGCCTGATCAGGGGGTTTGGAGGTTCAGCGCGTGAGGCTGTTTTGCGTTATTTTTCTCTTGGGGACTTGAGAAGTTGCGGCTGAATCAGATGAGTGTAACGAAGATGGATTAGAACATCTTAAAATGCAACACTGCTTTCTGATGTCCTAACTCTTAAATGTGCCGTGTGTAGGTAGATGGTAGACTCAAAGCATGCAAACCCTGAGCCCTGATGAGACCCGTAAGAATGAACTGGTTCCCACAGAGGTAGACGTGGGAGAACCCAAGCTAGCCTAAAAACTGTTTTGCTTTATTCTCAAGAGATAGGATTTATTTTTTTTTTTAATTTTAACTTTTGAACCTGTTTCTCTTATTGATAAACTGAATCACTAGCCAATATGTATTCTTTATATCTACATAACTCTTCAGGCTTTTAAAGAGTAATGTAGAATGTTTGCAACGGATTTTTCAATGCCCAGCCTTTGTGAAAACCAGTGGATTTTTTTCTTTTATTGGGAGATGGATTGTTTGCTTTTCACTTTGGCAGAGAAAAATCGTAGCCAACAAACTCATTACCAACTATGAAGTCTTGTATTTGAAAGAGAAACAGGTACTGGATATCTAAAAGTATACAAACTGAAATGTAGGGGCCAGGCTCGAACTGATGGTTGTGGTGTAGGGAGAAGCAATGAGAAGGCTAATCTTCAGTTGTTCGTTTGTTGCACTGTCATCAAAAGTGACACCGGTAGTCCTGGTCAGACCTGGAGTTTCATTTCCCATATTAAACAGAACCATACCAAGAGAAGAACCTGTCAAAAAGTAAGTCACAAATAAAAATTTTTGTTAATGATATAGATAAGGGTCAGATCTTTCAGTCCTGCTCAAACTAGTTATTTCCAGTGACATCACAGACTGTGCGCTCTGACTTTCATCTATAGTTACCTTTCAACATGGTTATTTTGAGTTCGTAGATCATAAATGTTAATTTTCTGCAGCTCTTTAAATTGCTATGTGTCGTGTTGCTCCACCACATAACTTGAAAAAAGTAACTTTGAGGCTGTCTTGATATTTGCTGCTTACTTTTTCAGCCCAATGTTTTCAATATGTTTTTGTTCTCTGTATTGAAGGTGACAACAGAGGTTGGAAAACTTCTTGGTGAAGAAAAGGTGGACGCAATCTTGTGTGTAGCGGGAGGATGGGCTGGAGGCAGCGCCAAAGCTAAATGTAAGCCTATGGTACATGCATGCTAGTGAATGCATGAATGAAATCTGAGAGGAATCCTTAAAAGTCATGGTAATAAAGATATTTTGAGACCACCTTCCATCCTGAGTCCAGAAGAGGACATGAGCTTAAAAGTACAAAAATATTTGGTCACAGTGCTGATTAGTGCTTCTCTGAATTTTTGCTGTCTGTTAAATTTGTACAGCGCTTAGTGTTCTCAGTAATACTTTTTGATGCACCAATTCTCATCAGAAAAATCTTGATGCACTTTATGAAGGAGTTCAGCATTATTATCTATGAACTAACTTTTGCTGAGGTTACCTGTGTCAGGCAAGTTACACAAGACAGTGGCTGGGTAGAAACATTGATGTTGTTTCCTAATTTGTTGCTTGATGCGTAAAACCTCAGTTGCCTCCTGCAGTCAGTCCTCTGAGCTATTACTGTGCAATACAGTATTGGAAGCAGCTGTCTAATGACCTGAGATCATGCTACAGAAAAAAGCTTTAAGTTTAAAAAAAGCTTTTAAACATATAATATTCAGAATGAAATTTTATATTTTACCCACTAGTGTGGAGATGCAAGGAGAAAAAAGTAGCCTCGTTTTCTGTGTGGAGTAAATCTGTTAAAATGTGTCCTTTTCTTCCCCATTCCAGTTCGGACATTTCAGGCAAAGATTTCTTTTTAAAGAGAGACAGGATGGAAAGGCATACACACTTGTACCACAGTTGCATTATACTAGATTGTTATTAGTGTGCACTGTATTTTAAATAAAGTAACTTATCATAACCATAATTTATGGTGATGTTATCGGTAGGGTAGCAGGATATCTTGGGGTAGGTGGTCAGCTTATGTCACAGAGTTACTTATGCTTATTCTGTGTGGTGTTATGGAAATGGTCCTTTCTGAATACTAAAATCTTTGACATGGCTAGCTACTGTTTTTCTTCTTTTCCCATGCCGATATTGATAAAAAAAATCAATGATGAGAGTTCAGATTTTGCTTTCATTTGGAGTTACTGATGTACCTCCCCTGGCAGGCTCCCTTACCAGAGGTTGCACTCCAGTATGTAGGGGCACAGGAATGCACACGTCGTACAGCACAGATGCATGCATTTTCGATATTCCGTACTTGTGTACTGCTGTCAGACAGTCAGATTGTTTCTTGGTTTATGAAGTAATCTGGTGATAAGAAATATTTTTTGTTCAACTCCTTCATCTCTTGGAGTCTTCTATCTGCATACCGAGGGAGCGTAGCTCTTTTGCAGTCAGTGAGGAAGTTATGGAAGGAGACAGATCATGCTACTGCAAGGTGAGACGAGGCTAATGTGAGAGTTTTGAGATCCTTGACAGATCGAAGCAACCCCTACAAGAGTTTCAGGAACTTGGAACTCTTTGAACTGTTAATGGAGAGCTAATGAATCTATCTTGTCTTTGCTTATTTTTTTTATTTCTGGTACTGAGAAAGCAGATAATTGCCTAGAATATATGCTGTAGAGCTGGGACTCAAAGCCCGAAGAGAAGGGAGATACAAAAGACATAAACTGGTATTTTACCCAATGTGGAAGTACAAAATGGTAGAAAGCATGTTTTCATAGCCCTGTTGCATAGTGCTGCTGCAATCTGTGTGAGAGTAAGGAAATTAGAGTTGGAAGTCTTATATCTTTTAGTTAATTTCACTAATTGTCTTCCTAATCAGCTTTATACAAAAACTGTGATCTGATGTGGAAGCAGAGCATTTGGACATCCACTATTTCCAGCCACCTAGCCACAAAACATCTGAAAGAAGGTGGCCTCTTGACTTTGACAGGAGCTCAAGCTGCTTTATCTGGAACTCCAGGTAAAATGCAATGCGTGGTAATTGCTGGGTCATCAGCAGTTCTTGCTATCTGTTAGTCTGAGCGTTCTTGTTTGTAAGGCAACAGTTTCACTCCCCAATTTCTTGATATCTAGTACAAATGGAAAATTGCTGCTGAAACACTTCAGGAAAGTGTAATTTTACAGGTAGCAATACTGAATCTCTTGAAGCTGGAGTGTGAATAGATAGAATCAGTATTTAACTAATATTTGACATGCATTGGTGAAATGTACCTGGCTAATATATGATACAGTAAAAAAGAGTTGGGGAAATAATGAAGAATGGAAGCACGCAGCAAGCTGTAAGTACAGTGCTTAAATAAAGTTAAATCTCCTATTTGTGTTCTGAAAGGCAGTTGTTAACTGCCCAATTTTTCCATTGGTGATGACTCGGCTGATTCTGTGCTTGTCCTGTTCATGTTCTGATTCCAGTCTGCCTTTGCTTCAGACATAGATAAGCTTGTTGACCTTCGCCTTTGCCCTCCACTGGCTATTTAATACGAACTTTATTGAGTTTTTTCATCTCGCTCCTCATCGTCTTGGTCTGCATGGAGAAAGAAATCTGGGAGCAATTTAAAATTAAACAAAAAAAAGGCACAGACATACAAGCCTACAGGCAGGGAGAGAAAAGTTTTTGAGACAAATACTCTTATTTCCCAATCTTTTATTAGTGTGACTTCAACAGTATTTTGATGAGACATAGCTACTAAAATTTTAAAACACACAATAAAATTTTTAATATTCCTGAAAGCTGTGTCTAGAACTGTTCAGGAAAGGTATGCTGTATTTTCTAGTTAATGATTTATCTCCTGTGTTTACAGCTGCATCTGGCATAGTCTGAAGATAAAAGGCTTATTTTATAAGAATAAGCAGATGAATAACTTACTGTGTACTACTGACTGACCATATAGAAATGAAGAAATGTGAACTCTGGCAAACTTTGTTTTTGTTTGGGTGGTTTTGGGAGGTAGGGACCACAGCACAGGAATCAAAGTGATTTGCTTTCATGTTTTGAACTAGCTGGATTCAGTGAGTCTGGATTTTTCTGAAAAACACAGCCATGCTTTGGGCAAACACATGCAACTTATTAACATCAGGAAGAATTGGGAAAGAGTTGTTACTCAACTTTTGCAAATATGACTTGTTAGGCTTGTTACTACCAGCTGTTACAGAAGGAACCATCTTTTTCTTGTTTGCTGTTAGCATGATTTTTCTTTTCCTGTGTGAAAATGTTGACTTACATAATGCAAATTGAAGAATACTGAGAATTATATGAACAGTTACAGAAGCAGTCTGACAGTGATGGCTAAGAAATGTAGAAACCTGAAAAGGTTTAAGAAGACTTGGAATGTTTGGTTCAGATGAGGCAAGAGGGGAATATGACAGAGAGGCAAATATTTTTGTTGTAACAATAAAGTAAGTTAGCTACTGTTGCCCATGGTTCCTTGTAATAAAAATGGATGTTATACAATATGTCTAAGTGAATGTAATGGAAACAATTCTACAGTGCAACATTACCTTTGTAACTTTTGTAGAAACACAGAATGGTTTGGGTTGGAAGGGACCTTTAAAGGTCATCTAGTCCAACCCCCCTGCAACGAGCAGGGACATCTTCAACTAGATCAGGTAGCTTTGATACAAAATACTTGGGAACATTGGAAGGGGGTTGTGTAGTTATAGATGGGTAAAAAAGCATCCAGTTGTAGTAGACAAAAGACATGTATTTTTTCTTATGTGCTTAATCTGTGTCTAGACTGCTTGGCAGATAGACACCATGAGACATTCAGACCTATAGCACCCTGATTGTCTTGTACCTGACCAGTGTGCCTCATTCCTGTTGCTCTTACACTGCTAAATACTGTCTGCCTAGAAAGCAACGGTGTTTAGGAAGAAGCTTGCTTTACCTGCAGGTTCTTTAGTAATTTTTTGCCCTGAGGGTTTTTTTGTCATTTTCTCCAAAGGGCCTGTCAGACTTGGGGTGCTGAGCAAGTGAATTACAGCTCTGGAGAGATGCAAGCTGTATCTGTTTGGGTCCAAACCTGCAAATACCTTAGTCATATGATTAAAATTAGTGGATGATTGCCATATGAATGTCTATGAGCATCTTCACACTTACTCTGTTAGATTTGTCAGGTTAGCCCTGCAGGTCTCATCCTTCAGGGTACATTTGGGTACATTAACTAAACATGCTTAACTTGGTAAGCTGCTTAATTCTGTAGTGCTGAGTCAACTGCATTCTGTGATAGCTCCTGGATGCCTAATAAGAGCTTTTTGTTGTTTTTTTTTTTTTCTTTTAATATGTATGTTTTGATGCATTTTAAAAGACTGATTCTGTTCTGGCTGTGGTAAGTGGTCTTAATATTCACCAAACAATCCGAGTTTGTCATGCTACTGATAATATTGAGAGCTGTTTTGATTGTGCTCTAATTTGCCTGTTTTTAATTGTTAGGGATGATTGGCTATGGCATGGCCAAAGGAGCAGTGCATCAGCTTTGTCAGAGTTTAGCTGGTGCCAATAGTGGCTTGCCGTCTGGTTCTGCTGCTGTTGCCATTTTACCGTAAGTGGTTGCGTAGTGCCTCTGCCTGCGTTCTTTTATTTAATTACTGCTGTAACCTGGAGTCACGTGGGTCTGCTTGTGATGTCCCGTTCGCAGTACACAAACAGCTTCTCAGACCTACTTACAGTTTCATAGAGAAAGGAGGCATCTTGAATGTATGAACAAAATGATATGCCAGTCACCCTAAAAATGATTAAACTCTTTTTCCTTTGCAAAACAGTAGTGGATGTTAGGGTTAAAATTTGATTCACTTTTACCAGTTTAACCGTAACCATGCATTAATGTGTGATTTCCACCCCCACCCCTCCCAGTATAGACAGAACTTTGAAAATGAGATGAGCTATTCAGCACAGTTTTAGACTTAGCTGTGTCATAATAGTAAAGCAAAGGATTATTTGACAAGTTTTGACTTGGTGAAAGGTGCTTCTTCATAAGGTGCTGCGTATCTACGCTTGATCAGTAAAATTAGGTCACTTTGAGGATCTGCGACAAGAAAAAGTTCAGCTTGTATTTGCCTGTCACAGCTTCCTTTTTCATGACAAAAGCTAGTAAAAAGTGGATGACCTAGTAGGTCTTCACTATGCCTAAATTTATCAATTCTGCTGCAAAAATTTAAAGTTTGAGGCTTTGGGGTTTTTTTTCCGGGTCCATATCTAGTTCAGGACCCAGAACTTAAGACTAAAGAGTTCTGTATAGGGATTTGGAATTCTTCATGCTTTGTTTTTCTCATACACGTGCTCTTATGTGCACTTCTTCAGGTCAGAGAGCAACAGTATTAAAAGTGTTTGGATAATTGACACTACCTTCTACAGAGCCTTACAGACAGGCAGACACCAAGATCACTGGACTTCTGGGCATTCTGCACTTGCATAATTCTCATGAAGAACTCTTGGTCTTGAGTGACTTTTTGAGAGAGTAATTATACCTTGGGTTGTCATAAGCATCTCAGTGAGGGAGTTGTGAAGAGTTCACCCCTTCATATCATTGTATGTAGTGTAAATATGTATCATCAAAATCAAAACTTCCTGAGCTTGTGAACTTAATCTCTGCATTTGCAGCTGGCGTGAGGCTATTTGAAAGCATGGATGTAGCGCGTACATGCTGCACAGTACATGTCAACAAGCATGTGCTGCCATTCCCTGTCTGTGTGAGAGAGACTGGAAGGGAGCTGTGGGCTGAGTGATTGCCCTAATGGGCTGGGTGTCACAGCGGGCCAGGAAGGTGAGGGGTTGCAGGTTGGAGCTTTGATACGTGTTGAAACTGATGGCTATATGCTGTTAACACATGTAGAGGATGCATACCACGTGGTATAAAAGTCAAGCACATGTTACAGCAATGAACAGAAGCAGGTGGCGCTCATCAGAAATGTGATGTATAAATAAAAGGCTTATCTTTTTTAATCGCAGGGTTACCTTAGATACACCAGCAAACAGGAAGTCAATGCCTGATGCAGATTTCAGCTCCTGGACACCCTTAGAATTCATTGCTGAGTGAGTATCCATGTTATAACTAAGCAATTCCTCACTGTCCCTCTTGCTGCTGCATCTTATTGCATGTTCCTTCTAAATAGCTGTCTTGGATTTGGGTGGGTTTTTTTCCTCTGTCATCTCCTCATTGTGTATGTTTCTAAATTCTGTTGGGTTTATTGCACAGGCTTCTTAACTGGAGAAAATGAGCCCAACTCCGTCAACTTCAGCATCTCTACACCAGTTATTCCGACAAGGGAGATAGCCTTAAGCAGTTGGAAGCCAGAGAATCTCATAAAGCGTGTAGACAAATTAAATTGCAGACAGCAGATGCAGGAGACAGTAGTCTGGCTTAAGGGTAAACTGCAAATAGGCATGTAAACTTGTGGGATTTTTTTTTTTTTCTTTTAAACACTCTTTACTGCCCAGTCTATGGTGTGTTAGTTCACTTCTCTCAGCTGGCAAAATTCCTGCTCTTGTTTAGAAAAACTAGTCAAGATTTTTTGTTTTCCATCATCCGCAAAGGCTTGTCCTGATTGATGTTGCAAAATGCTGAAATTATATAACAGGAGGCTGAGATTTTGAGGCTTACTGTTTCTTGTTCCTCTCAGAGAAGGTGCAGCGTTAAGTATTGTGTTCTGCAATGTAATGGGGAGTAGCAAAGATTCTGTGGAGGGTGAGCTGTCAAAAGGTAGAAAATAAGGACACAATTGACTTGCCTCTGAGGGAAAACAAAGATGAATCTGCATTCGTACATTGTAAAGGGCTTTACTCTTACACGTTTCTAAACTCTTTTAGAACTGACACTGAAACTGCATTTACTTATTGCTGATTGTTCAGAGTAGTTTAGTTCTGACATTAGATTTCCCTTTTTGGGTGATTTTTTTTCTTTTTTTAAGTTGGACATCAGAGTGGGAAATGGTTTTTGTTGCAAGAAGCCTATGCAGCTGCTTGTGGCTCTTTAAAAGGGCCCCATCAATTGAATTTAGTTGGCCTAAAAATGTTCAAAAGAAGATCTTTAATTTATTGTGTTCCAGAGACTGCTTAGCCAGATGTTGTGGCTTTATAAATTAATTTTTTAAATTTTAACTTTTAAGTATTTTTTCCTTATGGGAGAATTAGGTTGATTGGTTTGTTTTGTTTCTTGGGTTCTAGTTCCCTAAACTTTGATCCAGCTTTGAAATCTGAAAATCTCACTGGCTGTGGAAGAAAAACATCCAGTGTTGTTAAGTGCTGGTAACATCCACATCTTGGGAAGGATGCAGGAAATCTTTTCCTATATGGCACTTGAATTTTGTGCCCTGGAAGCCATTGTGTCGGATAGCAGGATGTTCCAGCATGGCAGTTGCCGTGTCTGCAATATTGGAAGGGTTGGTAGACCTGAAAAATTTACGGTGCTTTCTGTATTATATTTTGAGTAAGGAGTTTCTGTTATGTTTTGGTGAGGGGTGTTCTGGTGGGCTACCTAGAATGAGTGCATCTTCCTTAGCACTATTTTGGATGTCTTAAGACTTTCTGGGCTTCTGCCAAGACCACTTTTGCAGTTAAATAAGTGTTACGATGGCCTGTTGGCAGAGTAATGGGTGCAGCAACTCTATTTTAGCTATAAATCCATGTTTCTGAAAAATACTACAAAGGCAACTTAAGTAGCCTTTCCTTCCCCTTTTCCAATTTTTTTTTTTAACTTGGAAGGAACTTGCCACTTCAGCATTTAAAGGTCCTGGCCCTTTCCTTTGAGGTGTTATAAAAATCCTATGTGTGTGCTGTAAAGCCCTATGGATTTCTCTGGGCCTCTGTCCAGCTCTGAGGGTCTGAATCCAGTGATCGCGTTGCTCGATTACAACTTACATAGAAATCACTAGAGAGGGCAATAGCAAAAGGAGGAAAAGTAACAGGCTTTATTTTATGCTTCCTGTCAATATACCCAATAGTAGCATTTTCCTCTTCCTCACCCTGTTTTATCTTTTTATTTTAAAACAGAACCTTTTTTGACTGGATAATGGGAAAGAATCGACCAAACTCAGGGAGTCTAATCCAGGTGATAACTACCGGAGGGAAGACTGAACTAGTTGCAGCACATCTTTGATGTCAGTCACTTAAGATGGTGGAACTTCAGCAAAGAAGCAGCTATGGAAAATCTGTCTGCCAGTATAATTTGGATGGGCTTCTGTACCCAGTGATGGTAGTTATTGTCATTAATGGAACCAGATTTCAAGTAATGTTTCTGTGCTGTCAGTTGTGAGCTATCAGCATTTATTTACCAACAGGTACCAAGTATTTGTCTCTAAATGGAAGTTGCAGGCTTTAAAGTCTGTAGATGTCCTAATTCTGAGCATTAGATGTCGATTTACCTGTTTTCTCTGAAATGGGAATTGTGCTTAATTATGCCATATAATCACATATATATAATGGTTGGATTTTTTTTCTCAGTAAGTGTTTCTGGCAATTTATGAATCTTTCGGTAGTCTGTCATCTTCTGTCTGAGAATGTAATCCCGCCCTGCATATTGTGTTGGCTGTAATTATAGGCAGTGTTACAGTCATATATAACGTCCTGGTCTCGTAACATTTTTCTTGTGAATGTTCCACTTGAGATAATGGAACTGTATAGAGATTACTCATTTGAGGAGGAGTTCCTAATTTGCCTTACAGTTTATAAGCTGCTATCAGGCCTACAGTTGTAGGATAGAACAGTTGTTCTGCCAAATGATTAATATGTCTTTGTGTTAGTCACGACAGTTCTTCACTTTTTGAGAAAGCAAAGTGCTATAAAGAAGTACTAGAAAAAGCATACCCTCACTTCTATTTGAATATGGAACTTTTTGTGCTGAATAAATGTATATTGTTTTAGGTACTAGGCTGTCTTCATCACTGTAATACAAATATTTGGATAACATTTTAATCACTTCAACTGAACTTGCAGTTCAGTTATGGCAAAGGACTTTTTTTTTTTTACTTATTTCCTTCTGATCATGCTGTGGTAGAGGTGCAGAAGAGCTACTAGCCATGCCTAGAGGCAGGCCTTCAGCTGGAGCAATGTTTTCTTTAATCCAGCTACGTTATGTGGAAATATAGCTTGGTTGCAGAGTGGAAGTACTGCCTATTCTGAGCATAGGCTTACATGGAATCACTACTGTCAGTTTTTTTGGAACACTGAAAACAATTGATTGTGCAAAGTTGTGTGTACATTTTCTCTATGTGCTTTTTTTTTAATTACCTTTGCGGTTGTGCTGGGGAAGGATGGACTGCCATGAGTCAGGAAACCTCTCCCCTGTGCCTGCTAGGAAAAGCTCTCGTGTGCCCTTGTCACTTTTAACGTGGTCATACGGCTGCATGAGTGCCTCTTTTGGTATGACTGTCCCTTTACTCCTTTTGTTCTGCTGGATGCAAAGGTGTAGAGGGGAATTTTTATGTCCTGTCAAACCAGTCAAGAACTGTCAATTCATGAACCTGCTTTTGATCTTAAATAGAAGACTCGCAGCCATACAGTTTGAGCAGCAGTTTCTTCAGGCTAAGAGTACAGACAAAAACTGCAAGGCAGTGAGAAGGAATGAAACACTAAGGTGCTGCTTGGTTATTCTGGAAAAGGGAAGAGCTGTTGTGCTACAAGCTTACATGATTTGAAGGCTTCCCTTTGCCAAGCTAGTTGAATTTCCAAGTTGCTTTCAAGTTGCTGTGTTGTGTCTTTTTGCAAACATCTATTGAATTGTGTCTCAGAAGCTCCCTGAAGAGCAGATCAAATTCTAGAATGGTGAAGGGAGCACAGCTGGGAGTCCAGATATGCATTTCTACAGCTGTATAAGAGCACAAGGCCAAGGACCTAGCAGGCTGTAAGGCTCATGGATATTTTTACAGAATTTGCTGTGGCAGAAGATGACAACGCAGCAAATGGGACTATGACGAACAGAGAATCCTTCATTTACCAGGGGCTACAGGAGCTTTTCAGGCATCTTTTATAGATTATGTGCACATACCTGGACCTTAATGTTGTCGTTAATAACCTGGTGAAAAAGGCAAATGGCTGGTCATTGATCATGTGGAATTAAGTTGAAGGTTGTGCCTAACAAATCCTGAGATTATACAGGAGGAAAGAGGGAAACCAGGTTTCAATTTTGGTAGAGTGCAAAAGGTCAGAAAAAGACAATGAGGTGCAATCCATGCATTTCAGAAGCTACATTGGTTCCTTCTTCTTCACTAGAAAGACCTGATGGTCCTGGTAGGAAAACCTGCAGCAGATCTGTGGTTCTGACCTAGTTGCCGCAGGTGTGCTCTGCCAGTGTCAACTAGAGATCAAGCCTTGAAAACAGGAGAGGCGTCCATGCTATGTGAAGGAGAGGGTCCCTAAGCTTGCAGAGACCTAACCTGGCCAGTTGTTCCCCTCTGTGTCATATTGCATGAACGCACCAGCGCAGGTCTAGAAGCAGAACAGCCATGTTAGGACAGTGTTGAACATGAAGTGGTGCCAGCAGTCACTCTGTGCTGCTGTACGTGTGCAGCTCTAGCTCCAGTGCTGGCTCAACACCACACAGGTCTGCTGTGCGTATCTTGACTGCTGCGCTCACCCAGCCGATTAAATGAAAGGCTACGGTTATTGTAAGACAGACTAGCTGTATAAACGCGCAAGATGGAAGAAATCCTTGTTGAATGGGGTGTGAATGTAGTAACAGTTGTCCTCAACAGAGCTTTCCTTCTTCCACTTCTGCTTGAAGCGGGAGGAATGGTAGAAAACATGAACAATTTCTCTGCTCCATAAAAAGTGTCTACCCCAGTGTCCTCATTTAACTCATACTGGTGCCTACCAGATAAGAAGCGGTAATGTAGCTACTGGAAAAAATATGTTGACTGTGGTGATGTAAGAGTGGTGAAATATGCTGACTGTGAAACAGTGAATGGTGTTAAAAGATAATTGTGAATGGAAGACTGGTGGCTGGATTATTAACTTTTATCAGTTGCAGGTATGAGTGGAAAGATATGAAAATGGCATTATTGAAGCTTGAGAGTGAGAATGGAGGTATTGCCAAGCATATGTCAAGCTTGCTGCTTGAGGTGAGAGATTTAACCTGGGGAGTTTGATGGAAAAGAGGCTTTATGTGACCAGTTTCATCCTGTGTCTCTACAAACTTTATTCCAGTTAAGTAATTGTCTAGGAAAAAAAGCCACCTGACCCTGCAAACATCTGGGTTGTCTGGCTCCTTCAGCAGGCTGAGAGTGCTGTTGGTGCTGCAGTGAGAAGGAGTGATGTGGTCTGTGGAAACTGCAGGGAGTTGTTATTCCATACTAAATCCATACTAGACACAGACACACACACACAATCACAACTGGAGACTGGAGGTCTGTTGTGAAGATTGTTGCAGAATCACAAGATGGTTTGGGTTGGAAGGGACCTTTGAAGATCATCTTGTCCAACCCCCCTGCCATGGGCAGGGACAACTTAGTGCCTCTTACAGAAACACAATACCTGATGATTTTCCGCTCCACTGTTGTTGAGAACCCCTGAACTGTTCAGCACATTTCACCACGCCACATTTTGGCGCCATCAACAACAATGTAATACTGCAGAAGTAAGAAGTTTATCCTCCTTTAATTTAAGGAATGCAATATTTATTCATTTCTTATGTATTAAGCAGCTGAAGTGACCAGTTTTTTATTTAGGACTGTACAAGTGGTGTCATCTTAAAAAATTCACACGCATAGATCCAGTTTAGTAAGGTGCTTTTCTATATCACCTTCTTTTGAAGATGCATACTACTGTTTACTAAAGAAAGAGATCGGTGAGGTCTGCGGAGAAGTAAAACACAAATGGTGCCATGCAGATCAGTCCTGCTCTTAGGCTCTAACCCATTTGTGCTTAGCATTCTGGCTTTTACAGGAGTAGCAGTCTACACCTTGTTCTCAGAAAAGGGATGTTTCCAGACTTGAGCCAATGTGTCTTTGAAAAGGTGATGCAATTACATGGTACATCCATACATGCATAGGTGCGATTACCCCAAACTGGGGCAGCTGTTACACACAGCATCAAATACAAATGTGCAGAGACAAAATATGTCTATGCCAGAAGGCCATGGCAGCAGGGACAGGTCCATTTTGTATGAATATCTTTGTCTCTTACAGATTTAGAAAAAGTAGATTTTAATAAAGCACAAATAAGTAGAATAGAGACTTGTACAGAAGAATATCAGTAGTATCATTACAAATCCGAAGACCTCTGAATACTGGGCAAGAAGCTGTTTTTGACATTTCAGGCTGTGGTGGGTTGACCCTGGCTGGACACCAGATGCCCACCAAAGCCATTCTATCACTCCCCTCCTCAGCTGGACAGGGGAGAGAAAATATAACAAAAGGCACGTGGGTCAAGATAAGGACAGGGAGATCACTCACCAATTACTGTCACGGGCAAAACAGACTCAACTTGGGGAAATTAGTTTATTACCAATCAAATCAGAGTAGGATAATGAGAAATAAAACCAAATCCTAAAACAACCTTCCCCCCCCCTCCCCCCCTTCCCTGGATTAATTTTACTCCTGTTTTTCTCTACCTCCTCACTCCTCAGCAGTGCAGGGGGAGGGGGAATGCGGGTTACAGTCAGCTCATCACATGCTGTCTCTGCTGCTCCTTCCTCCTCAGAGGGAGGACTCCTCACACTCTTCCTCTGCTCCAGTGTGGGGTCCCTCCCATGGGAGACAGTCCTCCATGAACTTCTCCAATGTGGGTCCCTCCCACGGGGTGCAGTCCTTCAGGAACAGACTGCTCCAGCGTGGGTCCCACATGATCACAAGTCCTGCAGCAAACCTGCTCCAGCGCGGGCTCCTCTCTCTCCATGGGGCCACAGGTCCTGCCAGGAGCCTGCTCCAGCACGGGCTCTCCATGGGGTCACAGCCTCCTTTGGGCACATCCACTTGCCCCAGTGTGGGGTCCTCCATGGGCTGCAGTGGGACAGCCTGCCTCACCATGGTCTTCACCACGGGCTGCAGGGGAATCTCTGCTCTGGTGCCTGGAGCACCTCCTTTCCCTCCTTCTTCAGTGACCCTGGTGTCTGCAGTGTTGTTCCTCTCACACATTCTCACTCCTCTCTGGCTGCTGTTGTGCAGCAGGTTTTTTCCCCCTTAAATATGTTATCCCAGAGGTGCTACCACCATTGCTGATGGGCTCAGCCTTGGCCAGTGGCGGGTCTGTCTTGGAGCTGGCTGGCACGGGCTTTATCGGACATGGGGGAAGCTTCTAGCAGCTCCTCACAGAAGCCACCCCTGTAGCCCCCCTGCTACCAAAACCTGGCCACACAAACGCGATACACAGGTGTAAATGGGTGAGAACCTGAGCTGCTGTTCAGACTGAGGCCGCCATCCTGTGAAGCCTGACCCATGCACGGTCCTGTTACTTTGCAGAACCTTTGGTTCATTGCAGGACTGAGTCTGAAACGTTTTCAGATTTCACTGTGAAGTCAAATTCACATATTTTAGCAGCAGGTTTAATTAGTTTTCCAAAGTTATATTTTTATGGGAAAATTAGTTTTCTACCAATTAGCTAATAACAATTGCCACAAAATGAAGGTTTAAAATGATGCTCTGCACCCAA
This sequence comes from Morus bassanus, assembly GCA_031468815.1. NCBI lineage: Eukaryota > Metazoa > Chordata > Aves > Suliformes > Sulidae > Morus > Morus bassanus. The sequence continues at coordinate 67,627,346 of CM062570.1, forward strand.
GGAAAAGACATGCACTGTAAATACAATGGAATCGTTTCCAAATACGATGGTAGCTGAGTCGTTCAGCAGTTGTAGTTCTACATTAACCCAAAATTGCACTTTAAAAACTTTTGTTGAAATAATCCATTATGCTAAACAGGCACGATTTTTTTTTTTTTATAGTGGAATGAAAACAACCACCACCACAACAAAAAGTAACATTTATTATTTTGTTTCTTCTTCCCTGTATTGGCTCCCTGGAAGAAAACAGATGGGGACTGTAATAGCATGCGGCGATGCTTCAGACTAACCCTTGTAGTGTTGAACAAGGTGAGAAGTAGGCAGACATCTGAAAAGCACTGCAGAAGTCAATAGCAAATGTCACTTGAGATTTAGATCCCCGTCAGACACTGTCATTCTCGCACTTCCTGAAACACCATGTTCTAAAGGGTTTGCTTTATAAATACGGCCAGTCTCAACGCTGTCTGCGAGGCCTCTCTGGGAATATGATCACAGACTCCCACAGCTGAGTTGAGGCTGATCTTCAGGAATGCCAGTAGAGGGCAGAGACTTCCAATACATTGGGGAGATGTCGCTACTGCTGGGAATGTGTAACTATGTTCTTTTTGGCAGTGACGATTTTAATTGTGCCACAGCCTCTACTGAGAGGCTCATTCTCCTTTCTTGCTTTATTGCCCACAATCTGAGCTTTCTGGCCTTTCCTACACCAAGCACCTGAAGCCTATTACGTATACCACTTCCAGAAACCGTTCCATCTGTTTCAAACAAAACAAACCAAAACAACAACCACAAAAACCACCACCAACACACACAAAAAACCTAAAAAAGAAGCCAAGGCTGTGAAGGGAGTCCCACAGCAGGGTGTAGCATTACTGTTGACATGTTATCAGCAAGCAGATTGTCAATCAGTATTCTGTCACACAGCTTTAAGGGCTTGGACACAATAGGAAGGGAAACAGACTATTTAACTTCTGTACTGCACATAAGGATTGTAAGGATTTCCTAACCTAGCCAAAATAACCAGCATCCATTCAGACCAGACTAGTATTAAGAAAGAGATGGAATCTGAAGATATAAAAATTAATTACTATGGGGTTTTGAATGTGAACGTTTTAACTCCTTTGCCTGTGAAATGAAGGAACAGATAATATTAAAAAAAGTGTTATTTAGGAGGGAACAAGAAGTAGCAAGCCACGTGGCTGTCATTTCTATAGTTTAATATTCATTATCTAGTGCCTCCTGTAGATATGAACTACACCACTAATCACAGTACTTTCTTTGTATGAACTTCCTCTTAAATACTGTTATTAAGTACATATTAGGGCATTCTTACAAATGAAAAGTATAGAAAAATCTTAAGATTGGAGCCCCTGCTTTCTGTTCCTGATTCGGCTACTGGTCTGCTGGAAGACTTTGAATACATCTCTGCATCCCTGCCTCATATCCCAAATATATATGAGACCATTTTAAAGTGCTTTGAGATCTACTGATGAAAATCAGAACATATGAATGAAATATAATTATCTTTCTGTGAGTGCAATAATAGAAGCTCTATATATGTCTTTTGTCATTGATCTCATTGAAATGAATGAAAAATTGTGACCACAAGCCAAAGTCATATCACTTTGCTACCAGTCATATTCAGTGATTTGCAGAAGAAGTACTATGCCAAAGATTACCTCAGCCAGTTAATTTGGATGTCGCTTACCTGTGTATCTGGTAGTAGGTGGCGGTAGTTTCTATCCAGCACAGCAGGCATTAATTTTCCGTGACTATCACAGCTGGAATTTAAAAATACAATGTTGTTTTTAATTTTGAACGAACCAGTTACTCTTTCTACCAGTGTATTCTTGCATCTTAGTGAGACAGGGCTGAGGAAACAATACAAATGGGCCCCATATTAGATTCTGGATCCACACGAGTTAGTGTGACAGTTAGCTTTTTTATTTAAGGGCATACATAAACATCACCTGGAAGAAAAGAGTCTCTTTGACCCCCAGGAAGGTATTTTTTCCAAATTATTAAGATTCTTCTAATGTGCTTAGACTCCCAGATTTTTCTCCATCCTCCATGTGAAGAATGGCCAGACCCTTAAAATGCAGCTGCTAGTTATCAAAATCAGTGCATACCATCCTGGACAGCAGGGCATAGCTATGTATGTGCAAAATAAGTGCCTTATGCATACAGTATTGCACTAATCAAATGAAGCAGTCCGTAATCCAGCAGGTGTTAATGACCTACTTTACCCACATTACCTGATAAATAGCTTTAACTCGACTAATTCTTGTGAAAAACAAATTTTGTTTCTCCTTACAACCTTACCCCCCCATCTTCCTGTTCGCAAATTTAGGCCTATCTTCAACCAAAGTGTTACCCTGCAAACCTTTACACCATCTGTATAGCTAGTGTGTAGGGAAACCACGCTATTAGCAATATGAGGCTACACAGATGCGTGAAAACATGTATCCTCCTCGGTCTCAGCTTCCCTTATTTTCCCTGTGGATTACAGACTCCCAGCCCAAATTTCGCCGGAGAGGTGTCAGGCAGTGTGGGAGGTTGAGGTGCTGTGTCCCTAATGGTTTTCCGTTCCACTTTGCCTACTGGTTTTCCTATTGCTCTGTTCCTTGGTGCCCCGGCGTGGGTGTGGGACTTCCCTGAGGGGCTGGGGCTGCTGCCGTGGCATGGGGCGTCTGCCATCCCCTCAGGGGTGCCCCTGCGGCCGCAGTCCCTCAGGGACATCCCACAGGCAGCAGCCCCCTCCGTAAATGCATGTAACCCCTTTTGGCATGCAACAAACATCCACGAGGGTGTCCCCAAGCTGCTACCAGTGCCTTTCTTAAATGTGGTTTCCCGACTTGCTGTGGTTTTGGTGCACAAGTTTGTCCCCACAGGTGTCTGAGCTGGATGGAACCGATTCTGACGAGCCCAGGGCAGGTCCTGGCTTCCTCCCGCACAGGGCTCTGGGCAGCCCCTGCGACTCACAGCTCCCTGATGCCCGCTGTGAGGGTAAGCAGGGAAAAATATCCTGAACAAGGGTCAGAAAAGATCCAGCTTGGGAGGAAAAGGGACTAAAAAGGTAAGTTTGTGTTGAGCTTTTGCCACTTTGCCACAGGGTGGGTTGAGAGACTTGTCTGATGTGACTGCAGGCACGCACCGTGTTCCTGCTGTGGAGGGGTTTTGTCTTCATTGTGCTGGTGGAGAAAAAGAGCATAAGTCATGCTTAGCATACAAACATCTCGAATGCGGTAGAAAAAAGCATGAAGATCATGTGGAAGATGTATGGGGGGGCGGGCGAAGAACGTGTTTGTTATTAATGATGTAAGAACGGTTTAGCTGGCGTGCAGTCACCTATTCACTTAAAACGTTTTTTCCTTGGTGTGTATTAGGAAGGGCAAAGCCCTTATAGCCATCAGGTGGTATAAAGTGCTGTTCGAGGGGACGGGGACAGCTGCCGGGCTCTCGCCCCGGCGCTGGGTGCAGCCGGCACAGGCCGCAGGCGGGGAGCTGCGTGCAGGCTCCCGGGTGGCACGGCCGCCTTCCCGGGCACCGGACTTCTGTGGCAGCTGGTCACCAGGGTTAAATAAATACGTAAATTCAAAGCCACAGAGGTGGATAAAAGTATCTTTAACAGAGTAAGAGTTGAATTTTCAGACAAGGTAATAGTTAATTCTTTCCTCAGGGTCTGATACCTTTCGTAACACTGTTTAAAATTGGAACAAAACAGGAATCGTCACACTCCAAGTGCCCCCTATTCATTTCCAGTGGGGGCTGAACTTTCAAATTAGCATCTTCTCCTTAACGCTTGCACTTTTATTTAGTAACTTGCCAAAACCACTGGACTTCAGATAAGGGGATACACCTCCTGTTTTTCTAACTTCTGGTTTTGCAGTCATTAAGTCAACACTTTCTATTCAGAAAGAGATACTAGGTGCATATGCTGTTAGGTACATCTGCTACAACAAAATTGCTTGGGTAAGCACCTTCAGGATTAAGGCTTTCTAAAGCTATAGCAAATTTGAGTTACATTCCGTCATTTAATGCATTAATTTCACCTGAACTGTAGTCAACAGGGAACAGACGAGAACAGAGCAATTGCTTTGTGCACGGCTGCATTATGCGGATTTCATGCAGAGACTCTGAATGCAGCTAAACATGTCATGATTAGGAAAATTCTTAATGTTTAGGGTTTTTTTTCCTGTAATGATTTTTCACTGAGGGTGGCATTTACAGGGTAATTTTGAAGTTCAGCAGGAAAAAAGGGGGATTGATCTTAAGTTGTTTTGTTCCACTTACTCATTGTTAAACTTATTATTCTTTGTCCTATTAATTTTTTTGAGATCTCAATCAGAAACTCTTTATGTGAGGCATGATTCCAGCCGCTGTGATTATAGGTTGCTTTGGATTGCTGAGCAAAGTGGAACTGTTAACAAGAGAGGGTCTCTGGTGTTGGTGAACTCATGCTAGAGCTTTAGAGCAGAGTTTATTCTGATGGAGAACAAGTGGGAGCAGTACTGGAGGATGATGGTGATACTGACAACCGGGATAAAATGAATAAGTGAAATGAGAAGAGCAAACGTGGACCTGAGGAAGAGGGGGGTTACTCTTCAAATTGAAGGTAAAAGTATGAGCCCAGAACACCAGTATATGGCAAGAAGCGGAGCTGTGCAACACCCCTGTTTTCTTGTTGACTAACAGAGCAAACCTAGGGTTATACTAGCACTACTCGGCAGGATTTGGTGTGGGAGTATCAGCATCATACAGAAAGATCAATGTTCTAGGTAAAGATGCAAATAATGGATTTATGACCAGGAGGGGGAAAAAAGCTTGAGAGAGGTGAACTTTGAGTTAAGAATTAGCCAAAGCAGGCATGAATAATAACAAGGTATTTTCCTCTCATGCTTGATTCTTTCTGTGTTAAGGGATCCAAGACTCCGCACATTCTTTATGCAGTCATGAAAAAAATCAACTAACTGGGTCAATCTCCAATACAGTGGAAATTATCAGCCAGGTGATAGAAACAATTTACCTGTTCTGATCAGAAAAGATAACATTTTAATTCCTTATTTGCATTTACCAAACAAACAAGTCTGTCTCCAGTTGCTAACTTCAGAAACCAATTCTCTTTGTAGTAATGCAGACCTCCCAAATGTGTGTAATGAATTACATTATCTTTGTTTCATATGTGAGCAGAACAGTCCACCATATTGATGGGAAGCTTCTCCAACCATACAAAATGAATATTAAAAGAGTATCGGGTGCTTATTTGTGGCATAAATTGGGATTTGGATTAAAACATGTAATGTGGTCTCATTGAACCCAGGGGAAATACATGGGTTTGAATTCTACATCCTCCTGCTCATACCAGGAGGTGGAACACCTGTAACATCACTGCAGAAATTAAAAATATTGTTCTTTTAACTGTCAGCATCTTCTGTTACCCCAAGCAGTTACAGTTTCTGTGGGGAAACTAGAGGTATAAGGAGGACTTAGTGGAAGGAGTGGGTGAGAAAGATAATGACCAAGATTGGGACACCATGATCTATAAAGTTAATTGGCTAGTGGGGAGGGATGTGGAAAATGGAAAATAAAGTCTAGGATCATTCTGGAGATGGAAGACAAATCCACCTCTACAATTTTCCACCACAACCTTCTACTACCCTCTGCATTCTCGGTTATATCCAGGCTTATTTTATTAATAGCAGCCTCCCCATTGTGTCTCTTACTGTTGCCCGGTTACCTCTGCTTCTCTGCATTCCTCCTTTATTTTAAGGAGCGTAAGAGATGAAGTTCAGCCTCCCTTTAGTTCTTCCCACATTTCAGAAGACACTCAGATAACTTGTCATAACCAGTATGAAATATCACATAGGGAAAGACTCTGAATGTAGCTATCAATGCTTCAGTGCTTGCATTGGTGATGAAACTGGCATTTTGAGTTGTTAGTTCCCTGAGAAGAATGTTCTCCACTGCTACTAGCTTAATAACCTGAAGTTGTGAAATGTTTCATGGCAAGTGCAGTGAAAATGAAACTACAAAATGTCCAATTTGTTGCTACTCACCACCATCGATCTTGTCATATCAAGAGCTCTGTCTGTGTAGCTGTTTGGAATTGTTATTTGAAAGCCAGGTTGTCTTCCATTCATTGAAAAACCAGTGTTGGAAAACTAAACATTTCACTTATGAATTTTTGGCTAATCAGATGTTTCTTGTCCAATGAACTAGTGTAAGATAGAGAAAGTTGATCTTACAAGTTTCAAAACAGATTCTAGCCATGTTAGCATCACATCTGTGATTCTTTTTAACCAGTGGCACTAACTTCAGGCATGCCAAACTGAAACATCTTAAAAAAGATATACTTCTACCTATACAAAGTCCTAAAGTCCCTCTAGGTCCTAACCCTGAATATAGTTTAGTGACCTCCACTGTCACCCAATCCAGCCAGGTATTTCAGACTGGAATACAGGCTAGTTTTAAATTAACCCAGACATGGCAAGAGTACAGGCATCATAGGTCAAAGTTCAGCCTGAGCTATTTACTCTACTTAGAAACAGTTAAAAAAATTAACAATAATGCACCTGTAATCTTCTTCCCTAAAATTCCTCTCACAGGCTTAGACTGGTCAGAAAGGAATAGGACCAAAGAAAATATACTTATTCTGTTAACTTTCACTTCAGTTACAGTTGGCAATGAGTGTTTCAAGTTAGTGTGCCTGTTCCTGTCATATTTGGTATAGCTCTTCCTTGCTCTTCTAGTACTTGATTCTTAAATTCTTTCCCAAACTGTCCTATACTGCCCACCATTGGAAACAGGATGCCAGGACAGATGGACTTCAGTTTTTATGTAATACACTAGTTCTTACATTTTTTGCGTTTTCACATCTTGCTATTAAACTGATCTAGAAATTAAAATAAGGCTCTGGTTAGTAGATCTACAAGGTTTTGGAACAGCCTTCTCAGTGGGATTAGAGAAGGGCAAAATACTGCCCTATCTTCAAGATGGAGCTCATTACATTTGTAAGTATTGCATAATGTGACCATGTGTGACATGACAGGCAAGGCTTGCTAATCCTAGGAGCTTTCTTCATTCCAGTGTTTCTTATGCAAAAAACCCACAGTGGTCTGCTCTTCAGGAGTCTTTTGCACCTCTGGAAACCAGGAATAAGGGTGTTTAGAGATGATGAGATGAGTGCTGGCATTGGAGATAGCGACAATCTGCCTTTCTCTTGAGCATAAAACAAGAAGATATATTCATCTGATGGCAGATGTCAAGAGTCATGGAAATTATAGATTAAAAATCATTTATGTGGGAAACAGATTTTACATCTCTCGACTTCTATTTTGAAAGAATGTCACATTAATGCACCATCATCTAAATGCATCATGGGAGCAAAGGATATGAGAAAGGCTGTGCACTAACAGTGACCTACATCCTGGGGCATACCAAAGCCACAGCAACGTCAGACAGAATCTTCAGACTGGCCATTTAACTGTCAGCCACATGATTTGTAGCTGGCTAGAGTAAGAACTAAAAAGCCTTATTTGCATTAATATGTAGTATGTTAGACACACATATACAGGGAAAAAAAGCAAAATACATTGGCGGATCTGAAGTTTTTATTCAGATTGTAACTTGAAAATGGGGAATTCCCACTCCACCACCCGTTTCTCTTATTGCAAACTGTTTGTTAGGAATGGCTCTCTTTTTTTCCCCTTCCTCTGAAGGAAAAAAAGAGTGCAGATATGAAACACAGGTTCAAAATACGTGGCATATAAGGGAGGGCACAATATGTCCATTGCCTGTAGACTGGTCAGCTAAAACAGGCATAGATTGACTCTGAGCTAAGGTGGGAGTCGCAGCCTATGAACCAGCCCTGGCCCTTGCAAAACAGGAATTTTTTTAAATCTGAGTTTTTCAGCCTTTAAACTATTTGAGGTGCTTCTTGCTGACTCTCCTCGAGCACATCAGCATGAACCCTATGAACAGTGACTTTCAGGTGTGCCTTTTCAATGCTGTCCCCTTCAACAGCTTCCTTCTCGTGGTTCTGTTCTTGTGGAGTGCCGGGTGGAGCTGCACAGGGAAATGTGTTTCTGGCTCTGTCTGCTGAGGAGAGGGAAACTGAAACACTGATGTGATGTAACATTACATCTGATGTGAAATCAGTACTGTTTTTCTCTTTTCAGAGAAAACCTGCTGAATGTCCAAGAATGGTGGGGAATAGCCTTATGTCATTGGTGTGTGGGCAGACAGTTAAGAGTGGGGAGCACAGACAGCTATTATATAGAAGATCTCCATGAGAGAACTTGTAGACCATTGAGGCTTGTAGACTAATCAGTCAAACTGATCAGTCTGACTAGGTGAGACATTTCTATGTTATTTCTGTTGCTGCAGTATGTTATTGCTGGTATCAGTATCTGATTGTAGCAGCACGTCTGCTGTGCCCGTGGAGTAAACAGCTGTATTGTATTTGGTTAGTATGTCTTGTCCTCTGTATTACTGGTTAAATTGGATGTTTTTGTGAAGGCAGGGGATGGGATTCAGAAAAAAGAAAAGAAAAGCTGTAGTAGTTAGCAAATTCATTATTTAGCAGATCTTGCATTTCTCCGTGAAATGGATCTGCTGTTGCTGGTGTTACAAATGATGGCTTACAGTCATGAAGAGACCCATTTCACTTCAGATGATTAGATCACAGGTGAAGTGTGTCTAAGTTCTCTGCATCTAGTCCTTAAGGCTGGGAGCTGCTCTGTTACTTTGTTAGTAATTCTTTAACCATCACTCCTATTATCAATAGCCTGAGAGACAGGCAGCAACATTTCCTTGCCCTTGTCATACACAGCCTTGTCAGACACAGATAAATGTAAATTATAGCCTGTTCTATGAGGCTAAAATTGCCCTCTAGCACAGGCCTCTAAGCCTTTATTCCCCCTCAAACTGAGATCCCTAAAGCATATGAATGGAAATTAAATTGCTGAAGTGACAAAACCACAGTTCCAAACGGCCTTTATATGTACTTAACGATCTGAAAATCTTGCTCATCATCTCTGCAGATGAACAGAACAAATGCTAGTGTGAAGACAGGATGAGTGAGTCTGAGAATGCAATGAATTAAAGGGGTGCAGGAGGCACCACCAGTAGCTCTTCAGTTTAATGATCAACTAGCCCCAATGTCTTTTTACAGCGTACAACAGTAACTCCCTATCTTGCTCCAGACTAATCTTTTCTAAAACTGCTTGGTGGGAAAGTATGGGACTGGTGATGGATAGATGTTCATCTTGGACTGTTTCGTAGAGACCTACAGGGCTTCACTATTCCATCCACCACATATTTTTTCTTCTAGGTGTACTTCGTAATATTTGCATGGACACGGTTTTAATTCTAGACCTTCTTGTAAGAATTCAGAGAAGTTAAATCCTACTTGGATACTATCACTTTATGGGAAACTCGAATTTTTCATTGCCTTGTTACTTGTTCAGTTACTGATGATTCAGGTGAGTTTTCATTCTGTGTGTGTTCTAGTATGCTATCACGCAGCGTAAGGAAACTACAGGTCTAATCTGCTAATGATCAGATCCACTTAAACATCACCCTGTAGGCATGTATTTATCAGTTTAAAAAACTCCAGGACATTAATGTATATATCATGTGGAAGTAAAAGTATGTGGGGAGGCAAACAAAGCAGGATCAGAGATCCTGAGTTGTGTTAAGTGGGAACTTAATTTATACAACCTAGGAGGAGTATACTGTGTTCCAAAGCAATAATTCATGACTGAAGGTTCACTGATTATCAGTAAGTTAGACAGAACCAAAGCAAGAAGCTTTCTTCAAAGGTGTCTTAGAAGTCCAAGCCTGAGACAGAAGTCTTTAACAAGGACTTTATCAGATTCTTTAGCCAGGGTGGTTCTGCTATCATTATAAAACTAAAATCACCAATATTCATATAAACAGCCATTCGCTAAATAATTTAAACATAGTGGCAGAGTCCCAGGAGTACTGAAAGGTTTCAAAAGGGAGATGAATCCATGCACGCGAATGGACACACAAAGGTTCAAGTTTTATTTTGGAGATTCAATTGTTTATCTCATAGGCATGATGGAGCAGCAGTGCATGTTCTCGTTCAGACGTCTCCTTATTCAATTATGTTCAGTAGTTAACCTGATCTACCAAAACCGGTTGTCTTTTTGGAGGAATTACAACACTGCCTATTTTAAGAAAGAGAGAAAGAAAAGCCATGAGTAGAATCAGATCGTTTTTAAAAGCTCATTTAAAAAAAAAAAAAAAGGTAATTTAATCCTTTGTAATGTCTGAAAGGCTTGATTTAAGGCAAAATTACCAGCCAGTCTATATTATTTTTGCACTAATGTAATGAAATTTCCATTTTTTTTCTTATAGCTAAGGCTTTAACAAGGAGATTCAAGCTAACTTAAAGAAGTAAATAGATTAGAAGTGCATTTTGTGAAATTAGAGAAAATAGAAATTATTTTTATGTATATTACATTAAACTGTATCAAACAGCTTCCAAAATCTGTCCTTTCAGATAGGCAAAAACCTGTCCCCTTCCTTTACTTCTACCTAATGCTTTTGGTGTGTAAGTATATACAAAAAGAAAAAAAAAAGAAAGTAAATCTGAGGAAAGTTGCTGCCTGCCTTTTTCTTCCTTTTTACAAAAAAGAGAAAATAGGGAAAATGCAGTAAAACCCTCAAATAGTTAATGAGGAATTTAATTGTGACTAAAACAATTTTTTTTTTCTATAAGAAACATAGATGGAAAAATTCCCATCTGTTTTACCAAGTGCTGAAACTTGTCTTTTGAGCTAATTACTGATCTGAAATAGTTGGAAAAAAATTATAAAATGCTTTTGTTCTTTATTTCAAAAGATTAATCATCTTTAGGATGCAGTTTCCCCCCTTCTTGGCATAGGAGGAAGACAGTGATAGTGATTAATATATTGACATAGGATCCAAATGCTTTTCCAGTCTACATTTTCTTTAAAAAACACACTTTGTCTGAATGTTGACAATCCAAAGATTGCATGAAATATTAAGATAATGTGCATTTACAATCTGCTAAGTATAAAACACCAGAACAAAAATGCTGAATAAACACTTTTGCTTGCATAATAAAAATATTGTGCCAAATTACAGACAACTTAAGAAAGTCATTTAGTCACAGTAGATAAAAGTATTAGTTTTCTTATATTCCCCCAGCAGCAGAATGCTATACAATCTCTGTCTCTGTCTTGAAGATCTATCATCTTGCGTTCCAACCCTATACATTCCTTTTTATTACTTTATACTCCTGACAGTGTTTGTATGAACCTTTTCCACGATTACCAACATTACTGACGTTGTTGAAGTGGTAGCAAGATCAGTAAGGTTAGTAGCGGGTTCCTCATATTCACTGAATTTACATGCTTCTGTTTGCTGTTCAGTGTTGTTAGCCATAATTCGGCAAAGATTGCAGATCATTTCTGTAGAGCTTCTTGAGATAGGGCTTTTATTTCACTGATTCCAAAATCACTTGTCTTCTCATTGACTTGTGTTTTCTTTTTGACTATGCAAAGAGTTAGGACTAAGGAACTCTGCAAAAGGAGAAGGGGGAAAGAATGGATAAGAGTGGATATTGGGGGGTTGCTTTTTCTAGTAAGAGGGATTAATGGAGTAAAACCTCTTGTAGAATCTCCCCAGACAAAAAGGATTTAGCCACATTACGCCACAAGAATTTTTTCCCCCATGGCTTATGAATGTTTCTTCAATTTGCTTAAGAAAGGAATGTTTTTTGCCTTTCTTGTGGCAGATACATGGAAGCTTATGTATGGGCAGCATTGTTCTATACTAAATTTCAAAAAACATCAGAATAGGAAGGCAGGGATTTTAGCCAGGCTTAGTAGGCACCATTCAGCCAACAATAGAAGAAGGCTGTTTAGATTCTGAACAAGGCTGTGCCTGTCTATCAGGTGGTCACAGAATAAGTGAGGGGCACCAAGGGGTCCTGCTTCTTCACCTAGTCATGATTTTGCATTACTTTTTGTTTAGACATAAACAATATTTCTGTACTTATAGAACAAGAGGTGTAAGTTGCTAAGGACCATGTGGACACACTACGTTTTATGGGATTAGAAAGCAGGAATTTTAACTGTCTTTGCTGGTAGATTAGACATACACAACCCAAAATAATCTTGTCCCTTAAAAACTTAATTTAAAAAGTCTTCCATTTACGATAAGGAGACAATAATTGCCTGAAAATATTTAATCAGGATTACATATTTTAATAAAAGTAAAACAAAGTATTTAAGATATTTTCTTATTCCTCACAACCTGCGGGTATTGTGCAAGTAATACGCAACCGAGTATTTAATTGCTAGCATATTAGAAAACACTGAAACAGTAGAGCTTAACAGTGAATGCTCTAGAAAAGTTAGTTTAACTGGTGCCAGAGCAAGGATTTTTTTAACTGTTTAACAGGGAAGGTTGGAGTTTAATAGAAAGACTATGCTGTTGTGACTCCATCTTCCTTGTTATTAAATGGTGGCATCCCTTTTCCTTCCCAGTAGGTTCTTGGATCATAATTAGAGATTTACCGTATTTGGATATTTAGGTATGTTAGTCATACTAGTTCCTCAGAGAATTTAAAATCATAATAGTAAAAATTCAAGTAGAGAGAGGAGGGAATACCAAAGCTGGTTTGCTCTACTATTTCTTGTATTGTTCATTTGTTTGTTTGTTCTCTGTTTGGTTCTTTTCCTTCCTGCCTTCCTGGAAAAAGGAAAAAACATGTCTCTGTAGAAATATCTATTTGTTCTTACATAGTACAAACTGTAGGTATAGGGAGGAGAAAATGAGTGCAGTACTTCTGTCATGGAGTCAAAGACAGAAAGCCTTTGATGCGGAAATTCTCTTTTTCAGAGATTTCCGTAAAAATATAAAAATGTAAGATGTAGATATGATATATTTCTCAAGGAACTATTACACATCTCTTTTCTGTAGCTAGGCTGCTGTGTGGGCAGTGCAGATGCTAATTTTAGGTGAAGACCATCCTGAATGCAAAGTTTTGCTTGCTATTTATTTATTCAAAGTCTCAAGTTCTGGCAAATTTCTTAAATTGGGGATATGCAGTACTTGAAATGGGAACTTTTAAGGGACTTGATGACCATGTCCTTGCTATAGAATCTTTTGTATCCTGCACAAATAATCCTTTGTCCCTTTAAGTGGAGTTACCCAAAGTCATATGGAAAGGTTTGAGCAGCAGAACAATTACATCCTTAATATATACAGACCAAAGCTCTTTGTGGAGGTGTATCTATCCTGGCAAAAGAACTCTGCATGTTTTATTCCACGAAAGCCAGGAGGGAGTAACACTGCCTGTGCTGCAGTACTTGGGCTGGCTAGGCAGGAGGCTATAAGAGGCATTGCTTTCAAACTGCTTTGTCTACCATACAAGCCATTAGGACAGCATATGCCTAGCACATGCTATGCCTTCTGGCCCTCTTACTAGAGGACAGCTTGGGAGCAGGCTGCAGGAGGGATGGGTTGACCTGGAGATGGCATCAGCAATATCCCCCTGCGTGGCTGCTGTCCTCCAGTCTCTTTACTTTGACCTCTGCTTCAGGACTCTAGATTTGCTGAATGAGTGTGTGATTTATATCTGTTCTGTCCCTTAAAAAAGCAAAAAGTCTGCTTTATAGGACTGGTACATTTACCATGTACATAGGTAACTTCCCAGAAAGCAGGTTGTCTCCCTGAGCAGGATGAGTAGGTACATGAGGTCTGGAATCTGAAGGTCAAGAACCATGGAAAATACGGATTCTGAAAGATTCTGGACACAATTGTTTTCTGTGATTCCCAAGGTCTGATTTTTACATTCTCCTTAAAAAACCTCCAGTGCATGTTATTCTATGTTACATTGTAGAAATTATGAAAATATCTGATACTAAAACTACTCTTTTTTTTTCCTCAGCTTGACTACGAGGCCAAGTAACACTACGGTCCTGTGCAATAAGCAATATGCAAGGCTGTTAACATCAATTCAAGGTGACTATATACCTGAAATTTATGGGAGAAAAAAAGATTAATTGACATTCATCTTGTCACTCCAAAAATGACACATTTTACTTGTTAATATATAATATCCAGTAGGTGTAGCTATAGAAGTGTTATGATTCTTAATACTCTTTCTGGCTGTGAAATGTCATTAAATGATACAGTACCATATTAATAATTAGGCATCCAAACTAAAGGAAATCCATGCCAATGTGCACAAAAATCTGAGAAATACAGGATCATCATAGGTAATAAGTTTATTTGATAGGACATCTTTCCAGACTTTTAATTGCATTTGTAATCTGTTTATACCAAGGTTATAATGTTTACTCAAGCAACTAAGACTGCCAGGCACCTCTAAGCAATAAAAGGCAGCAGAATAGCAATGCTGATTTAATAAACACAGGAAGTTTTAAACTTGTTTTTTTGTGTGAGCTGCCGCTTGGGCTAGCCTGCTCCTTACCTCAGTCCGGGGACTCAACTGCAATGTGCTACTATAAGTCTCTGAAGGAACAGTAATAGTGCAAGCTGGATGTGGTACCTAAATAAAGGAAAGTTAATTTTTAAATTTGCTGGCCTTTGAGATAATTACAGGAACACGTATATGTCAGTCTGCCAGTATTGTTCTAGCACTTTTTCCATAGCATCACCAATCTTTATTTTTACCTCTTAGATATACCTCTGATTCATGATTTTTCGGTGTTATGCCAAAATTAGGTCAGTAAAAGATTCCTGCTGGGTATAGATTGCTTGCTCTATGCTCGTGTGATTTGACATAAACAGACGTTCAGGGCTGAATAGCTGCCATCACTGCGGTCTTCTACTATACATACAACAATTTCAACAAAGGCTGAATTACTTTTCCTTTAAGCACGCCTGTTTTCTGTTTCATGTATTACTGACAATCTGTTAAGGAAGAAAATTGCAGTCAGAAATCATGGCAATTCAGGTTGCCACAGGATAGAGAGCGACCATACAAAACTTTAATTATCAGTATGTGGAAGTGTGCTGGTTTTGGCTGGGATAGAGTTCATTTTCTTTACAGTAGCTGGTATAGTGCTGTGTTTTGGATTTGTGCTGGAAACAGTGTTGATACCCCAGGGATGTGTTAGTTACTGCTGGGCAGGGATTACACAGAGCCAAGGCCCTTGCTGCCTCTCCCGCCACCCCACCAGCGAGTGGGCTGGGGTTGCACAAGGAGCTGGGAGGGGGCACAGCCGGGACAGCTGACCCCAACTGACCCAAGGTGTATCCCACGCCATATGGCGTCACACTCAGCACATAAAGCTGGGGGAAGAAGGAGGAAGGGGGGGACGTTCGGAGTGATGTTATTTGTCTTCCCAAGTAACCGTTACATGTGACGGAGCCCTGCTTTCCTGGAGATGGCTGAACACCTGCCTGCCCATGGGAAGGAGTGAATGAATTCCCTGCTTTGCTTTGCTTGTGTGCATGGCTTTTGTTTTACTTATTAAACTGTCTTTATCTCAACCCGTGAGTTTTCTCACTTTTACCCTTCCAATTCTCTCCCCCATCCCACCGGGGCAGAGCAAGCGAGCGTCTGTGTGGGGCTTGGTTGCCAGCTGGGGTTAAACCACAACAACTGGAAGAAAAATTTACCCAAATTTTCCATAAACTGAAGAACAGTGTCTTGCACAGTGTTACTTCCGGGCTAATGCTGAAATGAGCTTTGGAAAGTAAATCAATAAATAAAGGCCTAATACAGTAGATTTATGTATGCTGTCAGTTTCTAGGCAATATAATTATTGTCAGTTTTCTGCCTCTTGCTACTTCTTTAGCTTCCGGGAATAATGAGAGAATATGTTCAGCCATGTGACTTTTTTCCTTTGCAGAGCTAACCGCTGTTTCCCGCTTGGGGAATCTTGCATTTTAAAGAGCTCTCACATGTTCTTCCATGGGAATTTTGTAAAATACCATGTGACAAAAAATCATTTTACAATATTATAGTTGAAGTGGCTTTCCATATCATATAGGCTGTTGAGAAATCAGGCTTGGATCCACAGAAGTGCACTGCCTTAAATAAACTGGAAGTCAAAAGATGCAATCCCTCAGCTTTATAGAAAGCTGCAGAGTGACCATATGATAGATGGGTTTGATTCATGATGGCAATGCACTGCATAGTCAATCCCTTCAGGAAATCATCTGAGACATTTTTGCTTTCTCCTATTTCTTGCTTATTGTCCTCTCTTTACACACTTAGCCCAGAGTGATCTCATACGCTACAGTTTGAATGGCTTTCCTTACATCAGACTTACATCTGACTCTGAGAGCTGGTGGAATTAGTGTGCTGTGAAGTCTGTAGATTAGAAGTTGTTTAGTGTTTAGCGATTTCAGAGAAGCATGACTGTTTTTTCTGATTTGTAGTCTTGATCAGGAAAACAGACATTTCCTAAACCTCTTTTTCATGCTTCTTTTAAATCAAGCTACAGCAAGGATTGGTCTTGTTTTGTAATTCTGTGATGCTATGAGAAATGACTGATTAAATCCATGGTACTGTAATTTGAATGTGCAAAGTCATATAGGTTAAAGTAGTATGTAGCTTTCATTACTGCTTCTATCTTCTGTCTTCTCTTTCTTATAGGGCCATGAACTTTGGATCAAAATACTCACAGAGGTGTATTTGTAAGTAATAATGCATGTTTGTATTAGGAATAATGTTCTGACCCAACTGCTTTGTTAATTTCTAGTAAGAAAGGAAAAGCAATAAGTCTTTTGTTGTTTGGGGTTTACTGAGCAGGAAGGGATGTGATCAGTAACATCTGAGTCAGACTAACTGGTTTCAGCTGCTGACTGTAGAATTAATGATCTCCCTGTTTCATGGGAGGAAGGCAGGGGAAAAATACTTTGTGAAAAAATGCATCAAAATTACTTGTTGTCTATAAGAACCATAGCTGAGAGAGTTTTATTTTGATCTGGATTTTGTTTGTTTGTATGTATGTATGTATGTAAAAGAGATTGAGTTGACCTCTCTTATTCCTGCTAAGAAGTAAGTATGTTTTCATTTCTAGGTAATTTATGTTACAAAGTAGGAGTGCAATGAAAGCCTTTTGAGAAACAGAAATGTGATCTTAAAACTTTCTTTCAAATTTTGTGAAAAAGAGATGATGTGTTATTAGTATTTTTTATATTTGTAAATTTATGGGAAATGATAGTAATTTCTATAAGTGATAGAACTTAATTAAGTGTTAAAATATAGAAATTTGCCAATATTTTTCCTGTTGTCTTAATAAGACCTGACTGAAAATTAAAAAGTAAGGTCAAAATCAGGCAAAGTATCCTGAAGATTTATTTAAACTTTAAGGTTATCATTCTGTAGAATAAACATGCACAGAATTATGCAGTTGGTAGCCATAAAGCTTTTATGCTTTACTGACTAAATAGCCAAAGAAATTGTTTTACCTATGGTATCCCTGTAATGCACTGACACTTGGAGTGCAAACATGGCATCAACGCTCAAAAGTCTATGATTGCTTAACACAGCAAATGTAAAATTGATGTTGTGGGGTAACGTGTTTCTCAGAAGTGCTTGGAGTGTCAGTGGATTACTGCACCAGAGATTTGCCCAGGTTTCTAATTCTGGTTTAGGTCTTAAGTGGAAAAAGAAAAGGATTTGCCTGAAGACAACACCTATTTCTATATATCACAAAGTTATCAGAATCATTAATAGGATTTCTTTTCCTTGGTAAAAGGGTGTGTTAAACCAGGATTAAAATGTGCTATATGGAGTTATTTTAAGAAATTTGTGCAGTAGCTTCTAAAGCGTTATTAGAGATAATAAGATTAATAACAAAAGGATAAACTTCATTTTGTCAGCCCCACAAGGTGAAGATTAGTCTTATGTTTTCAAAAGAACTAGACAGTTGTTTCAAGGGACTATAAATCAATGTTTAGAGGGCTACTGTAATGAGCAGTGAATATACCGCAGCAAAGCTCAATCGGCCTCTAACCTGGGCAGAAGTTAGCTCAGAAACTGTGTGAATTTTCTCATTTCTGTGGGTTGTCTGTATTGGAAGAAAGTTTTTTTTTTAAAAAAAAGGAAAAACAGACTTTCAAAATACCTTTCTTATGCATATATTCTATGTATTATATATATATAAAAACATGGGAAAACTGAGAAAAGAATGCTTTTTTGATTCAAGCAGATGCTTAAACTACTGAATTAAGCCCTACTGAATTTGAACAAGTACAAGCTTATATTTAGGTTGTGTTCTGCATAGTGATACTTTAACAAGGTCTGAAATTATCTGGTTTGTACATGTCACAAAGGCCACAATTTCATGTTACAAAAACTTGGCACTGATTCCAACAGAAGATATTTCCCTTCCTTATGACTTGGTTCTATGTAACATGTACCTTTGCTATAGATATGGCAATGGCAAAAGGAGAATTTGGCAGCCTGATCTAGCTTTAACATCTCATTTGTTTCTTCTATTGCATTCAGGCTGCATCAGTTTCCTGATCTAGTTCCAAATGTGGACCACAGAAGGTGGTGCTGGTCTAATTGAGACTGTCCATATGCCAGAGTGCAGGACAAGAGTATTTTAAATCATTGTTGCTGCTCTAGTTTGTGAATAACACAACAGTTTTAACAAGAACTGCTTTCCATGGTATACGAGAGGATGACTACTCAGTGAATGCTTCCTCAGCTCCACAGAGTAATTTTATGTACTGGCTCCAGCTCTACTTGCTCCTGTTGTAGCAATGGCAGAGGTATGATTCAGCTTTTTCTCAGGAAACAAGGAACATGATAATCAGTACAGGATCTCTCACTTAAATTGAAAATTTCTTTGCAGTTCAGATTCAGCCTGGAATAGCCTTGTGCTACCTTGCTTCAAATACCTCCAACGGGTAGTGTTTGAAGCTGGCTGCTTGAACCAGGAGATGACAGAAATGTTAGTGGCAAATGCAAAGGTTGATCAAGGCACAGAATAAACTGGGCTTTGTTTACAAACAAGCAATCACTTCCGCTCTTTTTGCACATTCCCACAGCGGTGGAATAATCTTAGGATATACCACTGACTTTGCTAATTTTTCGTTTTCTCTTTTAACATTTAAAATTATTAGCTGCCACAACTGTGGAGGAAAAACCTCCAAACTTCAACATAAATTGAGCTGAAGTGAAATAGAGATGTCAGAAGAAAACCTGGAATAGTAGGTCTGAGAAGTGTGAATTGCCTGGAATAGCTTCACCAACCTACCAGGATTCCTTCAGATGGGCACTGGAGTAACACAGCTCAGGCAGCGTGGCACTGAGGAATTGACTTCTGCCTGCCTTGAGTGTGTTATCAGAAACAGTGGAGAATTAAGGAACTGACAAGGTCCTTTGTTCAGATTACATAACCCGCCACAGAAATTCATAATTGGTTGCAAAAGCCAGCCTAAAGTTTGGGCTCTTGTCTGATGTCAGTGAAACCTAGGCAACTTACAGGGGAGTGGGAAAGAGTGAGGTGTGTATAGGATGGTAATACCGCAGTAAATACTATGGTATTAGCTGAGAAGCTGCTGCAAATTGTCAAGCTAATTAAAACTTCACAAAGTTCTTTAGAGATCTGATAAAACTAATTTTGTATGTCATATTAAGATGGTGACAAATTATTTGAAAGTCGTAAAATTTGTCAAAGTTTAAATTTTTAGACTGAATTTTTTCAGTTCCTTAAACCTTTTTGTTAGCATAAGACAGCAGTGAATAGAAACACAACTATTTTAGACTCCAAAATTAAATTACTTCACCTGGTATAGTTTGTTATAGAATATTATTCTACCATTACTTCTTAAAAGCTTTACTGTAGTAAATTTCCAGTAGTATTAATGGGAATCTTCTGCATAAATCTCGTGTATCAGTCCAAGAGGTTATGTTTGTTTGATTAATACTGATATGAAGGATTTGTAGATTATGATGCTCTTCTTTTTATTCATTTGTTGCCCAGCCATGTGATATACTGTTTTGTATTTGAAAATCAGTTATGCAAAGCGTTAGGAGTGCACCTGGAACAATTCATTTCTCTAGTAAAGTTATCTACATAGCTTTAACTATGCTAAAATGTTAGCTTTTTTCTTACATTATAGATTTTTCTTTACATATTTTTGCTGTGATTGTAGCAGCTGCTAGCACCTACCATGTATGGCAAAATCCATCTGTAACAAACGTTACACTCAGTGTTCTTTGTTTAGGATGTGCAAAAGGTGTTCCTTACAATGTCAAATCTAATTGTTTCACCAAATTTTTATTACTAGCTTGTGTTTTATAAATGTTAAATCATAAGCTTTTTAATGCAGGGGTCTTAGGCTTCCTGGTTGTACAGTGACATAATTTGTTTCAGACATCAGTCTGAGTTCTCCCAGAATAATCCATGATCCCCTGAGCTCTGCCTTCGAGAAATTTGTCTTCAGTCTTTTCCAAACCTGATTTTTATAAAAGTGTCTCTGGAGGCAGTTTCATGAAGTCAGCTCTCTTCCTGTAGGACATGTAATTTTATATAGTTACAGAAAAATATTTTTGGTAATGTTGTGGTTTAACCCCAGTCAGCAACCAAGCCCCACACAGACGCTCGCTTGCTCTGCCCCGGTGGGATGGGGGAGAGAATTGGAAGGGTAAAAGTGAGAAAACTCATGGGTTGAGATAAAGACAGTTTAATAAGTAAAACAAAAGCCATGCACACAAGCAAAGCAAAACAAGGAATTCATTCAGTGCTTGCCATGGGCAGGCAGGTGTTCAGCCATCTCCAGGAAAGCAGGGCTCCATCACACGTAACGGTTACTTGGGAAGACAAATAACATCACTCCGAACGTCCCCCGCTTCCTTCCTCTTCCCCCAGCTTTATGTGGTGAGCATGACGTCATATGGTGTGGGATATCCCTTGGGTCAGTTGGGGTCAGCTGTCCCAGCTGTGCCCCCTCCCAGCTCCTTGTGCAACCCCAGCCCACTCGCTGGTGGGGTGGGTGAGAGGCAGCAAGGGCCTTGGCTCTGTGTAAGCCCTGCTCAGCAGTAACTAACACATCCCTGGGGTATCAACACTGTTTCCAGCACAAATCCAAAACACAGCACTATACCAGCTACTGTAAAGAAAATGAACTCTATCCCAGCCAAAACCAGCACAGGTAAGTAAATAGCAGTGTATGTCATTTGGAAGATATGAAATCTAGAAAACTCATAAGGAAGCCAAGAACAATAGGGGAGAAACCCAAAGCTAATGATAATGAGGAGTCAGAGAAATGCTAGTCATGCTGTAGATCCATTACTAACTGGAGATAGTTAAATTGTTAATAATGATATAGAAGATTTAGAAATATTCAGTAAGAGTTTCTGTCCTGTACTTGGAAAGTCATGTGTTTGCATTCCATGAGGATAAGAAAGTACTTTTCAGGGCACAGACAGTCAGTAAAGGATAAACACTTTTAGAGTTGCAGATAATTTGTATCAAACAGTCTTTAAAGAACTAGAAAGACATCTGGCATGCTGGTAATTTTTTAATAAATCTTGAAGTACTAGATAAAATTCAGAAGAACAGAAGAGAGAAAATGTAAATATTAAAAAGAAAAAGGACAAATTGGATGAGGCAGCCAGTGGTGGTGTGTTTAGGTGAATGGAAAAGCAGATGTGAAAGTGTACAAGTCTTTATTTTTCTCCAGTTATCAAAAGGTTCTATTATCTGGAAATAGAAATTGGAAAATTAATATTAGAAATAATTTTTAATAGAAGTGTTTAAGCCATTGCAAAACAAACACAAAGGGAAAATGTGGATATTCCATGACTGACGTCACGGATCAAAATCATGTATGATCAAAATCGTACACCTTTTTGGGAGGTATGGTTGAGTCAACCACAGGTTAGGGGTTCCATATTAAAGTTGGTAGGTAAAATGTACTGTACATTGCAGAGATCAAACCAGCTTATCTAATGGCCTCTCCTGGGTTTTGACTTTATCAGTATATCAAGCGCTTTCACTGTATTTCGAGCTGGGAAACAGATCCGAATATTATGTCTCCATTTATTCTGAGGGTAATAAAGGGAGGAAAGACAGTTTATTTTAAAGTAACTTTTGCATCATGTTTTTCAATTATAATTTTTCTAATGTTTCTTGGCAGACAAGAAAGTTACTTTGGAAATATGTAAATTTGTGTGTGTGTGTGTATATATATATGCATTTCTTCACAGAAAAAAAAAAGAACATGGAAAACAATTTAAAAAGAGAAAAGGCTTTCAGGGAAAGCATTTCCGACTTTCTACAGAGAGCTATGACATGCAGTGCACTGAAATAATACCTTGAGTATAGGTTTCACTTTAAAGTGGGGGATTGATGCAATGTCTGCTCACTGGAACAGTTTCAGGCAGGATGGTGGGGCTTTTGCAAAGTTACAGAGCATATCTGACAATCACCAAATAAATGCTATATGATGGGGAAAAGGGATTATATTCTTTGTATACATGGGATAGGATATTTTAAGAAGGGCTTGTGTGTCTGAAACCTTGTGTGATTTTTCCAACTGCACTGCATTTATGATATATGTATTATTATATTACCTTATGGTCATATATGCAGTAATGTATAATATATTTAATACCTTTAATTGCTAGCAAATCTATCAGTTCTAAAAGGTATTATGTCTTCTCACAATCCTTGTCTTAGCTTCTTAAAATTTCTTGGTTACAGCAATTCTATTCCTAAGCATATGTCCTGTAAGCATTAGAGCTCAAAGAATGACATAAGATGTATAATATCTTACAGTGATCACATTCTAGTGTGAGAATATTTAACTGAGTAAATTGTTTCAAATATATTCTAGATGGATATGTCCTTGCCTGCATTTTTTGGTTTAGTTCTGGCTTTTCTTTCATAACACAACTCTTCTCCGTGGTTTATAAAATGTCAAGGTCAAAGAGAGGTGAAGCTGAATGGTGCTGGGAATCTGAGATGCAAATAAGTTTTACATAATCCATGTGATGTTCAGAGGCTGTCTAGTTTCACAGAGCCATTAGCATTCAGGGACGCTCATTAGCACTCAGGCATCCAGTCAGTATGCATTAGCAAAATAAGATGTGTTGATTAAAGTTACAAATTATGTGTTGAATGTTTAACTTTAAACCACTGTGGCTTCACATTTATGAGAGTATATTTCTATACTTCCACATTTTAAAATGTTGACTCTTTCTAATCTTCAGTGCTTTTTTTGTGTGTGTGAATGTGTTTGCATATGTTTGTGTATATGGGAGGAGAAAGAAGTGAAAGCATAGATGGAAGAGAAGGTGAGAAGTTAATGCAATTTAAATATTTGATGTTTTTGTTTTGAAAAGTCTTTCTTATGGTTGGGACTGCTGCTGCTCTGATAGTAAAGTAAATTTGAAATAAGATTTAAAGCACTACAGAGACTAGGAGGATTAACTCTTAATGTGTGTTCTCCTGGGTACTGACCTAGGAGAGGGACTGTACGTTGTTTAGACACAAATATCCAATTGTTTTAATGGGACTTAGGAACTAACACTTAAAAAAAGTCTGGCTCATACTTCAAGGGATAATCAGCATGTATTATCTGATAATATTTCAGAGCTTCATGGGAGATCTAGCTAAAACCAGAGGATTATGTGCAAAGCAATAATATACTAGTTTAATGTCTGTATTAATATTAAATTTTATCACAATGTGTCATGCTCATATTACATAGGGCTATCTTGTGTAAACATAATAAACAAGGATACTGTACTTAGCATTAGGCTATTGGCATTTTGGATAGCGTTAGTAAAATTTATCATCCTTATTGTGCAATGTGCATCATTGCAGATACTCTAGAATAGTTATCTTAAGCGAACATAGCATGCCACTCTAATCTCTAACAATACCAGTCTTCAATACTGCCAAGATAAGGTACGCCAAGCTGGGAGTTTAATCAGATACATAGTTCATACCCTGAAGTATAGAATTTTTTTCTGAGTATCTTCAGCTAAACCTTATTTCTAATTGCTGTATAGAAAAGAGTCATGTAGAGTGTTACTAGCTAAATAACTGAAGTAACTAAGTATTTGCTGGTAGTTTTTGCACAGCCTAAACTATGAATGGCAAGTAAGGATGCTGCTCCAGTAGCTAACACTTGTTCTTACATTTTGTGGTTCTGTGGTAGGGTCTGGGAAGACCAATTATTATGCAGATGACTGTATTAGATGAAAACAAGTTATGCAAGGCTGATATTGTGAAAGTGACTTATTTGCAGGACTAGTAAGGAAGTAGTTTATTTGTATTCTTTCTCAGGAAAGTGTGTTTAATATCTGCAGCTGAAAAGGATCATGGAGAAGGTAAGAAAGATTTTGGGCGTGACCAACAAAAAATTTCTTTTTTTTTTTTTCTGGGTGTGAAACAGATATTTGAATAGATACACTAAATCCAGACGTTGTTTTTAGGAGGAGAAGGATCTTGCAATGTTACTCGAAATAAAGTTCTTTGTGGGGAAAGCCTTGCTGTGGGTGCAGATCAACTTTGAACGCAAGATACTGTATTGAAAAACAGCATAGCATAACTTCTGTTTTTCTTTTCATGGTCGTGTTGCCTTAAGAACTTTCTTAGTGGGTTAAATGGAAGTGCCAGTTCAATCTCAGATTTTGAGTCCAGCTCAGTACCCTGTTTCTGATAGTGATGTCTCTGCTCCTGAGCAGACCACCACTTGGCAGCATCCATCAGCTCCTTGGGTGGTGTCAGGGAGTGTTGGTCGCTGTCAGGAGTGCTCTGTTTAACATCCCTTTCCAGTTCCCTGGCTTTTCCACTTTTGATGCTTTGACCTCTTCCTTTATTTCATTTGTAGTCATCTGGGATCATCTGATTTCTCCACTTTGTTTTCTGTAGCCCTCTTGCTCCCTGTAAGGAGTTTGAGTTTGGGAGAAATCATCACTGGCAGCAAACAGAGTGGGTAGGCTTTGAGATGTGATGGTCAGAATGCAGGATGCTTAGCCCTGCAATCAGCATTCATATTTTGCGTCCATGTGATGTTTCCTCCTTGAAGTAGACTTTTACCTTCTATTTTACAATGGTAACAGAATCTGTTTCCTACTTGGTATCTTTTTCTTGGATCTTTCTTTTTTAAATCATCATTCCTGTTTGGTTTGTTTGGTTGTTTTTTTGGTTTTTTTTGTGTGTGTGTTTTTGGTTTTGGTTGGGTGTTTGGTTTTTTTTTTGTCAATTACATCTGCATTATTTGAACTCCAGATTCTGTCCTTCAGAGGAAAGGCTGTTTGTTTCAAGCTAGCTTATTCCTGAGGTAATCCAACAAAGATATCTGCCAACATGACATGCTGAAAACATAGAATTAAAAAGACAGAAAGACTAGGATAAGCCTGGTATTTTTCAGCCTGTCCTTCTGACCTGGAGGTTACACTTGTACAATCAGGTTTAATAGCTGTCAATAGATTTCTCCCTTATTTCATATAATTTTATTTCAGATCTATTTATATTTTTGAGCTCCATGACATCTTGTAGCACTGAGTTTCATAATTTGATTTCTGTAGTTCATACTACATTAAAAAAAAATCCTTCCTAATTCTTTGAATCTTTTGTTCTGATTTTTCCATAAAGAATTGCCAGCTTTTACGTTATAGCTGTCTCTAAACACCGGGGAGAGTTATGTGATGCTCATGTCAATCTGTCACTCACAAAAAAGGAAGAACTGGTCATGGATGTAAAAACCAGTTTCAGCCTTGGCTGTTGTGAACATGAAACAGTAAATAGGGGGGTCTTACCTCCCAAGGGAAGTAAGGATGAGACATAGAATAGTACTGATGCCAGACCTCAGAGGACCAGACTCTGGGGCCTATTCTGTGGACTCTAAGTGCATGTGAGCAGCACAGAAGGGCAGCAGAGCTCCATAAGGCCAGTCTTCAAGGATGGTGTATTTTAAGTATGAGACTGTCGATACCTGTCAAGAAAACACAGATGTCAGGAGAGCAGCTTGGGGAAATAGGAAACTCGTGGGGAAGCATAGAGGAAGTGGATGCAGGGACTTGAAACAATGCAGGTGATGTCCCATCACTGGAGGGGAAGAGGGAAGGGTTTGTGAGACACATGGGAGTGCAAGGAGAGAGCTGGAGGTGTGTAGTCATGAGTGTGTTAAAGGCAGGAAGAAGGCCTGAAATAGTGGAGGGGAGGGCGTCTGATGCTGAAGTGAAACGGGATGACTTTTTATTTTGAGGCAGCGGAAGGAGGATGTGCTGTTCAGTGTTGGGATGTGCAAATAAATAGAGGACTCTAGTAACTCCGGGGCCGGCACAACTTGGGTAATAAAAACCAATAGCAGGTCTTTAGAAAAAGCTGCATGGGTTGTGGGGAGCTCACAGGCATTGGCAAATCCTCAGAAAAGCACAGCTTTGTGTTTGAAGCAACAGCCACTGAGTACAGCTTGGGAGATCCCAGGGTCAGAGTGAGTTAGGGAAAATGGGGGGTGGTTAAAATCTGCAGGGAAAAGGCACAGACCTAGGTCAGTGTAGGACAGCCTGTAGTGGGAATGGCTGAGGGCTTTGTTACAGCTGGGACCGCCCCAACAGAACTGAAGTCCATGTCCTGTCAGCTATGGCTGCTGCCTCTCCCACTGAGGTCCATGAGAGGACACCAGTTCCTTACAGACCCAGTGCTCTTTTGCCTCCTCACCCTCACAGAGCCTTGGATTGATCTCAAAGGTCTTTTCCAACTTAAACGACTCTGATTCCTTCAGAAGAAATCGTAGGTTGTTCTGTCAGACAATGACTGTATTCAAAACCATTAGAACAAAGTCCTGTTTTAAATTAAATTGTTTATAATTATAAAGAGTGGTTTACTTACAGCAGCAGGGTCCTTCAGACATTACTCCGAGTTATTTTCCAGCTAGTTATTAATAGCACTGGCAAATCATGTTATTATGAAGCTAAAACTTGTGTGTGAAATGGTATTCCTCTCTGTATTTTGGAGTCTGGAATCAATCATTAAACAAAAAGCTGAAAATTTGATCAAACTGACACTTCAGGCTCATTTCAGATCTTTGAACATGGGTTTCTAGCTTCATAGTCATTGGGATAAGCTTTGTGATTATTCCCAAATGAACAAGAAACAAGGCTGTTAGAGACACATTCTGAACTCATTAAGTGTTTTTAACATATTTTTAAATTCCTATTTTGTGCTGTTACCAGGCAGCAAAAGGCTTTGTTTTCACAATAAATATACATGTGAAATTAGTATTAGACATTTTTCCATAAGATTTTCAGAAGAAATCATAATCTGGTTTTCCTTGGTGCTGGAATGTGTGCTTTAAGTAGTGAATATTCAGCATATTTAAAAAGATGTTTTTCTCTACCCAGATGTGATTCAGGCATTTTCCAGCATGTGCCAGTTAATGTGCCAGTCTCACTGAAGATTTCTGAGATGAGGAAATAGCATCTTTGGGGTGAATTCCAGTTGTTACCCATCTTTGCAGAAGGAGATTTCTCACTGATGCAGGGGAGCACAGGTAGGCCCTGTTATGATAGCCAGGGTGCTGTTGGTTGGAGCAGGATTTCTGAAATCTGAGAATAAATAGAATGATCTAAGTTCGCTTTCTGGAGCTCTCAAAAGCAGTTGGGAAGAAAGACATGTAATTAGTTTGTTTCTCTCCTGTTTGGTCAATTTTTATCATGTTTCAAATATACAGAAACATTTCACAGAAAAAAATTCATAAAGGTCACAAGTGCTTTCATACTTGGGAGTTCTGAGAGGTATATTTAAGCCCTGGCAGACTTTTAACCTTTTCTAGCTTACAATAAGTTTGCCATCCTTTTAAAACCCTTTGATTGTATGGCTTTTGTTCCCCTGAAAGGGGGACAGGGCTGCCTAGTTACTCAAGCAGATGCCAGGCTTCTGATTTGCATTTGATGAAAGCCACTTGTGAAAGCAGAATCAATGCTCAGATTTACAAACAGTAAACGTGGGTATTGGCTTGTCATTTCTTCCTAGGTTGTTGTCCTATAAAGCTGCTCAAGTTCCTCTCTTCGCAAGAACGTCGTCCTGCAATCTCTGCTGCTCATAAACATTATGTTAGATCGAGATGAAGGGTGAGTAATTCTTTTTACCTCCATTATCTGATTTTTTTTTATTTAACAGCAAAAAAAAAGAAAAAAGAGAATGAAAATGCAGCTATTTAGAATAATGCATTATAAGCTGATGAACCATAATAACCAAACTGTGTGTCTGAAGGGGCCTAATTGCAGAACACCAGAGGCACAAGAGGGAGTTTATTGTGGACAACAAAATAGTACTCTAATAATGCTGTCACTGTACTGAGTACAGCATCAGCATTAATCCATGTGGTTATATCCAGGTAGAGAATAGAACAGAATGCATCAAGAACAACAGAAATGAGTCTGAAAACGTTTATATATCAAATCAAAGCTAGCAGGAAGAGAGACATTATTTTGAATGATGTTAACTGAAAGCAAAATGGCAGTGGCTGAACCAGTGTTTCTAAAATAAGGGTGGTTTTGACTAGTCTATGTGTAAACTTCCACTGATTAATGTTGAAGGAGTGTATATGTATGTTGAGGTATAGATATAGGAGTGAGAGAATTGGCAAGGATGGGCTTTTGAAGCACAATCTATTAGAGTCTTTCTATGCCATGAGATCAGCTGTTACAGACTATATCAAGACCAGTGCCCAGTAAGAAGAGCTGTGGATGTATCTTTTCTCCTGTTAAAGGGTGTCTGTGATTTTTACTTTGGATATGTGGCATAACATTATTATTTCATGCATAAGACATCAGTAGAAAAAACAAGTTGTCAATAATGTGGCCTAATAAAGGGACTATAGGAGACGTGTTGCCATTTCCCTTTAATATGAACTTGAATTCATCTAACTTGCTTTGGCTTGGATGCCCTACCTCACTAAGCATGCTCCATAAAACCTTGTTCACTGTGATAAAACATAGCCATTCTAACAGAAAAGCTGAAAGTTTCACATGTACCAGATGAAGAACATTTTTTGTAGTGCAGGAGGTCAGATAGAAAACTCACCCATAAGCAATAGGACCGAATATAAATCTTAAGGTATTCAGGAGCTCATTCCTTTGTCTTGGCTATTTCTGTTTTTCTGTACTGCACAGTGCATGGACTCACGAGCTAGATCTAAATGAGCTGTTGCAAATATAACTGTTACTGCAGTGTAGGTGGTAAAGCACCTCTTGGGCTAACAGCTTTCTTCCTGTGATACAGTTGCTGAGCTCAGTACAAGATAAATCAGCTTTAGCAGATTTATACCATAACAACATCACTGAACTGCTTCCAGTGTCTGATCAAGTCTGGCTAGTGCCAGTTTAGATACCTCTGAATGCTGTTCAATTTTTTTAATTCTAGATGGCTGTATATGTGGGAAGTTTTAACAGATTTACAAACTCTCACCTTACTTGTGTCAACTTTTACTCTTATTTTCCAAACTCCTTTGTGCGTCAGATATGCCAAAACATTTTCAAACGTAATATTGAGGGGTTATTTCTGTAGGTGAACAAATACTTCAGTATGTCATAAAATTGTAGCCAAAATGTTAGTTTGTACTCTTGGTTCTATAGTGCAAATATTTCATGCATTTATTTTTCAGAATCGTAATTTCCCATTTTTAAAAAAAGATTATTGCTGTAATATCAGACAGCTTCCCTTAAAAAAAAAAAAAAAAAAACAAAAAAAAAAAAAACCAAACAAAAACAAAAACCAACCAAACAAAAAAAACTAACAAAATTTCCTGATTTAGTGGCTACTTGCCACTAAGTACATAGGGAGATCAGGTAGGCTGTTGTAAGGGGTAGATATCCATATTTGGAACCTGAAGGTAGAAATAGCTCCACAGAAACTCCAGGTTTGAAGATTGTCATTGTTGGTGTTCTGGTTGTTTTTTCTTTTTTCTTTTTTTTTTTTTGATATGTAAAATAAGAAGCAAGGTTGTGTTACTTGGTCTCTTCTAGGCCTGGCTTTTAGTCCGCAAGTATGATTCTGGTTTAAAGCCTGACTGCAGGAATCGGGACATGAATTTGATTGGGTCAATCATGTGAAACTTCATACTTTGTCTGGTTGTTCAATTTCAGAGAGTATAAAATGGAAAGTTTTCATCCTGAAGTCAAGTATTATGGTATACCTATATCTGTAGCAATGCAGATGTATGTGATCTATTGTAATGATGGCCAAATGAAACCTGTAGAGATAATTGGACTCGTGTGTGGAATTTTGACTGGTTCCATTGCAATATAAATAGTCAATGTGAGTAGTTATAGTGAACCCTTTTGGTTGAAGATGTTACTGTTGCCTTCTCCGATGAGATTTGAATCTACTTCATTTATTTGGGGATCAGATCATCCCTTGGCTAAACTATTTATACCTGCTCAGTTTTTAGGTTGTAGGCATTCTGAAACACTTAGTATTGAGGACCAAAGTTTGGGACAACCTTGGATAGCTGCAGGCACCAGGAAACAAATAAAGGGACAGTTTTTCATGCAGATATATGATCAGAAGACAGGGATGGGTAAACACTATTTCCAGGAAGCCAAAATCTTTCATACTCATGAGAATCAGTTCTCTGACAGTACTATAGCAGCTGTACCCTTATTTTCCCTTTCTCTGTCTCCTGGTTGCACCAAGTAGCTGAACTTTCTTATCAGTTAACAGATTTGACTACAAACTTTACTCTCTTACAGTTCTCTCCCTTTTCTGTCATTGACTCAAGGCTGAATACTTCTTAATGGTCTTCCCAAATTAGGTTTCTTTCCTGTTCTTGTTTTCTATACTATGTGTATATCTCTTCCAGCCTTTATCATTGCCATTTTGTGCCCTCTGCATGTGCCTCTTACCTGACAGCTCTTTTGTGCCTCGATTCTTATGGGCTGACTCTTCCCTGCACTTGAAAATAGACTTTTATTTTGGCACTGCCCACCTCACTCCTTCAAGTCTCTCATTAAATCAATTTCTCTCAGTTTACCACCCTTCACTGCATCTGCTCTGGTGCAATCCAGTTCTTAGTTGTGTGTGTGTCTGAAAACAAAAGAACCAAACACCTATAGCTATAAAGGAAAGAAAACATTAAAGACTCGGAACACCATCTTGCAAATAAAAATCCTTCTATGATGATCTGTAGGCTCCCTTAACCCATCATCAGTCATCATGTCTTCATCATTATCTTACCAAGATTCCACATTCTTCAGATTGGGGACATGACTTTCCAAGCTTTCTGTAAAGTGCAATCTTTTTCAACACGCTGTGAAAACCAACAGGCTTGTTTTTTTGGGAACCCAGTTGTTTGTCTATGTATTCAGAAAGAGAGTTAGAGTGAGAGTTCATTTTCTGTGGTCTCTTTTGTGTTTCAGATGGAACAGATGGCTGAGCAAAATAAACATCTGTATGTGAACTCTAAAGCATTCACGTGTTAGTCTGTGCCGATGTAAAGGGGGACCTGGACATCAATACTTATCCACGGACTATTTCTGGGGGAAGATTAGGAAAATTTTGATTTAACACATCATCAAGTAGAAATCTGCTGAGAACTAACAAAAAAAAGAAGAAATCACTGGCTATTTCTGTGGCATCGGTAGCATGCTTGGCCCCATACTATACAAAACAGCCATAAGCATCTCTGTTCTCACAGGATTTCTTTTATAATCATTTTACTGTAAGCGTTCCTGTAAGCTAAGGCAAAGAGGAAGTCAAGGGCACTGTTACCTGCTGATCATCTGTTGTCCTTGCCTCTAGTTTCTTTGATGTATGAAAATTACAATAAAACTGTCGGAAACATGGTAATAGTTACATTAGCTGATATTTGTGTGGTCCTTCCCCAGAATTTCTGTTGCATTCAGTATTTGAGCTATGACTTCTTTACTGAAATTTGACTCTCCAGCTTTACTTTGATTGTCTCCTCTCTGGTTTAGGGAACAGTTCATGTAGCATGCAGATATTTCAGTTTTCTGTAGGCCTTCTATTGTCCCTATGTTTTAAAAAGGGATAATTTCTGTTTAATACTGAATAACACAGGCAAGGTTTGTAAGGGAAGATAATATCTTCTATTAGACCTACTGATGCCATGGCAGGGGTGTGGGTGAGATATAGGCAAGTATTTGGATACAGAGGCTCTACTATAATGTATTCAGTAGTTATTCCCCATTCTCCTATCCATTTCTCCGTGCTACGCCTGAGGTTTTTTATTGTGGTATCTGTTTTGTTTGACTAACACATAACTGTATTGTAGAAGTTGTTACAAGTTGAGAAGAAAGATTTGACATCTGGGTGTGGAATAATTGATGCTTTTGACTCCTGGAAAATTGTTGGAGGCTATTTGCTCTTATTTGGTGATTGCTACTTGGATGATGGGGAGGAATTTATTTCCTTGTTCTAAGCACACTGTCAGGAACAGAGGGGGTTTTTTTCTTTTCTTTCTCACTCTTTTTCTAGTGAATGTAATGTGAACTCCTAGTCTCTTATACAACAAAGATGACAATCTGCAAGCCTGGAGTCTCTACTTCTGTAATTGTTGTTTGATTCAACAGTTACAGATAAACACAATAATCAAAATTATTAGCAGTGAAAATAACCTCACTTTTTATATTTTCAAGATAAAACCCTGTTGTCATAAATAGGGCAGCTGAAACTTCTCAGAACTTGTTTTAGATTGTAGCATCTTGGATGACCTGATTCTGCAAAAGTCAACAGTAGAGTCACAATCAACATTGATGGAGCTAGGGATTCAATGGAGTTTCAATTTCTGACGCACTTAACAAAAAATTTTAGGCACAGATATATTTAAATGAGGACCCTAACAATGGAAAGTGCTATGTGCTTGTTTAATGCACGTATTCCGAGCTGAACTTAAACAAAAGTATAATGTGTGCTTATTTCTTTGCAAGACTAAGTTTTTTACTGAGGTGGTCTGAATTCAGAAGTTATTTTCACTGCAGACCCAGTCCTACTTTTAATATCAGTTGAGTCTGGTTGAGGAATTTTATTTCAATGGTAAGACCAAGATCCCAAGATTTTAGAAACTAGGAGACCTCAGTATCAAATCTAAAGATCTCAAGGGTCTTATCTGCACACAGAGTTCTATTTTTTTAAGCAACTTTGTTCTATTGCAATAAATTGAAATTCTAAAGTGGTATTAACAATATTGTAATAAATCAATCTTGCCTTCTAGTAATGAAGAATAAAAAACAAATTAGGGCATTAAAAAGGCCTTAGATGTATTCATAATACCCGGGCAGCCAAACTTCTGTTCTTGAAATCTTTGATACTTTACTTATCTCCCATTTATCTTGGACTCGCTTTCAGCTTTATTTAATTCTTTTGCAACAGACAACAAACTCCATTTGATGCTCTTTCGTAATTTAAGATTTCTGGACAAAATTGATATGTAACTTCAGTATCTGTGGTGCTCTTATTTCCTTTTCCTTCAGGTCTTTGAGAAAGCTGAGTGCTAAACTATCCTGTTGTAGATACAGAAAAAAAGAGGAGTAAATGAATGAAAGTTGATTTTGGTGCACTAGGCACACCTAGTTTTCATTTTCAAAACTCCTTTTTTCTGTTTCTGATTAAAGCCACCCAGCCAAACCTGTTTGTTTTTAATTCTGTATTCAAAGGAGAAATTAAAAACATACAAGTCATTCTAAGTGGATGCTGTACAAAATTGAAGTCAGCTTGAGAAAGAATAAGAGGCATGAAATTCAGGACTTGGAAAGCAGTACACCATGCTAAGGCAGTCATTCAGGCACATAAAGTACTTTTCTTTAAACTTTAACGAGCAAAGCTGGAATCTGTCTCCAATTTTTCCTAAGACATATTTTTTCCTTCTTTAGCTGTCCTTGACTAAATTGCATTAAACAATTGCATTGCTTGTCTGCCACACAGCTGCAATATTTGGAGGCACTTAT
The DNA here is from genome assembly GCA_031468815.1 of Morus bassanus. NCBI lineage: Eukaryota > Metazoa > Chordata > Aves > Suliformes > Sulidae > Morus > Morus bassanus. The sequence continues at coordinate 67,661,265 of CM062570.1, forward strand.
GTTCCATAGTGTATAAATAGCACAAGGAGGACTCCCTATTTCATTTGAGGTTGTAAGTGTCTCCCCCTTTCCTGCTGTTGAAAACAAAAAAAGAGTAAAGAATGCAAAAAGTTTTAGCAAAGCAAGAGGGATAAAATGAAATGTAATGTTCTTGTGGGTGTAGTTCTCTGGGACAAATCAATATTCATCATACTTTGACTTGAAAGGGGAAATGAAAAATAGGAGAGAACCCAAAACAATAATTTCAATGGAAAATATTGTGTTACTTTGAAAAATATTATGTTAATTTCAGTTTTTCAGCTGGCTTTGCTTTTTAATCATACTTTCTATTTCAGTCTTCTGTATTTATTTTTTTATCACGTACTTTTCTCAATGTACTTGATTTCATTTAGGGTGGATATAAATTATAAAAATTACGGAAGCAAGAATTTATGTAAAATAATCTGGAAATCACCTGGGGATAAAACAGTACTAGAAGCAGATATGCAGAAGTCTACATTTTAAAGTTCATCAGATTTTCTCGCTCTCAGAACAATAGAACAAAAAGTAGGGTCAGGAGCCAAATTTATCCTCCGTCTAAAAGTATTTAAATCTGAGGGTTGCAAGCCAGAGGACTCCCTCTTTCCTCAGCTACTCGAATGGATCACAGTGACATAACTAGCTGTTAACCACAGGATCCGAATTTTTCTTAATCCAGACAAATCCAAGGCCATGGCAGATGTGAGAAGCACAAGTACCTTTTGTTACATGTGAGAGTAATATGAGGAGAGCAGCTACAGAAGCTGCAGTTTCAAGTGGACAAGAGTAGTGTGTTGTAATCTGTTTTAGAAGTGAGGAAGGAATGGATTACTGCAGTCTGAACTACAGCTGAAAGGAGAGGTCTTGACCTTGCAAAGCAAACATTGGAGGAAAAAAGTTCACTCATCTTCAGATATCTGTAGCCATCCATATGTCTGACTACGTCTCAGTCAAGTGAATCTATTTAAACTAAATGCCCAAGTATCTCCTAATTTGAAATTGGAGGCAACTTTGTGGTTTCTTCATAATGTTTCCTGCAGGTGAAAATATTACTTATGAATTATAGTAGCTGAGAAGCAGAAACTTAGCCCTCATTCAAGGTTTGATTGTGACTGTATAACTAGGGACAGGTGCTTTATTTTAAATCTGTGGAAAGCACATCTACTGGTAAGCTGGTAGCAGTTCATTCTAAAACTTTTTAGTGGATTTGCAGGCATAGTTTAGTCAAAAGTGGTAGTGTCACTGCAGCTCACAGGATCCAGCCAGGAGTCCCTGAGGCAGATGGTAAGGTATTCTGAAGGTCTGAAAATTTCCGACAATTCATATTTTCTCCATACAACATTAAAGACTGTGTCAATGCTAAGAGAAGGTGGGAAGGTCTGCAAGCAAAGCCCTAATTATCTGAGAGATCTTGGTACTCTGCTTTTCAATAAGGAAGTGTTGAACATTTAGATTTTGCCAGATAAGAGGCAAAATTGCTTATCTTGAAAGTCCCTGTTTGAAGCTGGGCAAAATCAGCCCATCAAGCGTAGAGATCTGGTTGGAGTGGGACTGGAAAGAGGTTGCCAAAGAAAGGCTTGGGCTACTAAAGGACGTCTCCCTTGAAGATTTTCATGTGCACTATTGCTGATGAGTTTGAGTGAAGAACCATTCTTTGACTGTTATTAGGGCAAGTGTAAGGATTAGGGTTGGGAGAGAAAGTGCTGATTCTGGTCAGACTGGAAATGGGCTGATGAGGATCAAGTGTAAAAAAGGGTGCATGAACAGGGTTTTAATGTCTTCGTTATAATGGGAATGTACAAAGGGGCTTTTCTAATTTTGAGGTTCCTGGTTTTGCGATTGGTAAAATACTCTTTTGACTTGTGTAATATATAATAAATGGCAGAGCCTTGGATATTTGACACTTAGACCCTAAACTAATGCATAGGTATTTATGCATTAGTTATATTGTATTTTTGTGTGCAGTATATTGCATTCAAACATTTTATTGGATTACTAATATTTAACTTTTTTTAATGTATGAAGTGCTTTTGAATTGTTTCTGGGAGTTGGCTTCAGCACAGACTGTGTTGGATATAACTTGATATGGCCCTGAAAACATAGACAGCATCAGGGAAGGCAAAATAATTTTTGCAGTTCTGTTAGTTGTTAAATTGGTTTAAGCATTTCCTTCCCTTGATCTATTCACTCATTTCTGTCCAAATTTAATTCCCTCAGTTGTTTTTATATGACTGCTTACAGGCCTATTTGTTGAAACAGATCCTAAATATCTTTTTGGATTTATGTAGTTCTCAGTCTAGTCCCATAAAATGTTGAGGTGGTCATGGGAATTAAAGTTAGGGAAGACTTGCTTAGTAGAATTTTGCTGCTTAGAAATATGGGTTTGAAATTCTGAATTTAGGCAACATAATATCCTTTTTCTTGGCTTTTCGTTCACAGTTCTGCATGCCTACCCTCTGCCACACCACTGCAGCTGCCAATGCAGCTGGTTTGGGGTCATGTTGTGATCATTTATTGGCTTATCAGCAAAAAAATTCTGGGTGGCAATCCCTGCATTTAGCACTAGATCTAGCAATGATTATACCACTAAAACCAAAGCATGAGTTTTTTTACTGATGCCTCTGCTGCTCCCGTATCTCCAATAAAATGTTTTTAAGAAAAACTCCCTGATATAAAAATAGTGTTCTGACCTTAGCTGGCCAGTGGTATTCTCTAGAACTCCATGAAATATTTTTATTTTTACCTTTGTATCTAGTTACCATTAACAAATTGGAATTTACGCCATAGAGGAAACCTGATAAAAGAGCCTGAATCATGACTAATGAAATGTATTCCTAAGCATGACCTTTCTTTTCAACCAGCAAGCAATAAAGGCTTTATGCTTGCAAAGCCACATGTTGAACGAAAAGAGCAATAAAATAAGAGGCAACAGAGGACTTGTCAGTTTTGTCAATTTTAACAGGCCTACACTCCTCATCAACAAGTTCAGTTATCAGTTGAGTGTATTTTCAGTACATTACACTCAATTTTGTTGAACTTAGTGGTAAGATCATTAGGCAAAACCACCTAGGAAAGTATCTACGGGCTGATGTCAAGAAATAATAGATCTATTTACAAGGTTATGTTCTTGAATCCTAACATTCCATGTCATTTTTGGAAAAAGTTGAATTTTTACATGGATATAAGGGCCGCCTTATTAAACTATGTACATTTCATTTTATGACACATCAAGAGAGTCTCTCTTGCTCCCCACCCTCGTGCATGTGCACCTGGTTTCTTTGGCAATTCAGCATTTCAGACCACAACTCTGCAAAATAGCAGAGGCATTCCAGATTTTTTTACAACCTCTGGATATTTAGGGTGTTTGCACTGATACCATAGGAGTTGTGCAGCAATAAGCTAAACTTGTATTTAATACCTACAATACCTATGCTGTATTCTAAAGCTATGATTAATGATTTTTCTGTTGTAATTAGAGCTAACAAGTGTGTGATCACCTCACTTCAGATGTAATCTACAGTAATTAGCAAATACATAAATTATGCTGTGAATAGATATTGGCCTTTCTTTCACTATTCGTAAAGAAAGATATGACATGAAGAAGGCTGCAAACCTTAATACAAGTTAAAATTAAGTTTGCTGCAATTTAAGGCATAAATAAGAAAAGTTACAACATACAGCTGATTATTTTAATGTCAGACATGTCTTACTGAACTGATTACTGCAGAGCAAGGTCACAGCCAGCCCACACTGGAGATAGGAACAAAACTGAAGACCTGCCAATTTAAGGCAATGGTTTTCATTGTTTCTTTTTTTGTTTGTATTTTTTTTTCTTCCTTTTTGTGGACCCTTAAAGGTTTTCCAGCAGTGATTCTGACTCTTAGAAATTTCACAAAGGTCGAATAATGGCTATATTTCACTTCCCATGGATCCCTTAGCAATACTACACAGACTCAGGACCAGGGTGAAACCTGTTTATCAAAGACAAGTCACACACACAGTGGCTTTCTTGAGTTCAGGAATCTATGCTGTTTCTCTATTTAAAAGTAACCACTGGTCAGTAGATCGAATCAACAAAAACTTTTCCTCTTCAAACTTACCTATGTTCTGTACAAACCAGGTCAAGGTAACTGGCTAGTTTTATTAGTTGTCTTGCTGGCAATGAGGAAAAGACTTAACAGGTGAAATATGGGACCTTCTTCTTTCCCTGATCTTGGTGCAATATGGCTTGTTTTGAGGAATTTTCCAGGGCTATTTGATTGGGGTAATCAATTGGTCTCTGTGGGAATTTTTTCCTCTTTCTTTGAGGTGACCTCATACTAGGCTGTGACAAACAGGAGCACAAGTGAAGTCTAATTGGATAGTTATGGGCCAAATTGCTTGTAGCAAGCAGAAGTAACACAGCTGGATTTATTTTTGGGTGTAACAAACCACACATTTCTGACACTGCCAGTCACTGTGCTGGGTATTTTTTTATCAATCAAAGCTGCAGCTGTCATCTTTTGGTAGGACAAAATTCTTAAACCTTCCCTTTCATCGGTCACCAGTATTCCTCATCTCAGAAATTCAAAGAGCAAGTGGTTTTCTTTTGTATTTCTGAAAACCTTTTCTAGTGCACCTGTCTTGAAAACTCCCAGAAACATGTATAGATTTTCTAGCTCTATGGTTAATCATCTCTTTGCTGCTGGTTGTGGATGTCTTTCCTTTCACTCAAGTTCTTTTTGCAGCTACTTTAGCCATCTGCAATTTTAACTGTTTTGTGCAAGCATCCTTTCTCTCCACTGAGAGAAACCATTCTCTTTGGACATTACAAGCCTGACTCTCTACTGCGTTGAGACTTGGAGTCACTTCTCTAAGACGTGAATACAAAGTGAAGACAAGGGAGACAGATGCAGACTTCACTGTCCACTTATTCCTATGATACTAAAAAATAATTTTCTTCCACCATAAGTGTAATCTGAGATATATTGCAGAAGGAATTGGTGGCTCTGCTTTTGAACTGTACATTTGCCTTTTGATCTAGAATGTAGATCTGCTAATCTCTTCTACTATGGAGTTTGCCCAGACTTTTTGTCCTTAAACTTTTTTCTGTTTTGACTACTGTCTTCCTTTGAGAACTCTCCTAACTTTACTCCTGGGCATCTTTTTAACTTTTTATATTTCAAGTGCAGTGCAGAGCATTTTACAACTCTTAAAACCCAGTGAAAAGCTGGAAAGGAGAAGTGATTCTCAGGAAAAAAAATGTCATCCTTTTCTCCTGAAGCAGACTGTTTTCATAATATTGATCAGCATTACTGCAGCTTGCTGAGTTTCTGTGTTACTGCCGCTTGGGAAGAGATTACTATGTGGACAGTATGTACAAAGTAAAGGTGACTTACAGATTGGAGCTACCTGCCTATTTGGGGAACATACGCACCTGCACAGCTCTTCCCTAGTCATATAAAATAGATGTATGACCAATACTGGACAAGGCCTATGAGAAGACTGTAGTTTTTTCAGCATTCCCCTGCATCCACAAGTCATTGATCCAGGTAATTATCAGTAACCAAATAATTTTTATTCTAGAGTAGTATGTCCAGATAGAGAGAGATTGCTCTGGTGCAGGTGGAGTAACTTATTCTAATGTAGCTATGTCAGTGAGTCTTACCTATATCAGCAAGAACTTGGACCAGAATAAGCATAACACTGAAGCAGTTGCACTCTGTTCGGGTGGTTATCCTCTTTGGATGGGATGGAAAACTGGGGTTCTTCCAACTAGGGAGTATTCCCTGTCCTATGAACACTGTTTATGTGTAGGAATGCTCTGCCCCAGAGCCTTTGCAGGTTTCACTGGATAACTGCATTCTACTTGTCCAGGTGGTTTCTTCCCTGTTTGTGAAAAGCATCCCTTCCTTTCTTTTTGAATTGCAGCATATTGTTCTTTAAAGCAGATGTAGTATTTCCATGTAAATTTAAATCACCCCATAGCTAATATCAGTATTTATTTGGTCCTCCAGCCACACCCTAGAGTTTTTGTGTTGGTGATTTTGTCCACAGCCAACATTATTTTTTTGTAATGTAATCCAGTAGCTTTGTGAAAATAGGTCCTCTCCAAGCACTGTTCCTTTAGTACTTGGGCACTAGGTGTCACTACTGATCTAGGAGAAAAACAAAGCTTTGTTTCCATTTTTGTTTTAGATTTGTACAAAGCAGAAAATCATTTGTATATAAGAACTTTTGTATTGTCTATAAAAACTCATACCTATGGACTTTATAGCATGGTCGGTAGAGAGTAATTGTGTTTCCCAACTTCAGCAAAAAGTCTGCTATGCAATCCACTTTTAACTGCACAAGGAAGAGTTAGTAATTTTTTTCTCCAGTATGCTAGCTGTTTTGAACACAGAATGATTTTTAGCTGCTCTTTGAATGCAGGGCCATAACTGTAAAATGGACAATATATTTTTTTTTTGAAAGGAGTACAGAAAACTAGTTTGTAACAGATTACGAAGTCAGATTATATATGCAAAAATCAATTGTTGAAGTACACTTCCTGCTTGGAATTTAATTTGGGGCTTCTGGATTCCTGTTTGTGTGTTAGAATCAGTAGTCAGAAGGATTAATCAGCCTACACACGACGTATGGTGATCTCAAGCAAGACTGGAAAAATCAGACTCAAAACCTGATTAAGTACTGAATGGTCTGGCCTTTTACTATTGTATGTAGGAGAACTAAATTTGAATCTGGACATAAATCTTGTTCACTGATAGCTCTTGGTAAATGTGAGGCACCATTTTGGAATGTATGCTGCTATTCTGAGAAAATGAACTTTGGCCTTTTAGTGAAGGAAAACCTGCTTCCTCTGCTGCAGTGCTGTATAAACATCTCCTACTCATGTCTATTCTCTGCTCTTGGGATTCAACAGAGCTTAAGAAAAATATTTTAATGGAGACTGATTCCTAACCCCCACTGAACATCTCAAGAAATAAATGTCTAATGATCATACTCACATTTCTTCTCTTCTAATCGTTTAATGATCAGCAATGGACAGCAAAATGCCCCACTTGATGGGGATGGCAGGGAGATGTTAAGTGATCCCTTCGTGGAAGAAGCTATGTGTTTTGTCAGTCTCCCTTCTTTTTTGGTTGAGAAAAGCTAAATTCTATGTGCCTGAGACACTTTGTGCGGATCACAGGTGAAGGTGGCTGTGTAAGCTGTCAGTGGTTTCATTTTCTATACCTGGGAGTAGCAAGTTTTTAAACAGAGGCAAGTGGTGGTTTAGCCCTGCCTGTTGCAGGTGCTTTTGAATACATGGCACAGAGGAAAGAGCTCAGTTTTCAGCTCATCGTGTTGTACTTGCAATGTATGGCTACAGTGCTTTGGGGGGGTTTTGGCTATTAAGGAAAATTATCCCCAAGCATTGCTGAAGCAGTATTCAAAAGATTTTTTTTGTGTAAAGCTGCACCAGAAGAGGATCACTTTATTTGCCCTGCTACTTCATCAGCTATCTCAGAGCTGATGACTGCTAACAGACTTGTGATTATACTGTTAATAAAACAGTTTCTGGGTAAAGGTTTTCCTGGCTTGTCACTGAGTAAATCTGTGGGTGCTTGACAGGTACCTTTGCTCGCGCACGGAGTCCTTGCTGCTTTACTTTTGAGGGCATCACCCAACTTTCATATTGTGCCATGGAAGCTGGAAAGAACAATTTAGCGCTATACCTTTCCAAATGTTAAAATGTAGAGTTTCTTTCTAGAGTCACGGGTTCATATCCCCAGAGGCTGACTCAGCCTCTTTGCTGGCTGAGGCACATTAAGCTTAGAATTGAGGAAATCTTTGTGTTAGTCTTCTGTTATTATCGTTATTTTCAGAAGTCCTGTGTCCATACTGAGCAAGCTAATAATTCTCTGTATTTCTCTGTCAAAATAGCTCCCTTTTCTTCCTTTTTGTCGTCTTCTCCTAATAATGACCATTATTTACAAATTTAGTTTCCTCAGCGTGCATGTTCTCACAAGAAGTCTCAGGCAATGTCACAACCTCCAAGGTAAAATCTGCCCCCATGTACAAAAACATGCAAATAAGGGAGAAATCAGACGGCTCTGCCAGAAAGGGGAGGGAGACAGAAGTACGTAAAAACAGTCACAAAATTATTTTTGCGAACTACAGTCTATGGAGCTTCAGTTGGATCACACGTCAACAGCTCCAAATTTATGTTCTTTTAAAGGTATTTGCTCCACTTTTTCCTCCTCTAGCTTTTATGTGTCCTATGTACATAGAATAATCTGAATTCTCTCTCCAAGGAGCCAAGAAAATGTTTCCTTTAAATGTGTGACAGCAACAGTACAGTTGTCCATGTGTTTAATAAGAGCAGAATTACAGTAATGTTCCTGTAACATGTGAGCAAATATAGTAAGTATTTCCACAATGGCTACAGCTGGGATTTTGTAATGCTCACTGCTTTAACCAGTTTAAATAAAGTAAGGCAAGCCTGAACCTAGAAACACCAATCTGATTTGCTAAACAAGTTCTGTCCTGACTCTTTGTATATATCCTAAATCTTCCTCCAGCTGTTAGTCAAAACAAATGCATAATTAAGGAGAACTACCCCTTATTACTGTTTAATTTCCTGATAAAGACATTAAATTAAATTAAAAGGAATTTCCCAAAAGCCCCGATTCCAAACCAAATCTCTGCACTGACAAGCTATTAGATTTTTTGCAAAATAGAATAGCAAACAAAAAAGAATCTACTTTCAGGCTTTTAGATTTGTGCAGTTTAATTGTTGGTCTATTTCCCTGATAAGGTGAGACTAGTCCCATGTCACTAGGGGAATGGTATCCTGCTGTGTTTTTCCATCCTCATTTACAATGATTATGTTATCAGCCTAGCCAGGCAAAAGGGTGGAGCAACTATAATTTCAAAGCAGGATTAGGTTGAAATAACGAGGTCACCAAGTTGTGGTTGTCATGGCAACGTCACATCTAAGAATATGGGATGCTTCTAGGAGATGAGGCAAGCCTGGAGTCTTTCCCTTTGCACAAAATCCCAGACTATTTCTGTAAAACTGCTTAATTGCTTTTAAATATTTTTTTTTAAAGTGTCTTTTGCCACAACAATGAATCCAAATTGTACTTCTTTTTATTGACAGTGTCTTAAGGATTTGTTTATCTCTGATGTGCTATTGATTCGGTTTTCCTGTCATCTTCTGAGTATGTATTTTGGCTGACTTTAAAAGATCTTTTGTTTTAAATATGTTACAAAACATTTAGGTAATTCAACCACTGCTCAGGTGTTTTAATTCTCCTTGAAACTTTGCAGCCTTTTGAAAAGCAGGGTTCTCTCTCAGGTCCTGTGCTGCTCTGGGACCTCTCCCACACCCACAAATAAGAGACAGTGTTTTGCTGTTAACTCTTGAATTTCCATGCTCGTGATAGTTTGTATCCATTTCTTAGTACTATTTTATGTTTTTTAAAATATGCCTTAAAATATTTTTTTCTGGTAGCACCTAAAAATCATTATTTTTAAACACATTATTTGTCATTGTTTCAAGTTGTATTGGATAGGATAAATTTGAGTGGCTGTGGAGCCTTACTTCACCGTGTCACTGCTTGACACAGGCTATCATGGGAACTTTGTGGTACAAACTCCTGACAAGCACAGTAGGAAGCAGCTGCATTTTGTGTGTTTTTATTTTATTACATAAGATCTCACCAAAAAGACTTTCTTTTCCTTCTCAACTTTTACCTATGCTTTAATATTGGTGATATAATGATTTATGATATTTCTATTTAAATCAGTTTGATTTGTGTGCTTTTTTCATTGCCAAGCATCTACTGCTATCACTATAATATAGTGTTTAAGTCTGATCGCCTAGGGGGTTTGTGGAATAAGGGAGTAAGTTACAAACAATATAAAGGAGGTGGGGTAGACTGTAGTGGTAGGCTATGGGTTTTAGTATGTAGTTTGGGAGCACCGAAGCCTGAATTGTCTCACAAGAACTTGTCTAAGTTTTTCTTCAGTGACTTGGGGCACTTTTGTCTTTGGACATCTGAGCTCCACACACTAAGTGGTCTCTGTGCTGCAGAAGTCCCCCTGGTGGTTTAAGTTCCATCCTGTTCTTTATGTATCAGCCTAGTTACATGGAACTTGCAGGAACATAATGGATCTAGAGACCACTACCTTTTCTCAGATTCAGACCTTCAGACGAAGACATAAACACAGAGAATGATCACATAAGGCCTGTTGCTGCAGGGCTTATATGAAACTGTAGGATGAAGGTTCCTACAAATAAGAAACGGACTGAAAAAAGCTGTTTTTTTAATAATGCTATGAGAAAATTATCAAGCCTGCCATATATATGGTTTCTTTGATAGGGCTTTTGATTTAAAAAAAATTAAAGAAAGCAGACAGAAAATACCATATTCAACATCTTGTTTCAAAGACATGAGATGCAAGGTCTAGAGGGCAGATGGTGTTTTTAGACAACCTGATTTTTGACTGACATCAGACTGCCTTCAGAGAACAGTATGGATGTTTTCTGTTTCCCTTCCTCTCCTTTTCCTCCACTATCCAGTTAGAGCTTGTGAAGAGTGTGGGATGATTTCTGTCAATAGTGAGACTAATTGTTCAGTTCTGAGAGTAAAAGGAAAAAGAAATCTCAGCTTTGGTGTGGAATGCGCTGTTTAACCAACCGGTAGCAGAGTACTATTTGCCCTCTGACTTTGGAGGAGGTGTCTGTTATTTTCCACAAAGAATGGGATCTTTCCACAGCAGCCTGGAAGAGTTGTTGATTAGAGTTCAGCCAGGTGAGGCTGGACTGTATTTATTTAACAAGTCTGTCACCTATGATGGTATATGAAAATAGGAATTTCTGCCCCTCTTTTTGTAGGTTTGTATCTCGTCCCAAGGAGAAAGTGTAGATTACTATTTATTGGATTGAGTGTATTTTTTCTGTGACCTTATGATCTAATATTCTTCAGTGAGCTGAAGAGCTATCTGGCAAATAAAGAAAAAAATTAAAACCAAATTGTCAGTGGGTGTATCCACCAGATGGTGATGTTCTACCAAATTATTTGCACATTGATCTTGCAGTAAAAATCTTGTAGTTTGAGGGAATTCTGATTAATTCTTGAATTTCAGATGAGTGAGTCTTCCTGTTGCTTCACTGATAATTAGGTTTGGAAAGACAATGTGTTTCTGCCCATTCTGAAAAGTCTGCCCTGTTGGTGTCCAGTACAATGGACACAGTGAGGAACAGGAAAGAAAAATCTATAGCTTCTACCATATTGAAACTGGGCAAATACTAGCATATTAGCAACAAGGTTTACATGGCTACTTTACAGTTATGGAGGACCATGAATCTTACAGCGTTGTTTACCATTTAGGGCCATTTATTTCTTTGAGAAAGAGCACCAGAATGAGAAGGGTGAGGAGGACTTGTATTGCTATATTGTTCCATGGCTCCTCTTTCCTTAGCCTGGAGGATCATGTGGATGAATGCCAAAGATTTGGTTTGCTGGGTGGGGCCTCATCTGCATCTCAAGCTGGAAAAGAAAGATCTGCTGCAATCACCCTCCCTTTTCCTTGGCTGTTTGTTGAGTTGAACAGCCCTCAGGAAAACCGTGTTATGGAAAGTTACACAATTTAAAGTCTAGCTTTTCTGTCTTGATATACAATAAACATCACTGCAGCTTATGCACATGCACTGCAGTCACTCAGATGGAAAGAGATTTGCTATTAAAAATTGTTAGTTATTGATTTAGTTTGAGGAGTAACTGCCAGTAAAATTGGATCCTTCAAAGTCTTCACCAATTTTATCTAACAGAGTAAAAGAGTCTCAGAAAACACAAGGAATGTTTTTTTCTATTTACTCCTAAACTACAATTAGAAGAATCAAAATGATAATTTGTTGGTCCATTTTATATTTGCCTCTTTCTTCTTGTCAGTGACACTTTCTGCAAGCAAAACTCCAGTGAAGCTGTTCTGTAAGATATCAACCACCTGTAAATAGCAGCTGTGCTGTATTTGATCCAACAAGGTCAAGAGGGCCAATTAATATACCTGCAAAATTCACCATTTCTAATGGGTATGCTCTTCCCAGGATAGAGTATCAGTGACAGTAATACTAATCTTAAAGTTTGGTTTGCCAGAGAAAATACTTGTTATTACTTAAAAAAAATAAATAAAAGAATGAAATTAAAATGCTATTAAACAAAATAGCAATTTCAAATGTTTCAGTAAAAATTATTCCTATTAATTGTGAGCATGGTCTGCCTTTTCTGATAGTAACGTCCTAGTTGGGGAGGGTTCCAGTTTAGGGCAGGTCTCATGGTGGGAACACCGATACTCTTGATACTGACATGATTCACACATGCAGATTAAATTCTGCTCTTCGCTACAGACTTCTTGGTAGAGGTGGATCATCTTGGGCCACAGCGCATTTGAAAGGAAATGGGATGATGTTCTTTCTTCCTGCCAGGATGACATTAATTACACTCTGCGGGTGCTGGCCATCTCCCTCAATACTGTTAATCCAGTTCTCTTCATGTCCTTAGTCTCCTTGTCATTAGCCAGGACAGCTGGGACTGATTTTTGTGTGGTTGCATCAACACTGAGCACAAACGTGGTAGTTCTCCCCATCCCTCGCTTCAGCTAGCTGCTCATGTATGTATGCTGATAGTTTTGTGGATTTTGTTTTCTTTTGAAGCTAAAAAGATAAACAATTGCCCTTTCTCATGACCACTATGCATTGGTCACTTTTTGTTATCATTTTGTTTGGAAACTAGCCTATAGTTCCTCATTCCATTCTGCACTGCCATTTGTTGAGGCAGAAAAACAGCTCAGTTTGCTGCCCTTGGTCTTTAGAGTACACTGTATCTTTGACTGAGAGTTTTTAATGGTGTGACTTTGTAAGTAGCCTTATTAGTGAAATGGCTTGAGGTACTTGGACTGGACTGGACTTCCCCCAGGTAGGGGAAGATGTCATAAAGGCTTTTCTTTTGTACTGTACAAGTCCATGGATGACTTGCTCATTAAGTTGGTTTTCTCCTGCAGCCAAGTGTTTGATGGACAACACTGAACATTCAGGAAAGTGTGAGACAGCTTATGTGAGTTTTCCAAGTTCTGTAACATTCATTAGGAAATTACCGAGGAACTTGCAAAACCTGAAAAACCCAACAGATATTCTGATGCATTTCTGCTATATGTAGGTGGATGGCACTGTGCTTGCCCTGTGCAATCTGAGACTGTGCCACCAATTTATTCTTCTACACACATGGAGTGTTTGAGCTGTGGCCAGAAATGTTTATAAACTCTTTGGGATTCTTCAGCACTTGCCTTCAGGTATTTGGTTTGGTCACATACTTTGAGAAGTGTGATCAAAACCAAGTTGTTCTGTGAGCAGCTGTCCTCTTTATTATGGATTTGTGTCTAATGGTTGGATTCCCTTCTGTCTAGTATCAGTGAAGTTCTGACAGTAGCTTTTCCCATGGGTAAGACAGCATTCACCTGTGTAGATTTTATGTTGTCTAGTAAGGATTTAGTTCACACAGTTGAACTTCCCTCAGTAAATTCACTGATAAGGTCTCCTCTAACCAGCCATTCATTTTAATGAAATGTATAGGAAAATAATAACTTTGAAACCATTGCCCTTCTGTCAAATCTGGTTGAGATTTGCCAAGCTTCTGTAGGAAAGAAGAGGGCAGGCTGACAGATGAGGAGTCACACTGTGATTGCATAATCTTGTTTCCTATGAAACCAGGCTAACAGGGAAGTATTAGATGGCTAATCTTCAAACCTGTCCCAGACAAGGGAATCTTGCAAAGAAAACGGTGCTTGTAGTGTCATACAGACTATCCTGTCTTTGTGAAACGTATGCTGGTTTGGCACCTAGACCTTAGTGAAACTGCCCAACTAAATTGTTAGTGGGAGCTGTGCCATCTGAACAGATGGGCATGTGTAGGCAGTCAGTAGTCATGTTTGTTCTTCATTTATGGGAATTTAGACCAGGATTTGAAATACCATGAAGCATAAAAACCAAAATGCCTGGGTAGGCTATCCTCAGGTTTGCATCTGAACTAGGTTATCTTGAGAATTTACCCTGTTGCAGAGAGGACATCCTCTCAGTAAGCTAGTCTAGGACAGGACATCTGACAGAAATAGTTTTTGGCTTGAATACTTCACCCATCTCAATATTCAGATTTCTGAATTCATTCTGCCCTACCAATCCAATCCATTTTCCCTGTGACTCTTTGGACCATGTTATTTTTGCTTTTGAATCCTTTTAACAACTTTCCAATATCTATTGCGCTCAGTTCCAGCTTCCTTGCAGTCAGAACTGTGAGTGATTCCAGCTGTGCCTGGAATTCTGCTCACTTCTTTCCACATCATCATCTTGCCCATTTGCTGGGGTAGTCAATTCTCAAAGCATGGGGGTATATACACAAATTGCCATGAGGTAGGTTAGGTTGGAAACCTACGGAGTCAGCTGCACCCCATAGCTACACAACTGCATTCTCTTCTGGGCTGTAAATATAAGTAATTTTCTTCCAAACTATTACCCTTTTAAGTGTGTGCATTACTGAGTATGGCCAGCCAGAGAAGTAGTTATTAAGTGGTAGATATCTAATTATATGTAACCTTACAGTAACTTCCATGTATATTTAGTCCGAGCTTTCTTCAGAGCATTTAGCCACTACCTCCAGTATTGGACCTGGCATTCAGAGCAGTTTTAGGCATTTGTACATTAGGAGCATTTTACAATGTTGCTGTGGCAGCAAAACCTTTCTAATAGAGACAGTTTATACCAACAAAACTGTTCTTTGGATACAATGGTCTATACCTGGTCATCAAACAAAATAAGCTAAATCACAACGAGACTTTTTTGCTTGTGATTTTTGTTTCATCTATGGTAAGGTTTTGGACAGAGTGATCATGGCAAACAGGTCTGATTTTTATCACTTTCCATCTTGACATAGATAATCTAAGAAAATCTTTACTTGCACACCTGGCCTTACTGAAAGCACACATGTTCTGCAATAACATTAGATAATAAGAGTGATGAAATTTTGAGCCTGGCCCTTCATTTGTTCATGCTGTGTGGTATTACTTTGAATGTCTGCACTAAGCATTCTATCTCATTTAGATTAAGTCTCATGAGACAAGGACCACATCTTTCCCTCTGTATTGCACAGCCTCAGATACCTTGATGGCACTCAAGAAATAATAAGTAATTTAAGACCAATACTGTTGAGAGATCAGCCACATATGGAGTGTTTCTGGCCCATTTGATGCAGAGGAAATTCTGTGCAGGAAGTCAAAGAGGTGGCTAAGGTCAGAGTTGGGGTTTACAGAGTCTCTGGCAACTTTCTTAGGCACATGTTAAAACAAGTGTTCTTTAAATTCCAGGGGAAAGCAATAGGTAATATGCATCGCCTGCCACAGACCTACGTGTGTGTAGAGACCTTTTCCCAGATATGGCCTTTCATGCATATTTCTGTGTCTACTTGTTTGGAAGCTTTCTAATTTATGTAAAATCATACTAGCATAGGGGATAACCATGTGTTTTGTGACTTAAAAGGGACCTATATAAACATGCTTTTCTTGATTCCTTGTCAATAAATGAATGAATGCACACTTGCACAAATGGAGTACATACACAGAACAGCTGTTGTGCTACAAGTAAGGGGAGGGGGAAAAGCCCAGATGTCCAGTACAGGGTAGTCTGAGCAGTCAGTCAACAGCCTTAATCATTTGCTAGGCAGGGACAACTTGAGAGCTGCCAGAATAACTGCCTGTGGATCTTGCCAAGGAGCCAAATACCCTGGCTGAGACTATAATATACAGACTGGCATCTGGGCTCTCCGATTGTCATCAGTCCCTGAGCATGAAGGAGGAGGAAGAGGATAATAGTAATTGAAATGCTCACTGCAGCATTTTAAAATTAATTATTTCAAATATTTTCCTAAAAAAATCCAACTATTGGGAAATAATTAAACATGGTTTTTAAGAGGGGAAAGGCAGTGTTATCAAAGCAATGTGAGACTCTTTTTAAGGCATTGTTGTTTAAATGGCTGTTTCCTTTGCTTAAGTGTTTCACTCCACCCTGCACTCCTACTATTCAGTTAGGCACCAGGATAATTTCCATTTATTCCTGTAGGCTAAGTAGTTGCTGTTTGTATGGAGAAAGGTGTAATACAGTCAAGACAAACTGGATGTGTGTGATGGCAGGTCAGTTTCCTCTTATGTGCCCTAGGATACTCTTGTGCTACAAAGCTGATGTATCCACTAGGTCATATCTTCAAGAATGTTCTCTCACAAACTTTGTTGTTTCCCTTTTGTGCGCAGTCTTGTATGATGTGAAAACCAGCAGCCTTCACACAACATCAGAGAAATCAACTCTACCCTGCATCTTTACCTTCTGATGACTTATAAAGTGGAACATATGTTAAATGAGGGACTAGGGTGCCTAGTCCTAGATCTCCCATGAAGTTGTGTTAAAATGCCTAAACCTTACCATCCCTGTATGCCTCTAGGCTTCATACCTGGACACCTGTGGCACTGCTTAGTAATTTCAACTGAGAATCTGAGAAAGGTTGGCCAAGCCAAGAGTAGAACCCAACTTTCCAAGAAGCTGATCTATGGTTGTCTGCTTTGCCATTTTATGCTCCTGTCACTCAACAGCTTCTAAACCTGCACTGAGGTTTCTGATTCTGCTGCTGGGAAGGTGGGAAGAGCTCAGCCATTCTTGGTCATACGTGTAAGGGCTTACACATCCTGCTTTAACCAAGTAGGGAATGGTAATGCTTTTTCTATTTAGGGGCCTGGAGTTCTGTCATCTTTTGTGATGTAAACACAAACATTTTTTTATTTCCTTCTAACATTTGTAAACACTATACCACAGTTTATTCCTAAAACCAGGAAGAGGAGTTGAGTAGATGCAGTCTCCTAGCACTGCTGCTGTACTGTGTAATCCACCAGCAAAGAGGACTTGTACATGTAGGGACAGATCTCCTCTATATGGGCTAGTCCACAGAGATGTGATAACTCCTTTCTCTCTATGCTACTTCTTTTTTTCTGGAATGGAAGAGGTTGTAGTTGTGATTATGAAGTTTTAAATCCCTTGCTTTTGTTATGGCCACAGGGGATGAAGTATGAAAAACATCAGCAGCATGCTACAGAATAGTCATTGAAAGGATCACTGGAATAATTTTTGGAATGGCTTTCTACTGTTGGATGTTGTATGCAAAAAATAATTCAGCCCTTGTAGTAATATTTGTTTTGCGATGTGTTTTTTGGAACTACTTGTATTGTGTTTAATGTTTATAATTTCAAAAGTACACAGTCTGGGTGCTGCAGGCTCAGTAGGTTCAACAAACAGAGCAGTATAGAAGATAAAGTTTTGTCAGTGCAAGCAGAGAATGGACACTCTTTGAGTTCTGTAAAGGTCTAAAATGTTTAAAACTTAATATTTAAATGCCTTGTCTTTCCAGAAAGTAAGGTCTTTTTTAGTTTAAAGTTAGTTCTTATATCACAGGACACTACTAATGAGCTGTAGAGCCTTTCACCTCTCTGTCCGCTAGTTTAACACCACAGTGTAAGAATATAAGAAAAAATTTACTGAGACCACAGATCCATTTGCTGATCTGACATCCATCATAACAGACAGTAATAGATGACTAAGAAAAGAACACAAAAACAGGGCAGTATACTATAATATTTCTTCTCCATACCTTCTCCATTCCTATTGTACTGCAGCTTAGGAACTTCTTGAACCTTAAGTTATATCAAGTTGTTTAAGTTTAATATCCTTAATATCTTTTTCTTTTGTTAATTCCTCTGATCACTACGGATGCATCCGTATTTCTGGCATCCACAGCATCCTCTTGCAATGAGTTCCTGAGCTGTTTAGGCAGTAGGTAGAAATCTGTTTCTTTTTGATTCTGCATAGTTTAGCAGTGATTAATATTTGTTCCTGTTAAATGGAAAGTTCTGTCAATGTCAATCTGATCAGCTCGTCAGACTGTCCAGTGTACATTAGATCGTAAACTCTTCATGAGTGGAAGCACCTCTTGGGTCTTCAGTACTTGATTTGCTTGGGTCAGTTAGTAAGAGCTTTTGCAGTCAACTGCTAAATCAGTCTTGTATTTAGGGTTAGCAAGTAATTTCCCCCCATGTCAGACTAGCTGGGACTGTGCGGGGTACTTTGCCTTCCTTCTCTATGGAGAGGAGAGGATACGAGGATACTACACATTTTCACTGAGGAAATTCCCTGCTATTGTAAGGGCCTATGAGATTGAATCTCCTACTTTTTTCCTTTTTAACATTGCTGTATGTGGCTTTTGTTATTTTTGTTAAGCTTCAGACAGGAAGACGGGGGGCATGCTGAGCTCAATTAGTGAAAAGATGCATGTGTTCATGGATTCTTCTGAACTAAGTATTATGTGATTACCTGTCACTGTACTTTGCTCTTTGGACTGTTAAATATTTCTTCAGGCCCTTACCTCTGACTGCAGCTTTGCCGGAACAAAGACTCCAGTTCCTGTTGTTCTGTACTGGCTTCTGCCAAATACTCCAAAACTTTGGCCACTATATTTCCCTAGGCAGCTGTTCATCTTTCAGCCTCTAAAAGGCTTCTTATCAAGTCTGTCTCCACAGAACGGGAAAGCAATTCATTCTATAGTAAACACCGTTGCTATCCTGCTGTCCTTTTCTACCAGAGAGGTTAGGAAGGTTTTACCCTCTGATTATGGGCATCAGCTTGGGGAAACTCCACATTCTTTGATTCAGGTAAAATCTGACCGAAGAAGACTTGAACCCTAACTCCTTTTTCAATGGTGGTTCACCAAGAGATCATATTTCATGCTCAGAGACACATCAAAATTCTTTGTCGTGTGATAAATACAATCTAAATCTACTACATCAAAGTGGCATGGAGGTAAGGTAACTGAAGATTTCCTTATTCCTACTGGATACTTTTCTGCTTCCTAGAGTAGAATGCAATTTCTGTAGGCAAGGCTTGATTTGCAGGAAATAAACTTTTGTATGACTGTCTCCAAGCTCAGTGTTTCTGCTTGGAGAAGGAAGCCACAGATCATCTAGGGCTCAACTGAGAACAGCGATCATGTGGTGAGAAGCCTGAAGAGGCAGTATTCCTATCTTTCCTGGCTATAAAAGTACTGGCCTTTTCCCCCCAAACCTGTTAGGTTAGATTAAGTTAACAATGGTGAGATCTTTGTAGTAACCTTTTAGGTTTTGAGTCTGTAGAATATACTCAGAATGTGTTTCAAGCTTTTCTCTGCCAAAAAGACAACCCTATTCCTTTTTAATGAAAGGTCACATTTTCTAAAAATAACAGCTCTTAAGGAACGGGAACAGAAAAATAAATAAGCAGATAACATCTCAATAACATAATTGGTGCAAAATCACAAGGATTTTCAGTGTCACTTGAGCTTTGTTTTTTTCTGTCCTCAGAAGGAACAACATCCTCCAGGATGCCAAATCTGTATTTCCCAGAATGGGAACAGGAGCATCCATGGAATGAGATGGGCAGGTGTGGTGTGAGATTTAGAAATGATGGGCTGGGCTGTATATCAAGGGCAATGATTCAAAGAAGAGGCGAGGATGAAGGAGAGAATATTTCAGTTTCATCAACTGTGCCAATATAAGCCCTTTTCAGATGGGGAGGAACTTTGCATTCTATAGCTTACCTCCAAGAAGTTAACTTTTGAGCCTGGCTAGGGTTGGAAATGCCATGCTGCCATAACAAGCGGTGGCACGTGAAAAACAAACTCCCTCGACTGGCTCTGAGACTCCTTAAAACATCGGGTGAGGTTCTGCTTGGGGCTCTGCCAGCTTCCTTTGGCATAAATCCTGGCACAAATGCCTGGCACTAGGAAGTCTGCTGGGAGGAAAGGTTATAGCAGTACAAAACTGCTGCAACATCCCTTGTGCCAAAGGCTGTTCCAAAAGGCCAGTGCAAACCAAAGGACGGACAGTTTCAAAGGTGGACAAGCATGACAGACTCAAAAAATATTTGAAGTTGGAAGGGACCTCTGGGCATCATCTTGTCCAACCCCTCTGCTAAAGCAGGGTCAACTAGAGCAGGCTGCCCAGGACTATGTCCAGGTGGCTTTTGAATATCTCCAAGAATGGAGACTCCACAACCTACCAGGGCTCCAGTGCTGTCACCCTCAGAGTGAAAAAGTGTTTCCTGATGTTCAGAGGGAACCTCCTGTGTTTCAGTTTGTACCTATTGCCTCTTGCCCTATCACTGTGCACCACTGGCTCTTTCTTCTTTACATTCTCCCTTAGATATTTGTAGACATTGATGAAATCCCCCCTGAGCCTTCTCTTCCATAGACTACATAGTCCCAGCACTCCTAGCCTTTCCTTACATGAGAGATGCTCCAGTGCCTTCATCATCTTTGTGTTCCTTCACTTGACTCCCTCCAGTAGCTTCGTGTCTTTCTTATACTGGGGAGCCCAGAACTGGACAGAGCACTCAGGTGTGGCCTCACCAGTGCAGAATAGAGGGGAAGGATCACCTTGATCGACCTGCTGGCAACATTCCTTCTAATGCAGCCAAAGATACCATTACAGTTCTTTGCTGCAAGGACACATTGCTGGCTCATGTTCAACTTGGTGTCCACCAGGACTCTCAGGTCCTTTTCTGCAAAGTTGCTGTCCAGCCAGCTGGCCCCCAGCATATACTGGTGTATCTCTTACTGGCACTGCTTTCCTGGAACACTTGAGTTCTCATCAGTCTATTTATCCTGCCATATAACCTGAGAGAGATGCAGCATTGACATGACCTGCTCTTATCATGTGGCCAAAAGGGCACTGATGGAGGGAGTTGTAACTCCCTTCTCAATGTACTGCCTTTAGTAAAATGCCTTCATGCCTGGCGAGAGAGCTTTAGTAGTTTATGTAGCCCATAAAATGATAAAAGGTCATTTTACCTTTGCTGGATAGGTTACTTGGCAGATGTTCCCATGGAACCCTGAAACTTAGGCCTAAGGATGCCGTGGATGGTTTTGCAATGCCTAGGGCAGGCAACAGAAATAAGATGAACGTGTCTCCAACTCAGTTGCCAAGTAGAGAAACTTTGCCCAGGACTAAAAGAAAACACAGTCTTTAAGAGAAGCAATAGTAATGAAGTAGGTCATGATATACATAGAAATGTGAGTGGCCTTTTGCAATGTGCCACAAAATGGGGCTTTGCAAAGATGATACAGTCTGAGAGAAGTGGAAGAACGGTGTTGTATCAGCCTGCTTGGCGATTCTGATAGAAATCCTCATGCTAAATCAGACAGAGAGAATTTCAATCTGTGTCATCACTCAGCAGAGGCCTAGACTTGGAATTGTCAGAGATAACAAAAAGTCCAATCCAGTTTTTATATAAAATTGCTTGCAAACGCCAAAACAACAAAAAGAGACTGTGGCTATGGTTGCGTGATCATTAATACCAGATCTATGTTCTGGAGAATCGTCCAGCAAGACAAATTAGATCCGGATCAGGCACAAGCACACAATTGCGTTTCTGTCTATTTAGTCAGAACGTGGTATGAGGCTTGTGCCAGCTTTCTTACTTTTACACTGATGTTATGCTGATTGTAGAAAGACAGACGATATTTGATCCAGAATAAAACCTGGCAATACAAATGTTTTTGAACAAATATGAACTGCCAGAGTGAGTTTAAGCTCTTATGTAAGTTCTGTAGACACAGCATTTTTGATCTGGTTACTTAGGAATTCTTAAGTTACATTTATTGTCTCATATAACCACAGCATGAGTTTTTTCCAAACCAAAAGTCCTACTGACAGATCTACAAGCTGTATTACATGAACTTCTGGTAAACAGAACCATGTCTTCTCTTGGTACTTCTCTGCCTGCCATGTGCTTTTGTTCACATGACTGGATGCAGGCAAGTAGATGAAAAGCTCCCTGCAACATCTCAGCTAGTGCCAGGTCTACTACAACAGCCAGACTGAACTAAGGGGGCTCTGTCATCATAGCTGCATCTTGCTACTAAGAATACTTATTACTAAGATGCCTTACTCCAAAGAGCAGTTATCGTGGTTATACAAAATACCATAACCAGAGGAAGAACATTGGCTGTGGTATTTAGTTCTCCTATTATCTCTGTCTAGTTTGACCTTTCCCTTCTCTCCCTCCCCCCCCCCCCCCGCCTTCTTCTTTGTCTTCTGTTTTGACATTTATGGCTAAAAAGTCCTCTTTTGTGACACTTCCATGAAGCCATAATTTTGAAGGCAACTAAAAGCAATGTCTTAAGCAGGTTGATGTTGGTACAGGTCATTCAAGTCCCATAGCAGTGGATAAAACCTTGTGCAGTGACTGCCTTTGTCACCAGGGAGGTTGTCAACAGAAACTGCATTTCCTGCCTCTGTTTGCTGTTCTTGTGCCTCACCTTTAGGTGTATGTTTGTCTTGTTTTGTTTTCAAGGAAGCAACACTGAACTTAAACAACAATTCCCACACATATCAACTGTTGTTAAAAGGACAGTTCTTACAATCTTTAATATCACCTGAAAGATTACCAGGGCTGTTCCCCTTTAAAAATGTCTCTACAAGTAAAGGGCAGAGGTATAAGGGGTAGTTAATGTGAAAGTGTGAGTTAATACTTTACAATTTCAGTTCTTTGACTGTTTTCCATTTTATCTTTAAGAAAAGGTTAAAGTGATTCTTAATAGTTCCTGTTGCCAGGGTCTAAGAAGTTGAAGATCAGAATCTTCTTTGCTTAGTGTTAGATGGTGACGAGATAGGCAGTGCCCAAGCCTATTTCTTCCAGGAAAATTAACCCAAAATAATTTGTCTAACTGCTGGACTTCAGGTCATAAGCAGGATCTCCTTATTTCCATCTTCTCACCATGTGCTAAAAATGCCCCCTGAATTGTCATAGATCAAACAAAACATTTCATTTAACCTGAAATGAATGTCTTAAGTCAAAAAATTCCCTGGAGTTCTGGTTTCAGGTTGGCCTCTAACTTTTCTTTTCAGTTTGGTCTGTGTAACAAACCCCCAGTTGATGCTTTCCAAAAGCATAAACCAAGATCCAACATCTTAATAGTCTTTTTCTCAGTGTTGCATCTGACAACAAAATGTCTCTCAGGAATTGTATTTTCTCTCCGCACAACTAGGGAAAAGCAGAGAGGAAAAATGAAAAATAAAAGTGACTACTCTCAACATGAGCTGTGTATCTGTAACTAACTTGCTTTAGTTCATCATTACTAGCTAGCCCTGTCCTGATTCTTGTCATGTTGACAGTGTAATTGGAAGAAAAAATCCACCTAAATGAAACACAAAGGAAGTGGTTAATGCTTATTGTTACCACTTTGCATTAGCCTAAACTTATTAGAATTGCAATGAAATAAAAGCTGCCTTGCTATCAATATTTTATTTTGTTACAAGAAAATATAAACAGAGGTGTAACCCTGCCTCTGTACAGCAGTCTACAGAATGAAATTACTTGGAAAATAAAGAAGTCACTAGAAAGGAGTTGATAGATTTTACAGAATACCTTGTTAGTGAGAGTTAGTTGTCTGATAACTTTGTGCCAGTCTCCTCTCTTTTATGCCATTTATCTTGTGATGGCACAGGTCTAGGCCCATAAAGGAGATCCCAAAATCTCTTATGCTTTTTTTTTCTCTTTTGATTCTCTTTTCTTTCTCAGTTTCTTATTTCTAACTTAAAATAGGCCTTTGGCCCCACCCTTTGATCATTTAAGGGAGAAAAAGGTCTTTTTCATGTTAGTGTTTGGCCTTCCTCAGTTTTACAGAAAATATCTACAGTAAAGCCAGATAGATTGTGAATCTTGAAATACCCCTGGGGTAAATTGATCAAGTTATGTAAACTTCTGTAGCTAGCAGCACATGAGAACAGACTTATGAACATCATCAGACAGCAACTTCTAATTCCTAGCCCAAATTATGAGATACCCTTTCACAGCTGGGTAGACTAAGTCTGGGGAGAGCCTTACCTGTCTTAACTGGCTAGCCGCTGTTTATCGTGATGTATGTAGCTAGAAGCGAAGTACTGAATATTTAACAAAGACTTCATTTATCCGAAACATTCACTTGTCATTGTAGACAAGTAGGTGCTAATAAGTACCAGAAAAACACCAATAGTTTAAATAGTATTATCAAATATCCCTTCCTTTCTTAATTGGTGTATGCTACACAGGAACTGAATTTTGAATGTACAACCAAATGTTAAAAGTTGTTTCCAAGCCTTACTCTCTCCTCAATGAGACATCAAAATGTTGTCACCCAATCCTTTTTACTTTATTTTTTAGTTCAATACTTTGATCATTCCCCTTTGACATGGTTCCTGCTGTACCAGATTAGCTAGCAGCAAGTTGCTAGATGAAAAAACCCTTTAATGGGGTCTGTTTAGTACTTCATCTGTAAATCATTTATGTAAAGAAAGTGTAACTGAGTCACAAATTGGCAAATAATTTCTTAGACATTTGTGTTGCTTATGAAATTATTACCCGACTTTCTATTCTGCTAAATACTCTTTAAAATGTTGATATAAACATTTTTTTTAGAATGAGAACATATAGAAGAAGATTGGAGCAAGCTAACCAAATATTTTCTCTGAGAAAATAATATACCTCTTAAAAAAAGGAAATGCACTCCTTCTAAAGCAATGGGTATGGTGCAATAAGGAAAAAGACTATTTGAGTTGGAAAGATGGGAGTTGGTAAAAGTAGCAGTGGAACTGTTTAGAAGAGAAAAAGTAACAGATAGAATGATAGAAGAGCCCAGGCTGGAAGGGACCTCCAAAGATCATCTGGTCCAGCCTTTCATGGGAGAGGGAGCCTACATGAGGTTATCTGGCACCCTGTCCAATTGGATCTTAAAAACCTCCAGTGACAGGGACTCCACCACATCCCTGGGGAGGTTGTTCCAGTGAATGATTGTTCTCACTGTAAAAAAATTTTCTTATATTGAGATGAAACCTCTCCTAGTGCAACTTGTACTGAAAAGCATCTGCCACTACACAAAGAATTTGAGGAAGGAAACCATGGGTATTATTGCTTCATTGAGAGTATTTCTATATTACTTTTTGTTGGTACAAGCTAGAGCCCTGGAGGAAAAAAGAATTGGGGTTATCAAAGAAACAGGAGGAAAGGTCCTTTTGAGGACTTAAATCTGATTAAAGGTTGGGAAGCAGATGGTTGGGTTTAAGGTCACTTCAGGAAGGAAAAGAGTCAGTAGTGGAGACTCCCAGACATCAGTACCATTCTTATTCAACGCCTTCAGTAGTCACCTGGAGAGGGGGATGTGCAGTGAAATCTCCAAGTTCATGGACAATACTATGCTCTTTCAGGTTTTCACATGCCACACTGATGATGATGAACTCTGAAAGGACCTAGCAAAATTGAGTGAAGGGACAAAAATCTGTCAGATGGACTTCAATATAATTAAATGTACAGTAATGTATCTGGAGAAAACTAATTCAAAATATACATACTGCAGATCTTGTAGTTGTGACTCAGAAAAGAGATCTTGAGAGTTATCATTGATTTCAGTTCTCTGAAGCAATTTGCTCAATGCACAGTGCAGCCAGAAATGCAAACAAAATGTCAGGCATCATCAGGAGGGGTTTTGAAATCGAGACAGAGGGTATCATTTTGCTGCTATGTAAAACCTTAAAGAACCCACATATGAAGGACAGTGTGCCATTCTGGTCTCCATAGAGGACACAGCAGAACTATGGAAGCTACAGAAGGGGGCAAAAATGATTGAGGGGGTGACAGCTGTTGCATTGCAAGGACAGACTAAAAAGGCTGGGACCTTTCACCTGGGAGAGGTAAAAACTGAACATGATACACCTGATATTTGCAAAAAATGCATTTGTTATTCAACAAATGTGGCAACGGTAGATCCAGGGACACTCACTGAAAATAGTAAGAGATAAAAACAGGGTAAAAGGGTAGTTTTTTACATAGTGCATAGTGAACTTGTGAAACTGTTGCCACAGGAGGTTGTGAAGAGGAGACAGATGGTATCACCAGGTGGAAAAGAGGCTTGGAGAAAATCCTGGCCAACAAGGCCAAAGCAGATACTAAAGACGGAGGCAGGGATGAACCTCTGAGATCCCTAATCCAATGATAGCAGCTGCTGGGAGAGCAGGAGAGGAATGAGCTGCAGATAGTGGCCAGGCTGATGTGCTCTCCCATGCTAGCAGCAGAGTCTCTGATGTGGCTGAAGACAGAGGCTGGCTAGATAGTCTGACCCAGTAGGACATTTCCTGTGCTTTTATGTTAGACTGGGTGTAAGGGAGGTTTCCACTGATGATTCTTTGAGGTTTTGCTCTGGTTACAATCTAAATAACACATATGAGGGTCTTGCCATAGTTGTCTAGATGAAAGCACAGGGGATGCGGTACTTTGCAGGTTACAGAGTAAGCGTACTTGGGTAGAATCTGAGCAATAAGGGAAGCCTTCACCAGTGCAAGGATCAGGGTGATTTTGGTTGCAAAACGGCAGGCAAGTAGTTCCAATGAGTGCTTTAAACTTGGTATGTTTTAAAGTTCAAAGCAAAAAAGATTTCCCTTGTTTATATGGCTTACATATATATTTCTGTTTCTTATGCATCCATTGACACTGTCATGTTTCTATTCAGAAAGTATTTAGTATCTTTTGTGGTTTTGGCTGTTTAGATGTCCTTGTTTCCCTGAATTTTTTCAGGTCTGGTATTTGTTGTTGTGAATGTCCAATTTGTTACTGTGGCTTTCAGTAAGTAAATGCCACCATATAAAGTGGCTCAAAATGAGAGTGTTTTGTAAATTAAAAATATAAAATTTAATTTAGATTTTTATTTATCCCAGTCTTCAAAGTTGTCATGCTTTGCTACAGTCCTAAATGTTCCTTTCTGTTGATATTTTTGCCTTTCAAATAGTTAGTTTTGCTGTCTGAAACATTCTCTTTAGTGCTACGCTTGATGCATTACTGCTGGGGCAAAAAAAGGTATTTTCACATTTCCACATTTACAGATGATGTGGTGCCAAAAGAGTTTCACTATTTTACAAATGTGCAGATCCCAATGGTTGCACAGGGTTGCATAAAAGTGTGTATTTTAGTTTATTAACATTCCCATTTGATTCAAGATGATGATGATTTTGTTAGCCAGTAAGGAATGTCTACCTTGAAAGCTAAAGATAGATCATGCTTCAGGTTTTTTTTATTCTATTTATGTGCAACTTTCAGCGTATCAGTTCCAGTGTTAATTGAGTTGTAACTACCTAAGAAATGTTCTAAATTTGTTGAGTGCATGTTTATATGGTGGACTTTTTCTGGCATAGCTCTGTTAGCCAGGAAAATTGTGTTCTGCTGGCTGATCCCACACTGACCCACGTGTCTGGATTTCTCTGAAATGAGACGAGATGCCACTGGCCTTAATTTTTTACATTGCCTCATTGCTACAGGTGAGCAGAGGGAGTAGAAAGGAACACATATCTTTATTGTGGGTGTTCCAGTTCACATTCTGCTATATTTGCTTAAATTGCTAGAGAAGACAGGCTTGTGCTAAACTGTGAACTGGAGTTTGCTTTTGTTGTCTCTGCTGTGGGGGCAGTTACCTCTGCCAGGTGGGTGAGGTAAAGAACTGCAGGCAATAATGTCTTAAATCATTGCAGCAGTTTTCTTTGCCTGAGGGTCAGTCTGTTATGTGTAAAAAACATGTTTTATTGGTGCTACTTGTTTAACTCTTGTGAGGATGAGGCCATGCTAGATTTAGTCTGTCAACAGGGCAACATCTGCTTTAGAAGCATTACAGTGGTATAGAGTGTGTTATAGTTTATAGTATGCAGGCATGTATAGCCTGTTTATATAACACTAATGTGGTACTAATATCGATATGGTCTAATTGATGTGTAGATATGCTCTGATTGAAATAGCTGCAGTGTGGCTCACCCAGGGTAGGAGAGCAGGGATTATACTTTATTGATTGGATTATTTCTCACTGTAATTATTCTTACTTTTATGAGTTGCAAGCTGCTAATTCTACCTTAAAATCTCAGGATTGTATTTCACATAATTCCCCTTCCTCCAGCAGCTAGAAAAGGTGGAACCCCCTTAAAAGGTGTTTATAAAGTGCTCTTATACACCAAAAAGTCTTGGAGAAAATGTCAAAATATTGGGCAGAAGCAAAACCTTGCTGCATCCTTTTCTGATCCTTGTGAAACTTTTTTTGTGTCATGTAACGTGAACCAGACTGCTATTGTGATGTTATGTCTCTTCCTTCAAAGGGTTACGTGCCTGCATTAGCTTTCTGTAGAAAGGCATGATCATGGCAGCTCACACCAAGGCTCGCCCTTGAGATGCTGACTAAATAAGTAGGCAGGTGGTGTCACATTCTGTGTTGCTGCAGCTACGTTACCAGTGACACCTGAACTAGGTAGTTTTAATCTAGCTATGGCTGTTTATAAGAGCTACAGTCACTGCAAGGCAGTCAGACCTTGAGTCAGATTGAGTTGTAGGTCTAAGAGCCCGGTGAACTGTCTGTTTCTGCAGAATTTCTTTACAAAGGAAACCAGCAAGATGTTTGTATAAATTTTACCTGTGAATGTTCTTAAATTCCTAGGTCTTTAAATGTTTTGGCACTGTTCCTAGATATATACCCTTCCAGCCTCAGGATATAGTCGTGAAGGTCTGATTGTGCTGATTTGTGGTGCATCAGAACAGAGATGCTTCTTTGGTGCAGACACCCTCTTCCCCACGTTGGTATGTTTTCTGCTTTAATACGAAAGTCAACCCCTAGCTGTTAGCCTTGAAAACAGGCACTGGATGCGGGGACCTGAAACAATAGCTCTGACAGATGTAACGGGCCCATTCATTTCAACAGTATTAATGCTGATACCTAGTTATACTGTAAATGTCAGTGCTGTTAACTATTTCACTGCCCATCAGAAGCATGTTAGAGCAGGATTATAAACAGCTGTAAAACCTATTAAAAGCCAGAGCTTATTTGGTACCACTACTACCAGATAAGCCACCTCTTTACCTTAATCAAGGAACCAGTTGTCCCATTGGGGCAATAAGTTTTCCCACTCTTGCTTGCTTCTCTTTTCCCATAGTTGCCATTATTTTCTTCTGGTGAACAAGGGTTAAGAAACGCATTGAGACATACAAAGTTTATTGAGATGTTGAAAATGAGAAGCCCATAAAGCTGATGGAAACAGTCAAGTCCAAGTGATGGGAACCTGTCACATGGAGCCCAGATCATATTGAGAACATGTGCACTAAAAGCAGCATTTGACTTCTACAATAATAGAAGAAGAATAGATAGATTATTCTGCAGCCAAAACCTGGAAAGGGTAATGTTTTGCTCTGATGCTTTTGAGGGGTTGTACCACAATAATATGGTCTTGCCCTTGGTGAAATACCTAACAGAAAAGAGAAGGTGAGAACAAATGACAACAGAGCATCTGTGTGATTCTTCGCAGGAAAATGGTATAGCTGCTAAAGCAAAGCACACATAACTAGATTTTGCTGACTTATTACAGTATACTGCACAGGGTTAAACTTTTAAACAGTACTAGACTAGGCTATCTGCTTTTCCTCTACACTTTCCATAGAGCTGTACAGCGTAATGATAAACCGGAGAAAGCTGTTGTTTCCTTTTGATCGCCCTTATTTGTAATGTGAAAAGACAAGCCTCATTTCTATTCTTCATGGTGCTGTTCAGTAATGCCTGTTTTGAAAGGGCTACCAATAATACAGCACAGAGTCACTGCAGATTTCCATCTCTGTGCCCTACCTCTGTGCTGATCAACTCTCCTCATACCCTGGGAAGAGGAGTTGCTGTTTGTCCTTTATTGCTGCTTTGGTATCTAGGTATCAGTGAGGAGACTCATTGCTAACCATGATTCAGAGTACTTGTCTTATTTCAGGTTTGTTTCTTATCTGGTTATTTATGACCAGTGTTTAATTTTCTTTCTTAATTGATGCACTTGTAATACCAGGAAAATTCATGTGGACCCCTTCCCCTTTGATAAACCAGGAACAAAGACATAAAGTTACTAAATATGTACAATGTCACAGTTGTAAGGCATGTGGTTTTAATTAAGTTTTAACTAATTCCCTTTATCTTGTCATAGTAATTACAACTGTACAAGTCATGTCACATTAATACATGAAAGCAGCACTTTGGCATGGCTGGTCAAGGAACAAAGCCTTTATGACCTGCCTTGTTAAATTAAACCAGAGAGACTGATCAATTTGTATTTTGCTACCTTCTTTGATAAATTATGTTAAAGATGAAGAAAAGTGCTAAAGGGCCAACACACATTGGTGCTAAATATTGCTGAACTACGGCAGCAAACAAATCGAGAGAAGAGATCTTGCAGACCTTTTAAATTTACACCCTGGGCTTTGATAATGAAAAATGAAATGACATGTAGCAATGAAGTAGCTTAAGTGAACTGATAACGCTTGAACAAATCTAAACTTTATCCTTTCTTGTATGATAGAGTTGGATACTCTAGAGTTCCAACTAATTTTTCCATCTTCTGTTTAAGCAGAGGATGTCTTATACAGAATATAACTCTGAAGTTAACTAGGGTGTAGATTCACAGTACATTAGCTAGTCTCTACTACCAAATTGCCCAGGTATGTATTGAGCAGAGCAAGTATAATGTAGTCTTCTCAACATTTAGTAGGACATGAGGTCTGCTCCATTTGGAGAAAGCTACTTTTCACCATCACAGGAAAGTTGCTTGAAATGAATAACATACTATAAATTTGTGTTCTAGCTCACTTTGCAGTAAATTTCCTATGTAGGCAAGCTCTATCAGCAACCTTGTAGCTTAGCTAAGTCATCTTGAGGTTTGGCTTCTGTACCAACTTACGTATGTTTGAACTATATCACGATAGCAGTTAATCTCTTCATTACAATGTGAAGTCATGCTCATAAAAACTAGAAAAAGAATGAATACATAATCTTGTGTCAAATTCTTCATGGGAATAGTCTGCTTCGTCCCCTCACCCCCCACCTCCCATACGCACTCTGAAGGAGCAAGGGAGAAATGCCATCTTTTTCATGTTATGCCAATAACTACTGGAGGGGTCCCTCACAACCCTTCTGACTGCTATGTCAATCCCTATCTTTTTGAGTCATTTTTCATTATAAATAACTGTAGTGTCTACTTCTGCTGGTTTTACATGAAGCTGCTGTAGGGACAATTTTTGAAGACTCCTGGCTGGATTCTTAGCTGGGGTCTGTGGCCTTTTCATAGCGGAGACTTTAATCAGTTTTGAAATTCAGTCCTCTGTTCCACAAGGAATATGCTGAGTAATAGTAGCATAACACTGTCACAACAGCTTGCAGGCAGATTCAGGAAGACAGCCCTGTTTTCTTTTCACATATCTGCATATATTTCTTCCCAATATCTTGGGACCAAAAGAGACAAAAAAAAAATATTCTTTTTCAGACAAAGACATCTGGGAAAAGGGTATGCTTTAGGTCCTTCTGTCTGTATGAACAGCCACTGGTGGATGGTATTCTTCAAAAAGAGAATATAAGTTGTGTAGGAAATTACAATGTGACTCCATTGTGCTACATACAAATTTTAACATTGTGTACTTAAGTTTTACATTCTTCTTAGAGTAAAGCATTGCATGCAAAGAGGGGTGGTCTGGCTTTGGAAAGTAAATAACCAGGAAAAGGAGAGCTAAGAATAAGAGGCCTATTTACGAGTCTGGAAAAGAAGTTGGAGGTAGCCACCTGTTTGTCCACACTAACACCGGGAAGTTGCCTCTAATTGACATGCCACTAAAATGAAACACAGCAGCAAGATGTTTTGAGGGCCCTCAGAGTGTTCAAGACTTGCAAGGTTATTTTGCTAAAAAATGTAGCAAAGACCATAGAATTCAAATGGAGGAAGACATAGTAATTTGGAGACGCCTGGCTTAAGCTTTTCAAAGACTCTGAGGAAGCAACTGGCTGATGTGAACTTCCAAAATGTTCCATTTTCCAACCATTTCAGTCAGCATTTCCTAAAGCATAAGACACGAAGTATCTTTCAGCTGCAAAATAGACACATAGGTCTTATCTAGGAAATTTGTTTTACTAAATTAATTATACAGGAAAGTAAGCCTATACTTATTTGACAACAGACCTGTTTTACAGGCATGTGTATGTTGGGCATGGACCTATTTTAAAAACTGTCTGCTCAGAAAACATTTAATCAGACTCTCCTGTATTTCCTCTGTAGCTCATTTAGAAGTTAAATGGCCCAAGGCCAACTTTTGCAGTGGTCAACAGAATGACTGAATGTTTTTGGTGAATTAGCTCAGGAGAATTTGCAAAGCTCTGGGTTCTGACACTGTCTACTGAAACCAAATATAATCATAGCTCTTTACTAAGTTTTCAGAACAATGTACATAAATATCAACCTCCTTCCCTCAGACCTGTTCTCTACCTCTAGATTCCCAACTAGCAAGACATAGCAAACTGGCGTACTTACTGATGTTGCTGTTTATTGCTCCACAATCTGCAAACAGGAAGCACCTGGGAGATTAAATCTCGGAGTGGGTTGTTAAAAGGGCAAGAAATCCGAGAACCTGACAGCTTAGAAGGCAGGAGGTGACTGTTGATATACTGAGACCATATGAGGCATCAGAATTATGAATCAAGCTAGTGATTGGCAGGTTTCTTGAATAGAGGATTGTGATGAAAATTAGTGGAAAGTAGTGATTCAGAAAATGTGAAAGTTCTGTCACTACTTGTGAAGAGGGAAGGCTTGACTACATCCTGGATGTGTCCTAGAATGCACCTTCTAGATTTTAATAAATCAAACTTCTAGTTTTTTTATACTTGCTTATTGTTAATTGGGATGAAAAAGTATGGAAGCTGCTTTTTGATCTCCAGATAATTATCTCCTGCTAATTATTGAAATCTGAAGATTTGTGGTTAGAAAATGGACACCCTTTTGCTGTTGGGGAAAAAGTACATTTTAGGAGAGTTTTCAAAAGCATCATGTAATTGTTAGGAATCCTTTTTCAACATTGAAATATTTGTTTTTCTCCTTGAGTTTTAAGTGAATAGGCTTTTTAGTTTTGTTTCAGCTTGCTTTCTATTAAAGAAAGATTTTTCACCAGCTGACCCTGCATTAATCTAAGCAATGAAAGACTTTAATCAGATGCTGCAATGTGCCCATTTCCTGCAGGCTTCTAACATGAATTGGAACCTGCTGGAAACAGAAGCTGACTTTCTCGGTAAGTCGTTGTTCAAAGTGAGCAGGAGATTTCAGGAGTGGCAGCTTTTATTCCCCAGCGGGAGCTGAACCCCTATTTCACTAGAGAAAAAAAAAAAATGCAGAAACACTAAGAGTGAATTCAAAGGTTAAGGAAATAAAGCCTGAAAGTGAGAAGGGGGGTGGGGAGGCGTATTAATGCAGGTCTGATGGAGCTTGCTGTGCAGAATCATGCCTTTTACTTCAGACACTCCTACCTGCTTGCAGACCTTGTCAGTGTAGAGTGTCTGCAGTGAAAGGTGCTCCAGCATTCTGTTGCTTCCACCTTGACAGCCAAAATAGGTTGTGTGCCATAATATTAATCTTGTTTCCATCACAGAGCAACTAATAGTTGCTCAGCCTTACCTGCTCCCTAGTAAATGATTCAATTCATCATCTAAGCCAACAAAAGAACCTAAACTTGTCTCTGGAAGTTAAAGAGTCTGAATCTTGAATAATCTCCTTTCCAATCAGTATTATTTCATGACATTTAACATTCTCTGCCCACCCCCCATAAAATCGGTGGACATTTTTCTTTGTAATGTATTCAAAGAAAAAAAAAACCTGTACTTTGGAGGATTTCCTGCACTAGTGGCTTTATAAGAATTTTTTTTCTTTGGAAGAAGAAAACCAGTATGCACTTTTCCAATGTTAGCCCAGTGCATTTCACTAATCTTCAAAAAAGAAAAGATTTGCATTTCCAGTCCCCCACTTGAAGCAATATTTGTTCAATAACACCACACAACCCCTCCAAAACAAAAACAAACACAAAACAAGCCCAACAAATAAAAAACAACCAGGTTTTACAGCTTGGAGAATAGGAAACATAAAATACACATTGCAGAGCCTAACCAGTGTGAGACAAAAACAGTGGAACCAAGAGTAAGAGGTGCAAAAAGAACACTTGTGTCTGTACACTTAGTGGAAGGGAAATAGCAATAACAATATTCTAATTGTAAGATATTTCTTTTAATTTGTAAGTGTTAGCACTGAAGCTGGTCAAAGACTAGCCTAGAAAAAGCCCCTCCTTGCATGTCCTGCTTACTCAGCTCAGTGCAGCAGCTGTTCCAATAAGCAATTTGATGTTTAGCACCTGAGAATTTGTTCTCTCCTTCAGCCAGGATTGCAAGCTCAACAAAATGTATAAAAGCATGAAGTTTCATACCTCTTTCTCCCTAATGCAATAGCCATAGAAAATCTGGGTTATGGTGCATTCATTAGCTTTCTAGTAAAATTAGTTGTTATATTTTGAGACTTTTCTTTTTTTTTTTTTCTCAATACAATGAAAATTTCTTCTGTGTGTCCAAAAAGAAGCATTTAAAAGAAAAAGAAGGGATGGGGGAAGAGTATGAAAGAAAGGTGGTGCTGATTCTTACCTCCAAATAGCTTGCTAAAGATAAACATTCCTTGCTTGTAGCCTACAGCCAGCAAGTTACTATTATTTATGGATAAAAATGATGAAGTAGAAAATTTGTCTTCATTATCTTTTTCGGGTTTATTTAAAAATCAAAAGTATTTATTCCTCATATTCTCAGAACTTTAAATTCACATAAATTATACCTACTCTTGAGTGGACTTCTCTCCAAGCTGCTGGGTTTACTCTTCCAGTTTTGTCACCTCCAGCAGCTTTCATATGAATCTTACTATATTTGTCTCAAGTTCCTGGAGTCATGGGATTTATTGTTATTGCTTTCTCATTATTGCATCAGAAAGGTTGGCTGAAATATACCTGAAGGTTTCAGGAACAAGAAGCAAAAAAAAAAAACAAACCACAAACAACAACAACAACAAACAAAAAAAAAAACAAAACAAAACAAAACAAAAAAAAAAACCAAACACCACCCCCCCCACCACCCCCCAACTTATTTTGGGTAAAATTGAAACCATAAAACTTTAAAGCTGCTTAGGAAAAGATATACTTCTGATCTAAAGAAATATTTATATATTTTGTCTATATTGTATTCATTCTCCCCAAGAGTGGCATTGCTTCCTTAGGTCTGACACACTGTCCACCAATTCCATCTTTTCCTGGTTTTGGTTCTAGGTTAGTTCTTGGCTGTTTCTACACAGGCTCCTCAGTAACTGTGATAGAACACCATGGCTCTTGGGAGCTGGGATTCGTGGGAGTTGGGGTACATGAAGGATGTAGCCTGAGAAACAAGAAAGGTTTTGTGAAAGCTTGAGATGTCAGAGAAGTTCTGCCAAAGAGCCCCTTGAAGTATGGTTAGATCGTTCTTTTCAAGTGGATGTCCTAATAAGTCTGAGCACAAAAAAGAACTCTGTGTTTGTTGCCAAGCATTAAACGTCTGTAGCAGGGTCTGAAGGAGGAAAAGGAAAACAGGGAGGGGAAGGACTGTGTTAAAGTAATCTCACACTGGATGCAGCAGTTATTTCTCAAATGTTGCATTGCTTTTTATCTTAACTCTCTAGTAGTCACCAGAAGTACAAAGTTACACCATGAAAAAATTCTGATGGGGATGAGAGCATTAAAAAAGCAGTAATGTATCATCAGTTTCTTTTATGATTTACTGCTAAAAAGGAGTATTTCAGGAGGTGTATGAGCAAGAAGACGTTGCTGTCAGCTCTGTAGCTGTTGTTCTCAGAAAAATCTTAGTGAGCACCAGAACAGATCAAAGCAAACGCATCTTTGTATTGGAATAAAAGATGGGTTTGGAGCTTGCTAACTGATTTACTGGGATTACTAAGAGTTCCTGGGCCTGTCTTCTGTGGGGGTCTAAGTCACTGAGGAGAAAGGAGTTGAAAGCTGAAGATGAGGTTGTCAGTGATTGCTGGGTGGGTGCAAGTGGAAAATGGAAACCAAGGAGAAGGTGAAAAATAACATGGTGTTGCTGCTAAGGTGGGTGGAGCTAAACAGAGATTAGGGACCTAACTGTGTAGGATGTCCTTCTCTCTGAAGAGAGATTAAGAACTCTTTATTATCCTATTCCCATCAGGCACAGCATGGTATGAAGATAATTTTACAAGATTATGGACTTTCCTGATATGTGAGGAAATTTATATGCATTTCCTCAAGACAAAGACTCTGTGGTTAGTTTTTCATCAGAAATAAATTGCAAAATATATATAAAGCTTTTTCTCCATCATTCCTGTTGGAAGATATCACAGATCTGTAATTTGCTTGAAATTATTCTGTCTTCTGTTTCCTCTGTAGACTTCAGTGGGAGTTTGCTTTTTTAATTGTTTTGGTCACAGCAGATGCTTTCTGTTATGCCTTATACAGCAAAGGACTACTGTCTGAAAGAGGGGTGATTCTGAGAGAGAATTTGGAAGCCAAGATTTTTCCTGATTGGCATTCTTTTAGAACAAAAGGGCTGAACTTAGAGTGAAAATTATTGTCTTCTGTATTTGTGCAGTTTTTAGTCTCATATTCCTAAATGTTGTTGCTTGAATTGGGGAAGATGTTCCTTAAACAAGAATCAGCAACACTATGTGTTAGCACACTGCTTATATGTGTGCAGAGTGTTGATGACTGTGGTATTGGAATAGCATTTAAGAGACCCTGTCCTGTCTAATTCTGGACATTTCACTTTTCTTTTGTGACTTGTTTTGTTCTTCCCCTTTTGCCTTGTCTATTCAGACTAAAACTTTCTTGGAGTAAGGGGATTATCTTTTATTATGATGATTGCACAGTGATGAAACTATCAGAAATCCATTTCTCCAGAGGGTTTTCTAGACAGTACTGTTATATGTGAAGTCATCTAGCATTCAGGTAGTCTGGTTTTACTTCTTCAGAGCCTTTGGAGAAAAAAGCATTTTGTACCTATATGCAGGTAGCAGTCTTGAAAATTTTTTTGATCTCGTTATTAATTCTGTGGATGTGTGTATGCTACCTGTATGTTCAGTGTTTTGTGATCACACTAAAATATTAAAAATACAGACTGTTGTAGAGAGGGCTGTCAGTTGAGGCAGGCAATACGAACAATACAAGCAGTACATTTACCAAGCTTGGTAAGTTCATTATTCGGGTGGGATTTTAGTTGAAATGACAACCTGTTTAGAATGAAATAAGATTCAATGGCAATTTAAGATTAATCAAATGAGTATGACATGCCCTCAACTGATAATGAGGTTTATGCAGACATGCACTGTTTCCTCTGTTCCAGTGATCCCAAGTACATATAACCGGTCAAATGTCTAAAATTTAGTATTAACATTAGCTCTAGCTTCACCAGTTTGTTGTAACAAGAGGTAACTTCTGTCTGAAAATCAACCACTAGTCAGAATTCTGGGGAAGAGTTGCTGTTTAGCTGAGGAATCTCCGTTTATTTTCTGTCTCTTCCAATCCTGAACTTGAAGTTCTCTGCGTGTGCACATGGTCCCACCTGACACAGGTTGAATGTCAGCACTGTGGCAGCTGGCTTCCTTTGAGGGACCTCTACTAATGATAGCTATTGATCCAGTGGTCAGTGTAGCTCAAAGGCAAGATCAGCTTCAATGCTTTTTCCTTCTCCTGCCCTCTCATTTATAGTAAAGTTGCCCTCAGACATCATTTTCACGCTTGGGGATGAAATGTACTTATTGGTGAAGCACCCTGTGCATTCATTTATCAGATTTTACTGCTACATTATTGTTACAGGTTTGTAGCTAGAACTTTCACAAGACAAAATCTTTAATATGACATGAAACTATCCACAGGCATTGTTCATAACACTTCACATGTGAAGATCTCACCCACCTGTACAATGTTGTGTAGAGCTAAGGTGCTTGTGTGCTCATGTGGGGTAACTTTAGAGTGTTATTACAAAATAATAACTGACTAGTTATGCTGTATAGCCTCTCGGTATTTCTGTTGATTACCATATTATTAGAATATTAAAGATGTTTAACTTCAAAAATATTTTTCTAAAGAGAACTTACAAATAACTCAAATTGACATTTGGCTTTTAAGGAATCCTGAGCGATCCTAAGTAAACCAACAGGCTTTGCTTCTTCATTTTATGGAGCACATTAAAACTGAAGTAAAAGTGATAGAAAGTATCTGTGGAATGCCTTACCTCAAATTTTCATATCTGTATTTTGTGTGTGTATATATATGTGTGTATATGTATTACACATATATAAAGAAATATGTACTTAATGGGTTTAAATAGTGACTGGACAAATTAACGGCAAACAACACCCAAATCCACCATCAGTTCAGGTACTGTGTCTCTCAGTAGCAAATATATGGAGGCTTGAGTGTATCTTGGGAAAGTAACACTACATGTTTTCACGCTGTTGTCTATGGTCAAAATACTGACAGGACTAGATGGACCTCTGCTGTAAGTGCTTTTCAGCGTTATTCAGGAAGGCCAGATGTAACCCCCTCACCCAGTGGGTGGAAATTAAGTCAAAATCAATGTAGTTTGAATAAACATCTACTCTTTTCTTATGGGGAAACAGAAAATTCTACAACATATTGGAGTTTCAAGACATTTGCTTCTTTGGACTAGGGAATAAAATCTGAGAAAATATAACTCTTTTTTTTTTTCCCCCTTTGTAAAACTGAAAGAAAACTCAGGAAATATGAAAATCTGAATCTAAGTCTATGTTCATTTTTTCCACAACTAAAATGATCTACATCATGGAGAGAAGTCTGCATGTGGTACTGTGGAGACAGAATTTGTTATGTATATAGTTAACTTGAGTAAGTAATTCAGAAACTAGTTGCTGCTGAATGATTTTCATCTTGAATGCCTATTATGCAGTTTGAAATTTAAAAGATTTGAACCATATTTTTGCTGCTAAGTCCTGCTGAATAGCAAATGTTGTACATAAAATTGTTGTGCTAAATAATTTGCTGCAAAAAGACAAGAATATCCGTCAAATGGTAATAAAATGTAACCTGTTAATTTCAAAATGTTCCCCCACAGAAATCCCTGGAATGTAGAGTAACATCTGTAAATGTTTCTGATGCCTGGGACCCTGTTCTTCTTGGCACAGACGTGGACTTTGTCCCAAAAGAGCCTTTTTTTATTTAAAATGTGACACAGAGAGATAAACCAAGGCCGAGAGAAGGGAGATGACTAGTAATTTTGAACCATGGTCAAAGGCATGTCAAAATGCCCTATGGAGCCACACACTGCCTTAACAAAGGATTAATTTATACTGAACCATAAACTAAAGATAAAACAAAATTGCTGTGAAATGCTAATAAAAAAATTTCTTCCAAAGCTAATCTATCGAGCAAATCTTAAAAGAAGAAAATGTTCCACAGATGAAGAGTGATTAAAGGGCTAAAATAGAAAGGAAGAAAGAAAATAATGAAAATCCAAAATAATGCAGAAAACAGAACTGTCAATGCTAAGGATGCTAATAACCTTACTGCTAAGTCACAAGCTTGCAGATCCCTTATACTTCATAAGTTTTGCCCTTCTGTGAAGATAATGCCATTGAAATAAATGGGATTGACTCTAGGTGAGGTTGGGGTTAATAATCTGATCAAGAACAAGAAGAGATAAACCTCGGTTTAACTAAGATTCAAATGAATAAATACAGGGGTTGACATTATGGTGGTTAACACCAGAAAAGGGACTGTCTCCTTTTGGAACACAAGTAGAGTAGACTCTGGCTGGAAATGATGATCTAGCATTTAACCAGGTTGAAAAAAAATGTCCAAGTAGCTGATCTGCAGGGGTAAAGCTTCATTTATTAAGGAAGCTCCAGTGTCCCCAGTAAAAAAACCACAGTACTCAGTCCGCAACTCAGCTGTTGGCTGTAAAATGCAAGGAACAGATTCAGTGAATGGTTGTTGTGATTGCTAATATGTTTACAATAGAGCAAGGAAAGGCACTGTAAAAAAAGCCCAAAGTAGCAGAGTTCGTAGTTTACTTTTGTCTAAAAAAGAAGAAAAGCTGAAGAAACTAAAATAGAAAGGCAGAAGTAACAGTAAAGTTGGGATGTCTGTAGCATTTAGAAATGCCGGGTATGTTTGTTCTGTAAGAACAGGAGCTAAAAACTTTCAAAACAGCAAATATGTATAAATAGTAATTCTTTAAGGAATTCCAGTACAGGGATACATCTTTAGTTTTTACCTTAACGTCAAAGCTGCTGTTGCTTACGCGATGTTATGAGCTACACATTCCCAACTTTAGCTTGAGCATTCATTTATATTCATGGGGTCAATAGTGTCTCTGCCAGTTTGCCTTAGGAGACCAAATGAGAAATGTTA
The DNA here is from genome assembly GCA_031468815.1 of Morus bassanus. Classification (NCBI taxonomy): domain Eukaryota; kingdom Metazoa; phylum Chordata; class Aves; order Suliformes; family Sulidae; genus Morus; species Morus bassanus. Next base: position 67,701,688 of record CM062570.1, read on the forward strand.
ATAGATTGTCTTAGCAAATGTTAATGTTACAAAATGCCTTGGCATACACAAAAATGTTTTTGTGACCCTATAATGACCCTATAATGTAGTCTGGACATGTATTGTACTAGAATTAAAGAAAAGCTACAGTTTGCTGCAGCAAAGTGAACTGTGTTTGGAAACTACTAAAACTGACCCAAGACTTGACTCAATACACTGTGGTCTCAAAGGGAGTATGTGTTGCCTGGTGAGCTGAAGCCAAAGCACTCGTCCTTTAATTGTTGACCTTCTGAAACGCAGTATGATTCTTCTCCAAAAGGTTAATTACTTTCAAAGAATGAAGTGCAGGTTTTTTTTTTCTAACAGTTCTAAAAATGAGCACCTTAATAAAGAAGACTGCTATGAGACCAGTCTCTCTGGATGGATGTGGGTGCTCTGGCCCTGAGGCATCAGAGGGCTATACCTGGGGGCTGTACAGAACAGTTTTTTGCTGGCAGAACAGAGATTGGCGAGTTCTTAAGAGGTAAATGAGGAGAAGGAAGACCACCACCAGAGCACTCTACGTCAGGAAATTATTCACTTCCCTGCAGTAATCTGCTGCCTTGTCTTTGTCCCACATAATAGGGTACTTGATTTTTCAGGAACCTGTGTGGGACTGAAGGAATTTCTTTATTACCTCTTTTGGAGGGATAGCTGACTTTGTTCACTCTTCTTCATGGAAACCAATAGGAAACTCTTGTTCTATTAAGTTCAGCTGCTACATATACTGACTTCTTAACTCACTTCATAAAAAGGAGACATTACTGGTGCCTGATGACATCAGGATTTGAGTCTAGATCCTTTTGTTTCCTGTGCACACTGTTAAAGAAGGAAGTATTTGGCCTAGCAGCCTCTTCAAATTCCTTTCTCCTTTCCAGTTCAAATCAGACATCAGGTGGTTTCACTGACCTCCCTAAAATAGATTGAGCAGAAGAAAACAGGCTCTGCTGCAGCCAGCCTGTGGAAAATCAATGAGCCTTCTTGGCAATGAAGCAAAAAAAAAAAAGGAAACAAACAAACAAACAAAACCAACCCAAAAACCACCTTGTGACTTACTTTGAGTTTCACAGACTTTGCCCAGCTGGGCAGCCATATGGTGGAATTTGTAGTACCACTTTTGGGAAAGGCCCAAGCATTGAAGGAAAACCTTTCTGGTTGGGTGCATCCTCCACAGCTGCATATTCAGGACTGCAGCACTGAAGATCTTTTCTAAACATGAACGTAGTTCGGTTGCTTGCCTTATATATTTTATACATTTCAAAAATACATTATTGAAAAGAAGGATCTAATGTGCCTTACTATTCAGGATGCATTTATTATGAAACCTATTTAGGCCAAAACTTAGGTTATATAAAATTTGGATTATATAAAACTTTAATTTAAAAAGTCAAATGAGATAGTTCAATAAATGAAATAAATTCTCCTGGTTAACAAAAACAATTGCCTGAACTATAACACTTGCAATATTTTGTTCTTAGCTAAACCATTTTTTTACTTTATAGAGATTCAGAATTATAGTGTCTTTTCCTTTTCTTTTTGTTTTGTTTTGTTTTGTTTTGTTTTGTTTTGTTTTGTTTTTCATGCATCACAAACCTGATGCAGAAGTACATGTAAAGGCTGGGGACAAAAGGTCTTGGCTGTGGAATGAACTTCCAGAGGATATTAGGTGGATTGAAACTCTGACCATCTTTAAGAAAGGCTTTAAAACCTCTCCATCTGATAGTTTTTCCTTCCAAAGTAGAATATCACTCACAACACCAAGCACTCACACTTCTTAAATAATCATAATTTTCTAAAATCTCAAGAAGAGCAGAGCTTTTCCACAGCCTCAACAGACAGAAGGGCCAGAAATTCCACATGGTTTACCAGAGACTTCATTAGCGCTAATCTGTTTTATGTAGAAACATTCACATTCTCCAATGGGTGGTGACAGTACAAACAGTCAGATCAGAGGAAAAGGGGTTTTAATGCATTAAGAAGTTTTATTTTTTTTTATTGGCTTGCCTTTCAGGATAAATTCTGTAGGCTTTCACAAGTACTGATCATTTACAGCATGAGGGAGGCTGAAGCCTTGTGCTGGATGAAATAATTTTGAAATGTCTGATACATATAAAAAAAGACAAGAATATGATGACTTTTTTATAGAATTTTTTTAAGCAGAATTACATTTTCTTAAATATTTTATACCAGGAAAGTGAAAATGAATATAAAAAACACTTGGCTTAGAGCCAAGTTCTTTCTCCAGGGTCGTGGCTTTATAGCTAAACTTAATGTAGAATTATTTCATGGATGCTGGGAAAAAGAATCCTTCAACTTGTTGAACAGCAGTAAAATTTTTCTTTACTTGTAACCTCAGGCCTCTGCTGCAGCTCTGCAGAAGGTAACATGCATTGGACCTGCTCTTACCTCCTGTTGTCCTCTCCTCCCCACAACACAAGATTTGATGCAAAGAAAGTTCAAAGGAGGATAATGAGGCAATTTTGCAGATGCTTAAGGGCACTGTTCCAAGTGTGGGCAGTAGCATGGAAAAAATGCGAAGGTGTTTATTTGAAAAGATATCAAATGGGCGGGATAGGCTGATCTAATGGATAAAGTCCAGTTGTCCTTTCAGCTGTGAACAGAAGAATTTGGAAGTGGTGATGGGTGGCATGCATCAGATGGTGTATCGGATAAAGATAGAAGAAAATATTACATAATGATCTAATACCACATTTAAAATAATATGACCAAGCTTCTAACTGAGTTGTGTTTAGGAGGAGGAGAAGGTCCTATCTAGTTCCATTGAACTCTACATCTAGTCCCTTAGCAGGGTGACAAGTACCTTCATATTCATTTAACAAATAACCCCATTAGAAGCACAGGATAGCCAAATCCAAAAATTAAAAATCTTGAGGCAGACCTCCAAATTCCTGTGAGAGTAACTGGTATGTGTGTATGTATGTGCATTTATATATGAGAATATGAATTTATGTGCATGTACTTAAAATGTTTAGATGCATTGACTTATTTTGGTGTGCCTTTTGATTTTGAATATCCCTGTCTAGATCCAGAGTGTTGGTCTGACAGGGTTATCAGCTGTTTTGGTCTGCCTGATGTTGTGAGGCTTCCAAAATTATAATTAACTCTGTGCCTCTCCCAAAATACACATCATTGCAACAGAATTGACATCTGCGTGTCCTCAGTCCTGGTGCCCATTCTAAGAGGACTGAAGCTTCTCTTATTATGGACGAATGATGTAGTTCTCTTATCAGTTCCATCTCTAGATCCAAAAGTTCTTACATTCCCTTCTCCAATATATTAATTTCTCTGTTTCAGCATTGTCACTTTTAGTTTCAGCATCCCTTTTCCTTCAGGCCCTGGGTTTCTCCAATTCCTTGAAAAGCCTTAAAGAAATGGTTAGGATCTCCAACTTCACCATAAAACCTAGTGTTAGAAAGGGCAGGAGATAGGACTTTTTTCTCAACAGGAACCAGATAAAGGTGGGAAGAGAACCTTAAAATGCTGAGCTGCTTCTGCTTCTGGTACAGTCTCCCATCCAATGAGAAACGCATCAGCCTCTGGGAGCTTGGTTTGGAGAGGGGAACTACACTAACCTTGTACATCAGGCCTGCTTCTCTGCTTGACTTGTCATAAATTCCCTTCCACCCCTCCACTCAGCATAGAAGTTTTTGCTAGGTTTGGAACTTTTCTTCTCATTGCTAGATTAGCTTGTCTCTACCTGAGCTTGCACAGGAATTGTTGTGGAGTTTTGGAGCCTTTATATGGTATGAGATCTGCTTGCTCAATGTGGGCTCTATGTTAATGCTCAGTAAAACTTCTCAGTTTTATAGGGAATGGTAGAACTTTCAAAAAGGAGATGCAGCTCAGGAGGAGCTTAAGGTCTCTCTATGAGGCATTTTGTTATGATAACACTTTTGGGTGTACTAACTAGAGCAACCAAATGCACTCGTTAGACAGGATAGCCAAAAAACGGCAGTCAGTCTTGATCGCTGCATTTTTCCTGTGTGTAAGAACAACAGAGTTACTACTGCAAGAACAGAATTGCATCCTTTTCTGATAAACAGAGCAGGCATAAGCAAAAGGAAAATCACTAGGTGGCCTAACGTGTAATGTTAGACTGTACATATAGTGTACTTCAGATGTACACTGCAGAGGTATAACATGGTGTATTTAAGCAGCAAGCATTGTCACAAGACTGCCCACAGTAAAGAGGTTCAAGGATTCAAGAGATGCAGTAATATGAAATTGGATGAATAGCTCAGTGGTTACACATATGGAATAAAAAGTGATTGTAAGTGGAGCTATTTCAATTTAGGTCAAGTATTAAATGGGGTCCCCAGGGATCAATACTTGAATTTGTACTGTTTCTAATCTATAAAAATGCCCTAGGTGAAAAACCTAACTGCAAACCCATACAATTTTCTGGTGAAATAAACATGGGAGAAGGTGGAGTACAGAACAGTCAATGAGCAAATGTAACTTTGAACTAGGTCAGCATATAGCAAACAGAATCTGTTAAAGAATATATAGCCAAGCAGATGGGATCTCAGAACTGGGTAAATCTGACAGGAATAGAACTATACTTGGTTAAGAAAAATTTAGAACGGAACACAAATGAATTGTGGTAGAAGGCAAGAAGGATCTGGTCATGTAGGTAGGCTGAAATGCTGAAGACTCTGACTCTGAAAACTATAGTGACAGAAAGTAATATTTCATCTCCAGCAAAGGAAAGCAGAAAAACTTGCAAAATCCACTCACTTTTGGAAAAAGCAATTCCAAATTAATTTAAATATGAAACCTGATCCAGCTTAGTCTGCACCCTGGAGAAAGCTGGGGAAGTCTGAGATGAGTGTTGGCAAAATCTACTGCCGACCAATTTAGAAACCTCCAGTGATCTATCCCAAAAAACTGAGCCAGAATCAGCCGTTCCAGCATTCCACAATGCCTTCCAGCAAACCCTAGCAAAGGGACTTGGAAGAAACAAAAGGAAGTGTCAGAATTTTTATCCCAACATTTAAAAGTATTACATAAAACAGTTTTCCCTGTGGATTATTCACCTTACCCCAATTTGCTTATGTGCTTTGCTAAGTTAGCGCTTTTCCTATTTGTTATTTTTGTTATGTGGGATTTATATTTCTGTCATTTTGCTTTGTCTTAGTTGCAGCTCTGCCAAAAATTGCCTAGAGTTTCCAGTCATACTCTTCTGTTGTTTTTCCCCAGTTTGAAAGATAATCTAAATAAACCTAAGTATCTTTTTATATGATCAAACTTCTGTGTTTTCAGATATAACTGGGTATTGACTGGAATTCATGTATGAGTGTGAAAAGATGGTCGGGTTTTTTTGTTGTTATACATGGAGATGAGCTTTTTTTCCATACTTATTATCACAACCTCTGACATCATATATGAAAAATATTTGAAATACATTATATTCCTTCCCTTCTGCCAGTATTTCTTGTTCAGCAGGTGGTAAAAATGCTCCCTTTTTATATACCTGCTCCTTGCTATGTAACTTAGCTGTAAATAAAGTATGATCTTGATCTCTCTATCTCTTTTATTTCTTCTATTTTTAAAACAATGCACAGTGTGTGTACTCATTCCATTATCTGTTTCTCTCTTGTACGTCCAGAACAATGTGTCCCATAGGCTTCTCTTTTGGCTTCTGTCGTAAGGTAAGAGCAACATTTCCACAGGCGATGGAATTAGCTATGTTTTGTTTTCTGGGGTGAACTTTGTCCTGAGAAGATTGGTTCAGATGACTCTCTAATCATTTTGGCCTATCTGCTTGATGAGACTGAATGTAGGATGAGTTTTTAACATGATAACAATTACTTCTTTTTCACTGGTGTTAACGCAGTTTCTTTCTCAGTCCTGTGCTTAGTTCCCTCCCCAGAGGGAACAGACATTCCTGTAAGTTGCATTTTTCACCCATTTACATTCTATTACCTGTTTCTAACTACTCCCTGGTGCATGGGCTGGGCTGATGTACAAGAAAGGAATGTCCTGCTTGATTAAAATCCAGTTATAGACTATTCACCTGTATTGGAGCAGGGAGCTGGCAGAGGTGATGTTTTCTCATCAGCAGCCCATATTGCTGGAGCATCCAAACTACTGTGAAGTGCTAAAATCCATTTCATTTATTTCATTTCATTTCTTATCTCTTTCTATTGTTGCAGCTTACATTAATTGCCATAGTGGGTGCAAACTTTGAAACTCCCCCCTAACCTTTTTCATGACATCTTTCTTCTGTTGTGTATCCTTAATTGTGACTTCAGTGTCAGAGAATTGCTTACTTTTCATAATCCCATAATCTTAATTATGTATTGGACAGCTATGGTTGTGTTGTAAATTCTAATTGCATAGTTCAGGGTTAATTCTGCATTTTCCAGTGAACACTCAGTTTTTCTTCCAGATCACAATTACAATCTTATCTCATATCTGGTCCTAGTTAGACTTGCAAAATTGGCTTAGACTGATCACAACCCCCTCTGTAATTTCACATTCGTCTGTGCCCTGATTAAAAGCACATACTTCATGTGTTTCATTTTTACAAGGAATGCAGTGCTCCTCGAATTTCTGGTACACTTTCATAGTTAGACTTCTAGGTCTAAGATAGCTGAAAACTATTAAACATTTGTGTTCTGAATCAGCCAGTGCTATGTGAAAAATCAGACCACCTCCCGTATATCTTCTTATTTTTTGGCTCCTGTTCTTTGCAAGTACATCTGAAGAGCTGTGCAAACTTCCTTATGTTTCTCCTTTTTGTAGGTATTTCCAGTTCTTGTTGTGCTTTTAGTCACTTCATTTTTCCACTGTGTGCGTAATTTAGAAAACAACAATATCATTATTGCATCAGTTGCTAGCCTGAAATCAGAGTCATGTTTCTGGGCATAGTGCAGGGTATCACAGCAGTTTGAGCAGATCTAACTGCAAGAAGTTGCCACCCTCAGAGAATTTTTTGTCTTTACCCCTGATGCTGGGCTGTACAGTCCCTGCAGCCATCCTGCTGCATTACCAGCATACAGCTATCCAGTCAGCCAGATCTGATTGCCAGTCTGACTGAAAGATAGCCAAGAAGCTTATATTTTCCTGTTAGATGAGTGAGATTGTCTGTGTGAATAGGCAGAAGGAAGAGGTGGCAACATGCTTCTGGGGAGGAACAAGGGGGATACAACTGCACCTTTCTGCATAGGTTTGCAGTTAGATAGTTTAGACTAACCTTGAATTTACACTTGCAGACCTGCATTATCCAGTGTTTTGGTTACAGCTGCTTCTGTGTTACACAGCATGGGATTGTAGGTACAACATACTTCCTCACTGACTGCCGTTTGTATGGCTGTGCCTCCCATTGCAGCATCACCTCTTCATTGAATAGCTCTAGACTGTTATAAGCATAAGCATGGTTAACATTGGCAAATTTCCTGGGAAGCTTTAGTTTTCTTGGTTTCGAGCTCTTTTTTTTCTGTTGTTTTTTTCTTTTTTAAACTCTGGACAGTATTTTTGTACTGGTCCTTAATCAAGTAGAAAGATGGCCTCCACACTGAGAGTAGGGCAAATTATTATTACCTGTATTACCTCTTAGGTTGGAGATATTTATCTGATAGGGCATATTTAGAAGTAAAAGACTCATAGAAAAACAAAATCTTCCCCTTTCTTGTCCCTGGTCCTTACAGGACAACTGAAGATATACATGATCCAATACTGAGGTGATGTTTTCCAGAGTAAAGAAAAATAAATATAAAACCAACCTCTTTTCTTCTAGCATTCACATTTCTACTGAAACGTAGATGAATGTATCCATGAAATGCATGGGTTAAAGAGTTCCACTGCTTCTGAATATACTTCTAAATTTTAAAATGCAACTTCTCACTATTCTCATCACAAAATTAAGTGCAAGTCATAGAAAGAGAGCAAGGACAAACCTGGTGTGTTTAGATGTGCATTTGAACTAAAGCAAGGAAAAACAGAACAAGTAATGAAAAATGTTTTTCGTTTGAACCACTTTTAAAATCTACTATGAAATATACCCATTTCAGAGTTCTGAATCCTTTCCTCCTTAATCTTAAATAGTAGATCTCCCAACTTAGTTGATACCCGGAGCATAGTGGGAGAAGCTGTGATCTGCAGTCACAGTTGCAGCTGGGAAAAACAGCATTTCTCATGAGACCCCTTTGAACACAGCACCCCATCTGCTTCATAATGTTGCAGCCTATTTCTACAGCCACATGTGAGTCACAGCTGGTTGGAGGCCTAAGTGGTATTATCTGGTATAGGAGGTTCCTGGAGCTGGAGGAAGAAGCCCCTATGTTGAACTGTGAATGCAGAAGTTGCCAGCATCGCAGCAGGGGACGATGAGACTGGGCTTGGAGGTGAAATCATCCTGCACAGAAACCTAACAGGTGACAGTCAAGGGGGGTTTCTAACCAGTAAATCAATGAGATTCTAGAAGAGCCTCCCAGTAGGACTAGTAGGACAAGAAACCTAACTGGTTTCAACATCAAGTTTTATAAATTTATGAATCTGAGTATATACTGTTATTATATAGAAGCAGGGAGTAGGACTCAGTGACTGAAGATGTTCCTGTTAGATTTAAATACTGAAGCAAATAAGACAGACATTTTCTCAATTGAAATATACAGGTGGAATGGAGAAGGCAAGAAACTTAACCCTGGAAACCTTCAGCACATCTGAATAGGCTTCCTCATAGAAACCTTAACTGAAGTTTAACTCTGGAACATAAAAATGCTTATTCTGTATTGAAAATTTCAGTACTGATGGATACATCAATAACTGTTACTGAATGCTCATATTCTGCCACCTTGAATCTATTACGTCTGCCTAGGACCTAGAAATGTAATCTGCAAGCTGCCGGATTACCAGGCCACTTTTTTTTTTACCAGCAACCTGTGCTGCTGTAATGTAAATGGTATGCCAGTCTGGCCATTGCAAATTTGAGGGGAGCATAAAATAAACTAAACTGTATATAGAAGAAGAAACTCCATGTTGAATAGTCAGTTTTCATGTTTAATTAAAAAGCTTCAGATTTATGTGAGGCTGCTACAGAATTTTTAGTTCACTACGCTAGAATTACATAAAAAATGAGGCAATTCAGATAGAATCGGTATTTTATTGGTGCAGGTTTTAGGCCTTGACTATTAAATCTGGATTCTCTCCTGTGAACAAACAGAGAATTTCCTGTATTGGTTTTTGCCCTCTGGTGAGAAAATCTAGAGGTAAGCCTTAAGTTTTTACAAAAAAGAGTGAAAGGGAGGAAGGGAAACTCAACAGATACAGTTTGGACCATGCTGAAGTTAGAACTTGATTAGAAATAGGCCAAATGCTCATCCTTAATTAAATGTATAGTAGAAATATTCTGAAATATGCATATTAAAACTTAAAGTTATTTTAAACCAACTTTAAACACTATTTCAATTTGGCCAAATATGGTTTAAGCTTTCTTTTAAAAAATACTGGTTTACCATGAGCATCTCTCAGAACAATCCTTTATATTAAACGCAGAAATCTTCTAAAAATGCTCTGATAGCAAGACTGTGAAGTGCAAGTTTACATGCAGTGTTGAAGATATTCATTAAAATTGTAATTAGACTCACGATTAAATTCAGCCGCAGTAGAAACTTTGTGTGTAAGTGTTGCTATAGGAAGAAACCTCCAGTCTGAAAATTAGTTCAGCAGTCTGAGCTATTTTAATTATGCAGAGTTGATTATCATTGGAGAAAGAAACCTTTATTACCGCACCAGAATGCTGATTCCTTCCACCCCCCAGCACACTGCCTGTTTTTCTGGGCTACAGTGTGGTGTGTTTTGATAGCCTAACGATGTTCTGTGTAAATAATAGGAAAGTTAATCTGAGGAAGTTCAGGATCCTACTATTAACAGTTTATTAAATGACCATACACATGGTCATTTAATGTAGCACCTATCTTGCTTATCATGTTGCAGCGGTAGCTTCTAGTTGCATACAGAAATCTGGATTTGTAGTGAGATGTTTTTTTAATCTGCAGAATTTTACAAAGCTGCATTCCAAGGCAACATCTTGTTTCCATTTTTGCAAACCCAAAGCTAGTGACAGAGATGCTGATGGATGGCTCTAACTGTCTAAAATGTCACAAATATACCTAAATTTGGCAAATCTGAGTATAGCAGAAGGAAATGTCCCTCCCCCTATTCATGTCTAATTTGATTATCGACAGAGTCCCCTATCTTAGCAGCAGATTTTATACATCAGTTGAGAAGAGCCTGATTCTCTGAAATGGAACTTAACTATTTCAATTGAAAAAGCAGAGGGTACAGCACACACTCTCCTTGCCAACCTCTTCATGCACATGTCCTAGTATGGTGTGGAGGTGACGAGTAGCTGTGCAAAGATTTCTGGGCATGGTAATCCAACTGCAGCACTCTGCCTTGCTCCCTGGGAGACTTGCTTAGACTGCAGTGGGCAGAGAGGCAAGGTAGTTGTTGCTCTGGTCTGAAAGGGTTCTTCCGTCCATCCCTTAATTTTCATCCCATGTCCTTGAAATTAATTTCCAAGCTTCACATACAGATTAGTCATTGCTCTTTTGTTTTCAGGCATGTGAGTTTTAACAGTACCTTTGGGATTCCTTTATTTCTGGGGTCTTTTTTGCTTCATGTCTGCTGCTTTTCAGAAGCACGTATCTTCCCCAAATGTGCCAGCTTTCTCTGAGCTGGTCCTTCTTTGTATGTGTATCTGTGATTCTGTAAGTCTTGGAGATGTCTAAATATTGAAACATAAGCCATGTAAGGTATGAACTATTCCTTTCATTTGTCATAAAGAAATGGATATGTCAAAATAACTTAACGGATTTAGCCAGATTTACAAACTTACTGCCCAACTACTTATTTAGGTACTCTAATGTGATAAATTATACTTTTCCCCTATTCTCTACGTATTAGTGCTTAGAAATATATATTTTTATTTGAAAATAAAACCTTTAAGGTGGAATTAGGTTAATACATCCAGGTGGGCTAATTCATGTGGAAAGGCTTGACCAGACAAAAGGAAGACTAGGCAATTCATAGAAAGGTGTGGCAAGCTTGTTCTGTGGCATATGCAAACCTGCAGTTCTTCATCCATTTGCTATTGTTACTGTTGCTAAAAATAGACAAAATCCTCAGCTAAGACCTCAGACCCAATAGATCTCACACTGTTGTCACCTCTCACCCAGCTATCATAAAACCAGAATATATAACCCTTTTTTATTTTAAAAAATGAACAACTTATTGTGTCTGCCCTGAAATGTATGACTTTTTTGATGGACAAATTTAAGATTAATCCCTGATTTCTGTAGGTATTGCTACATGGCTATTTTTTGTAATTATAATTATTTTCAATAGTGCACTGTAATAGGTGCTATCCATGTGTCACTGATGGCCCTGGTCTGTTAATGATGTTGCACATTATCCTTTTGGGGGGAGGAGAACAGACCTACAGCTCTGTGATCTGACTGAATTCTGTGCTGCTGGCAAATGTATTTTGAAAGGATAAGGAAGTTCCTGGTACAGAGCCAGCCTGGGTGAATATCTGGGGTTTTGAAGCCTGGATGGTGACATGAATGGTTTTTGGCGATAGTTGAATAGTGCTTTTACTTGGTTTTTCATTAGTAAAAACCCTATCATAGGTACCCAAAAGGACAAGAGTAGTTTGTCCTCTCTCTCACTGGCAAGTCTCTGTTTATGTCCACTTGTGCTCCACAGGAAAGCAGAGGTTACGTGTCCTCTTGTTTGGTCAAGTGTAAGCATCCAGTGTAGGCAAACATAGTTTTTAATCTTTGCTTGAAGATTTTTGCAGGGTATATTGTACCTGCTAGGTAGTTCCCAACTAAGTAAGACAGGCATGGGACTGTCCAATGGATATTCCATAAAATCCTCTGATGTCCCTTTACTGGGAGGGGATTTTAAAGGATAGGGGAAGGCTGGAGGAGAAAGACAGAAGGCTGTAGCAGTGCACATCTCATTCTGGACCTTGAAGTGCTTTCTGAAAGGTTTTCAGACTCTTGATCTCACTGGAAATTATTTCTACAGACATCTTAGTAGTTCCCTTTTGTGTATTTTACCTGAGTAAGTTTTACTTTTATGCAGTACAAAGTACATGGTACTGGTGGGTTTTTTAATTGATTTACGGAATATATTTTTTCTTTCATGTTATTTTCTATCTTGCTGCCTGTATTAGAGAACTCAGGGGTAATCATATATCTGTTGTGCTTCTGCTGGTTGCCAGTTGTTGCTGTTACATCTTTTTATTACAGTGGAGGCTCTTAGTCATATGTCATCTCCTCAATGTGTTTTTTCAAATACGTGTTTTTTCCTTTATTCTGGCAAATAAACAATCCTCTGTGTTTATAATAATATATATATCTTTCTCCATTGAAAAACTCAATGCAGCAAAAATATGAGTTTTAAGAAATATTAGTATAACATGATAAATATGAACCATACCAGGTTTGACAGTAACACAAGTGAAGATATTCTTTAGTCTGTCTCTCTGTCTTCTTAAATAGCTCTCTGCAGATCATGGTGGATGGATTGACATGAAAGTAATTTGAATAGCCTTTTTTTTAACTGATTTAAAGCCTGAAGCAGGAAAAACTTGTTTTAACTAATAGACTTTTAAGAGGCTTTTTTCCCCACCACTTCTCTGCTGCTTTCTGATAGAAGAGTTTGTGTCAGTTGATAGCCAATGAATGTGTACTTTGAAAGTTGAAGTTGCCATTGAGTGTTGATTTGCTGCAAAATATTGCCTTTACAATGAAATAAACCCTTCCTGGTTACCCCTATATACATTATTTAAGGTATTCATGAAGAAAGAAGCATATATTCAGATTATTATCTGAAGTTGATACAAGCACTGAATGTTTTACTACTCTAGTGATTTATATTTTGAACACCTTTTGGAGACGATTGAAATTCAGTTAATAGATATAAAATGTACTGTGAATTTAAAATTCAGTTAATTTAAACATGTTGAATGTATAAGTAAATAAGTTTATCAAAATATATTTCACAGAAAAAATGCAATTATTTAACAAAATGAGTATTTTCTGCAATGAAGGAACTGATGTAATACCTTCTGGGGACTGAGTCTGCCAGGATTTAGAAATAGTAGATCTCATTCACTAATGCCTAGATCTAGCCCTAATCTTGGAGGGGGAAAATAAGTTTATATTTCTTCAGGTTGCTCTGTTTTTCATTATCTAATCACTGAGTTTGCTAGTCGAATAAGTAGAAGTGAAGAGAATATCCCCTCTCCCTGGTCTTTAGAGGCTACTGCAATGAATTCTGATTGAAAACCAAACTGTAGCATTAAAGATTTAAAGAGACACTAACCCTGCTCTTGGGCCTTTCACAGAGATTGAAATTTAATTTTAAATAGTTTTTTTTTTTTAAATAAAAACATTATTTATTTTTAAAATATGATTTTCACATGAACTGCTTAAACTTAGCTTAATTACTCCTATTAGATATTAGTTCGGTTCAATTTTTTTAGCTGTCCCTATATAAATAAGGACAGTACTGGTATTTACTGGAGTTAATGATAAATTAACACAAAGAGCTAATAGAAATGTCATGTGAGAAACCTTCCTATCTGCCTCTTAACTTCAACAGGGAAAAATGAACCATAATCAGTGCCATGGACATCTTTTGTTTTCTGTAATTTTAGCTGGATTGTGCTTCTTTCTCTTAAGATGCTGAGGGACATGTACTTGTACTGAAAAGAGCAGGAGATTTAAAATGGGCACACACAGTCATTGTCCTCTAAACTGTGTTCTGTGAACTGGGGACTGTTTTCTGTCCCTATCTGTGTCAGGAAGATGCAGGGCATTTAACACACTAAAAAACCGAGTCCTTGGCTTTCAGCTTGTACGTACAGTGGAATAAGTACATATAGCTTTTACAAATATAAACGATGTGCTTCTTGCTCAAAGATCCTTCCAGCTTGGGTCCGTGATGATTAAGTGAAAATGTGTCTTGAACCATCTGTTGGCAACGGTTCTGAATTGGCGCGTTGGGCAAAAATGCCCTGCAGCGAGGAAACGGTGGTGGGTGATAGGGTTAAGTGGTAACAGGCCAAAAGTCACTTCCTCATCAAATTTGTGAAGTACAATTTCTGGGCACAGTTGTGAAGTCAGTGAGAGAACTTTCGCTCAAATCACAATGTTTTAAAAAAGCACATTGTAAAAATTCTTTTTTCAGGTTGAGCATCTTTTTGTTGCTGAACAGAAAAATCTTGAGTAGGTGTTATGGAAGGAGGAAAAAAGGCATCTAGGATTAAGGCCTCACAGCTGTTTGACAGTATATATTAAAAGATCCTTTGCCTTTTTAATTTTTGATTTTCCTTTCAAGTTTCTCTTGGTATCTCAGTGGAATTGGGGGAAAAATTATTAACACGATACTACAGCTTGCAGTTGCAAGGGAATGGTATTTGCGCACTAGACAGGTAGGCTAAAAATGGCTTCAGGGAGTAGCAAATATTTTTGGTATGTGTTTTAAGTGCTTGAGAGTGAAGACGTCTGAAAAGCATCAGGGGAAATAATGAAGCAGCTGAACCTGTCTGAATATTTATTTTTCCTCAGTCATGTTTATATACTAGCTAGTCCATTTATTTATTTATTTTAAAACTACCTCATAACTGCATACCCAAAATAATCTCCTGAGTTGTTTCCCTTGCAGTTTTCCCCTTGTGGGCAGAATTTTACTTCTTTTCCTCATGTTATAAAGAGTGCTGTCAGCCATGAAACTTATGTAATTTTGTTTTCCTAGACCAAGAGCTGGCTTTGAGGTGGCAGTGTAGAAATTTAACTCTCTATAGCATGATGGCAAATTGCTGTGAAAGAAATGATTTAGGAATGGGGATCTCCCTTATGGAGAACAGCAGAGACTGTTCCAGTGCACCGTTGCTGGCTGTGATAGCAGACCAGCTTCGCAGAGGTACTGCAGGCTGGCACCAAAGGGTGCTGAGAAGAAGAGGGCTCTTTCCCACTTTCTTTGCTGAATACGTCCCTGCCAAGCTCATGGTGGGGAAGACTGGAGGGTTATCTGTGCAAAGGAATAGATATTACCTACAAAATATATTTCTGGTATATGTTAAGCTGCTAGTGTAAACAAGGTAGTGGTGTAAATTTTATGTGTTAGCTGAGGAGAAGAAATACCAGAGCTCAGGCTAGGCAGTAGGATTAGAAAACCCTCCACCCACCCAGCCCCTGCCCTAGTGTTAGCAGGTATGAACATCTGCAGATCACCAAGATTAAATTTAAGTGATGCTAGACATGGTATTGCCTGTCTGATTCTTTTCAATTTAAGAGGAGGACAAAGAGACTCCGTAAATGATGGCAGAAGAAAGTCTAGTTTTCCAAACCAACATCTCTCAATATCTCATGAGAGACTCATGTGCAAATTCAGCTGTCTCATCTGACACTCCTTTTCCTTGCTTCAATTACTTACTTCTGTTATTTCATGTGCCAGTGTTACTATCTTCACTGATAACCCTGCACTTACTACCTGTTTGCATTAGACACCTGTTGTCTCTCAAGTGTCCCATAATACTTCATACTCTACCTCAGGTCCTGATGGAAACTAGTCACCTAAAGGAAAAAAGGCACACAAGCTGTGTGCCTTCCCAGCTAAGGCTGATCTTGCTGAAGAAAAAATTTAAAAACAGGTGTCTGGAGCCAATAGTCTCCCACTAACACTTACAGGAATGCTTAACTTACTACAAATATTATTTGACATTTCTTCACCTGTGTTGAAGGGGCAGTGACAACTTGACTGACAGATGGAAAGATCTCATGGCTCTCTGACTGTCATTGCTTCTTCTCTATTTACAGCCCAAGCGCTGCTTTGCTACCCCCAGAGAAATCAGATTAAGAAATTACTGTAGATCTGTAAGCATAAGTACATTGTTAGTGAATATTCTTTTTGCGTGTATGTATAAATGGAAGCACGTTGCTGTGGAAAAAAGGTGGTGTTAGAAAGGGAAATAACATTTGCTGCTCAAGAATCCTGCATGTAGGGCAAAATGTACCTTGTTCTTCTGGAGCTGTTTGCAAACAAAATTTGTTCCTTTATAATTCAAATGTAGAAAACAGTCTCCTTGCTATCGAGAACTTCCCCTGCACTTGCTTCTTTGCCAGGTCTCCAAATATACAGGTATCTTTTCTGACTAAGAATTTGATGATTCATGTGCTTGCTGGATGAGTGACCAAAAGGATTGCCTCAGTGCTGAAACAACGATTTTGCAGTGGGCAGATTATTGTCACAAGGCTGCCTCTGCACACTGTAAAAGCAAATTAATAGAAGCAAGGAAAACAGCACTTGTAGAAAATCAGTATAATGTAATGAACCCTTTGAAGTTTTACCATCCTCTTTCCCTATAATGCAGGCAGACTGGAAAGAATAGATGCATTTTATTTAGCTGCTTTTATACTCAAGGTGTCACAAAGCAGTTTTGGAAGGAGAAAAGAAAAATAAGCAAGAAAGGACTGAGTTCTAGCATTGCAATAGGAGATACAGTCAAAATCCTATGTTTGTTGATTGATGTAATTGTGTTAGGCGGCTCAACTTTCCACCTTTTCAAAAAAACAATTTTCAGAAGAAATAAATATGACAATATAAGACTTTTTAAAAGTTAGAATTTTGCTACTTCCCATTCAGATGCTTGCTTAAAAAGAATTCACCAGTTTGATTAGAAGCATTGTCACCACATAGTCTATGACCTTTGTCAACTTGTGAAAAGAGGATTTAATAGAATATTGCCATTTTAACCCCTTAAATGCACTGTTCCTTTCAAAACAACCTACACTTGCACAGGTTCTCTGAATTTATGCAACTGTGGAGAAAAAGATAAAATGGAAACATAATTATGAGCTGTTTAAGGGGAAACAGTTCACTGAACTCTGCTACCACCACTGGAGCAAATACTTGAACCTTTCTGTCACTGGCAATCTCCAAGATTTTATTAGCTCTGAAAATCTTCAGTTACACCTTCTCCTGCAAGCACAAAAATCAGACAGAGGAGTGAGACTGCCTCAGGAGGAGGAGCTGTTTTATGTAGTCAAATTCCAAAGTAGCCTGACAGCCTCTGACATGATGGACGTTACTAGTGTCCTCAATAAGTGGATTCATAGTAATGTTGGGCCGTTGTAAAGAGTGTATAATTGTTGCAGTCATGCTGAGGAGAAAGGTGCACTTCAAATTCCTTTTTTTGTATGTTTCATTTTGGGGATGTCAGTGAAGTATAATGCCTTGTAAAGGAGGGAGGAGTGAATCAGAAGATTGAATATGGCTAAAATATTTGTTTTCATTGCCTGTGCTTGTAGCCTAAGTCCTTTCCAAAGTGCTTTTGAAGATGTTTTTCAGCATGCCCAACAAAAAACATGCCTCATTAGTAGTCACTAGATGAAACTGCACTTTCTAGTAAATGGGCTAGCTGGGCAAAAGCATTTCATGCCAGAGCCCATTTCAATAAACTTCAGTAGAACAACATAGTGAAGGAGCATGACTAGGCCAGGAAATTTCTGTATTGCTGAAACACGAGAGAAACATTACAGACAATTGCTCTGTACTCCACTGAACAGGATACAGTTTCACTTCAGCCGAATTCCTGAGTGAATGTTCCTGGTCTTTCTACTGAATAGGGCAAAGTAGCGTTGAGCCATTCAGGATGTATATATTTTATTAATTCTTTACGTATCAGTAGGAATAACACTGACAGTTACGGTGAAGTCCTCAGAATTTGAGGTATAGGTGGGACAATGTAGAATTCATTTATTTTATCAGCTTTATGACACAGCTGATAAGGAGTTTATCTTGATGGTTCCTTAATACAAGGGGAAAAATAATAATAATAAAGAAGAATGCAAATGCACAGTTAATGGAGGAGGACTTAGATGATGATCTCTTGATTTCTGTCAGCTATTGCAGAGAATGAGAGCTAAGGTAGCCTTCTGTTGGGGTCTTCTGGGCTTTACTTCCAAATTCTCTTCTAATACCCATAGCCTTTGGCCAACAAGGGTAAATCAGGAGAAATTCGATATGTTCCTGGGCTTCAGCAGTCTTGGGTCATCACTTCTAGCAGTGAACAAATGCTAAAAGGAGTGCATATAGTCCTCTTTGCATATTATGGACAGTTCTCACAAAGAAAACATATTAATCACATTAGGCCAAGCTTCTGCCAACAGAGAGTAATTTCAATACAGTTTGCCAGTAAATAGCTAGAAAATATAATGGAATGAGAGCCAGACCTGAACAGTTACCTACGTGTTACTGCACGAGTTTTAGAACTTACGCAAAATGTCAAGGACTGATCATTATTAATGAAGAAACACTGAAGAAAAACCTTCAGCAAAAGACCCTTTTTGTGCCAATGATGCCAGTAATGTCTCTATCCTCATTTCTGAACAGACTTGAGGACCCAGGATTCTGCAACATTCTTGTTTTGCAGTAAATATTCAAATAGCACCAAATGAGTTAGTGATGTTTCCAGCAATGTATGTACTCTTGTCCTTTGATGATTCCTTGATGCCATATGTCTGTGCTCCCACACCTTCTTCCTCAGCTATTCTCTGCCCTGGATGAAACATGAACCTCTGGCTAATGTAGGCTGGTGTTTGGCCAGCTGCACTGGGGCTGTTCTTTCCCTTAGGCTCCTCTTTACCCAGTGGTTACTCTTCGGAAGCAATCATTGCTTTTAAGCTGTACAAAATGTTTGTTGTACAGTCCTCACCGAAAATGTGGGCTAAGATTTTTTTAAGACTGTTAAGAGGAGATGGCATTATGGTATTTAATTTGCTTCCTTTTTGTCCACCTGACACTGGGCTGCTCTCAAGTGGTTCCTGCAAAAATTAGGATCACTGCTCTTGCAGTTACACCAACTTCCCTGCACTGCCTTGCAAGTGCAGTGCTGCCTGCAATCACTGCCTGGTGCAATGCTTTTCCTGACAGATATCTTTGGCTGTCTTCACACAACTCCTCCTTCGTCATAGCTTGCAAAGGGACCCTAAGGAAGAAATTCGTTCTCTGGGGAAATCTCTTATACGGCTTTTATGTCTCTCCATTACCCTTATGTGTATATGGACCTCACCAGTAGAAAGAAATTTTTCCCTTGAAGATTTGTCGTTGTCCTAGATAAGATTAAAATTTCCACTATTACAATCCCAGTGGAAAATAGGCAGGAACAATACTAGTTTAGGATGTTGCCAGATGTCCTGTTTTTCAGCTTCATTGCTGTTATGGTTTTAGCCTGGATGGGAGGGGGGAGAGCCAAGATAGCTGATCCAAACTGGCCAAAGGGATATTCTATATCATATGAGGTCATGCCCAGTATATTAACTGGGGAAGTTGGCTGGGGGAAGCAATGATTGCGGCTCGGGAACCTGCAGTGTCAGTCAGCAGGTGGTGAGCAGTTGCAGCACTTGTTTTTTTTTTCCCCTCCTCCCAAGGTTTCACCTCTCTTTTTCTTTTTTGTTATTTTCCTTTTCATTATATTATTATTATTTTATTATTATTACTGTTTTATTTTAAATATTAAACTGTCTTTTTCTCAACCCATGAGTTTTCTTACTTTGGCCCTTCCAATTCTCTCCCCCATCCCACAGGGATGGGGGGAGTGAGTGAGCAGCTGTGTGGTGCTTAGTTGCTGACTGGGGCTAAACCACGACAATTGCCCAAAACCAAAAGTACAAGACTAGAGTTAACTGTAGCTCTTAACTATCAACATGCTGTTTAACTATTTAGGGAAGTTTCAGGGGGCTGCCAGTTAGGAAGTGATTTGTTATAACTTACAAACTAGCCATGAAGAGGCATGGTATGAAGAATCCCCAGTGTTATTTTCTGATGAGAACTACATTTTAAAAATCAGACTAGAAACTCTTTTGGAGCTGATTTTAAATTATTCTGTGAAGAACTCACCTTCCTAGAGTTGCTTAATTCATGACTTAAAAGACCTCCAAATATATAGAACTACCTGAGAAACAATTGAGAAGTGCTTTTAACCCCTTGCTTTAAATATGTTATGATATAAGAAAATATTTTGACCAGCAAGAACAAATCTCATAATGCCATTTAGATAAATGAAGGTATTTTCTTATTTAAATTACTCCAGTTATATGAACTAAATACTCTGGGATAAGGTAATGGTACAGCATGCTTTTGTAAGTAGCTACCTTTAATATTGGTATGAATAATCCTGACTTACTTTTTCAAAATGTGAGGGAATGTCACACATTGCTATCAGCATATATAGCTTTCTGTAAAATAACTGTATGTGTGTATATTTGCACTTACAGAATTGCCAGAATAGAAACTCTATTGCTGGTCAAATGCTCAAAATATTTTTCTAATTCCATGGCACTCATATCTTGTCCCCATAATGCTTGCCTTATTTCTAAAAGATTAGTAAACACACTGTAGTAGTAACTTAATTAATATTCATAGGAAATAATTGTCAAGGGAGTTTGTTGATCTTGCAGTCTGAATGAAAGAGAAAGTAGGTTTCTGATGGAATTTTTTAAAATACATACTTCTTTTTTCTCCTTTTAAATTAAAAAACCAACCAAACAAACAAACAAAAAAAAGCTGAGAAAGATTTTCTCATACCAATAGTACTATCAGCTGTCTAGACGCATAAGTAATGTGAGGTGATGCTGTGATGGAGCACTTTCCATTCTTTTATTCCTCCTTGCAGTTAGACTCTTTCTTATTAAGGAAAATGTATATTCCCTGTTTAAGAATTTGCAGCTTGAAATAAAAAGGCAAATACATTTCAGAGAAGGAGGGGGTTACTGTCATTATCATTGTAACTACATTTTTTGCATAATCTTTATGATAAATGAACGTAAAGCAACAGAAGCTAAGGAAGGTTTGTGCAGCATTGTGTTACTGTGTCTGTAAAACCTTTTTCTCTCTCTTTTCTTTCTCTCTAGAATGTTAAATAGAAGCCCTAGCTTGGGAATCAATAGTTCAATTAGATTATATGGTAGGTTTTTGGATGACTGTTAGCATAGCCAGGAGATTACTTTCCTTGGATATTGGGAGGAAGCTGCTCTGGAATGGAAGCCTGTAACTGCACCTTTAGCTAGCCTGCACAGGGACAAAACTGCAGTAAGAAACAGCCATAAGCTTGTGGTTTTATATTATGCTTGCTGGATGCCCAGGGACTAAAACATAATTAGCTATCCCGCATCCAGAAGGAAACAGAAACCATTTGCAATACATACAAACAATGAAAGGAAGTATTAGGCCCAGGTCCCAAAAAGTATGTACTTAACTTTAAGTATGTAAATTGTTGCACTGGAGTCAACAATACTGTCTAAGTGCTTTAGAGTATTGGAACATGAGTGCCATAAAATGACACTGCACAGACATTATGGGATAGCTGACTAGAAGACTTCATTTTGAAAGTAAAAAAAATATGTTCCATGTTGGCGTAAAAATCAAACTATAGTTTGCTTTTTAAAATCTTTAATAAGCATAGATGTATGCAAATAACCCTGCCTAATAGCATCACAAATAGCTTGGCCAACAGAGAAAATGCACTATTGACCTCCTATAATAAATATTTGTAAACTTTCTTTTCCAAAAAACCTCAAGCAGAGTGTCTGCCGTTCTGTAACATCAACATCCATGTGCATTGCGCAAATGCCATTTTGAATATTTGTTGGCTACCTAACAGTAAAATGTTTGAGCATGGACTTATTTTGTGGCTATGAGATCATTCACATAAATTGCACTAGATTAAATAGGCTTTGGTTTGCAGTTGTCCCGTCCCCCATTCCCCCCCCCCCCCCCCCCCGACAAGTATATTTCTTTTTGGGAAGCTTAATTTTTTATGGACTATCCCTGTAAAAATGTTACATGGATTGGAGTAGAGATAAGCATCTATTCTCTGTGTTAAATAGTAGTGTGCCATTTCTAAAGCAAATATTATCATCTTGGTGGTCTTCCGGTAAATTCTTAAAATAAGAAATAAACCTGAGTTGTTAATTTAGAGAGGGCTAAACATTTCCATAAAGATACTTTTTCTGGAAGCAACCTTTTTATAAATGATCTGTCTGTTCAATAGTATAGTAATATTGCAGGCATCCTTTGTGAAGCTCAGGCATTGCTCATTATCATAATATTTCCGGATGAGAGGTTTGAAAAGGTTAGTCTTTATTCTTAGAGCAACCAATTTAGAGAAGCTGTAACGAATCACAATTAGAAAAATCACAGATTTTATATTGATC
The DNA here is from genome assembly GCA_031468815.1 of Morus bassanus. Taxonomy (NCBI): domain Eukaryota; kingdom Metazoa; phylum Chordata; class Aves; order Suliformes; family Sulidae; genus Morus; species Morus bassanus. Next base: position 67,723,962 of record CM062570.1, read on the forward strand.
AAACTCCAATTGCTCACTCAAAGAATTAATTAGAAGGGAACAAGAGCAGCAAAAAGTACTGGGGAATTCTGAAGTTCCGAATGCATAAGAGAGCCCTGATATCCTGTAGAGTCCTGGCTGCTTATCTGGGTAGAGTTTTCTCTTTTTTTGTTTGTTTCCAAATGTGTTTACAACTGTCCTATACCCTTTATAAAGTGTGCTAAGGTTTTTTAAAGGAAGAATGAACTCAGCAATGTTTATTGGTGGCTTCTGTTGCATGAGGGAGAACAGAACTGCAACTGATCTCTGAAAATAGAGCCACCAGAGAAGCTAGGGACACCAACAGAAGAAGCAGGAAAGTCCAGAAGGACATCTTTACCAGGGAAAACTGAACATGGGGACATAATAGAATAGAGTTGGAAAAGAGGAAGATGCAAGTAGAAAAAGAATAATATTAGCAGTAATATCACAGCAAATTACACAGTCCTTTTCCTGACCTCATCTAAGCTAAGCATTACTGCAAAGACACACTGTTGTATTTTCCCATTGCACACTGTTTGGAGAGAATTCTCTTACAGTCTTATTCTCACCTAAAAATATAGCATTATATGAGATATAAATGCTTTATCTAAAATCTAGTTACCATCCTTAGGCACCTAGAATGGAGAGCTACACTGCATGCAATGACAATTGCCAATGTGTCTATGAACAACTTCTGAACTTTGCTTGGTGTTACGGAGTCTCCAAAAGTATGTTTCTGTTTTGATTGCAAATCTGTTTACTTTCATCTTTTCACCTTTACATTGGGCCAGAAATCAAAGACTAGGAGTGACGGTTTGCATGGCAACAACCCTGTAAATGCAAAATAGAAAAGACTTGATGAGGTCATTACTTTAAAAAATGAGTTATCTGCTGAGGTATGCCAACTGTTTTTGATCAAGTCTTGTCAAAGGAAATGGAAAGTGCCTTACCGAGCATTGGAGGGGTAGATGGGCAGACATAAGCTTGGATGGACTGACCAGAACCAAAGCAGATTTGCATGATTTAGAAGAGATATGCTAAAGGAGAAAATCCTGGAGTTATACATTTAGATTAATATATATCCCTGGACACAAAAACTATAAACCAAAGGAATAAAGCTTTGCTTAAACTACAAAATGTACATGCAAAATGTGCTTGAGAGCCAAAGAAAGACACTGCCTAAGCCTGGAGAGAAAGCTAAATTTCCATGAGTGTAGTGTGGTGGGATTCAAACACCATGCACGTCTGACTGTGTGAGCTACAGTGGACCTGTGATATTTCACTGCCTGGGTTGACAGAAGATGAAAGGTTCTTTGGTTTTCACTAAAATAGAGAGAAAAATAACCATAAAGTATAGGGATTCTGGTTCATCCTTTAGTCTGCTACACTGAAGATAACAAAGGAAAGGAGTCTCTGTTTATTTGGAAAGTGTTGTCATTTCACATTACTCTCACAAGAAGGTAGAGATGAGTTGAGATGAGCCCCAGCAACAGAGCTCAAGATCTGAACATCCCCAGAGACTGGGAGATATCTTTGTTCTGTGCCTATACACCCATGTGCTGAACCAGTAAGTGATTGGATAGCAATTGTTCCATGTCTTTATATGATAGATAAGGAAAGACAAATCTTGTTTTGCCATTCCCCTAAGCATCAAAGCTTAGCCTTGAAAAAGTGTTGAGGAAAATAGAGTGATAAAAATCCCAAGAATTAATTGGCCACTGCAACTTTTAAGGGTCACAGACTTACGGGCTTTGCAGGCAATTATTCTGGTTCATCAACCATGCCTATGTAAGGGGGACAGGCTGCCACCACTTCTGCAGGGACTTGTGCTCTGTCCGGTGTCACTGGGTTATTCTCCCTCGAGAAAACACCAGGTGTAAAGCAACCTATTGTCAGTGCAGCTGCCACCGTGTGAGTGAGAACCTGTCATGTTGTTGAAAAATGCCACTGGTGACAATGGATGTGTGCCCCTTTCTTCTTGCTCCTTCCACTGAACACTGTTAAAAGGTGAAGGCTGATAGCTGATGCCATGTTAACAGCAGCAGTGGATATACCAAGGTGAGGAACAAGTACATTCAGCATGAATTATTGTTTCACATTTTCTCTACAAAATCAATGACTGATACAAATTGAGCATATCTCTGCAAATAAAATTTTAGCCAACCTACAACCCCTCCATGATTTGTTTGCCTGCATCTTATCTCTTTAGAAATGATTAATATTTTGTGGCATCAGGGCTGTAAGTCAAACTAGAAACATTATTAAAAATCTAGGAGAAACAATGTAAAAAAATGATGCATTTGGTGAAACTTCAAATCCAAAATGATGTTAGAATGGTATAGGTTGATAATTTTCTTGTTAATCTAAAACTTTCATGTTGTAAAATAGCCTGATCCCTAGAGGTACTGACTGCAGCTTAGCAGCTGTTTTGTACACATGTAGTTTATTCTTTCTGGAAAGATACAAATGGAAGTATGGTATCTGCTCCAGTGAAGTTATATGACAGAGAGCTGGAGATAAAAAGTAGACATGGAAGATACTGAAGAGATGATTAATCACATCATGTGGTTACAGCCGAACCAAACTATGCAGCCTCAATTCTGTGACGTTCCTGTCCTTGTGTTGCTCTGGGAGAGGGGCTGTGTCTCACTTTTGCTCATGAAGTGTCTTCCTTTCCACACTTTTCCACACATTCTTGGACATCTTGGCCATGCCATCTCTTCCAGTCTCCACAATTTAACACCAACTGGGGCTTTCTGGAGACACTTCTTCCCTTCATTCTCCCCCAACAAAAGGCAATAGATCTTATGTTGGAGTGCCCCTTCCCTCCTCAAAAATGGCAGTAGCTGTGAGATCTGGTGTGGATCTTTCTCTGGATATTTTAAAGTCTGCATGCTGTGCAAAGGAAAGGGGTGCTTTTTCTCTTTTTCCACCTTCTGCTTTCATAGAGATGTGTCATTTTCAGGAGTTCTGAAGTACGTAGTTGCTGTATTGCTGTCCAAGTAGCTGTTTTGCACTAGATGTAATGCTGTGGCCTGGATGGACATGTCTTGTGGTTTGAACTGAGCCTGAAGCCTGCCTGTTGAGTCTCATTGTTCTGAAAATATTTCTGAAAAATAAGACATGCACCCCTCCCGCCATTTTCCAAACTTCATTCCAAGGCTACCGTAAGAAATATACAGGCAGCCCACAGACCCTATTGCTTTAGTATAGCTCTGAGCTATGATTTTAGTGACAGGGTGTTTGGTGGTCTGCAAGAAATGTTGAGACTTCACTGAAGACCCATCATTCAAAAGCTTTGGAAATCAAAGAAGATCCTCATTGACGTTTGATGAAACTGAAAATCTGACACACTTTAACAGATGTCATGATAGATGTTGGTCATTAGGCAGGGTTGAATATTTAAAGGATTTTGAAATATCATGGTTATCTTGAAAGAAAGTCTGAAATTGCCAATGGGGAAAAAGAATCCTGGATGTGAGGCTGGTGTTGTAGCCATGACAACGAAAACAGAGGAGATGTGAATGAAGGCAGGCATTCGGAAGCAGAGCTGTGCAGGGCCCTGAAGAAAAGGCCAGATTTAGGAAAAAAGGTGGAGCTGATTGCTGGTAGACAGACTGAAAATATGGGGAAGGAATTTGATTAGAAAAAGCACAGATGCGTTTTACAACGTGCTGTGCTTGTGAATGGTATATGGAGACTTTTATGACGTGAGAGGAGGATGTCGACTCTAAAAGGAGGAAAAAAGCAACTGTAGAAATGATTTGCAGGAAGAAGTATATCAGGTGGTAGGGCTTCAGTGCAGGGGCAGGTATCTATGATGCCTGCAGAGAACACTGTGGTATTGACTGCGACACAGTAGGAAGGGAATGACAGAGCTGGGAATGGAAATTAGTGGTGCCCGTGTGTGAGTTATTCCAGTTGGAAATGCCAGATGTGGTTTTGGCTGGACAGATATCAGTTGTGAGTGCAGATGCGCAACCGAGCTGTCAGCAAAACGTTGGCAGTTGGAGCATGTAAATGTCTACCACCTACCCAGGAAGGGATGCAAGCAAGGGGAAGGAAAGAAGTAAATAATTTGCTGCAGGGATATATCTCTGGATTCTCTCTAAGCTCTGTCCCTGTCTGCTGTGTGATACTGGAGAAGTAATTTAAATCTGTTTCTTATCCTATCCTGTGATTTTATATAATTCAAAAATGCTGTAAAAAATATGTTTGTTTTTTAACTCTCTGTATGTACAAAGTTTACCCCAATTGGCCTCACTTTCAGTGAAGCCTTTTAAATGCTACCTAATAAATTTACAAATGAAAAATAAGATGTGATAAAGTCTGAGGAGCTCTGCAGAATATCCCAAAGTTACAGTCAGTCACTGTCTGTCATGCATCTCTCACTGCTTATACTACTTTCTTTGAGAAGACTTCTTCTCCCCCAGTGTTGGGTTTACCATTTTCCCAACTGGCTTTTGCAGCTCTATGGGGCCCTTTCTTACCCCTAAGAGTGTTAATGTTGTTGAGGTTGCCTGCTTCTAAAACATTTGACTCCAAGTCTCTGTTTGCTCTATGAAGGTAAAAGCATTCTAGATTTATTATACTTAAGAATTATATGTTATTGTTTGAAAAAGAAAATTCTTCTGATCTGTTTGTTCTACAAAAAATATACATTTATTCTAGGTGATCTAAGAGTTTGATTTTCCTGATTACAAAATAGAAAGTAAAGCTACTAATGAAAAAAAAACCCAATAGTTGGCAGTTTTGTTGTTTACTTTACCAGTGACCTCTTCATCTGCTTCAGCATCTTGGCTAATTTTGGGGAGGCTGACAACTCAGTCTCCTTCCTCCCAGTTCAGGATAGTATGTCTTGGAGAATTTTGCTGAGGTTACATATACTCTGAATTTTTTATCCAACCTTGAAGTAAGATTGTATTTAGTTCTTGGCATGTTTCAAAGCCTGTATTGCTCACGGCTGGTTACATTTTTGGTAAATGGATGTAACCATTCTCTTTTTTTAATTGACTACCCTGAAAAGCAGGAAGCTAGCATGCTTTTCAGGAAGACATGGAACTACACAGAAATTCAGGATAAATTCAGCTGAGCAAAAGAGAGATTAAGGCTCTACAATTTATGGCTTACGCTCGCAATGTGTGCCAGCTGTGGCCTCTTAGTGTGCCCTGCTTCCTTTCTAGGAGTTCAGTGTTTCTCTGGAGAGACAGATTGTGCAGATCTGGCCACTTGCTAGGCTACTGTACGCCCATAGAGCTTTATATACTGCTGGCACACAAGTAACTGTGGCCTCATAAATCTGACCTGTAATCTTTTTTGTTTTCCTGTAAAGTGGCATGTGTATTTGTTTGGTTTCCTACAAATGCTGCTGTTGCTCAGAGCACATATAGTATATGGATGCTGTGCTGGCATAGCTACCAGGCTCGATATCAGGTGACAAAATAATCTGTGAAATAAGTTGTAGTGCCTCCTGAAGATTTTGCTTCTCAGCCCTGGGCAAGACAAGAAACAATAACATGAATTTATTTTTAAATATGGCATCACAAATTAAAAATAAACTTTCTCTCTCTTTACCTGCTCAAATGCAAGCATGATCTTTATGGTATTTTGAAACAGCTCCTTTATTTCCATAAATTTTGATAATAAGGTTACTACCTAAAGAGTTAATTTCTGGGAACATATATCCAGATCCAGAATTCTCCTTGGCCAGTAAAAAAACAGATTGAGTTACTACTTTATTGCTTAATAACCTAGTAGGTTTTGCTTTGGTATTTCTTCTTTTAGTCACTAAGAAAGTCACAGATACTTTTTCAAGAATTACAGAGTGGAGTAGGTGTTTCTTATTATTTCTTCAGACTTGTTTAGCACTGGAGTCTCCGCTGGCCTAGGGATGGAGCAACTTATGACTTTGGTCTTGTGGCAATTATTTTAAATACTTTTGACTATCATTACTACATGAACAGAACTTTATGCACCATCAATATTTCAAATGTAAATAAAATAGTTCTTTAAAAATGAAGATCACTTAAAACATAGTGCTGCTTGAATGTTGAGGAGCCATTATGTTTAATAGCATTTTTAAACTATTAAAGTTGAGTGGTTACTTTTTATTTTGCATTTAGTCACTCATGGGAGACATTTATTTTGTCTCAAACTCTGCAAATAGTGATGCTGTTAGTAGAGAAGGTTCTCATTTTGAATAATGGTCTCATTTATATAATATCCCTTAGTATAATATATTCACATCTTAGGAATGAAAATTCACAAACTGTTAAGGGGTGTACAGAAAATCAAATGAAATGTATGTCTATAAAAAATCTTGGGAGAAGGGAAACAAAAGGGTGAATGTCCTTTCTAGTAATTATTTGGTTTGAAGTTAACACCCTTTTTAGCAATGATGACATCAATAGGAAATAACAATAATAAAAAAATAATTTGTATTATGGATTAGGTAAGATTTTTTGCAATATCCTTGGACAGTGAACTCCAGGACAATTCAGAATGGCTGACTGCATGAAAACGCAGAAAGAAATTATGGAATTAGATGCAGCAGTTTTTATAGCCCTGACTTAGCTTTATGTAGGCATTTGAGAGCCATTCTTGCTATTTTTTATTCACTTTTTATGGCTATTCCAGCATGTTCCAGTGATTCTCTTTTTATGCTGTGGTAGCACCAAAAAGAAAGGCTCATTTATTTGCTACAAACCTTGCAGAAAAATGAATAAAAGACTGATTCATCGTTTGTTCCACACAACGTATTTTTTTTCTATTACTTTTGGGTGCCTTGCCAAATGCCTGGGTTTATATTTCCTGATCCTGAGTGCTTTGAAATTTGATCCAGAGAAATGGACAAATTGTAGGTATAGGTGTACAAGTCTTTTTAGACACTCTTGATTAAGACAGAGAACTAGAAGTGGGAACCAGAAACTGATACATGTTTAGAAGTACTTAAATCATTGGTGGCATGATGGACATTGGGTAGGTAAACGTGCATATGTATGTGCAAATGCTAGAAGGTACATGTATATAGACACCTTCTTGAATATACAGCTGTAATTGCTATCAACAGGAATTTGACCAGAATAATATATATCTCTACCTATTTAAGTAAATACTGCTTTTAAAACAGTTGTTTATAGTATGAAATTAGCATTGACTTTGCTAGACTTTGCAATTACCAGAGCTGCAAATGGAAAGTCAGCAACAAATTTTGGAGTTTTCAGTGTGGTGTTGGACTCTGTGTTTTGCTCACTTCAGATCATGTCAGAGGGGACAAATCAATGCATTGCAGCTTACATCCTATCGGTCTGATAAAGATTCTTTAGCAACAAGTGAGATATGTAGCCAAAAAATCTGCGCTACAGGACTATCTTCTAATTTGTTATGCCATTGTAAATTTTAAAATATACTTTAGTTTTAAAAATGCAAACCTTGCAAATTCCTCTTTTTCCTAAAGCAATCAAAATCTGTATAGGTTCAGGCAATACCTTTTTCAGTAACCACGAATCATTTAGCTACCCATTTGTGCTTTGTAACCTTGCCTTGATAAAGCTGTTTAAAAAGTTTTAAGAAATCTTTTGTATGGAGGATTGTTAATACATGGAAAAGATCCTATTACTTTATCTAAAGATTAATGCACTACAGTAGCCTTTTCAGTGAATATAAGCTGTCTTCTCCAACATGTCTGTAATTCTGTTAAATATCTATTTAAAAGATGTCTAACAGTGTTACCAAAGTGATAGATGTTATTTTTACTTTTAAAACTAAAAAGTACAGCACCTCCTGAAATACTTTAAGATCGTTTATGTGCAAAATGAATGCATGGTATACTTTAAAGAATAGATTTTTCAACTTGGTAATTTTTGCACTCTTTGAGATTGTTTCAATTACTACAATAAGGGAATTTGAACTCCAAATAATTGGCACAGCATTGTGAGTTTTATGTGGAATCTGTGGTCTTTTGAGCATGAAACATAATTGCTCTTTGCTTTTAGAAAGGTTTTCTTTCAATAGCATATTTCCTCATTTTCTCATAAATTATAATTAAATAATTTGCGCTTTTTTTTTTAACTTGCAAAGTTTGGGCAAATTTCTGTCTAAATTTACATCTCTGTTATCTAATTAATGTATTACAGGTATTTTTGTATTCTAATTATTAGTGTAGCATACAAATGTAGTTAATTAATGCAATTTGTATTGTGCTGTATGGCTTGGTGTAAAATTTTAATGTAAGCAGGAATTTGTAAAGAAATTTTCAAAGGAAATTATCTGATAGTAATACTTAGAATTTTTTTATGAAATTCCGTGTCTCATGTTATATAGAGACATAGATATACATGCTTGATACATATTTTTCTCTATTAAAATTAAGTTTTACAGAAATAGAGGTCTCTTGGAGGAATTGCTAGCCAACTTTATTATTTCCTTTGCCTTCCACTACCTGTTAAAGAGCTTTTAAGCCAGTAGATTCACGGTGAATCTCACTTTTATAATGCAAATAAAACAAATGTTGTCTGTAGGAATACAGTTAGATTATAGTTACTTGAGCCCCAAGGCTGTAGTCTGTTACATGCAATGTGGACTTCTCACTGCCAAGACATAGCCCCTGTCCAAGGTATATAATCTAAAGAAGAGTTTAGGCTCTATGCTCGGGTTTACACTTTGAAATCACTACACTTCTTTTATCTACACTGAGTGCACAGTAACTGATGAGCAGTGTTTTTTTGCTTGCACGCTACAGACAGTGTTTGCAAATCAGCACATCTTCTGGTCCAAGATTTCTACGTATCTTCATCCATAGCAATGTTTTATGAATTTGAGGCCTCTGTATTGTTTGTTTTGGAACCTCTACCTGAAGCTGTCAGAGGTGCGACATCTGGAGTCAGGCAAAGTAACTTCCATGTTTCTTCTCCATGTGCAAGCTATCTTAGCACTACAGAAAAGCCTATGGTCAGTTGCTCTTCAGAAGTTTACTGTCACACATACTTACCCATCATGTTGTTGAAAAGAGAAACTGTGGATATACACAGTGGAATAACAATGCTGTACACTGGTTCCCAAGAAGATGCCCTATATTCCCCTTCGAAATCACTGTCCCTGTTCCCACTCACAGACATAACTTTACAATCTCTGTTACTGCTTTAGGAAAAAAGAAAAAGAAAAAGAGGGAAGATTTTCTAAGCACAGAAGAAAATTTTAAGGTCTAGGGCAAAAGTGGATTTATTGAAAGTGTTTTTCTGAATACAGTGCCTCAACTCCCAAGAAGTGCAAGAATTGCAACACATGCCTTTGCCAAGTATTCCTTGCTGCTTAAGCTGTGTGTGGCTGCTCATTTAGCATGCAAGTTTTCTGGCTTACTATGAGACACCAATTTCTCCTCTGACAGAACAGGACATCTGAGTCATCCCATTCAATCCAGACACCTTTTATTTTAGGAGTTGCAACACTTGTGTACTTAATGTTAATTATCTGGATCTTGCCCCGTATGTGTGGCCTTTGCCCCTAGCATCAGGCTTTTGACAGAAAAAGGGAAGTTTCCAGTAGTGGCATGAAATGTGGAAGGTTCATATTTTCTATGTGAGTGAGTCTAGAAAGGTCCATGCCACCTGAATTTTTAGAAGATATGGAATATTTTATGGGATCCAGAACATCTATTCATAGACCTTAATAGCAGGACCATTGTTCCAGGTTAACCTCTTCTTGCTAACTTAAGAAACTTTTTACTGGATGTGTTGATAAAAGAACAGAACTCTTTAAATTGATCATAAATAGCTGTAGAATCTCCATGGAGTGTGCTGTTTGGAAGACTGGAAAGCAAAATATCTTGAGACTGAGCATAAATACTAATAGGTTACACCTTCTCTATGTTCTAGTTTTGCAATGAATTTTGCACAGCCTTCATGATAAGAAAAGAAGGCTGTTCAGAATGTTCTGAGGATCAGGAGGTGAGTGTTTCAAGTAGCCAGAGTGGTTGTTTCGAAAAAGTAAGACCTCCACCCACAGGCACAGAATGATGGAAATATTATACGTGGACATCAGGTAAAAGGACAAATTGTGAGGGACTTATGCTTTGTGCTTTAGCTTTTTTATAACTAGAGGTACATCATGCCATCATGAGGAATTCAAACCATGCAAAGGTAGAGTGCCTCTGCATCAAAACATAGAGGAGTAGTGTGAATGAGAGAGGACCTTCTCTTCATGGAAACTGTCCATAGTAAAAATGCCTTTTTAAAATCAATCTCCTTGGTTATTAACCTACATCTTGTTACTCTTTTGTGGTAAATGTAGAATATATTGAGCAGAGAGAAAGAAGTGAATAAGTACTATGCTAAGCTTATAGACATCAGAAGATACTCATAGTGTCTGTCTTTCTGTGTTACCCTATGAAAGAATGGAGAGTTTATATTTACTTTTTGGTGATTAAGCAAATGCCAGCTTACATGCCTCTGAGGCAGACAAAAATTAGACCACCAGTTCCCAGGAATGCTTAAATTCTCCCCTATTCCTCATTAAGTTTTATTACAATGCATCATGTAATGCTTACTGGAATTGGTCCCATCCACAGTTAAGAGTCTCCACCTGTGATTCAGGCTAATCCTCCAGCTGTGATTCAGTTTGGGGTGGTTCAGCATCTCAATGATTCTGCCTGGTACTGGGTTTGCTGAAAGTCTCCAATATCCCAGGTTTGCAGATCAGACCACAGCAAACTGGAATAGTATTTGTGCATCTCAGGATAATGGCAGTGATCAAATTGTAGCCAGACTATCTATAGCTCATCTGAAGTACCTTTACTTCATTACAAGAGTTAGAAGTGTCTTGAATGTACTTCTTATTCATCATTTACTCTGATGGCTGTTTTTATGTTTGCATTACTATATAGCTGGACACTTGGGCAAGATAAAACACGTCCCCTGGGCTAGATAGTATCTCATTACAGACAGGGGAACAAAGTGATATGCAGCTGATGAATAGTCAGAAATGTAACATAACTATGGGAAGTCTTTAGGAAGTGGAATTAGAAAGTATAGTAATAATGATGAGTTCAAAGAACAGGTTTTGGACTGAGGAGACAGGTACCCTACAGGAGCTGAAATATACGTGTACCCCAAGCGCTTGTTTCTGCAAAATGGAAACATTTTAACAGAAATCTAAGTTGCTTAGTACCAAAATGAATTAAAAATCCCTAGTTTTTATCTGAGCAAATAGTTCTTCTGATCTTTAAATTTATCAGCAGTGTAGTTTGACCTCTTATATCTAGGCCACAGAATTCACTGATTATCTCATCAATAATACTAGTTACTTGTGTTTGGCTAGCGCTGATTTTCTAGTGGCTTTGATTCAAATTTATCAGGATGCAGGGAATCCACCATTTCTCTTGGTACCTCCAAGAATCTATTGCTGTCACTGTTACAATTGTACCTTTTTCCTAGTATTTATTTTATCTGGATATAAATTCTAGTCATGGTTCCCTGTTACATCTTTTTCTGTGGAATTTAAAAAGCCATTTACAGCTTGGTGATTTCTTCTTTTTAAGGTGTTTAAATGTTGCAATCACATATCAATCTTCCTTTGCTAATCTGCACACACCAAATTTGAACGCTCAATCTAAGTTCTCCATCCCTCACATCATTTGTGTAATTCCTGGATCCACTTCTAGTATAATTTAAAAAACGTGGTCAACAGAATCTACATAGTGACCCAGTACTGCTGCAGAGAAGGGTAAAATAATCTCCCTATCACTGCAGGAAGGACAAAATAAAGTTTCTAATATTATATCTTATTTAGGGATGCTTGTTTGCTTAAGATTAAAGGGGAGATGTACTCCCTCTCCTAAAGATGTCATCATATAAAAGTTTAGTTGTGCAAAGTCCTTATTCACCTGGCTGACTTCACTGATTCATTAGGTCTGACCATGCCAGCATTACCTGATATGCAACTGTGGGATGCGTCAATCTGCAAACTGACTGTAACAACTGAAACCTCTGAAGGAAGGGACTGTACATTAGTAAGGAGTTTCTAAATAGTACCTGGCACTCTGGATCCTACCCTAGTTGAACTCTTAGGTACTATGAAAATATAAAGGTTAAATTTATTATGATAATAAAAGATTGTGGGAGCTGTGTGGCTGAAATCGATCAGAGTAAGATTAAACAATAAAAAGCTGGTTCAAGGCACACTGAGGTAAGGGGGAGCATTCATTAGGCTTTGGATCAGGCCCATTATTAAAGGCTTCTTTCTTAAAAGCGATTTTAAATTCACTATCTAGATGTCCTATACATTTTTCCAAGGGTCTTTAAGAAATAACAACTTAAAAATCATCACCTTTCTTATGTTCTGTGTTACTTTTCTTGATAAATCTGTGACACAAACTTAAGTAGTAAAAATAAATGTTTTTATTTTGCAAATACCACCTGCATGTCTTAAAGCCAGTAAGATTCTGCCTGCGTGTGGCGGGGGGGGGCTGGGGTATTGATCAGCTGAAGTGCTGCAGAGACTATAAACTGATAGTCAGAAGGAGGAAAGAAAAACAAAAAGAAATCACAGGAGAAGACATAGCAGCAGAAAATCTGTCAAAAATAATCCACTGCTGTCTTCTTCTCAGGTTTTATCCCCAAATGAGACTATATCTCAGTCTGTTTCTGGTCAAGAGCAAGCATAATAAACCTTAAACATTTGGTTTATATTTTTTCCCCATGAAACTTTGAAGGAATTATAGAGAAAATCAAGGCATGTCTTTAAAAATTCTGATCAGGTTTCCTCTGGAGTCTTGCTGCTGGAAGAATGTCTTATGGGTAAATTTCCACTCTCTCGGCGGAGCAGTGTTTTGCATGAACCAACTCCCAGGAGAAAATGTTGTGTGCTTATTCTGTACAACAAGGCTCAGGCAGCATCTCCATATTAAACTGACCAGAGGGAGGGGAAGCAGTTGACCTGAGGGGAAAGGGGGAGGGATGAGGAGAAGAAGACAGTGTTTATTTCCAAAGCCAGACAGTACTATTCATAAAACTGAAAAAAAACCCAAACCAAACAAAACCAAAAAACAAAAAACAAAACAACTAACACCACAAAAAGAAAAAAAAAAAGCCCTCTGAAATATTTGTACAGGTTTCCAGTGTGCTATATTACTTACAGCAGTTAAAGAGTATGAATATCACCTTACCAGAAATACACTTGTAAAAGGTATGAGATGAAGCTCCTCAAACAAGAAATCCTTGTGTCAAGTAATTTTTCTTAGTCTCTTTTAGAGGAAGTCAGAAAAATCATCCCCTTCTTTATTCTTTTACTGCTTGGACTTTAGGCTTTTTTATACTTCCCAAAAAATTTACTTCACTTTTCAGTCTTTTTTGAACCTGGTTGGCAGTACATACTGTCTCACTAATGGAGCTTGTTGTTACTGGGCTATTTCTTGGTATGGTTCTGTGATTCAATACTTTTAATTATCTTTTTATTACAACATGTTCCAGGTCCTAACATACAGTAGATTTACTGATAAGGCCATATACCACTTGTATTGTATCCATTTATAGTCATTTTTATAATGGTATCTCGCTAATAAAATGTTATCTTATTCATTCAATTTGTGTGTAATAAATCAACAGCCTGTTCGCTTTCTTCTCATGCAGATATCAGTATAAGTATGTACGACTGTGTGCATGTACTAAACCTGATGATGTTGCTTGCATACAAATGGAAATTAGCTTGAGAGCATTTCATTAATGAAAGTGTAGCTGTTTGCCTGTGACCCAAGTAAAATTAATACCCTAAATAAAATAAAATAACATGGGACTTTATTTTACCTCCTACAAGTCATTTGAAAAAATGCATCAAGCCCATTTTTCCCTGCTATTATTCCCATATTACAGATTGCACACCTAAATAATTGCAAATAGTATATGATGCCCTCTTTCAGTGTTTTTTCCACTGTATACGATAAATCAGGGATTCCTCGATTTATATTTTTTGTGTAATACCACTAAGATGCTGCATTAGCTTGCTGTGGAAGTAGCAGCAAACCTCACTCTACATATATGCAATCAAGGGTGTATTTAGCTTACACTGCATTGATATCACATTTAGAAATGCGTGATATACATAACGGAAGACAAAGTAATGCTCTACGCTCTTGCTTTAAAGGTGGCCCATAGAAAGCAGCACTTACATTGTACCACCTTTCAGAGGAACATGAATCAGACTACAAATATCATGAGGATGTGATGACAAACACAAAAATACCTTGGATTTAGTCTGGACCCTTTATAAGTGTAATTACTCCCATATAGATAGTAGAAGTTTGAAACAAGCTTTACAATGTTTGCAGAAAGTGCAGATCAAGGTGTTTCAATCTTCTGTAAAAACAAGCAAACAAAAAGCCCCCATAATTCTGTTTGTTCTCTATGCAGCCATTCTTCCCTGTAGAAGAATAATCCTAATAGGTATACTACTTAGACTTTAGAATACTTTAGACTTGACATTAGGAAGCATTTCTGTACTGAAAGGGTGGTCAAACACTGGAACACACTTCCCAGAGAGGTGGTCGATGCCACAAGCCTGTCAGCATTTAAGAGGCATTTGGACAATGCCCTTAACAACATGCTTTAAACTTTGCTCAGCTCTGAAGTGGTCAGGCAGTTGGACTAGTCATTGTAGGTCCCTTCCAACTGAAATATTCTAGTCTAGTCTAGTCTGCTTCAAAAAGATAATTGAAGAGTAAAATCCACTCATTAACAACATTTTTAGGCAAATATAAATTGGAATTCATTGCTAATAGAACAAATATATTATTGTGACTGTTAAGGGATGGACAACTTACATCCTAAACGTGAACGGTGTCACCAGAAAACTATATACACTAAAGACAGTGAGAGTGTGTCAAAGTGGTCTTCTGGTAACTTTTCTCTCTAATGTACATTTTAAAGTTTTCCTCTCCTTCTGCTGAATACTTGATCAAGCCATCTTCTAGTTGGCAAAATTGGTTGATGCAGCTCTTCCTGCTTTTCGGAATTATCTGGTGAGTAAATGAAAATGAAAACTAGAGGATTAGATTAGTGATCAAATTTTCTCTAAAAATTTCTAGCGTGATTATTTTGAATGTGAGAACCTGGGAATAAAGTAAGATTTAGGACTGATTATCCATGTTTGTGTATCTCCATTGTTCTAAATGGAAAAATAACTTGTTCTTCCATGAAAGAAGTGCACGGACTTTATTCCTTGATCAGAAGCAAGAAGTGTACATTTTCTGTCTCTGAGAGCAGGGTGGCAAGTGTCTACATCTGCTCCAAGAACTGCCTACTAGTTTTCTTACTGGAGACTGCAACTGGCATTAGCTGGTGACTCAGTGTTCCTCAAAAGCAAGAACCCATTTAAGAAGAAACTGAAGCATTCCTTGGGGCAGTGAAATTTAAAAGCCTGTTATGGTAATCGACCTTCTTCCCCCTTCTTATTACTCAGTTTTGGGAGGACATTTACCATATTTTCACCTCCTATAGGGAAAGCACTTGCTTTACGTGCGGCAGCTGATCAATGAACATGGTTCATCTGCTTCTGTTATAGATTCTTGTCTGACTGTACTCCTATCTGATCAAATCTCTGAGATGTAGGTCAGGCTCATCTTGCTATGGTAGCAACCTCTGTCCAGGGAGAAATTTTAACTTCATTTTATGGGGTCCAGACAAATGTATAATTCATTTATATGTTTATTTTTGATCCTATTGAGTATGGCATGTTAAAAGATAATCTGCAAAGCTTGGTTAAAGAATCACCTCCTTAATCTTTTCCCCAAAAAAACTAGTAATATTTTTCTTCCTTCCTTCCTCTGAAAAACAATTTCTGAAAACCTTTACATTTTTCCTTGGTTACTTATGTATTATTAGCCTCAGTAATTAAATCCTTAGAAGTTCAAACTGTTGAATCTCTATCTGTGAACTGCAATTCTTAATTCAGAGTACAGTGTGAGCTAATCAATATCCCTACAGTAATCCAGTTCTCATTATAAAGGTCTGATCCTTCCCCACTAAACTTTCCTCCACTGAGAGGAATTGGTTTTCCCTCTCAGCACAGGCAGGATCAGAATTTAGCCATACCTTGACCAATGCTATAGCCTCTGATAAAGACAGCAGAAAATTCTATTGATGTGTGTATACAAGATATTTAACGGTTTAAGATATTACAGGTTTTAAATAAACTTGTCTGTCTGTTTAACAAGTTTGAAGGAAAAACTAAGCAGTATCCTTTAAGATAGCATTCAGCATGTTAATTTTTGAAAGAGGATAACTGTGATAAATTGGTACGTTCTTTTTCTCTTTCTTTTTCTTCTGTCCTCCTTTTCTTTCAAAGTATTTCAGTGAGTGTCATAAACTCATAACAATGGTCTTTCTTTTAAATCTCAATAATAATAATAATAATAATAGTAATGATAATAATAATGGTGGAGTAGAGATCCAGATTTCCCAAATATCATGGTTTTAGCTGGGATAGTTGATTTTCTTCACTGTAGCTAGTATAGTGCTGTGTTTTAGACTTGGTATGCAAATAATGTTGATAACACCCTGGTGTTTTAGTTGTTGCTGGGTAGTGTTTACACTAGTCAAGGACTTTTCCAGCTTCCCATGCTCTGCCAGGTGCACAAGAAGCCGGGAGGGGAGGGGATACAACCAGGAGAGCTGATACGAATTGGCCAAAGGGTATTGCATATCATGTGACGTCATGCCCAGTATATTAACTGGGGGAGTTGGCCGGGGGAGGCAGCGATCACGGCTCGGGGACTGGCAGCGTCGGTCGGCGGGTGGTGAGCGGTTGCAGCACTTGTTGTTTAGTTTTGGGGTTTTTTTTCCCTTTTTTTTTCCTCTTCTTCCAGTGTTTCCTCTCTCTCTCGCCCATTATTTTCCTTTTCATTATATTAGTATTATTGCTGTTTTATTCTAATTATTAAACTGTTCTTATCTCAACCCACGAGTTTTCTTACTTTGGCCCTTCCAATTCTCTCCCCCATCCCACAAGGGTGGGGGAGTGAGCGAGTGGCTGTGTGGTGCTTAGTTGCTGACTGGGGCTAAACCACAACAGTCCTTTTTGGCTCCCAACGTGGGACACGAAGGGTTTGAGATAATAACAGTTGCTGGTCACAGCATTGATTCATCTGTTCTCGATATTAGTTAGTCAGACCTACACCATGTTGATTTTGAAGTACATGTTAAAGATTGGCATTGGGTTTTGTAGTTTGCTGTGCTCTGCAGTGGTTAGAGATGTTTTGCCTAGGAGATTTGTTATTAAAACACTGGCCTTGAGTTTTATCGGTTATTTGGGTCTTGCATGGAAGCCGTTACTGTACTTCGGCTACCACCTCATGGAGACAATTAGCAATTATACCTCCTCTTCTGAGAGGTTCTTTATGGAGGAAATACAGAATGGCACCTTAGCTACCGTCTTCTGTAATGTCTCCTCCTTCATTACAACAACTTTTCAGTATCTTGAACATCCTTGGGTAGTTAAGATACATCTGTTGATATTCCTATGGCAGATTGTTTCGGTTTTGTCTAAGGTTAATAAGCAATTCAAGAATATCATCCAGAGATCTGCCCCAAGGCTCGATAATTATGGGTGGCAGGGTATGTGGGATAGTATGGGCAAATGTCTAAGATGGTGGGCATCTCCAGTGTTTTGGGACTTCACCCCTGAACAAGTGCAGAATCCTGAAAAATTAGTAGAATATTTGGACGAAGTATGTTGTCACCCTAGCAATTCCAGAGAGATACAAATCACTGCAATGTGTTGGGGCCTGGCCCATGCCTACCGAGCCCTATTCAACAGTATTCAGTACCACCAAGGGAAAACGACAGGCCCTGCGGCTACTCCGAGCCCAACGACAAGCACTGTGATCACTCAAACCCCCACAACAGGCCCTGCAGCTACTCCAAGCCTGACGACAGGCACTGTGGCCCCTCAACCCCCCACAACAGGACTGCGGCAGCTCCAAGCCCAACGACAGGCACTGTGACCGCTCAAACACCCATGACAGACACTGCAGCTGAATCAGAGAATCAACCCGTGCCAGTATCAGTTGCCCCTATACAAAAGAAGAAATCTTCAAAGAGAAAGTCAACTCGTTTAGAAAGGGATGATGGAGAAGTAGTGCCGTTACTAAGAGAGGAGAAGGAAGAGGAAGAACTCGTACAAGAGAAGGAAACTACCCGATCCCTATCCTTAAGTGAGCTGCGAGATATACAAAAAGATTTCGGCCGTCATGTAGGTGAGCATGTTGTCACCTGGCTGGTCCAATGCTGGGATAACGGGGCCAGTAGCCTGGAATTAGAGGGTAAGGAAGCCAAACAACTGGGATCCCTTTCTAGGGATGGGGGCATTGACAAGGCAATTGGAAAAGGAACACAAGGCCTCAGCCTCTGGAGGCGACTCCTGTCTGCTGTGAAAGAAAGGTACCCCTTCAAGGAAGATGTTATATATCGCCCTGGAAAATGGACCACCATGGAGAAAGGTATCCAGTACCTGAGAGAATTAGCTGTGCTTGAGGTGATTTATGGTGACCTGGGTAGTGAACAGTCATCCAAAGATCCAGATGAAGCCCAGTGCACACGACCCATGTGGCGGAAGTTTGTATGGAGCGCACCACCATCCCATGTAAACTCCCTGGCAGTAATGTCCTGGAAAGATGAAGAGGCACCAACGGTAGAGGATGTGATTGATAAACTCCGGGATTATGAAGCACGTGTCTCTTCCTCCATCATCTCAGCTGTGGAGAAACTGTCCCAGAAGGTTCAGCAACTTGAAGAGGATATGTCCTACTCCCTACCTGTACGGGCCAGTGTATCAGCCATTAGGAGTAAGCGTCCTTCTGCTCAAGAGAGGGGATACACACCATGGGCCACCCTATGGTTTTACCTGCGTGACCATGGAGAGGACATGAGGAAGTGGGATGGAAAACCTACCTCGACCCTGGAGGCATGGGTACGTGAGTTGCAAGGAAAAACAATCACTCAAGGGGGGACCTCCAGGAGAGTTGCTGCTCCAGTTTCCAGTAGGCGGTTCCCCAGACAGAGGAGTAGAAGCGCTGATTCTATCTGTGATTTTAATAGAGAGACTTCTGATTCCCATTCACAAGATCTGGAGTGGGAAATCTGCAATTGGAATTAGAGGGGCCCTGCCCCCAGCCAGGTGGAGGAAAGGGACAACCGGGTTTACTGGACTGTGTGGATCCGATGGCCTGGCACATCTGACCCACAGGAGTATAAGGCTCTAGTGGACACCGGTGCACAGTGCACCCTAATGCCATCAAACTATGTAGGGGCAGAACCCATTTGTATTGCTGGAGTGACAGGGGGATCCCAAGAGCTAACTGTATTGGAGGCTGAAGTGAGCCTAACTGGGAATGAGTGGCAAAAGCACCCCATTGTGACTGGCCCAGAGGCTCCGTGCATCCTTGGCATAGACTACCTCAGGAGAGGGTATTTCAAGGACCCAAAAGGGTACAGGTGGGCTTTTGGTATAGCTGCCTTGGAGACGGAGGAAATTAAACAGCTGTCTACTTTGCCCGGTCTTTCGAAGGACCCTTCTGTTGTGGGGTTGCTGAAGGTCAAAGAACAACAGGTGCCAATTGCCACCACAACAGTGCACCGGCGGCAATACCGAACCAACCGAGACTCCCTGATTCCCATCCATGAGCTCATTCATTGACTGGAGAGCCAAGGAGTGATCAGTAAGACCCGCTCACCCTTTAACAGTCCCATATGGCCAGTGCGGAAGTCTAATGGAGAGTGGAGACTAACAGTAGACTATCGTGGCCTCAATGAAGTCACTCCGCCACTGAGTGCTGCTGTGCCGGACATGCTAGAACTTCAATATGAACTGGAGTCAAAGGCAGCCAAGTGGTATGCCACAACTGATATCGCTAATGCATTCTTCTCAGTCCCTCTGGCAGCAGAGTGCAGGCCACAGTTTGCTTTCACTTGGAGGGGTGTCCAGTACACCTGGAATCGACTGCCCCAGGGGTGGAAACACAGCCCTACCATTTGCCATGGATGGATCCATACTGCACTGGAACAGGGTGGAGCTCCGGAACACCTTCAGTATATTGATGACATCATCGTGTGGGGCAACACAGCAGAAGATGTTTTTGAGAAAGGGAAGAAAATAGTCCAAATCCTTCTGAAGGCTGGTTTTGCCATAAAACAAAGTAAAGTGAAGGGACCTGCACAGGAGATTCAGTTTCTGGGAATAAAATGGCAAGATGGACGTCGGCAGATCCCAATGGATGTGATCAACAAAATAACAGCCATGTCTCCACCAACTAGCAAAAAGGAAACACAAGCCTTTTTAGGTGTTGTGGGTTTTTGGAGAATGCATATTCCAAATTACAGTCTGATTGTAAGCCCTCTCTATCAAGTGACCCAGAAGAAGAATGATTTCAAATGGGGCCCTGAGCAACGACAGGCCTTTGAACAGATAAAGCAGGAGATAGTTCATGCAGTAGCCCTTGGGCCAGTCCGAGCAGGACAAGACGTAAAAAACGTGCTCTACACTGCAACCGGGGAGAATGGCCCTACCTGGAGCCTCTGGCAGAAAGCACCAGGGGAGACCCGAGGTCGGCCCCTAGGGTTTTGGAGTCGGGGATACAGAGGGTCCGAAGCGCGCTACACTCCAACTGAAAAAGAGATATTGGCAACATATGAAGGGGTTCGAGCTGCTTCAGAAGTGGTTGGTACTGAAGCACAGCTCCTCCTGGCACCTCGACTGCCGGTGCTGGGCTGGATGTTCAAAGGTAGGGTCCCCTCTACACATCACGCAACTGATGCTACGTGGAGTAAGTGGGTCGCACTGATCACCCAACAGGCTCAAATAGGAAACCCCAGTTGCCCAGGAATCTTGGAAGTGATCATGGACTGGCCAGAAGGCAAAGATTTTGGAATATCACCAGAGGAGGAGGTGACACGTGCTGAAGAGGCCCCACTGTATAACAAACTGCCAGAAAATGAGAAGCAATATGCCCTGTTCACTGATGGGTCTTGTCGTCTGGTGGGAAAGCATCGGAGATGGAAGGCTGCTGTATGGAGTCGTATACGGCAAGTCGCAGAAACTGCTGAAGGAGAAAGTGAATCAAGTCAGTTTGCAGAAGTAAAGGCCATCCAGCTGGCTTTAGACATTGCTGAATGAGAAAAATGGCCAGTGCTCTATCTTTATACTGACTCCTTGATGGTGGCAAATGGCCTGTGGGGGTGGTTACAGCAATGGAAGCAGAACAACTGGCAGCGTAGAGGCAAACCCATCTGGGCTGCTGCATTGTGGCAAGATATTGCTGCCCGGGTGGAGAACCTGGTTGTGAAGGTACGTCACGTGGATGCTCATGTTCCCAAGAGTCGGGTAACTGAAGAACATCAGAACAACCAACAGGTGGATCAGGCTGCTAAGATTGAAGTGGCTCAAGTAGATCTAGACTGGCAACATAAAGGTGAACTATTTATAGCTCGGTGGGCCCATGACACCTCAGGCCATCAAGGAAGAGATGCAACATACAGATGGGCTCGCGTCCGAGGGGTGGACTTGACCATGGACACTATTGCACAGGTCATCCATGAATGTGAAACATGCGCTGCAATCAAGCAAGCCAAGTGGGTAAAACCTCTGTGGTATGGAGGACAATGGCTGAAGTATAAATATGGGGAGGCCTGGCAGATTGATTATATCACACTGCCACAAACCCGCCAAGGCAAACGCCATGTGCTTACAATGGTGGAAGCAACCACCGGATGGCTGGAAACATATCCCGTGCCCCATGCCACCGCCCAGAACACTATCCTGGGACTTGAAAAACAAGTTTTATGGCGACATGGCACCCCAGAAGGAATTGAGTCAGACAACGGGACTCATTTCCGAAACAACCTCATAGACACCTGGGCCAAAGAGCATGGCATTGAGTGGGTGTATCACATCCCCTATCATGCACCAGCCTCTGGGAAAATTGAACAATACAATGGACTGTTAAAGACTACACTGAGAGCAATGGGGGGTGGGACATTCAAACACTGGGATACACATTTAGCAAAAGCCACCTGGTTAGTCAACACTAGGGGATCTGCCAATCGAGCTGGCCCTGCCCAGTCAGAACTCTTACGTACTGTGGAAGGGGATAAAGTCCCTGTACTGCATGTAAAAAATATGCTGGGGAAAACAGTCTGGCTTATTCCTGTCTCAGGCAAAGGCAAACCCATTCGTGGGATTGCTTTTGCTCGAGGACCTGGGTGCACTTGGTGGGTGATGCGGGAGGATGGAGGAGTTCGATGTGTGCCTCAAGGGGATTTGATTTTGGGTGAAAACAGCCAATGAACTGAACGGTATGCTGTTAATTGCTATATGATATTGTATGTCATCAGTCCTATGGTTGCTATATGCCATATCAATGGTATCATAGTAAGAATTTCCAAAATTAATGAAGAATGAACTTTGATTGAACCAAGCAACGTGTAGCGGTGGTAGAACAAAGACTGGCTTCAGCATGCAACAATCCAACACCACGCAGACCATCTCTCCAGCCTTGAAAGACTGTTACGATAGATGGAGCCCAAAGTTATGGACTAAATAAACCCAATGGACATTTGTGGACCCTCTACAGATGTTCTACAGGGATGGTCCATAGACTACGGGAATGATAAATGATATCTGAGTATGTCATCAAAGGATGGGGAGGCGGGTGGTGGTTATTGAGGTCATATTGGATAGTATGAGACCTGAGCATGACATAAATGGTATGGAATAAGGGGTGGATATTGTCATGGTTTTAGCTGGGATAGTTGATTTTCTTCACTGTAGCTAGTATAGTGCTGTGTTTTAGACTTGGTATGCAAATAATGTTGATAACACCCTGGTGTTTTAGTTGTTGCTGGGTAGTGTTTACACTAGTCAAGGACTTTTCCAGCTTCCCATGCTCTGCCAGGTGCACAAGAAGCCGGGAGGGGAGGGGATACAACCAAGAGAGCTGATACGAATTGGCCAAAGGGTATTGCATATCATGTGACGTCATGCCCAGTATATTAACTGGGGGAGTTGGCCGGGGGAGGCAGCGATCACGGCTCGGGGACTGGCAGCATCGGTCGGCGGGTGGTGAGCGGTTGCAGCACTTGTTGTTTAGTTTTGGGGTTTTTTTTCCCTTTTTTTTTCCTCTTCTTCCAGTGTTTCATCTCTCTCTCGCCCATTATTTTCCTTTTCATTATATTAGTATTATTGCTGTTTTATTCTAATTATTAAACTGTTCTTATCTCAACCCACGAGTTTTCTTACTTTGGCCCTTCCAATTCTCTCCCCCATCCCACAAGGGTGGGGGAGTGAGCGAGTGGCTGTGTGGTGCTTAGTTGCTGACTGGGGCTAAACCACAACACCAAACAATGTTCTTTTTTAAACCAAAACCAAATCGTCAAATCTAAATCAAGGTAGGGGATTAATCCAAGCACAGCGGCTCAGTCACCTTTCCCACGTGAGTAGAGTGAATTTTAAAAAAATTCTCCAAAGAGAGAAGTATTTTATTGTCTAAACCCCAGCTTTTCCATGTACAAGTGTGTTACAGAATACAAGAACAAGATAAAAGAATCCTAACCCTTTCTATCCAAAGGATTCATTGTTTTAGTTAATAGTTTCTTAGTCTAAGCTCAACCTTTTCTGTTTGTATACAACATTTTTGCTGGCTACCCTGAAATCTCTGAATGAGGTGCCAAACCTGGAATCCTGGGCACATGGATCGATGGTGCTACTGTATTTTATTTCCTTTCTATAATCGAGTCCTGGGTCTCCAGGCAGTATTTAACATTAGTGTGAGTAAAGTGCTTAAGGTTTAAGTATGTGCTGAGGAGCATTACTGGATCCATTTTATAGTTAACTAACTGACAGACTTTGAAATGATCAGAAAATTAGCTTGTTATTTAATGACACTGTTTTGGAAAGGAAATTTGTATTACTCATAAGTATTACAGGTAGAAGGAAGTGGCTGATGATGAACATGACAGATCATTGATACAGAGCGATCTCAGATTGCTTGTTAAATGGAAGCAGGCAATACATGTTGTAGCATGGATAAATGGAGATAAATAAGGGACAAAGCCAATGCTTGGAAAATGGAGACTTTGTTGTGGGAATCTATGGCTTTAAAAGGCTTTTGAGTTCTGGTAAATAATCAGCTAAAGGTGAGCTGCCAGCTTAACCAGTAGGGAAACTAATGTGATGTTTGCGTATATCAAATGGGGAAATCTTAAGTAAAGGATAGGAAAATTATTTTATTTTGGGTGGTCTGATGAAAATCTAATGAGCCCTTGGGTTTAGTTTTGGTGCCCACTTTTCAAGAAAGATGATAAAACTTCAGAGAGTGCTGGAAGAAAAAAGAGAAGAATGGTTAAAATATTTTTTTTAAAATATGCTTTGCAATGAAAGAATCTGAGATCTCCATCTGTTTTCTTATCAGAGGAGGTTACTTAGTCCTGGTGTACAAGTACTAAAATAGGGAAGAAAATTCTAGAAGGTTACAGACAAAAGCAAAACAACACTCTGAAGCTGGAAATTGAGGGCATTTTCTTAAATTAACCATTGTAATACACTTTTCAAACTCAACGGAACAACTTACCTAAGATTTTTTAACCCTGTGTTTCCCAGAAAACATAAAAATGGTGTTTTTGTTAAAAGTCTGTGTTCCTGTTCAAAAAAGATTTTTTTGGAAAAACATCCATAGTCTGAGTTACACAGAGGGGTTAGTTTTCATGACAGGAATGCCTCTTTCAGCCTTATCTTTTTCTGATAAGAATCTGTAGAAAGCATTTCAGTCCTCGCTTTTAAGAGAAAAAAAACATACTAGTTTTCTCTTTGGAGAAATGATAAATGCCTCCATAAAAACAGTAGGTACCTTCTTCTTTCAAAGTCTGTGCTACCTTTACACTAAAGTGGCTCTTAAAACTATAACTCCCTTTATATGCATGAGGAAAAATACTGAGAATTATGGAAGAACAGACACTTTGTCTTCAGGAGTCAAAACAGCACAGCAAAGAAATGCAGGCCTAAAGCCGCCTCATATTAACCAAATAGATGGCTGAATTAGCTGAAAATACTGTGACTTGAAGTACTGTGGGACATGAATGTGATCTTCGCTGATGAGGATTGTGGCTAGAGCTGCCCCCTTCCCTGGCACAGACGCACTGGAAGGTAAGCACTCCTGCAGGTGCTCCTCTGAGCACCCAGTACAGGGCCCGTGATGCTGGAAAGGAAGGAGAGAGTGGTTCAGCTCCATGCAGTAGCAATGCTCCAGCACTGTAAAGTATAAATGTGGCTAATAAGTCCTGTTTTTCAGAAGGGACGAATGTTTTGGGAACTGCACCGTGAAGGCACAGCTGTAGGAATCTTTAACTGGTGCAAATTTGGTGCTAGTGCTCAGTGAATTGTATGTTGAGGATGTGGGCGCTGCGCTCCGTTGCCTGGTGTAAACATGCCCTCAGGGCAAGTGAAGTGTGCCCTGAGCTGGCTGCTCTGTGCAATGAGATCAGGAGTAACGGAGATTCTCTGATGAAAGTGTAATTGCATGCGCAGTGTTATTTATGACTCAGCTGAGTCTACACTTGAGAGATACCTGGTGATAAGGAGTATGAGCATTTACAGGATTCTGTTTGTGATTTGCCTTGCTTTTCCAGACCCCGTAAATGGCACAATCCCCTGATAGTTTGCTGGGTTTGATAATAGTATTACTAAATCCACTGCATGTAATACTGCAATTGCTTTCTTACGGGTTTTGCATTTTGTACTTTTTCTTTGGCAATTATTTCCTGATTCACCTCTGTAGCATTAAAATCACACTTCTCAGAGCAGCCTAACATAAAGAAGATGGGAAGTGTCTACATCTTTTCCCTTGTTTTTTCCTCTGAGCATTTTATACAAAGAAAAAGATCTGTCTAAAGCCACAAGTGGAAAACGTCTACTTGTTTTTAGAAATTCTGTTTGATATTTACATTTATTTATGTCTCTGATTTTGTGTGAATTTCTTTTAATTACACTGCCATCTTGGCCTATTATGGCATTGCCTAAATTGTGGGCTAAGTTGTACTGAGATCAGAGGATCAGTGTGCTTCACTGTCACATTTTGTACTCAGTGCTCCTATTTTAGGCTAAGACACTGCTCACCTTTTCCCCCCTTCTAAAATTACAGAAATGTTATTGGGGTTTCATTTTCTTCTTTATGAATGGTTAATACAGATGAACCTAAGGCCAGAAGAAAATAGTCAGGTTTTAACATCATCACATTATCATATACCTCTATCTTAAATTGTAGAAGGAAGAAGTTTCAGAAATCAAAGTCCTTTAAAGAGATTGATGGTGTTTAGTCTTGATCCTGAATGGTACTGAGCATTCTTTCCCTGGTCCTGTAAATTCTTAACTTTTAAGTTCTCTGCAGCTGTCTTTGTGTTTTCGGTCAAGCATGTGTTTAAGTGTTTTGTTGGATTTGGGCCAGAATGCTCAGCACTATAACTAAAGAGGTTTAACCTGTGGAATCTGGATCCCTTAAACTTGAAACCAGACATCTAACATTTCCAAGACCAGCAATTAAAATAACTTTCAATCTGTCTTGGCTAAAGTATTGATTAAGAAACAAATTTTAATCATCATCAGTTGTGCCCAGACTCTGATCTTGCAAACAGCTGCTCATATGCTTAACTATACTAACCCATAGATTTCAGTGTTAACATGTAAAGTCTTTAAGTGATTTGGAGAGAAAAATCATCTTTACTATTACCATGTCTCCTCATTGCAGTTTTTTCACAAGGAGTACAGTACAGTTGAGGTCTTCTGGTGAATGGTAAAGTATTTCGGTCCAACTTTAGAGATACCTCCTGCTTTCTCTGACAAAGTTTGACTTCAGTTATGATGAGCAAGGAGGCATTTGCTTGCCGTAGTTTGTAATTTGGCAGGGGGATATTTTACCAGTTGTTATGAGAGAAATGAGTTCTGCTTCCTACTTAGGACTTTGTTTTCATTGGATGAGAATGAGAGCAAATATTTGGACATAAATGTTTTATGGCAGTACCATATGGTCCTTGGTATTTTATTTTTAATTTTTTTTTAAGTTGCATTAAAATTCCTTTAATTTTACCAATGTATTTCATTTAAAAGATAAATGCTGCATGTAACCTGAACAGCTGTTTTTCCTAAATGTACTATAGCATCAAGAGTTTTCCTTCTTTGAAACTCAGTGGTTTATCTGAATAGACAGTTTTATCTCTGGTTTGCTTGTGGAGAACTTGATTCTCTTTGAACTAATAAATACCATGTAAGTTATATTGCAGTGTCACAGCTTTGGTCTTAATTGTAGTTTGTGATTCATTTCTAATAGCAATGAGTGAAATTAAATAGTTGGTTAATATGTGTTGCCAGGATTTTCTTCTCCTTGAAAGAAATGGCACTAAATTAAATACAAAGAAATCAAACCACCAAAACAAAACTCTTCCATTCTTTCTTTTTCCCTTTGTCTCCCAAAGGAAAAAAATTCCCTTAACTGGCACTGAAGACTCAAAACTGAAGATTTACCTTTTTCTCTTCTCCCAGGGCAGTATTACAGGGGAAATGAGCTTCAAAATACAAAGGCCCTTGCAGCACCTGGAGACTTGCTGGGACAAATGAAACACACAGGGGTTTAATCTTATGAGTATCTTCACGGAAGAAAAATGTTAGATTGGAGTAAAATTACTATAAAGTTGTCACTCCATATTTTCCAGTGTCCAACAGTGTGCATGCTATATAACAAAAGCAAATAGAGAGTAAGGGCTGTACCAAAACAGCTCATGTGCACACTAAATCATACCTTACTAAATTGGGAAGAAGGGCAATGAGGGCATTTGAAAGACTCTTTACCTTTTTAACTGTATCTGGCCCACAGTCCTCTTTTTTCTCTTTTAAAAATTCTGCAATTATTTTTTTTGGGGGGGGAGCGAGGAGAAGAGTAAGATTTCGTATCAAAGTCTAATTTTATACTTATATTCTAAAAACTTAATTTCTGTGAGAAGTTAATTCAGTAATAGTCACCAGATGGTGTGCAAAATACTAATGAGTGGATGTTATGACTCTTGGGTTCCTTGTGGAGGTTGTAGGAGTCGGCATCTTGCCATCAGAAAATAGATGCTGGGGGAGTAGAAGTGCTCCCCAGGGAGGATGTGACTGGACTGGCAGGGCTTCATTTTTGTTGCTGCTTTGTTGGTGGGAGTTCTATGAGTTGTAAGAAACTTTCTTTTCATTAGTTCTAATGAAAGAGAAAATGGTGGGACATGGTGTTCTGTATCACTATGTTGAAGAGTATGCTTAATCTTCGTTTTCATTGAACCTGAGCAAATAGTTAATACAATTTTTAAAAGTGAAGTAAAGCACTCCGGTAGCCCAGATAGATTTGGATTTTGGGACACAGGGTGAAATGGTCATTTATGGGATAAAGAAACAGTTATTTCGAGGAAGAAGGGAAATGTTCTTATATTTTCTAGTGAAATACTCAATGTTACCTCTTTAGAATGATAATGCTGTGTGTTCTCTGCCATATGATTTATTGCTAGTTAATCCATCACATCTGTTCTCTGTCCCAGTGGCAGCATATAAACATTGTAAGGCAAGCAGGATGAAACAGAGCTCTGGGATGTCTCTTATAACAGATCTATGTAAGTGTGAAAGTAGAAATGTCTGTTGATTCATAGCAGCATGCTAAGGAGCTTCTAGTCAACAATGGGCACTGACATGTCAATTCCCTTGTGTGACTTGGGCTCTTTTCCCATCCACTCACTCACTCAGCCCCAGAATTTACATTGCCAAACTGAAAACGAAAAGAAAATATTGACAAATACATAACACAGTCTCTTCCAGATACATTGCATTTATATTTGCCAGCAGGAGAGCTACTGGTTTCCACTATTGAAAAGCCTTGGGACATGTGTTCAGGGCCTTAGTAATGAGATGTAGAGTATTGTGCTGCTATGGAGAAGACTGATGCAAGATGGTGTCCAATCTGAAACAGTTCATTGGTCTTATTCAGGTTCATGAAAGGTGTACCCATATCCTATCACCTGTGATGATTTTCTTTTAAATCTTTCCTGGTGAAAATTGTTAGATGCAGAGACCTCATGTGTAGTCCTAACAGTTAGGATTGAGACATACTTGTGAAGCACCTTGGAGGACTGCATTTCTTCTGTTTTCAATGATGGATAGAGTTAAATTTCTACTGTTGTAACCTTTTTATGAATACTAATCTTACTCAGAAAAACAGTCAAATCACAGCAATTTTTTTATGTAATAGCTTACTCGTGAGTTTTGAGAAGTGTACCTGAATATATATACACCTACAGAGAACATTAGGAACTGTAGATATGATCCACTAGGAACTATAGATGTCAGCTTCATTAAGAAACAATGAAATTATTTTAAGAATAATATTGCCTGCATTGAAGTCATCAGTAAATCATGTAACATGACACATCAAACATGATGAATTCAGGGAACTAAAAAAAATGGACCCCTTGACCAAAATACAGATAGACTAAGTACATCTTAGTACACCCCAACCTTCACTCCCCTAGTTCAAGCCTGGCTATATTTTAGTCTTAAATGCTTTGAGTGAAGCATACTGTGATGATTTCTGGTTCTAGGTTCAGAAAACCAAAGAAAGCTATTTTGTAAATTTGATTCACCAGCTTCTGGAATTTGACAGACATCTTTTGGACGTACAAAGATTTAAAAATCTTTTTCTAAACCCAAATTCTGTTAGGTTTCGATTTTACTTCAGGCCTGCCTACATGAATTTAAGACATGTTAGCTTTCATAATCCATGACATTTTTTTCTTTTCATTCTATTAATCTCTGCTTGTAATTGTAAAGTATATGTCAAAAGCTAGAATTTATATTCATATCTTGCCAAAGAAATTTTTATATTCTCCATTATCCAGGTTATTTAAATGGAGACCAAGGTTCTGAACCTTAGAACTAAAAGCATTTTGCTATCTTAATGGCCTGCTATATCACAGATCCCCATTGTAACTGCCTGAACAAATCCTGCATGCGTAACTGGCATGTCAGGACATATACCTGGAATCTGCTTCTCTTACCGTTATGATGGTGTTTATGAAAAAAAAAAAAAAAAAAAAAAGGCAAAAAACCAAACAAATAAAAAAAAACCTTGGCAACCTGTACTATATGGAGATAAGGACTTGATCACTTGTGTCAGCAGCTGGCAAATGATTTTCCCGGTGGGGCTCCTCAGCACCCCAACAGAGTTTCTGTTTACATCTAAATTCATATGTAAAGATAAGAGAAATATCATTCTGCTGAACTTCCATTGAAATTTCAAATGGGTTTGGATGGGAAATTTGGTAATCATAGAATCACAGAATGGCTGAGGTTGGAAGGGACCTCTGGAGGTCATCTTGTCCGACCCTTCTGCTCAAGCAGAGCCACCTAAAGCGGGTTGCCCAGGACCTTGTCCAGTGCTCAGTCACTCTCAGAGTGAAAAAGTGTTTCCTGGTGTTCAGAGGGAACCTCCTGTGTTTCAGTTTGTGCCAATTGCCTCTTGACCTGTCACTGGGCACCAGTGAAAAGAGCCTGGCTCCATCCTCTATGCACCTTTCCTTCAGGTATTGATATGCATAGATAAGATCCCTCCAAGTCTTCTCTCCTCCAGGCTGAACCATCCCAGCTCTCTCATATGTGTTGTGCGCCCATCCGTTCATCACCTTTGTGGCCCTTTGTTGGAATCTCTCCAGTCTGTCCATGCCTCTCTTGTACTGAGGAAACCAGAACTGGGCAGAGCACTCCAGGTGTGGCCTTACCAGTGCAGAATAGAGGGGAAGGATCACCTCCCTTGACCTGCTGGCAACACTCAAATCAAATAGTAATCAAATAGCACCTCTCATGATTTGTATTCCATCATACCAGCTGAGATACAGCCACATATAACCCTCTTATACCTTCATTTTTCAAGCACTTGAAATCAGCTTCAGTCTCTGATCTCTTTTCAGTTCCTGCTGAAATTGATCTCTTTTCAGCTCCTGCTAGACTTTTTGTATGGCCATTAGAATAAGAAATTACACTCTATAGAGGTGTATTGTTTTCAGTTTGGGAAGTTATATAAAACAACTGTTACCTATAGAAAAGCAGTTCCTACACAGGTGCATTTGTTGTGTATTATGGAAGTGCCTGGGATGTAATCAAACTCCTGTACTGATTTGTGCTGAGCCCATATGGACAACTAGAAAGAAAGAGAGTTTGCTGTGGCTGTATTTGTGAATTAAGCAGCATCCAGGAGTGTTCCCAAGCACTGCCATTCTGCTGGTGCTTTGGGAGAACAGTTCCTGGCACGGCTTTCCTCTGTGCCCGCTAGCACTTTCCCAAATGATTCCTACACATAGCTTAGAAATCAGCACAGGTGAGGGACCACTCCCAACTGGCTGTTTGCGTGTGTCCACCCTGTTTTGGATGTTCATGCCAGTTTATAATATGGCTGCACACCATCCTGTGCCTTCTGACCTCGGTGCCGTAGTACGGTCTTGGGCACGTTTAAGTTACTAACATAACCTCTGCCTCCGGTCCCATGATGCCTCCAGTACGTGTGCCAGGATATAAACAGAGAAATGAGGTTATAGTGGTGAAAAAGCTAAATGAACACTGTGGAATAATAAAGTAGAGCTTATAATTCCTAATCAATACCAGATGGAAGAGATTTGTAAATGACATAGCAAAAGTAAAGTTAAGAAAGGGTTTAAAGGATAAAGTAATGGCATTTTAAAAGTTTGGTGGAGCTGTTCTCTCTGCATACCAAGGCAGTCTGAGAGAAATCATCACTGCTTGCAGGGCAGCAGCAGGAATTTGATATTCATGTTGTTGTCAGAATGAAATGGGGGATGGGGGCTCAGTAAGGTAAGAGATCTATGCAACAGATTGTTGTGAAGTTCTGACAAGACATATCATTTACTGAAGTGAAAGCCATCAACCAGTGAGCCTAAGGGCCTGTGCGGTTTGGTACAATATATGGCAAACTGTAAGGCCTCTGAAGTTTCCAACAAAGAAGTCATAAGCCATATCAATGTATCAAAAAATGGCTTAGTCTTGTAATTTGTGATTCTCTGAGGGTCAGCAAATACAACTGCAAATTATGTGTATTGTAGTTACATATATTTCTCAACGCAGACTCAACATAGTTTTATATAATCTATTAATGTATTAGATTAGATATTTAACCTACTAAAAGTTAGGTAACTTTTCTTGTTTGGTTTATCAGTCTTCATAGCTTGTGTATTTGCAAATGCATGAAGATGGGTGAAGTCAGAAGAAATTTGTTTTCCTTCCAGACTTCTGGGAATATAATTCTGTCTAAGGAGAATAGAGATATTATTAATGGCAAATTAGTGCAAGGCAGTATTTCTTGGGGGGCAAAAAAAGAAAAATGCAACAAAGCAACTCACTGCTTCTGTCAGATTTCACATGCCCCAGGCCACCCCCACACTGGATTATGTAGGTAATACAGATCCTGATAGTTTTGTTTGCTTCTCACCCTTTTGTTAGACCAGACTATGGTGGTTTTGCTTAGCTTTGAAGCAGAAGTTATTAATAAAAACACATTACCAAAAGTGTTGTTTGCCATGATTCCAACCAGTGGCAAACTGTACAGTTGTAGTTAATGCAGAGGCTAAACTCAGTCAGATGACCATAAACTGATTTCCAGTGAGCTGCCTACTGTATTTAATTCAAGGGCAGGTCATAACATGCTCCCACTGACACATTCAAGAAACAAAGGACAAAAGTAGGACCATGAAACATGGACTCTCAAAGCTAAGTAATAGAGGAGTTTGTTGGAGTAGTGAACACTTAAAAGTCAAAGAGAATGAAGATGGAATTGAAGTCCTAGGAATTGCCAGGAGTTGTGTTTTCAATCTGAAATCTTTTTTGCAGTGTGATGGAGCTTTACCTTTTTTTAAGTACCATTTATTTCTTTTTCATCTTAATCTAGATTTATTATGCAGCAGAAAAAAATAATAGTTTTTCAGCTGTATTTCAGATAAGCCTTTTAACCATCTGTGGAAATGGCAGAATAACTGCACTGCATGAACTTTGAATCTTTTTCAGGTGGTTGGCTACCTAAATTATTGAAAAGCTTTATTTTTTTCCTTTGGAGGTAGCTTGGAGAGGTTGTATCAAGGTCTTAAAAATACAGCTAGGAACCACTTTTTAAAATATCTAAGGAACATAATATAAATAATCATTGTATAAGTGTAGCTCTCCAGTGACTTGCAAGTAGAAAAGACAGAGAATATCTTAAGGTTAACGTTGTTATCTGTGACAACAGCATTGACTTTTTATGAAGGAGGGTATATAACTCAGGGTTCCTGTGTTGTTGCCCTTTGACACTGAATAGTTATGGTAAGCGAATTGGTAAAACTCTGATTTCATTTTCCCAAACACT
The DNA here is from genome assembly GCA_031468815.1 of Morus bassanus. Lineage (NCBI taxonomy): Eukaryota > Metazoa > Chordata > Aves > Suliformes > Sulidae > Morus > Morus bassanus. Next base: position 67,757,413 of record CM062570.1, read on the forward strand.
CTTATTGCACATGTCTAGGAAAACAAGCTGAGCTTGAAATGTGCACTTAGTGTATTGCATCTTTCTTTGGAAATCCATGTAAAATAGGATTGTCTTCCCTGAATGCATAAACTACTCAATGTTGAGTGCAAACTTAGTAAGTGTTGCAGTTTTTTGGCAATACACAGTATTTCTGAGCAGGTACAGATACTTGCTTTCCATATATCTGTTGAAAATATCTGTTGCTCCTCTACTCCACTCTGGTGAGACCCCACCTGGAGTACTGCGTCCAGCTCTGGAGCCCTCAGCACAAGAAGGACATGGACCTGTTGGAGCAGGTCCAGAGGAGGGCCACAAAAATGATCTGAGGGCTGGAGCACCTCTCCTATGAGGACAGGCTGAGAGAGTTGGTGTTGTTCAGCCTGGAGAAGAGAAGGCTGCAGGGAGACCTTATTGCAGACTTTTAGTACTTAAACGGGGACTACAGGAAGGATGGGGGCAATCTTTTTTAGCAAGGCTTGTTGTGACAGGACAAGGGGTAATGGTTTTAAACTAAAGGAAGATAGATTTAGACTGGATATAAGGAAAACATTCTTTACAATGAGGGTGGTGAAGCACTGGAACAGGTTACCCAGATGGTAGATGCCCCATCCTTAGAAACATTCAAGGTCAGGTTGGACGGGGCTCTGAGCAACCTGGTCTAGTTGGGGATGTCCCTGCTCACTGCAGGGGGGGTTCGACCGGATGACCTTTAAAGGTCCCTTCCAACCTAAACCATTCTATGAGTCTATGATACTATGAAAATACTTTTGAAATTCCGTTATAATAGTTTTATACTTTTATAGTTTTATACTTGTAGATCACTTGCCTTGTGCTGAGAGAATTTTTTTAATCCACTTGAATTATGTAAATTGTTATACACTGTGCCTAGCTAGCCTTCACCAGAGCTAATACTAGTGCTACTTTATTGCTTTATGCGTTGGGCTTTTTCTTCACTATTGAGCTGTCTTGGGATATAGACTGGCACTTGGGTGGGAACAGCTACTCTGCAAGACAGGGCTTCAATGTGTCTAGCTGTTGCTTCTGTGATAAGAGTTGCTCCTAATAAAGGCACTAGGACTTCTGTGATTGTACTGCCTGGTTACCAGGTCTGTGGTAAGCTGAGATGCTCAGTGATGCTTTCCTGCAGACTTGTGGGAGATACGATCTTGTTTTTTTGGGCTACAAATGAAGGATTATGAGAAGGCTTTGAGAAGACTGCCTGAGCTCAGGTGGTTTAGTTTGCATCTGGGCTGCCAAGTGGATATTTAGGCTCTCAAAGAGAGTGGTCTGCCTGACTGTAGCCTGTCCTTCACATTTATGGGAAGAGATTTAAATGTGTGCATGAGGGAGATGGCTGTGTATAAACTCTAACATTACTCTACTAAATTAACATATTTAAGACTATAAAACATTTTTCACAATGAGATTTTTCAGGGGAAAATGTGTTTATATTTACTTGCTGATTTATAATGATTCTGAGACTAAATGTTCGTTAAACCTTTGCAACTAGGGAACTTTTCTATTTGCTTGTAATGGTGACTCTAAATACTGTCTGATAAGTGTCATTGTAGTGAATGTTACACTTGTCAAACAGTGCCTTGAAATGTGGATTTTTTTCCTGAATAGTGTTGAAAATCGTTACTCATTTATTAAGTGCTGAAAGTGCATTACTCCAGTATGAAGAACAGAATAAGACTCAGTTTGGTTTGAAGGAGATTACAAGACAGCAGATATTTAAAGGAATAAATATACTGGGCGATTCAGATGTTCTGACTGGCAGTGGTGTCATTATTTTCTCTTCATCTGTCCTCCCTCGTAGCTCACATGAAAGACAGTGAACACTTTTATCTAGGCTGGCGAGTGCTGCAAAAGAAAGATCTAGCCTGGGAAACACAGGCTGTCTATGTATGAGAGTAAAAGATAGGCCTAGGTATGTAGCTCTAAAAATCAAGTTTTCCTTCATTACTGTGCCACCTGTACAGCAAGAGGGCTGCAGTGCTCGCATCGTTTAGCGGCTAGAGAAGCAATTTTGGTATGAGGACTATAAATTTTATTTCTGACAAGCTGTATGACCTTAGGGAAGTTATTTTATTTATCTGGGCTTCAATTCATCCAACTATAAAAAGTGGAAAATAATGATTTTCCACCTTTCTCAAGTGCTTTGAAAGCATTATAGCTACCATTTACAGAATATGCAAAATATTGGTGATATTAAAGCTGAGTTAGAGGGAAACTCCTTATCTTCTTACCGATCCCTTGGGATATCCAGCTGTCTTAACTAGATTTTAGGTGCACCTCCAAATATTAGTATTCATAAATCAGTTTCAGAAAAGTTTTCAAAGCTGTACTTCATGATCACATTTGGTATAATTCTTAACAAAAATGAAAGCCCAAGGTGTTTCTTTCTAATGTCATTAACTATTTCTCTGTAGAGTTTAGTTGATGATTTTTAAAGGCTGGTGAGCCTTCAAATGGTCATTGTCTAGTCTGAACCCCTGTTTAAAACTTACCTTGAATCCAGTGGCTCTGCTTGAATGATAGGCTATTGTGCAGGGGAAAAAAAAAAACAGACAGAAAAAACAAAACCCTATTCTAGTCTTGGTTTAAACATTTCTAATAATAGAAAATCCACTACAAACCTTGGTAAATTGCTCTGGGGTTAATTGTGTTCACTGCAGAAATATGTACCTTTTCTCTAGTTTGAATTTGCTTAGCTTCAGCTGAGGTTTCAGTGTTAATTCTTGTATTGATTTTAAAACATGAAAATTCATTTTTATTTTTAAGAGGAAATGGGCCTGAGTTTCAGTACACTGTGGAATAGAAACAATGTGGAAATTATTTTTCTGTGAAATAATTTTCCTGTTATTCAGTCACCTCTACTATTATCCTGAAATAGTTCTGCAATTTTTTAACTGTGTCATTTCTTGGGAGTAGAGTTCAAACTTATGCAAGAGTAAATTTCATAACTCTTCTTCTTTCTTTTTCATGAATATTTAGTTACTTTGTTTGCTTTTCTTCAATCCAGTACCTCCACAATTCTATTAGTTTCATTAAAGCACCATCAGTGGTATACATGTCATTTCTTTTTAATTCCATAGAATGAATACCAAGAGGTCTTTGCAGAACTGATGGTGTTAGGTAGTAAAAATTAGAGGCTGGATAAGAACAGCACTTTTTCTGGAGAAAAGCAGAGGACTTCTGCCTTCATTCAGTTTTGTGTTAAAAATACATTGGTATTAATACACATAAACTTTTTTTACAGAAATTTTGGCAAATCATGGCCACTAAATCATGTTATATAGGAGAATGAAATAGTTTATAAATAGTAGATAAAACACTTGCAAAGATCAGGTACAAAATTGCCCAGTGAAGAAATGTGTAGGGACTGAAAGGGACTGAGGTATATAGAACTGAAAGCATGGTTTGTTTGCCTCTACTCATGCTCACATAAACAACCAATTTTTCTGAACCGAGCCTAAACTGGGTTACAGGCAGACCCTCCTGATTGTAAACTGTTTTGAAAAACATAAAGACCTGTTAATCTTTGATATTACGGTAGCAAATGTACTAACAGGATATAAATCAGAATATATAATGATAATAATGCAGAGATACATAAAATTAGAATGAATGATTTTCTAGGTGATCCCAGTGACGCTATCTGCATATGTGGTATTACATCTAAATTAGGGCACCGCTGTTTTGAGGGGGGAGGGTATGTGTAATTGTTGGTAAAAGAAATGTCAGCAATTTGGTGAAAAGAAGGTTAAGGAGTACTGACTGAACACCAGGTGGGCTGTTCACTTGTAGAAGTGGCTTCCCATTTGTGTTGGCGAAGTGCCCCTAGACTTGATGGCTCCAGTCCCAGCAGGAATGGAATCTGCTCTCTGAGATAGCTCTGGAGAATCAGTCCTGAAAGACTAGTTTCAGACCATCTGGAGCCAGATGGCCAACTTCAGACTTCTACAATTTAAAGGGCAATTTATTGGGCTTATTGAAGTCTAAGTGAGCTTTGCCATTGATTTCAAGGAGGGACATGAATTTACACAGGGTTTTGGGTTCAGAAGTATTACCACGTTAGAAATCTTTTAGGATGGAAGATGAAGACTGTAAGAGGAAATGTGTGGGGGCTGTACTGGGAATGAGAATCTGGATTTTCCAAGAGCAGATGGTGAAAAATGTCTTTGCTGCTAGCTGGTGCCTGAGCTTGAATTGCACTACTTTGCTGTTAAAATCCAGTCTATTCAAAGTCTGTCTGCATGAATTGTACATTTCTAAATAAAAGTGTAATAGAATAATTTAGTAATTTGCTGTCTGCTGTCTACTCACTTTCTCTCCTAAAAGAAATTACCAAGATCCAAATACACTAGCCACTCAGTGTCATGACTACAGATATTGCTGACTGATTCTTACTGTATTAATTGGTAAACTATTGTTTCTCTTGGGTGTTTTGACTCTCTGTTCTAAGTTTTATTCACCTGGTTTACTGAACTATCCATTTAAGATGCTTTTGCAAACTGAATTGTCTTGTTCATGATTTTTCCATTTAAAAGTCCCTGCAAAAATAAACCCTAAAATATTAGAATTCCAAATATTAAGTCCTTCCTTTGAAACAAGCTGAGTAATTCAATATGGGGGAACAAAGGCTGAAAGAAAAATTGAGAAAGGAAGTCCATATATTGAAAACAGTGGTGAATTTTGTAGCAAAAAAGTGAGGACCTTTTAACAGTTACATTATTCAGTGCACAAAGTAGCTTGTTTTGGGCAAAGGCTACTTCGTGTACAGCACCTATACAAACTTTTCAGGCAATGTTCTTACACCTTGAAATTGCATTGAGTTCTGTGGAATCACAGCATCCTAAGAATAAAGTTCCAAATATATGTATGGTGTTGAAAAAGATTGGGATTAGACAGTGAGAAATTTGCTTATTTCTGGCATAGGTGTATAGACATGTATAAGAGTGATAATAAAATAGTAGTAGTTACTACTAGGTGAGTTTTTATGACTTTCATTGCAATTTTGCAAATCCTTCATCTCATTTTCTGTATATATAAATAAGGACTGTTGTTTTTATTCTGTAGTAGAAAAACTATGACATTCCATGTTTTTCAATATACAGGAGCTTGGAGTCAATCAGCTAATGGTTGCTTATGGCCCCAGGCTCTGAGACTCTATGGGTGTGCCTCCGATGCACAGGGGAGCATGATAGAGAATCCCCCCAACGAGTAAGATCAGTTACATTCTCTCAGTAGTGTGCAGTATGGCACCATGCTAGTCCAGCAGTGGCATACACATGTTAGTTCAGCCTTGCTTCCAGTTCGTAAACTGCGTCAGCTGTTCTCATCCCAGCATGCTCATTCATCTCTGATCTTTACTCCTCTGTGTGGACATGCCATATGAATCTCTACAGCCCTCTTATACTAAAAAAGAATGGAAAAGATGGTTGTACCCTGGAATACGTGGAACATGTCAGTAGATAATGGAGTGCAGACACAGGTACAGGATCCAGGTGATCAGATATAAGATCTCTGCTATCTAAAAGATATTAGTGTTGGCCCCATTTTGTTCAACAATGGGCATCATTCTGCTTTATTCTATATCTTCACTACACCTCGAGTTTTAGTTTTAACTTGAAATCTGACAAGCAGTGATCTTATTACTGTTTCCAAATCATGATTAAAAAAAAAAGTTGAGTACTTCAAAGCCAGACAGAAGTTGGTGGGACTGCCACTATAAATATCCCCACGCAGGGATTCCCTGCTGACACCTTGTGCTAGCGATTGATCCGTTGGTCAGGACTTCATTCATATTGTAGGGTGCTCATGTTTCAATTGGATTGTTATGCATTACAAGTTAGTTAGTGGCTTATTAAAAGGTTAAGTATACTGTGCTCTATTCAATTATATTTATCAATTTTTCAACTTTTGCCAGACTTGTAATCTATTAAAAATAAGTCAGATTTGGTTAGATTTATTATCAGTAAAACTGATTAACTGGCATTATTGAGGGTTCTTTGTGTTACTTTTTATTCAGGTTAGTACCGTATGTGATATCCCATTGGTTTAATCATTGGATTAAACCTAGGCCAATAGTTATCTGATTTGATCACTTGGTAACTTTTGAGTATTTGCACAGTAGCACACTGCAAGCCATCTAGAATTTCCTTAATACAAGAAGATTTATTATAGATTAAGATCAGTATGATGAACAATTTCTTGGCCATTCCTTTAATATACTTGGGTGCAGATTACTGAGATCCATTGATTTCAGAATATTTATTCCAAGTAGTTATTGTTTTATCATCCAGCTATTACACTAATGCATTAAAAAAAAATCATCCCAGTGTCACTCTACATTACCTTTTGTCATAGCTAAAGAATGTGTCAGCTTTTTCTATACGCCTTAGCAATTTGTCACCTTGAAATAGTAAATACATTGCTAAAAATCACTTTTGTTAATAATACACTTACAAAAAAAAATATTTACCAGGACCCCTGCCAACCCTGAGTTTTTCTGAATGCCTTTAAATTCCTTCCCAGTCAAATTGTCCTGGTTTTTATTGCAGAGTCATGGCTTTTTTTCTTTTTCTTTTTCTTTTTGTTTTGGGTTGGGTTTTTTGTTTGGTTGGTTTTGGGGTTTTTTTTTTTGCTAGATAATGAGCTCTTCTTAAAAAAAACTCTTCTTTCTATTTATTTGTTGTCTTTACTTTTTTCTGCCCAGTCAGTCTTGCTTAGAACTTTCTGCAGCTTTGGGAAATTAGCTGTTTGGAAACCTTCAATGCATATGTGTTGGTGGTGGTATCAAGCTCTGCCCATATTAAATGTCAACAGGTCATGCTTATACATCCTACCTATAGTTTACAGTTTGACCTTAATTATTATTAATAAGAGTCCAAAATAGCTATCTCATGTTGAGTTCAACTTCCTTTAAGTTGTTTTACTGTCACTATTGGCTGAACTGCAAGACACAATGTTATTACTTGTTTGGTGAAAGTTTCCACATCTGACTTCCAAATGGAAGTACCCCATAATATATTTCTCCTCCACACATTGCAAAGTTAAGGAATACTTTATCCTGGTTTTGGTTTAATTTATTGTTTTGTATTGTGTGTGTTCATTTTTCTAAATCAGATCCTTGCTATGGGCTTTGTCACGTAGCACATTGTTCTGCTTCCATTCAAGGTCCCTTGCCTCTGAGCAATACCTCTAAAATAAGTACCACCTTTTTAGCAGAGAGTGTCACCCTGTGCTTTTTGTTGCAGTGGAATAAGTGCCCCTGCACTGCCACCCATGCACCTGGCGTACAGTCAGATACTTCAATATTCTAGTCATTCAGTCTATCCCAGGTTTCAGTGACCATCCATTTTCTCAAGATGCAAGTGGGAGCAATATAATTTTGAAGAAAGTATTTGTATACAAAGAACTTAAATTCCTAAGGAAAAGCTCTTATAAATACTTCTCTTTTTGTTTTTGACATCTATAATGCATACTTTAGACATGCATATATTATGTGTATGTCAGAAGAAAAGAACATACAAAACATCTTTCTCTACATATCAGGGAGAAGGTGTCCCATGAGTCCCCATCAGTCAAGAAGCAGAACGAAATCCTCTGTCTCTAGGGGTCCATGGGCTGAAGAACTAGAAAAAAAATCTCATCCTGACTCTATGACACAGCAGGTCATAAACAGCTTGAACCAATGTACTAAAGAATGCAAAAAGTTTCAGTTGCTTATAAATCAAGAGTATCAAACAACAAACGGACACTGGAAGTCAGTTCCTAGAGTGCATTCACCCCTTCAACACTGAAAGAGTTTTAGGACCTGGAGGATTTTGAAAGTCTTGGAGACCTTTGCTATGTTTTCCTATAATTTGCATAATGATTTCTACCCCCAGCTGCTATATTATTCTCTGCAGTATTCTCATTCCAGACTGTTTCCTTATTATGTGATTATTACAGTTTTCAAGACTGATTGTTTTATCAGTCAGCAGCAGTATAAGGGATCTGGCTAAAATGACTTTCAAATACTATTTATTGAAATGCTAAAACAGTGTTTATGATTGTGGTCACAATTTCAAGTCACTAAATTCCCGAATGTTTGTGAAGATGAAAATGTAAAGATTTATATATATATATAACAATATATGAATTTTATAATAATTGACATGATTATAAAATACTTGGAGATTATTAAAATTTTGTAAAAAGATCTTTCAGATTTATTTTCAAATGGATCAATCCACCATATATTTTGGAAACAGGCCAGTCAGTTCTTAGATATGAAGGATATAAGCCATACATTCTTCAGATATGTACATAATTTTTCTCATATAAGAATAAATTAAGCATTTTAGCTTCTGAGAGTTGATTTCAGAAATCAAATCTTCAGCAAGACATACCTGCTCAGCATTTCAGGATGTGATTCACAGGGATGTGAGGCACACAAAGAACCACTGAAGTCAACTGGAACTGTGATCAGTTCCCACTTCTCAAAATCTGAAGGCCTATTTGCTTTCATCTTGTTAGTGATCATGTAATTCTAGTTCAGATCCAAGATGCAGGGATAAAGTCAGCAGTACATAGGCAAGAATGAAAGATCTTCATAAGATTTTCCCACGTAACTACTATGTAAAGCCATTTCAAAGAAGCATGGGGCCCTCTAGTCAGTCATTTCTGCTGGGAACAGATTTTTAGGGCCTAAGACTGGCTTTACTATATATTATGTAGTAATGGAACATTACCTTTGTTGTAAGACTAAAGGAAAAAGTTGAAAGCCAGGTTATAAAATCTAAAGAAAGCCTCACACTTGCCAGAAGTAGCCAGTAATTACTGTAGTGATAAGTTTGAGGACTCAGGTCCCAAACAAAATCAAGAAATAAGAATTCAAAGAGAGGATTTCTTTTTTTCCTCCCAGTTTCCTCTGTTCCAGGAAATTCATGTGGTCAAAGGTTCCTTTTAACAGAAAATTATTTACAGGTGCTGTTCCTGGCTCTGTCACAAAGTTGTGTCTTACACCTCTGTCTAAGTGCAGTCAGTCTTTGGATCAATGTGACTTCTTCCTGTAGGGATCTTTCTGTTAAATAACTGACTGCTATGAAGCCAATGTCCATGGCCTTCCAGAGCTTTGGATGACTCAAAAGGGCAATGACTGTTTTGGCTGGATGGAGCAATAGTATTTCTAGATGAGGTTATAAATTTGTATATAAGGTACTGTATTTCAGAAACACTTCATAGCAGAACCTGAACAGTTATTAAAAACCTAAAACTTCAGTCCACAGCTTTTCCTCTGCAATAGAGTAACCCTGGGGTATGAGAATTAATGAACATGTTTGACCAATAGCGCATGACACTGTTTACAATCAGGTTTGTTATTTATTATTGTTTAATCTTTTTGCACTTCAATTAAGCATCAGAATCACAGTTAGTTCAATTAGAAGTTAACTTAATTTAAAGCTTCTATTACCTAACACTCCAGAGGACATGTGCAATATGTTATTGAAAATCTGCCCCTTTTCAATTTTTTCCAGTTTCTGAAGTCTTACCATTCACTTGCTTTCCAACCATTTCTTTATCAGAAATTTTTTACTACAACCATGAAGTGTGGAAATGCTTACAAATGATGAAAGAGAAAAATAAAAGAAAGTTCAGACTCAGTCATAACCACATGAATCCTGAAGCTGAGGTTAGAAGATATACACCTTTAAAGTCCTGCGAGTTGGCACTGCCCTGCAGATATAATGAATTGCAGCTTATTTTGTTTTTGTATTACAGTTGTCAAAGAGCCTTACTTACAGTAGCTCTGATCAGCTTTGAATAAGGCCAGTGTGGCCTTTTCAGGGGTGGTTCACGTTTTGAGTGAGGCTTGAGCCAGGTAAGAAAGCTGCTACCCACAGTGTTACATGAACTTCATGTTCAAATTCATTGTAACAGTGTAAAAAGGTGCAGAAGTACTACAACTTCAGACCTTTTCCAACATTAAAGAGATTTTCTTCAATTACAAGTACATAAAACAAGTCACTGTGAATTGTATTGAGCACCATTTTGAAGTTACCGCAAAAGGTTTGATCATGTAAAATACCTATTATTTAAATTTTATCTAATTTTAAAATTGCAAAACTGACCTAGCCTGAAAGTTCTTTAGAAATTTATCTAAGGGAAAAACCAAACAAACAAAATCTCAGCATTTATGGGATTTGTTTGAAAGAATTTGAATTCAGTCTTCATTATTTTTCTTCTCTTAGTAAAAGTAATATACATACATTTCTGTACTTACTGAATTTAAGCAGGATTTTTTTTAGATTAAAAAATGTTTTGATAAATGGACACCTGTAATCCTGAGGAACTTTTATTTGCGAACCTGCTGAGTTTAATAGAATGAATGGTGACAATTCTTGACTATTTCCACTTTGTTTCACTAGATCCAAGAGGTTTGGGGGCTTTCCTCAGTCAAGATAAACTCTAAATGTGAGTCTTTCAGGATTCACCCAGAACTTAGTGATTTTTACTTATGTGCTGTAAAATCCATATCTTCTGTGCACAGACAAGTGAAGCTTGCCAACTTTGGCTCAGTGTGATTTCAAACAGCTGAGCTATTGAACACTCCAAATGAGTTTTGTAATAGAAACTTCAATTCAGCATTAACTGGCACTTTTAAATGTATGTATACTATATTAATAATATAAAGCAGCATTTGTAGCATTTTAATCTTGCTGTCAGGTAGCTGATCTGTTAGTAGGTTTTTGTGACAAATTCAGAGAATTTACGCTTAGGGCTTACAAGGTGAACATTGCAGAAAATCAGTTCAATAGTGAAAAGAAGTATTTGTTACTAAATATTTCATGGTCACCAAAATACAGAAATTTCTGTAGCAGCTTCAGCTGAAAGCTGTGCTTATTTTTACAACTGAGTCTTTTCCATTATCCAAAAGTGGTTTTCCCATTTCAGCTTTCTACTCCCCTTCTTTTTTTTTCATACACTTTTTGAGGTTTCCCTGCTTGGGCCTCTTTTCTATCCTTCAGTAAGGTTGAATTCCCTGATGGTAATCATAATTATAAACATATGTTGTTACTGTGGGCTACAAATTTACTTGCAGTCCTTGGTATTAAAAAAAAAATGTAGGTTTTGGAATATATTTTACATCATCAGGGCATATCTCATGAATAATTAAAAGAAAGTCAAATTTGTAGTAAAGAGCAGTCTCTGGAATGCCATGTCTGAAGATAATTATATACTAAAATTGGTTTGAATCAAGTAATCATGCCGAACAATTACTATCATGGCAGAAAAATATTTTTGAGTTTCATTATCACTGACACATTTTTAAAATTTTATATTTGTGTCTTTGAGACTGGGATGACTATTAGGAAAACAGAAAAATAAAGAAGTATTTTGGAAATTGCTAGACTTAAAATATTTAATTTATCAGGGATATTTACTGAAAAAAAAACCTTTTCAACCAAAAAAAATTAAGAAAGGCAAACTAAAAATAATTGAAATTTTACATTTGTTTTAGTGGCTTCTTCCACAATCTTTCTTTCATTCAGGGTTATGGCAAAGAAGTGCCTCTGTAATTAACATGTTAGATTTTTAGTGACTTATTTTACTGTGTAGCATTTTATTGCTGATGTGTCAGCCAGTGTAATGTTCACAGTGCTGCAGGGAATAATCAGAGCATGCATTAGGCAATTCATACTGTATCTGGTATGCTGGTAAGACAAGATAAAATGTTTGGAAGATTAGTTTAGAATTAAAAAACCCAACAAAATCAATGCCACACACACACACACATACTGGGAAGACATAACAATAATTAATGAATGAATTTGAAAGGAATGTAGGTCCATTTTAAATTGGGCTGGACCTGATGAAGTTTGCCACAGGGTACCTCAAGAATAGCTGTCAGCAATGTCACAGCCCTGAGCGAGGAGTTCATCCATAGATGTGGTGGCAGCAAAAACAAAAATGCAGTACCTACCTGTGAAATGCAGTGACAGCAATACTGGGGAGTTACACACCACTCAGCCTAGCACCAGTTCCTGGAAAAGCACTGGAAGAAATGATGAGGGTTTGTTAACAACCATATAACAAGGGAAAGAATAAGAGCTAACATGGATTTATAAACTAAATGTGTCAAACTAATCTAATTTCTGTGCTTAATAACGTAACAAACATCATGAATATGAAGGAAATAGATGTCATACATCTTGATTGTAATCAGGCTTTGGTCACTGTCTCATGGCACAGACTGGATGAAATCACTATAAAGTGAGTAACTACTGGTTGGAAAGCAGTATGTACAGTAGTTATGTGTCAAGCCAGGAGGAGATACCGAGTCGGGCTCTGCAAGAATCTCTCCTGGCTGTGGCTGAATTGCATATTTTCAGTAACAAAGTGGATGACAGAGGAAAGAGCATACTTACTAAATTCACAGTGCCTAGCTGGGAGAAAACAAAAGGTTTTGGTAAGGAAAAGATACAACTGAAACTGATCTTGAGAAATAATCTGAAAAAAGCATGCAGTTCAAGGACGAGAAGTACAGGGTTAGGCATGAACAATTGCACAAAGTTGAATAAGGAACAAGGGCCTTAGATATGGTCTTGGAGGTTTGGAGGCCCAATACATTGCAAGCTGAGCATTTACCAGTAGATAGCACAAATCAGCGGTAGCACACTGCTGGAGAGAGGTCAGCTGTTGTACAGGGATGGAGAGGTGATTATTGTCTGGTCCATCTTTTTCATCTAGTCAGCACAGATGTTGCCTCAGCTGGACAACTGTGCCCATTTACAAGCATAACACTTTGAGAAAGATGTGGATCAACTGGAGAAACTCTTTTCCTTGCTGTGGATAGAGAAAATATTGGTCATAAACTGCAGACAGAAGGATTCAAGTTAGATGTTAGGCATTCTTTTCCTATAGGAATAATTTAGCTGGGGAAAAAATTGCCTAACAGTATTGTGGAATTACTGCCACTGGGACATTTCAAGAGCAGATTGGGTAAACATCTGTCAGGAATGTGGTAGTTATATTTGATACTTTGCTGAAGCAGAGAATAGACTAGATGACTTCTCACTTCTCCCACCCTGTTTTTTGATGATTTGTTGAGATCATCTTAAGCTACCAGTTTTGACTAAATGACCAACTGTTCTTACGTTGAAGTCAAGTGATGTCATTTTCTATTGTTTTCACTAGGTTTGGAGCAGGAAGAGGGTGAAGAGAAGGCATATAAATGTCAGTTGCAGAATAAGTGTAGGAAAGGCCCGATCCTGCTCCCATTAAATTCAGAAGAGGCTTGATCTCTTTCAATGGAGGTTCAGTTTGATTCTAAATGTAGGCCATGTATACATATATATATATATGTATATAATGTTAATACAGTTCTGTCAGTTAAGCATTATCGATGAAAACTTGCTGTTTGAGCAAGCATGAGAGAACTAAAACTTTATCAACAGCGTGTCTTTTTCAGAGTTTAGCAATAGAAGCTCCAAAGAAAGTGATCCCCAGTGACGTACATTCCAAGAAATTCTCATAGACTTGCTGATAGCACCTGGGTGTATGATGTAACCGAAGCATTTAAAATGTATGGCTATAATGAGTGAATAAGATGCCAGGAAAAAAGGGATGCTTGGGCTCCACTCATAGTATCCTCTTGGTCACCTGCATTTTTCTTTTTCATTTTAGGGGCTTATACTTTATTCTAGGAGTGACAAAAATGTGATTTTGTGATCTTGCTTTCTGGGAGTGGAAGAAAACTAGGAGTAGAAATAATCAAATCGTGCAAAAGACTCTTTTCAGCTTCTCTGGGACCTAGCCAAACTCATAGATGGCAGTACAGTAAGAAAATCCCCTTCCAGATGATTTCATTTTTAGCCTGGTCCCACGCTGGTAACTGGTAACTTGTCCCTGTCTTTTACACTAAGCAAAGTCCTTCCTTTGTGTTGTCTGGAATTTTTGCTCATCCTCTTAGTACACAACTTTTTCATAAGCCTAGGCTTAGTAGTTTTACAGCTTCCAGAACAGAGAGGCTTGGCCAGGTTTAAATAAACATCCATGCTAACCATTTACCGCTGAGTATTATGATGTTTGCCGGCCCCATGGAATGCATGCTCTAAGCATCAGCTGATAAACTGCTATTTCTATTGAGGTTTCAATCAGAATTCTCTACCAGAATGAAAAGGGAAACTAAGAAACCAGCTGTGTGCTCTGTATTACAGAGAGGCAGCAATATATAATAGTATTCAAGAAAAGCAAATTCAACCATGTAGGTAGAGATCATGAACAGTACATTCACCCTGGCTTGCATGGTCAGTAATTAATATTTCAAGTCATGAAGGAAGCAACGTGACCTGATGGGTAAAACAGCAGATAAGGACTTTTGCACTGCATTACTGCATGGGTCTCCAGTACACCTCTAATTTTGGAAGTCAGTTTGTTTCCTTCTCTTTGCCTCATTTCCCCTATGAGAAAACTGGATGAACATTCAAGTGAGATTCATTAGGCTACAGGGACAAAAATGGTGTTAAAAAAGAATTTTGTTATATAGTTATAGTTAACTAGAAATGATTCATAAGTGTCTACATGTTATCTCTACTAGACCATTACTGAGAATGTAAAATTGTTTGACTACTTCAGACTACCTTTAGTTCCTACTTTGAGCCCCTAAAAACGGGTCAGTTTTACCTGATATAAGATGGGCATTAAAAATGAGATACTAGACTGCAGAATACCCTTTTAAGGGAAGTAGACTTTCTTTCTTAGTATGAGGAATATTGGTTTATGTCTGATCTTAAAAGATTTTACTTGAGGTTATCCAATGGAGGAATGATTCACAAGGGATGGCTCCTAACTGTTCAGTATGTTTGTTAGCTAACGTGTTTTTTTTGCACCAGAAGGGTTACAGGTTCTCCACTTCACTCTCAGAATATCTTGTGAAGAAATAGTCAAGTGTTCGAAGGCCTCCCAGGTCCTTGCAGTCCACACAAAGGTGGGCTTTTGCCTTGTTTGTAACATTCCTCTGAGGGATCTAACAGGCTTTTAGAGCTGATGTTCTGTATGTCCGCACTGGAAGAACAATGTCATTCAGTAGACTTGCCGTGAAATGCCTTGGAGGAATTCAAACGGCAATGTATATACATGCACAATGCATTCTAGTCTATTGTCATCCAAACCCAGCAGAGGAAAGAGACTAGAAATGTTTCAGGAGCAAAAGAAGAAAAATGCGTAAAGGTTAAACTAGGTGCTAAAATCACTGACATTTGAACAACATAGATGTAAAAGAAAAGTGAAAGCATCAGACATTAACTAGGTTATTGTACTGGAAACTTTATCGTGGTAATGACTGCAAAGCCAGAAAAAACCCACCAAACCCCCAAAAACCCCAACCGAGAAAACCCCATCAACCTACTAGGAAGGCTGTGGATCCAACATAAATATTTTTTTTAAAATGCTGTCAGTTGAAAAACATACCTTTATATAGATATGATCAATATAAAATTTTGCCTGTCATACATGTTTTTAAAACAAGAACTAATTTAGAACTTAATGCCATAAGAGTATAAGTAGTGTAGAAAGAATTATAAATGTGATGCCATAACAGTATTTTTATCTTCTGAATTATGTATTTCCTCAGCACCACCTAATATATTTGACTCCATCTAAATATCGTGGATAGATTAATTAATTGTTAAACTACTGCCTACTTTATGTACAGGCATGAACATTTCTCTTGTTTTCTTCCTGACTGAGAGGACATGAAAGTGTTTTTTATGAAGAACAAATCAAAGATTCTTGCTAAGCGTATGATCAGGAATTCTATGTTTGATTTTTAAAGTAATATCTGAATGTGTTTATATTTAGGAATAGAATGATTTCTAAAACAGGATGGAAATCTTGGAAGAACAAGTGAGATTGATAGTGCCATGTGAGCTCTAGCCGATGTATTTTCAAATTTTGTAACAAGTGTTTGAATTCTTGTACATTAAAAAATACCCACAATTATCAGGAAGGACTTCTCAGCACTAGATAAAACAAAACAAAACAAAATAAAATAAAGATAGTGCAAAAAATATCAAATGCCATTATTTCAGTGAAGGACTAGTAAGATTTATACAGGTGTCTCTACTTGGTTTTTTGCCCGGTTCCTGATTAAGAAAGAACAGACATAGCTTTATATGAAGTTCCTTTCATTTAATCTCAACCACCAATGAATATGTTGAAGATAATAGTTGTTCTTGAGCTAGCCTGCCCTTGCCAGTGACATTATTAGTTCTTGAGGTACTGACTAACAACACAGATTCAAATCTCCCCTGAAATCTGGCTGCTCTTGAGAGACCCAAAGCAATAAACACCAATAAAAAGCCATCAGCATCCCTCTTATAAGCCTATGTCCATATACTCACAAGTCTGGATCATTTTTTTGTAGGGGCACGAGCAAGCGTGGGCTTCCTGGATTCCATTTCTTTGAGACCTTATTAACTTCAGTCCATTTGTGTCTTCTACTTAGCTGACCACATTGTCAATGCTTACCAAATAACAAATCCTAATTATACTAAAATCAAGTTTGGAGCACACAGCTGCAAGTCCTCCAACTTTGTCTTTCCTTCTGCCTCTAAAAACTCATCCTTGCTGAGACTGCTGCCTTTCAAGCAGCAGTATTCTTGGCCTGAAGACTGACTGGTGTTTGAAGTGAATCATCAGTACAGTAAATTTAATTTTCAAAAACAAACAGTTGTTCATATTCAGAGTAGGCCAGAAATTGCAGGTTGCATCCACTCTGTGTGCTTTGCTTTCCATGGGGCTGGTCAGTGGTAAAATTGCACCAAGCCAGGGAGCTCTAACTAGAGTTATTGGTATGAGTGAAGTCAGGCTGAGAGGAGGCATCTTGAGGATCACAATAGAGGCTGACTCTTGAGGGTGTAGCCTGTAATCTATCAAGCCATGATCATGGGAAGTTGGGACTAGAGTGTGCAGGTTCTGACTGCAGTTGGGTCAGTTCCTTGCACCTTCGCAAAATCAGCACAGGTCATCCAATGTGGTTCTGAGCAGAGAGGAAGAAGAGATGCCAAGGGAAGGAGCTAATTGGGATACAGATAGTGAATAATAAATAAAGATAGCAGCACTGCTCAAAAGGGTCTGGAACAACATTTAGACCCATGTCTGGAGATTCTCTTATACACAGAATAGTAATTTCTTTCCTTTTTATTTTCCTGGGAATGTATTTCTGTTGTTGAGCACATTGGTTTTCTCTATCACTCCTATCAGGCAGAGCTGAACCTTGGTATGTTGGAGCTATGTAGTTGCATTTCGTGTTCCCTTAGCAACTAAATAACTGACACTTGAAGAGGAAGCAATAAAAAAGTGTGTTTTAATTCTTTTCCAGTTTGATAAATCTTGAGAGATGGAGAAGCCATGCAGCAACTTCATGAGGAAGGAGAAAGTAAACTGCCTTTTGTTTACATCTATTAGCTGCTCTGAAAATGCCTGCACTGTTGCTTTTACTCAAAAAGTACACTCTATGTAGCTAATCTGAATTGATGTGTTTATGTTATATGGAATCCTAGCTATAGGTTATTTCTGATACAGATTTATATGTCGAGTATAGTAGGGTGAGAGTGAAGAGAAAAGAGAGAGGAATTAAAAAGCTAAGCCACACCTTAGCCACTTCCTAAACCATTTGTCTTCAGAGACAATTCTGCTTATACAGGTTGGTCAATTTTAACTTCTGTTTTGCTCAGCCTCAGAAGCTTCTTTGGTGGAAAAATTCAAGAAGGCAAAAGAATAAACTGGCACTTTGACTTTTTGAGGAGAGAGGTGGGACAATTTTTGGAGGACCCACGAGGTGGCTGGATAAAATGGACCTACCCATTCTTTCAGGAAATGGTATGCCTTTAGATAAGGCACATAAATGTATATACAGATAGAGTGATATTTTTAAAAACATTTTCTTAAGGGAATCATTCCTTCTGTTAAACAAACTTTTTTGCTTAAAGGACTGTTATTTATCCCACTTGCTGCAGAGTTGTGGAGGGTGGAACGGAGGGAACCAGGCTGCATAGGAGATGCTCAGAACATAGTCAAAGTACTGTGATCTAGGGACTGTTCTGAGAAGAGCAAATTTATTTGAAGCTTCTCCAGAAAAGGCAGATGTACAAGGCCTAGGATAACAATTACCAGAAAAGAGTAGAAAGGAGCAATATCCCTCTAACCATGACACACATCCTGTAAGAAAGATGTTATATCTCTTTATTGCCTCTTTACTTTTCCTTTTTGTCTGCTGTTTTCTGTCTCACATTTTACCTTTCTCCTTCTATTACCCCAACCATTCATTTTAATCAGCTCTTCTTCCATAACCTGCGGCTTTAGTATTCTGCATCTTTCTGTATGCTAAAATTGCTCTCCTGAGCGTTGCTCCACCCACACTTTGATGGATTGCTGTTTATATGCTTCTGCTCCCTGCTCTCTGAAAAGCGCTGCATGCATACAAGCACACAGTGCAGACACTTCCACACTTTGGTACAACACTGAACATGGATCTGACTAGTCCTACAATGATGCTTCTGCATTTCTATGGTTGTGCTTGAATACCTTTTGCTACCAAAATCAGTTTTGGGGAGATGCTCCTTCCTCATGTCCTGTCTGACTCTCAATGCTTTTTTTTTTTTTTTTTTTTTTTTTTTGTAATTGTATATCCCAAATCCTTCAGAAAAGCACATCTGCACATCTTCCTCTATTAATGATGCTTGCCTAGGGCCAATGCCTGTCAAAACACACAGGTACTCTCAGTGTCCTATTAAATTAGGTAATTTGACTCAAATAACTGTAAGCATGTTCCAGATTTTGGCTACTTTTAATTTGCAGGGTTTTCTGATGCATGGCAATATCCATTTCTTCCCCACAGGTAGGCATGGCAGCAAATGTTCATTTCAAGCCATTGAGTCTGTCCTAACTCTTTCACCAGGACATCTACTACAGGGGTCCCTTTCCACTAGTGGTGACCTGGTGATATTGCAAAGATGATTACTCTGAAGGTACTGTTCATAACACTCCATCTCTGAATTCGTAAGATGACAAATAATTTCCACCTGAACATCTGTGACATTTGGGTTCTGAAACAGTCTCAAATACCATGCTGTTCATTAGTAGGGATTCAATTTCCTGTACCTCTCTCCTTCAGTTTTGCTTCAATGCATAGAGTGTGCATATTCATTAAAAACAACAATAATAAAGTTTTGCCGGAAAAGAGGGGTGTGTAAATAAAAGATGCCTGGGGCAAAGCTGTGTTTTGTGTTCTGGACATTTATATAGCTATTTACAGTGCTCTTCAGTTAAATAATAATAATAATAATAATAAAAAACCCAGAATTACCATAGCAACTGAAGCAAGTATGTGTTACATTTTTAATCTCTGAGATACACAAACCCTTACTAAGAAAACATGCAGAAGAAAAAATGTGAACTTGTGTGCCTTCCCTATGTTTGAAGGGAGTATTTTGTTTCTTATTTCCTTGCCAGTATTTAATGCTGCCTTTGTTAGGGGAGTAGCTTTGTTCTCTTTGCATTGTTACGCTTGCATCTCAGGCAGAGGATGAGTGCAGGAGACAGCTGGAATGCGTTCTCTTCTGAGACATTTTGGAAACTGCCAGGGGTGTGCAGCAAATGGTGGCTATGAGGCCACTATGATATTTTTTCCTGGTACACTGAGTGAATTTCACAGGTGAACACACGGGGAACACTTCTATAAATAAAACGTGCTTGTATTTCATATCTGCACAAAACTACTTGCTCTGCTTTTCTGAATCTGATGTACAGGGAGGTACTTGTTCAAGTTTATTTCCCCTCCCTCCACACCCCAGTTTCCCGGTTCTACTTGGTTTCCTTAAATCCCCTTTGAATTAGAGTACGCAACATTTCCGCTATATAAAAGATCCATAACGGTTCTGTTTAAAAAATATATAAACCCACATCAGCATGTGTTGTGTCTAAGAAGAGTGAGGAGAAAGAGGCATCAGTTAATCTATCCGTAGTCTCTCCATTACTCTCTCCTGTGGTGGTAAATTGGGATTTATTTCTCTTGTTGATGGTAAACATTTTTTCCTCTATTCTATCCACCCCTGTTATTGGCAGAATAAATACAAGTCCTCTTATCAAGACCATCAAGGGACTAAACTAGCTGCTTTCCCCATATTACTGCAGTACTTTGCTTTGAATCTCTTGCGAAGAATGGGGCTTTTGCAGTAACATGCCTGGACACTTCACTGTTTCCAAGACAAACAGCTCTTGAGCCAAGATCGATTTGGACAGCATGCAATAGCTTGCATCTTTTTTCAGGAGATTCAGAGTCCTTTAGAAAAGCTAAATGAGCCTTACAGCAGCCCTAGAAGGAACAGCTGTGGGTAGCTTGAGGTACAGAAAGTTTGTGCCTGCCCAAAGTCATACGAGTTGACTTAACAGTGAAGAGGATCACAGTTCTCTGAACTATTAGACAATTTCAGGCCTGTTTGTGTTGGTTGCAGGCCCCTGACACACTTTTTTACCAAGAATGTATTCATGATCCTTAGGGAAAAATCTGTCCTTCTCATTTCCCTGTCAAATGTCTGCAACTTACTGTATTGCAAAACCAAGTGAGGCTCCAGATTTTGGAGCAAATCCTTGAGATATGATGTGACACACTCTTCATATTCTCTACAGACATAAAATTTCAGGTAGAACCTTATTGTGTTTTGTCAGCATGGGTGCATGGCATTCTTTCTAGAGCTGGCCAGGAGTGTTTCTCTTGGAAACTAATGTTTTCTCAGAATGAAACTTTGCATGGGAAATCAGCTGTTTCTGATTAATTTTAATTTTAAAAGTTTTTGATGGAATCATAGCAGAATGTTTATAACTTCTTGGGTTAGAACACTTTAATTTGCTTTGATGCTATGTATCATGCACCAGTCAAACTTAATTAAATAGCTGGATTTTTATCAGTAAAGAATATATTTTTAACTCCAAGCAGATGTAAAAAATTGTTTATTGAAAATTTCTTAAAAAGTGGAAATTCTCAGTTTCATCTAGCTTTAATTTTTACCTCAAAATGCTGAAATAATAGCGGCACAACTCAGAATTTTTTCTGGTTTGTTTCTGCTAGCTAGCCTTGAAGTAGCACTTCCAGCTTCTGTGAATGTTGAGCAAATCCACAAATGAAATATGAATTTTCAATAGCTTATGTTCAGCTTGAATTAAAAACAAGTAATTCTTTCCTTCCTTTCTCATCTTGGAGTTCATCATGCAGTGACAATTTGAAATTTACAACCCAGACATTTAACATCCTTCACAAGAACATATAATTTGAAAAACTTGTGAAGAGAAATGTCTCTGCTAAAAAATGGCACTATCTCTTTGTAAAAAGACCCCTGTCATTTAAATTTCTGTTCAGCTTCCCATCTTAAGCTAAATAACACTGACATTTTTTTCAGACGCATTTTTTTGAAAGTTACCCAGATTAGATATTCGCTTAAAAGATTTTTAATGTGACATTGCTGGCTTTCTTCTATATCCCTTTGCGTAAATTTGCAGCTAATGCAGAATATACATCTCCATTGCTGAAAACAGAGAAAATGCCATTTAGTAGGTGTTCATAATGCTACAAACTACCAAAACAACATTCACCCTCAATTTGGGAAATTAATCCCAAGAATTTTCTTTCAAAAAGTGTAGGGTGATGTATGTTTTGATAAAAGCTAGCAAAGGAGAGTTTAAGATGAGATTCTGTCTGTGGAAATAGATCTCTGATGCAGTTAATAAAACTAGGCTTGATGCCTAACTCTCTTTGACTCCACTGGATCTTGGACGCAATCTCTTTTAGCAAATCCCACTAAATGTGTATCTTCCTTTTCTGTTAATTAACCATCCTTGCAAATCTGTTCTTTACACACCAATAGGTATCTTTGAGTTATGTTTGGCATACCTGATCCAAGTGAATACCTCCTTATGTTAAGACCCCAAAAAAAGCAGGGTATTTGCCTCCTAAATTTTATGGAAAGATTCATTTCTTCACTAAGCTCTAGAAAATGCATCATTTAGAACACAAGTCTTGTGGGAAATGGCTGCCTTGGAAAACTTTGAGTTTGGCATGAAAAAGTCTTTTAATTCTTCAGTATTTCTAATGTGTGTTAGAACCCCCTGTTCATATACAGACAGTAGAAAGAAGAGGGAGAGAGAAACTCAAAACTGAACCTCTACAAAGTTTGCTCTTTGATGTAAAATTTCAAATGATAGCAAATTGGACAAGGGAGAAAATGACAAGTCAAAGACACAAGAAACCACATTTCTTTTGTGAAGCACTAGAGCAGATTCCATATTTTGATTAGCGAAGACACTTAGCTCGAAAAAGTTAACAAAGGCAATCCAAAGAGTCCCCATAATGGGTTGTCTTACATGGTAAGCTACATTGCCCCACAATGTTTTCTTTTTGCATCCTCAATAAACAGGCTTATGAATATTGTTAGAATTGCAGAACACAAAACCAGTATGATAGTGAGCCAGATTTTATGCTAGGAAATGCTCCCTTTCTTTAATATCTTTAAAATATTGTACAGAATCTTTTTTAATTCTAATACTGGTATCAAATTGAGGGAGAAATATTTCTGTAGGGTGACTTTGCTGATGATCAAGAGACACAGAGCTAAACTTCCAGAGCATGCAACCTAAGTGTCTAATTCCCATTTTCAAGAGTATCTTTGAAGCTGAGGAGTCCTTAATGTGAAGCATGTTGCACAAGTTGCTAGCAATCTTACTATGCCAAGTAGTTATTCAGGGGTGGGGGTTGCTTAACATTTCCTACAGACAGACAATGCTGAATACTTGCCAGGAGTGAAAGACAATAACTAATACGTATATAAATGTACTTTAAAAATGCATGTGGGGAGACAGGTACATAAAGTTTATGTGTTTTGAGTGTATTAGTGATCTACCTTGTTTTAGCTTAATCTTTCATTCACCTAGTATTTCTATGATGAAGGTGATTCAAGTCTGCACTGTATGAGCTCAGGACTGCATACAATCCCAGGTTAACATATTTTTCCAGTTAGTAAGTGTTTATTAAAAATGTCTATGGTTGAGTTTACTTTGTGATCATACATGTCTTGTGCTATATGTTATGAGCATACTAAGAAATAGTACCTTTTCCATGTCTGACCTGCAGCTTGAGACCTATCTGCATATCTGGAGCGGTCATTGAAACAAAGAGGTAGAGAAATATTTTTTAGATTTTTTTTTTTTTTTTAATGAGTGATTCAAGCTACAATTGAGGCTCAAAAATGGTTATGCTTTCAGACTAGGTTATCCTCTTTCCGTTCCAGGATTCACATTGGGAATAAAATTATGAACAAGGACACAAAGGAGTGAAAGAAGAGATCATTCTCTTGGTAGAGGCCTCTACTGGTGGTCAGTTTTGTAAAATGAGCTGTAAGTTATGGCTTGGGAGCGTGATTTTATTTCTAGAAAGAGAAGCAGTCTAAAATTGCTTAGAAAGTCAGTTCTAAACTGAAAAGAAAGTCTCCTAAACTTTGGTAAATTTTGAAATTGGGCATGAACTTCTCAGTTCCCTTGGAGTTTTTCTAAACCCACACACTTTATCCCTTGTCCCCATGCTGTGTTGCAGTTTCTTTAATCTCTGAACCAGTTGCAGAAGTTCACAGGCCTCTCTGTTTTGTAGTCTGGTAGATTTTTGGATACAACTAATTGGTTTTGACTCCCCTGGAATGGTCCATTGTGGTTTTACGGAGTTTGACGTTGTAATGAGATACGTTTGTTCACAATGTTAATTTTGTTAGCACTGAGATTCTTTATTTCTATTAAATATTAAGAAACACAAAATGAATTCTTGATCTTCAGACTTGTGCCATGAGCAGCAACATAGATTACAGAAAAGTCACAGTGTTTTAATTCATTCTGCTATGCTTTCATTTCTGAGTTGTAAGCCCAAGTACATTTGCCTTTAAATGCTTTAGAGGTAGACAGGTTGGGTTTTCATTGCTTCTAAATATGTGGCTGCCTTGGGGCTTCTAATTTATTTATTTTTTTAATGGAGTGAGAGGCTATAAAATCTATGTGCTGTAAAGGAGGCAGACTTCTAAAAGTTTCCTACCAGCTCACCAGGCTCAGCTGAAAGAGCAGGTATCTTCAAGCTTATTTAACTCTCGTTCCTAGGCTTCTAATTAAAACCACTGAAATGCTCCCCATTTTGAAAAGGTCACATCTGATTTCATCTGAGACATTCCCTTTGTCTCATTTTAGCTGTCTCTGGTTTATATACTTATGAAAAAATTAAAAAAAGCAATTATATTCAACTGTCCATTACCAGCAGAAAGATTATCTGGTTGGTGGATGAGCTTTGGCAGAGGCATGGACACAATCTCCCTGTCTCTAAACATATCTTAGCAGAGTTTAACCCAGAAGTGCAGACTAGAGGTTTCTGAATGGCTCTGCACAAAATGAGGAAGTACCAGGGAATGGTGCAACTATGAATGGGTTTATTTGTTCAGACCCCAATGCTTAGGAATAACAGAAATTTGAGTCTTCTGGTTGTTATTGCATTAATTAATTCAGTTCCAATCCAGGGTTGTCATCTCAATAACCTAAAATAGCAGAATTTTTGGTGCTATCCTACAAGGTTAACTTTTTAATATATTTTTTAAAATATTGTGATAAGATAGTTGTCTTTATGTTTAGGAGATTCACGGAGTGCACTTTTCAAATGCAGTTATTTATCTTTGTCTATTTTCATGGTTCCCATTACCATAATATATGAGTTTCATACCCTTTAATGTGTGAATCTGCCCCAGGCCTCTCTGAATAAGTGAGTATTAGCTACATTTTGAAAACTGAATGCAATTCATACCGTCCAGCTTTAATTGTCTAAGTTAAGCTTCATTTTGTTGCCTTGGATCCCAGTGTGGCTTATAAAAAAGGTTAGGCTGTTAACTTAGCTGTGCTGGCTTGTACTCGACAGTCTCTGAAATGGCTGTTAGGGAGTCTCAGCACCTAAATAAGGTAGTATCACTGTCCCTCCAGGAGACTAAGTAACAGGTTTTCAGAGATGTCTAGACATTTGAGAAAGCAGAGGAATATCAAATGGGATTTAAAAAAAGAAAATGCTGAAATGCTTAGGCATGTTGAAGACTTACTGAAGACATTTATCTCCATCTGTCTGTCTTGCCAGAGCAGAGCAGGGTCTTGACTTCAGGTTTGCAAAGTCCCATACCTCTGCTTAGTCAGTGGTTCAGTCATCTTCTTCACTGCTTTATTTTTTTGTAATTCATGTCTTAGGACAGAGAATAGATGTTCTGCCTAGTGACCTTTGAGAAGTCTTTTTAATCACATTTGTGCTTAGGGAATACCTGTAAGAAATAATATTAACAAGTACTGCACAATGATGGGGCAGAAGCTGTCCCGTCGAGTGGGTAAGAGGAACTGTAAACTTTATCCTTCATAACTATTTCTTTTTAATATGTGACATAAGAAGAAAGATAAATATCACTTCCTTTATTTGTATAGTTCATGATATTATTCTTTCTGGCAATACTAGTCTATAAGACTTTTGATCAGAAAGCATTCAAGTCCTGGCTCAATTGATGGTATTTACTTTAACAGGCTGTACCAAAAGGTCCATTCTCCTATGTATCCTGGTGTTGCTGCATAGTTTTATTTTCTCCGCTCAACTTTTCTTTCCTTACTCTGAAACCTTAAAACAAAGTACCAAAATTTGCTGCAAGCAAAGTAATGATCCTCCAAAAGAAATTCAGTGCAACTAGAAAGAACCATTTTAATTAGCTGACAGAATTGCATTGTTTAGGTTTTTTTTAAAAAACCAATGAAGTGGCTGCAAATGTTTCTAATGTCTTTCTGTCTTCAAAACTCTCACGGGGGAGTCGTCATTTTTACCACAAAAGAAGTTTTTATCATTTTGAAGTTATTATAAAGGCAACTGGTACTTGGAAGGGGCTAAAATGCACTTCTTCATGTCTACAGTGTTTTTCTGAGTTTGCTTGTTGGCAAAAAATAGGTTTAAAAATCCTTGCCATCTTTCTGCTTTCTTCTGGGTTTTGGGGTTGGGTTTTCTTCTGACTTTGTGTGTGTCACATGTACATGCTATAGAATTTTTTGCTATAGAATGTTGTGCTATTGAAGCCTAAGCCTGAAGTAAACACTTCTTCCCAAAACACCTCTATCCCATTAAGATACCACAGACTTCTGTACCTAGGACTGTGTTCAGCTTAGACTAGCTGGAACTGTCTTCTAACACCCAGGTCTGGATCAAACTTTCCTTCCATTCACATGCAGAATACACATAGTTATGCATATTGCTCTAGTAACACTTGACAAATGCCTATCACTGACTGAAATCTGAATACTCTCTGTAACAAAATGGTTCTGAGAAAATAAAATATAAAGTGGCCAAGGAATAGAGCTACATCTTCATAAACCAAAGTGCACTGAACAGCTCTGCTCAATGTGCAAACTGGACATTCCTCTTGGATGTCAGATTGACCAGAGGCTCTCTGCTGGAGGTCTCACCATTGATACCTTTTCCTTCATTCATCTCCATCTTTCAAAGATTAGCATTTCTCTAAGATGAGTCCAAGTGTAGCTTTTGAAATCATACAAGCATCTGATACAGGTACGTAAAAAAACCCCAAACCTGTATGTATGCTTTTTTGTCTTGCAATTCAGTATTCTCTGAATTCTAACAATAAAAGAGAAAATTATCAGTCATTCACAGGAAAGGCCTTGCTTTAGTTTAGGGAGATGTAGAGCAGGATGTATTGCTCCAGTTAGAGGCAGGAGGAGACCATAGTATTCTGACTATTGCTTCTACTTCTGTGAGCCCCTACTTGCTCCTATCCAGTCCAAGCTTAAAATAACAATAACATTAGTTTTATCTCTGACTCTGAAATAATTTATTTCATTTAAGTTGCTGTATAACTGACAAAAAAATGTTGCAAAAGTGTTGCTGTTCTTTCTTCACTTTTCCTTTGTCGTCTTCTTAGAGAAGAGTTAATGACGGTATTTGGCCATGTTCTGTTGATATTTATGCTTGTGTAACTCCCAAATAAGGTGTGCTCTGCTTGATGTAATTACAGAAGATGCAAAGATCACAACTGATTAATGTGAACTGCTTTTCTGTGGTAGGGTTTATTCAACAGATAGCTCATGAGTCCAGTCCTGCATTCCTTACTCCCAGGAAACCTATTTGGATTTTCTTTAATGAATATCAGTACTGTTAATCTCTAGTGATTAGAATACCACAGGCAAGCATAAAACTCTGAAGTCACTGAGACTTCTTAATATGGGAAAAATTCTTCCTGAGACCTTTCCTAACTTCCTATCCAACATAAACAATACAGAAAAATATACTCAATATTTTACTTTCCAGTTCTCTCATTCCATCAGTATGTAACAGATAATATTGTTGGTGTTCCATTTCTATCACATTTTTTGAACTCTATTAGATATTTATGGATTATTTCTCATGTACACTACTATACTACAACAGCTAAATCATGGTTAGAAGTTATTATTATTATTATACAGTGTCTGTCTTTAATTTCTTTTTCTGATTCAGACTCCTCAATTACATTCCTCAGTTCATTCTGTCCAGACTTTTCCTAACTGATCACTTGTGAACTTGTTGGTGATTGTGAAAGAGTAAATAGAATTTAACTTGGATTCTCAATTCATCCCTAGCCTCCCTCTTGAAAAACAGCATAATTGATTTGAAAATCCTTGCCTTAAAGGTTAGGAGATCCTTAATATAGACATTAGTTGGAAGAAAAAATAAAATAGTGTTACTAGAGTTCTACCTGTGAACTTACAAAGACAAAATGCAAACATTTCTGTTAATATAGAAAATGTGTTTCACAGCCACAGAAGAAATCAATAAAAACATTCCTTTGGAAGAAAACTTAACAAACTGTTTCAGAGATCAAATGATAAAGAGTAAGAAATGTCCAGTCTCCTGTATCAAAAAAGGTGCTGTGAAGGTTCACTCTAGGGGATTTAGTGTGTATGTTCTCATGACAACAAAACTGAGAGCATTAGCAAGGGGACAGAAATCAAAGCACAAGAAATTCAAAAGTCATTTTCTAGCTTTGAAAGATTTTATTTTAAAGAGAACAACTTCAAAAAAAATTCAGATTGACAACTACAATCTACTGTCATTCCTGAGAAAAAAGTAGTGACATAGCTCTGATGTCAGTCCGTATCTTAGTTTTAGGAGTAGGAAGAAAATTTTGAAATTCATTAATTCATATTTCTTTTTTCCTTCCAACATATGAATTACAAGCAAAGCTACAAAGAGCTTACATTTTATTTGTTGTACAAATACTTGTGAGGAAACACCATCCTGATTTGAGAGAAGGCTGCTTTTGAGGCGTAATTGTCCAATGAGTTTTACCCAAGAATTAGATAGGAACTCGCTTCGGCAGAGAAGGCATTTCCCTTTATTGGGAGACCCTCTTCCCTAGCGATACCTCCACAGTTGTCAGTAACATCTATGACTTAGATCAGCCCCTTCATAGCTGATGATTGGTTTCCTAAATGTGGTGCTCATATTTGCTCCATGTAGCCATATTTCAGCAATAGTTAATTTATTTTTCCAATTTTAATTCTTGTGTTGTTAACCAATGAATGAAATGGGAAAAAAAAACCAAAGTTCAAGTGCAAAGTCAGAAGTTCCTCTATGAAGCTTTTTTTTTCCTTATTCAATTTACATGAAAAATGCTGTTATGTGGTTGAAGTGCTGTATGACAAACAGTCACATACTGGCCTTGTTGAACTGCTGTTGTTAGCTGTACCACTTGACGAACTTCTGTAATCATCAACAGAATCAAATGCTGGGTCATTTGATACAATTACTGTGATGATCAGCAACGTTTATTCAAAAGCTGTGTGTATGAGAACAGGGGGCTTGTTTTTCTAGTGAAGATCCCTTGGCACACACCTCGCACGCTAGGATGTGGAGAGACATTTTCATTTCTTTAGTAGGCATGAGGTAAGTGGTCTAGGTGGTCACTGCAGGATCAACACCACAGAACGTGAAGGCTTTCAGCTCAGCTTTGTGAACAGCTAGTTAGCTTGTGTCCACTGAACATTACTTTGCTGCAGGCTTTGCTTAAGTTATATGGTAGCAGTAGGAATAACTAAAAAAGGCCTCTTTTGCAGTCACACATTATTTCCGTTTTATGCCTTCCCAATCTGTAACTCCAACTTTCTCAGGCTGTTAGTCATCTTCTAAAACTTTCACATCTCTGGTGTTTACAGAGTTTTAGGGCTCAGAGAGAGCTGTGAAAGTATGCAGTTAGTGACAAGGATGAGAGACGGCAGAACCTTGTCATTTCATTATATTTATATTATAGCGCTCACAGAGCTTCCCAGTAGCCAGCTACCTCTTAAGGGAGCTATTGCACAGAGCTAGCAGAAGACTGATGTTGCCCTTACCATCTTGGACTTCAATTTTTCACTGTCCTTTTTGTGGCCTGTCAGCAGGGAAACTGGAGTACTTATATTTCAAAAGTGGTGGCATCTTTTGAATGGGGTTGACAGGAGTTTAGCTTAGAAAAGCATAAGCTTAGGGTATGTCTACAGCAGACTTGGCTGCAGTGTAAAGGTACTAAATGGGTTTTAGGTAAGCTTGCTCAGACATGAGCTTGAGGACCCACAGCAGCACAGAATGCAGTGTGGGGTATCCATATGGATGAGAAGCTAAACTCGTGCTGTTATAATTAAATAGTATGTGGTACCAGAGTGAGCTGTCTTTTTTTTTTTTTTTTTAACAGCTGCCTAGGGTATGTCTACATTGCAGTGCCATTTGTGGTGTAGATGCAAACTTCTTCAGCAGGAACCAGATTTCAGTTTCTCAGACACTTGCTTAAGCAGAAAGGAAGCTAAAATTCTCTTCTCACTATTTTTATGTGTGTGGCTTTCCAGGGTTTCTGTTTTGTTCCAGATTGCATTGCCATGTCACATGTAAAATTCCACATCCGAGAAAGGGGTGGCGGGCTATGCCTCTTCTGATTTGAAGAAAAAAGTCTGAAATCATTTGTGCAGTAAATGAAATAGGCTCAAGCCTCCTCTATGGTATGCAACTAATTAGCTGATGTTCATTTTCAAGTGCGTTGTTCACAGTCAAGCTGAGACAATGCGTAATATGCATTATAATGTCCCAGGAATGTGTCCTGATTCTAACTGCTTCCTTTTACTACTGCTGCTCCCAACCATGAACAAAGCCTGCTTGAAATCTTGAAAGGTGATGGGTGTGTTCTGGAGACATACATTTTCAACATCTGAATCTGAGCTCTCTGTGATGTAAAGCCTGTGAAAGAATGACTCTGGCACTACAGCCTGGAAAATGTCCTCCATTTGGCTTTTTCTCTCTCTTTGTTTCTTCCTCTCTCTTCTTAATGATTATCAAAAATTTCAGTTCTTTTGTTTCAAAAAAAATGTTGCTCAGAGACTTTTGACTATTTGCATCCATTTAATTTTAATAATACATGTACTGGATTTTAGTGCTAGCAATGAAACATGATTTATTTTCTATTATTTATTGCTATTTATTTAGGATTTTGTTAATGGTCTCTGTAGTTGCAAGCAGCTCTAAGCCAGCCTAGTGAGTCATTTCCTTTACACTGACACCCACTGAAATGGCTCCCTTGCTGAAAATTCACTGAAGTAACCAGACAAGCAGTATCGCGAGAGGTCATAGCTCATTATTTCCCATTTACTGAAGTATGTGAATGTTTCCTGGACAGAATAAAATCAAAAGAAACCTAGGCCTAGGGGGGTCAAGGACACAAGAGAGAATTAATTTTATTCACATGAATTGATGCAAAATTTATTTGTAAAAGTAGGTTTAGTTCCCATCGCAGACAGAAATGGGGCGATGAAAATGTTCTTATTAACGCTCCCTATCTACACAAGCCCTGGTGTCAGGCTTGCCTACGTATTTGGAGATAAAGTATTAAAACCGTGATAATACACTGACTCTTGTAGAGAAAGCAGAACCATAATTGACTTAATATTTAGAAGCTGCTAAACTAAATAGACATTATTAGTTCTTGGCATTTGTCTGATAACTTGTTCATTTACTCATCGTGGTCATCTGAGGCCTCAGTTTTCTCCCTCAGTGCTTAGAAGGCATATAACTGGATCAAGGAGAATTTTTTATTTCTGGAACATTCAAGTGGAGGTTGTAGCTGTATTTTGTTAGTAAGAAATCAAATGCTTACAATGTACAAAGTGTAAAGGCATGCATGTAAATGCTGGAGATCAAAGAGTTAGTCTTCTATGGGGATTATCTAATGTTACTACTTTCTTCTTCACTTATTATTATGGCATCACTCAGAATATAGTGGGATTTCTTGTCATATTTGTTGATATACTGGAAAATACTTGAACTTCCTCCAAGTCTGCAGATCTGTCTGCCAGGATGGATTTCTGCAGAACCCGGAGGGGCAGCTTTGGGAACATCACTGTGGTTTTTCACTAGACTAAGATACATTCAATAAAGAAACAAGCAAACCAAGCAAGCAACCAACCAACCTTGGGATAAGTGAGGTTCCAGATACCGGCCTAAAAAAAGAAAATCCTGCCCTCACACACTTCCTCTCCTAGATAGCATTGTGCTGCCATGTTCTGCCTGTCCCTGCAGACCATGCCTCATCTTTCTTTGTCACACGCCCAGCTTTGTGGCTTTCCAGGCCAACAAACAAACCAGCATAATGAGAACAGAGGAAAGAGTTACTTTAGACATTAAATGGTTTCTGTGGTAATTTATGATTTCTTATCTTTTTAAGAAACCCCGGTGGTTAAAAAAAAAACAGGTAAAATTGCATTTTTAAAACAGATACTGCACATTCCTTACCAATACTGGGGGAAGGGGAAAGTGAGATTTGGCTGCTTTAGCATGTTTGCTGCTCAGCATCCAGAGGGGAGGTACGTGGTTGCCTCGCTGCCTGCAGTGGCCGAGTGACCACAGGGCTGAGAGGCAGCTCCAGAATTAGCGGCAGGTAGTTCGGCATGTCTTTAGCAATCACATTGCCTGCACAACCTCCTGTCACATGGCTTCCACACCCACTCCCTGTCACAGTTTCACTTCTTAAATAAAAAGAAACTGACAGCAATAAGGAATTAAAAAGGTCTCTGTCGGAAGAAAGAAATGCATGCAACTGTCCTGGAAGGCAACCAGTCTGGGTATGAGTAGTTTAGGAGAGAATTCAAACTTGTCTTGTCTCTTAAATACCTGAGTAAATTAATTTGCTTCACTGAAGCTGTTTTTATGATTAAACAGGTGTTTATCTCCCATTCACTTTCTGCAGAAAAGGCAGACAGAAAGGAAGCCTTGTGGCTTTTCAACCTGTTGAGTAGAGGCTTTTCGTGCCTTATTACATTCTTCACATTGGGGTAAATAATCCCCAGTAAGTGGTGGGGAACCCCACATATTATTTATGAGGTGAACCTCATAAAGCTTGAATTTCTGATTCTTTTCCCGTAAACACAGAAGAGTATAGCTGCTTGGCTGAAAGTCCTATCTTTTATTGTTAGGTACATTTGCTTTTGTCAACAATGCTACAGCATTTCTCATGCAACCTTGTCTGCTGACCTACAGAACTCCTGAGCAGGGGGGCTCTGCAGTCAGCTTCTTTTCAGGCATCTGTCTTTACATGGGAGGCCTGAAACTACTTGCTACCAGAGAAACCATCTTGGATCACTGCCATCCTTCATTACAGGATTCTTTTAGAAGGTAGTGATGGGCTCCCCACCTCATTGATGGTTTTAATGGAGTATATGAAGTGTTCAGGTTCACACCACTGTGTTTTACAGTATTTTGTGGAAGCTTGTTTAGAAATATTCTGGTCATGATCATTTTCTAGCATCCTGCTATTTAGAGGAAGCAGAATAGACTATGCTTGACTAACTACAGTCTCATTCATTTTGGGGCAGAAGGGCAGGTTCTACATCATTGTGCAGCCCTTTTTTTACTGATCTATTGGGGGGAAAAAATGAAATAATTAATACTTAATTGCATCAAATGGGCCCAAAATTTGCTCTGAATTGCATGCACGTAACTCACTGGCAATTGTACTTGCATTACCTGAAGGCATTTAGATTGCTTCATGAGATTCCCTTTCCTTTAGCCAAATACATAATACTTCTCCTCTGAGATCTGAACTGTTTTATTTAGTAATTAAGGTAGTTTGTGCAACATCTTAAAGATGCAAAGGGCAGATACATCAACTCCAAATCCAAGGACTAACTCAATGGCTCTTAAAGCCTTCGCGTTAGCAAATTCTCTGAAGACAGAAAATTCTCTTGAAGGCATATGCCTCTACATTTGGATTTGGCCCATTTTAAACCAGTATCAGAGACTTAATGAAAATAAACACTCCTAAATCTAATGGACATTTAATAACATCCTCTCATTATGTAGTTTTACTACTTTCTTTTTAATTTCCTTCACATATTTTAGAGCTGACTCTCTCATGTTACTCACAGCCCTTTGGTCACTGCAGGTTTGATTTTGTCCTACAGAAGATCTGTGAATGTGTGTACAAATTTGAAATAAAGTTAACTTTGTGTTGATGCTTGCCAAAGAGAATCCTCAAAAGATGCACAGCAAAGCTTTTGACAAATTTTAAGATTTTGGAAATCTTACAGCAATCCTGAGCTGTATGGCTTGAAGATGATAGTTTCATCAAAAAGTTCCCCAAATACAACTGAGCAGGGAACTAGAGAAATAGAAATAGAAATTCAAGTTCACACATTTTGCATTTAATATTATTCTTGCCCTAGGTCCTACACATATCAGTGAAAGAGGCCTGATCTATCTGCACATATAGTATAAAACTAGATAGCAAATTTTTAGGAATGACATGTTGGAAAATTTCTAGTGGATGAGTGTCACTTGTTTTACAACACAATATATTTTGCCTTTTGCTGTCTTCCTTCAAATCTCCCCATTCATATCTCTGAACGCTCAGTTTTGGCTGCTCTTGTATGCCAGAGATGAATGGGGGGCATGTTTCCTTAGCAAAGTACTGTCATCCACACTCCTGGCTCCTTCTGCTCTTTGATTTCTTGTGTTGTGTTTGATACCTCTAGTGGCAATATGGAGCATTGGGAGAGCACATAATTGTCTCCATCCTCTTTTGGAGACTAGTTAAGATTTCCCCTGCATTCTTAGTTGGGTTGCTGGTTTTCTTCTTGCTGGAAATGACTGTAAGATTTTAACTGGGCTAGGCTAATAAGTGATTTTTGAGATCTGTTCCAGAATTCAAACAAAAATTTGTCTGCTTTTGGGGAAACAAATAATTAAAACTGCCAGATGAACCTGAGATAAAACATTTCATTTCATTTTGAATTGTTTAACTCCTTTTAAAAGACAAATGTCAAAGTAAAAAGCTATTTTGAAAATGAATAATCAACAGTTTTAGACACAAAAATTTCTTTCTGATCTTTCTAAGCAAACCTATTTGTTTCCCTACTGAAGTGCATTCTGCAGTTTGCTATTTACTGAGAACATCTTTTTCCGCCATTTTACCCAGCCAACAACAATCTTAGCAAAGACAAGGGCTAGCAAAGGGCTAGAATAAAAAAGTTTGCTCTGCAATTAAATTTCCCACAAGTTATATAAAGTAAGTAAACTTTACCAGTTTAGGTACAAGAAGAAAAGTAAGCAGTTTCCATGTTGTAACTGTTAGCTCCTGCTCTCTGGGCCTGACAAATGCAAACCAGGGCCAACATCTTTGCTCTTGGACCCAAGGATAATTTATCAATCTCTTCCAATATCCAGGCTTGTTATCTAGGCTTTCCAAAACAATTTTCACTGGCTATGTAGGCACAGAGTAGGGCTTTGGTTTTACTGTTCTCTTTATGAGATAGAACACCAACAATGGGAAAATCATTCTGGGAGGAGCAAAGATGGCTATCTTTCAGAGGTTTAAACCTATTCTAATTCAGGTATTAACCCTCACATTGGCTGCTTTGATATAGATGTGGAGTGAGAACTTGTTTAAAAAGATCTCCAATTATAGTTCAGATTAAAATGTTGGCTGCAGGTTATGGAACTTCTGTGTACCCTTGCTCTGGGGACACCAACTACTGAGAGAAGTGGGACACAGAGTACAGAGCAAGAATTCCTGTAATCATTCCAGCTTAATCCACTTCTCCACATGAATTGGCACCCATCTTCTTTTCTTGTTTGTTCCGACACAGTGGGCTGCTCAGTAAGGTCTTTGAGATATACATGTGGCACTATTGGTAATATATACATTGCTCAATGGATAGAATTTGTAATAGCGTGTTTGTGGTTTGCGTATGTGTACATGTAAGAGGCTATTTCCTGTCTTCCAGTCTCCGTTCCATCTCCCACAGTCCCTGTATCTACGAAAAAGTGGATGTTTTGGATTGTTTTTAATTATTCTAACCTTTCTTGCAACTTTTTCTTAAAAAATAACATTATTTTGGCTCTATTTTCTATCGTAGAAAAATTTTAAGTTTTTTTATGAGAGTGCCTTAACTGCGGGTACTTAATTGAAGCTTGCAAAATAGTCAAATAAAAAAGTTTGCCTCTTTCCAGCTGTCACAGTTGTTTAAGCCTGTTTGGTACCATATCAGGAGTACTAAAAATTTAACTGTACTGAACAGTAAATGAAATGGTTTAGTAAACTGTGTCTACAAGATTGTAAGTAAAGATCTCTTCCCTAATTAGCCAGTAATACATTATTTGGATCAGCTAAAATAAATAGGCAGTTGCTGCTACTGCCATAAAATGCATTTCTAAAAGTCACAGAAAAAGAGGGCAACTACTAGGACCTTGTCTGTCCGGGTTGTTCATGACTGTTCATGCTGTAATGTTGTCAAATTGCACCACTGCGAGGTATTTGCTGTACACCAAGTAGGCATGAATCTATGTTTAACACAAATGATACTTTTTATGTCCTGAGTGAAATACGACTGAGTTTATTTGACCAAAGAAAGGGATAAGTAATAAATAGGTGTCATGTAACTGTTTTGTAGCACTATTTTGTGTATCACAGATGAGCTCTTTTCTGTGGGGTGTGGTTTCCAGGATCATCTGTTTAACTGTCAGCTTCAACTCTTCAAAAGAATTGTTCTCTGAAAAATCTGAATATATCAGAGTTTTTTTGATAATATGAAATTTTTACTAGAATGCAGCTATAGATAGTTCATAACCTGTTTATTCCTTCTGAATACTGAGAAAATGAAAATTAAATAATTTATCTTTAAAATCTAAAATATATGCATGTATAGTAAAATAAACTACTTAAACTTTGATAGAATTAGACGTTTACACTTAAAACACTACAAAAAGAGGCTTACACTGTGTGGCATGAGTACGAAATAGGACATATGTTTTAAAATGGCTGAAGTTTAATATTTTAAAAGAAATAAACTTTGGTCCTTTTTCCTCAAGAAATAGCTGTGGATTTTTTTTTTTTTTTACAACTTTTGAACAAATAACAAGACAGCTAGAGATAATAAACTATTAAATATAAAGTCTTTTAGTTAAAATGTACCGGACATGGAATGTGAATTTGATGGAAAGCTGAAAATTGAAGCATGAAAAAATGAGGAAATAGTTGATTTCAGAAAATGCCATGTTCATTTTCATGGAATTTGAGTGGCCCTTCCCAGGTTTTACTTACTTGATGTGAGATTATTTTCAGGACTAATTACATGGGGAAGAAAGACAAAAGCAGAAGGTTGAAAGTGATTATTTTGTAGGAACAGTGGGTGTCTGCTGGGTGAGTGATTACGGTAAGTTATCAGTAACTTTGGCCAAGGAATAATAGCATCCTGAAGGCATCTATTCCACACAACTAAACCTGTAATTTTGAAAGAAAATGTAATGCATGCATTTTTGAAAGAAATGTAAATGCAGGTTTGATTTTGTGTTGTGATATAGTCCCAAGGTGCTCCGCTGAACTTGTCTCCCAGAAGGGCAGAAAACAGCCCAGATCCACAGGATGGACTAGGAAGGGTGTCCTACTTCTGTAGTGCCAACTGGCCACCCACCATCTACTGGTGTCCCTTCTCTACCTTCTCACGTACATCAAAGCGTACATCAAGGAACTGGTGAACTCAGGCTGCAGGTTAACATTACTATTAAATCCCTTGCAGATGCTGAAACTCCCAGAAAGCATCTTATACATTGAATACTCGCTGTCTTCTCCAGCTGAGGATCTACACTCAGCTACTTGTGCATTTGTTACTCTTCTATGAACTCAGAACGTGTATGATGCCCATTATGTTGTCTTCAACATGTAAGAGCCTCCAAGAACAGAGACTTTTTGAAAAGTATATTCTCAACAAGGCAACCTACTGTGAGCACATCACATCTGTCCTCTGATGATTTCACTGGCTTCCCGTTAGATTTTGAATCAGATTCGGGGCGCTGTTGCTTATATTCAGCATACTTTATTGCCTCGTATGCCAATGAAGGCTTACTTCATTGCCTTGTCCAGGATATGTAAAAGATGTGGAAAGCATTTGTTGCTCACTTCTCTGAAAAATGGAGCACTCTTATGTTAAGAGGAAATCTTATCCCTATGGAGACAATAACTCTCGCCAGGACTGATCTCACACTGGAATGAACTCTGGAAATTTTAAAAATCCCCACAGACTTCACTGCCTTCTGCTCCAGTTGCAAGGCACTGTTCTTTGACCCCATCCTCTCTAATGTAAATATTTAACAATATACATATGTCAAAAGCAACAGCAACCACAACTATGAAACTACCAAACAAAGCGGAAGCTTTTCCCCTGGGGAGAGGGTGAGAGGACACACAGTATTAGTGATGGCACTTCTTGTACGACTCTAGGTGTTTCTCCATACATAGCAAGACAGTACCGAGTGTGCCATAGGAACCTCTGTAGAATAATACAGCAGCTTTCGGTTGCCTTTGGGAGAAGGTCTACTCCTGAAGCCAGCTGCCAGCCAGACTCCTTTGCATTTGAATGAGCAGTGGAGATGGTACAGGGAGATCTGAAGCTTGTGTTTGTGTAACCAAGATTACCTTGGATCTCACAGCAATCTAACCATGTGGATATCACATATTTACTTCAGCTTTACACTTGAGGTAGTAAGACTTGTGTTTTAGCTAGTATGCCATGCCATTCCATGCTAGTGGCAGAATTTCAGGTATCCTAGTGTAGTACTCAGAGAGTGTGATATTTTTTTTCTGTTGCTACCTCATCAGAGGCTAGTGGTCAAGTTGGTAGCCTGATCCAGGCTTTTCCAAGCAGTATTTCAAGACTGAGAGGAACAAGTTTAAGTATTTTCTCAAGTAAATAAGCAAAAGTATTAAATCTTGGTAATAAGAATTTGACAACAAAAGCTTTTTATTTCTGCCTTGGAATACAACACCATTACTTCTTTCTCTCCTTCCTGCTCCTTCGATTTTCCAGGTACCACTCAAATTGCCCATAAATCTTGGACTCTTAATTTAGAAAACAATCTCTCAATCTCTACCACCTCCTAAAAAATACTCCTGAAAAATGGTAACTATTTTAAACACCACATTATGGGTTTTGTTCAGCTTTCAGTGCTTGTGCTACTGAAAGACCATTGGAAAAAAGGGAAAATGAAAGTAATGAAAATAAAAATCTTAACTGTGTTTAGATTTCTCACAACACATTAAATAGAAAACACGTATCATGTTACACCATTAGGTTAGCTGCAATCTGCCAATTCCACTGAAGTGCTACCACCTACCTACACACTTTTGTCCAGTGTTTGTGAAAGGTTATACCTGGCAATAAAACCCATGGCATTTATGAAATAGCACATATGCACATGCAATACCTGAGGTATATGCCATAACCTTGTGATCATGCCTTTAGTTGTATTTACAGGAACACAGAGGCCTCACTATGGCTTCTAATGCTCCCTGTTGTAGTAAGTATATATACATATAACCAAGACAATCATAATAACTAGGAGTTTATCTAATTAATGTGTGGCTTGTGTCCCACATTTGTGATAGATATTTCAGGGGAAAAAAACCCAACAAAAACCCCCACTTGTCCCCACTTCTATCCTCCACTTCCAAAACACCTCCCTATCATTACAGGCAATTTTTGGAGGCAAATAATTATATCCTTCCATCCATGACTTGTGTTCCTACCTGAGAGGAAAAATGTACATAGCTAGGTCTCAAGCAGTTCAATGAAAAGTTAAATGGAGAAGCCTTTGTCTGAAGCTGTCTGTTTGAAAAGCACCCCTGGCCCCAGCACCCTTGGCTGCCTGGCAGAAAGCGCAAGGGGGTTGTGTCAATCCTCTTCTCTCCCCAAAGAATTATACAGGGTGCAGAAGTACACTTCTGTAGCGCTACTACAGAAGCACAAAACTATGTTTTTCTTGTGCCAGTTACATTCTTATCATGGTGCAATTCTTGTAAGTGGCAATAGTTTATTTTAATGTTGGGGTTGGTTTTTTTTCCTTTTGTGAGTATTTGAGATAAAAATTGAGCTAAGTATGCTATTACTGATTCAGTGGGCATATTTTTAGGAATGACCACTCTACCTGTGCTCAATATGGCTGAAGAGAATAGCTGGTGCTCTGGTAACATTATCATGCTTTAAAAATTCAAAGGGAGACCCCATCAGAAACACTACTCCTTATTCACTTGTGCTCCCTAATGGCAACTTTAAATTCTGTCTTCTCTGTTGTCTTTGCTAAAGACACATGACTTTGTGCCTTTGCTGTCAAAGCAGCGTGTGTTGTGCCAGTGAAATGCAGTCAGTGCCTAATGTGCATTTACAGAACTTTCAAAGACTGTTATATATACATTTCTCTTCTCTTTTTTGTGGAGGATATGTGATTTCTTCTATCAGTGCAGCAGCTTGTGATGTGATAGTACAATGAAACATGAGGCCAGTGCAGCCAGAACCTTTTTTCTTCATATTGTGTTAGGGGTATGAGCCTTCTTTGATGTTGGTAAAGTTAATAACACTTAGAGATATAAAAATCAAGTCAGTACTCACTGACTAAGAAAGTAGTACCAAAATCCCTTGCTAGCCTAGGTTTTTACCAACTTTTCTATTTCTATAAAAGAAAAAGCTTTTAGAAAGTGAGACATACGTCCTTTGTTTGTACAAATTCTGAGACAATATGTGGAAAAGAAGACCATATGTTCACTCCAAACTTAAACCATCTTTTGGTCATTTTATAGCACACAGAAAGGTGCCTTGCAGGGAAAATCACTACAGCCGGAATCCCTCTAATCTCTCCCACAGAACTCACAGCAAATCCAAACTGAAAATTAATTGAGATTGGGGAAGAAAAGCTAACGCCTTCTCCCTTCTCAGTGGGCATTATTTTTACTTTGACATATATCTGCATTTTTTTAGTCAGAAGAGCACAAGGAGAATTCTTAGGAAAAAAGAGTGCTCGCTGAACATTGCCACAAAGTTCAGCCTATAGGCTAGACAAGAAATAACAGTGTAGTTATTTTGCCTTTTTTACACCTGTCCATGATTTTTTTCAAACATGCTTTTAGTTTCCTAAGTATAAGCACTGCTCAAAATCTGGTGACAAAATAAATCTTTGGCTGTTCAGTTTTAGCCATTACATAACAGAAATGTTGTAGTTTGTTTTGATTATAGGTAGACTACATGATATTTTTTTCTGTTCTTTTATTTTAGGACTAACTCCTAGAATAAATTGACACAAAATTTCAAAGTTGGCTTTCACTAAGTCTTTGCTAGTATTTTCTTGTTATGTTCTATATCATTTTGGGTAGTGATGGTGATTACTATTATGTATCATGTAATTTATAATGTATCATACAATCTATTTGCTGCATCACTTGCAGAGATTGAAACAGAGGGGCACAAAAATGCTTCACTGCTGCTGTAACACATAGTCCTGAGTATATTCCTGTTGCATCATCTTTATCTTTCCCTAACAGAACATGATTCTAAAGTGGCCAAATATGCAACAAACAGTACTTAGAAAGAGCTAGTCATAAATTGATATGTGTCAAAATATGTATTGAAGAGGTTCTTGATTAATTAAAGACTCTTTATTTTCTAAGCTGAGCCTTGAGACCCAGTTTCCTTCCTATCCATACTTAATAAATTAAGGCTTCTGCTTAGTTTCAGGTATAAAGTTTGAGCTTCAGTGTAATATCCATCCCTTAGGTCAGTCTAGAGTATCCAAAGACAGCAACGTGAATGCATAAAACTGGACAAGGGAACTTGCTGGATTAGACTGCTCTTCTGCCTGGCACCCTAAATTCAATAAAGACCTAGCCTGAGGGAGTGTCAGAAAAATCCTGAGAAGAGACTTATGACTTTATCTTGCCTTTTGCATTCATAGTTGCTTATGATTTTCAAGGATACCTGTAGCATGTGCCTTCACAGAATCTGCTGGGGTTTTTAAAGTACAGCCCTATCCAGAACAGGACTATACCTGCTGGTATCACACCTTAATTTATGTGTGGTGTTTAATAAGGAGATAGCAAAGTCAATGACTGAAACGCAACCATGAGTATAATAAGGTCTCTTAACACCTTTCAGCTGTCTGTCTCATGTTCTTTTAAGAGGATGAGGATTAAAATAACAGGAGTAAGGTAAAAGAGGCCTGTTCATAACATGTACCAGCACAGCTAAGTGGGGACTAACATACCATGCATTTATTATATTGTATAATAGCTGTCCTTCAAAAGTCAGCATTGCCATGTATTTCTCCGTCTTTTATCCAGAGGGCAACATAACTCTCTGTAACTGGGAAATGCTAAGCTTTTAAAACACCTAAGAATG
The DNA here is from genome assembly GCA_031468815.1 of Morus bassanus. Classification (NCBI taxonomy): domain Eukaryota; kingdom Metazoa; phylum Chordata; class Aves; order Suliformes; family Sulidae; genus Morus; species Morus bassanus. Next base: position 67,799,251 of record CM062570.1, read on the forward strand.
AGGAGACATATTACCATGATATCATATGATGAATGGAAGATGTGATGCATCCCTCTTACTGCATCTTACTGGCAATATTATAGATTAACATATGCTAGCAAATTAGATGATAGTCTTAAAGGACAGCATTCTGAATGTTGCATTTGTATCCTGGACATTTCTATGAAGTATGTCTAGTATATAAATACCAGTTTGCTCTGACAAACACAAATGTAAAATTGCTAAAGAAACCGTAATTTACATGGTTATTTTGGCTCAGTATCTGAGAAATAGGCCAATTCAGATTAGTTTCCTTGCAACCTCTATTTTAATGTCTGTACCTCTTTTCTAAAGGCCAGCTCTACTCATGTAAATGCCCCATGATCTGAATTGCATGCAGTAATCTTGAGGGGAGAATATGTATTTGGCACCATTTTCAATGATCAAGACACTTTACATGACATTCTTGTTTAAATGGCATGAAAATCAGAGTTAAGTGCTGTGTAAATGAGGGCAGAATAGAGCCCTTTGTATCTCATTTTCTAACTGCCATGGGATCATCTGGAGGTATAACTGCATAAATCCCCCTAGGATATGTCTCCAATTCTCTCCCTTAACATGCTGTTCCCTGATCACATTGGAAATCCACTCAATTTAGATTTAATCTCAGCAAAATCTACCTAGGACTTACTTTCTAAATTTGCAATACTATCTTTTTGGCACTTTTTTGCTTGGGCTATTATGTTCAGCTGCATTTTTGCTTAGACATCCTCAAACCTGCTTCGCTGTGGGGGCATCACTGTGTGTCAGGAGAGTAGGGGTCTCTAAAAATTAGAGATGAAACTGTTGGCTCAGCCCCCAGTATGGTAGCATACTGCTTCCTCTGCCACTGACTGCTGAACGGTGTTGGGATTGTACCTTCTCCCCGCCTTACTTTGCTTATCTAAAATATGGCCATAATGTTTTCCAAACATTTTTCACTTTCTAGTCTTTCCAAATTAAGGCTCTGCATTGCATAAGGCAAAAGTACAACCATTCTCCCCACCCAAAAAGGAAGCTCCGAGCTGGTAATGAATGAGTATATCAAATTTACAAGTAAAAAATAAATGGCAAATTGCATGTGGAGAAATTGAAAGAGACACAGAGACAGATGGATTGATATAAATTCAGCTTTTAAAGTGTTGGTTGTTTTTTTTTTTTTTAAATTAAATAATTATAAGCAGTAACCAGCTGTAGTATTATTCTTCACTGTGTAATCTGCACAGTGAAATGTAAACAGGGGGTCAGGCTCTCCTGTGGCCATATGACCCTCTCAGCAGGAAAAGGGGGCACGGAGAGAGGCTGTGCACAGAGAAGCGTACAAGGATATTCATGAGCTGGGAACTTTTGCAGCAAAAAATAGCTTTCCTGCATAGTCAATGGCGCATAGCGTTCTGTTTAAAAACCCTTATTAAATTAAGAGGAGCTTTCTGCATCCACCAGCCTTTGCTGCTGCTGCTGTGTGTACTTCCATAATGTTGTTGAGAATACTGGGGCTTAATATCATCTTGAAGGTTTAGAAAAATGCAATAACATTCAGATACAACTTGATTACTGACGGAACAGAGATACAGAACATGAAAACTGATATGCCTGGGGAATCTAGCTCTTCTGAATCGCTTTGTTCCCTAAAAAAAATCTTTCTTAAAAAATAAATGTCTATCTGTATGTATATATGCATTCCTTTGTCAACACAGGAAGATGGAGGGATTGGCAGCGAGGCATTCTTCAGTATGTTAATTATCTAATGTTTTCTGTTCTTTAAAATTCTCTTCTTTTTCCTCCTTTTTTTTTTTTCAGATTAAAAAGCTGAGCCCATCTCTTGCACTATGATCATAGTTCTCACGCTGTGTTTTTAATACAGCATATTTTTTAATTCACAAGCATACTCTTTCTGTCATTGCTGTAGTCACTATAGCTCTGACTACCTTTTTGCTGAGGTTCAAACATCTTTTCCCTGCAGTATTTTTATGACATAACAAACCTTTATTTATTTCTTCATTTATTATTTTAAAACCCAATATAGTTTTCCACCCGAAATACCCGTTTTTACATAACCTTGAGATGCCTATTCATTCCTTCTCAGGAGGAGTTCAGGGGAAAGGTGCAGCGCCCCTCTAAATCACAAATGAAATGAGTTTGTTGGCTTGAATAGTATTTCTCCTTTCAACCCTCCACACATTTCAGTGCATTCCATTAGTCATTGTTCAAATGAGGCTGTTCTCCGACCCCAGAGGCAGGGGAGGAGGGAGTTTGGGGTTTAAATGAGTTTGCCGATCAGTACAGAGAGGCACATTGTTTCTCATCTTATATTTTGCATGTTCTGTTTACAGAAAATAACCCTGGTTCCCAGTACCAAAATGTTTCAGGTTTTGAGCATACTGTATGTTTGATGCAGCTAATTTAAATAAATGACTTTCACATTTAAGCAATTAAACCTATAATTAGCACTGTTTGAATGAACTAATCAGCTAATACCCTATGACACACAGTTCTTTTTTTCCTCTAAATATTTTTAAAGGGAAAGGAGAGAGATTTATGAAAAATTATAGGTGATGCAGTAAAAAAATATGCTTTGATTCATGGAAATTACAAAACAACACTACAAACTATTTAGACCGATGTTCTCCTTTTGCCTTCCAGGGAATGTGGAATTATGCACACTCATTTCCTCTGAATTCAAGGGAGAAGACTGCAATAAACAAAGTAGCGAATCTTCTTTAAAATAAGGCAAACTTCTACCACTGTTGTGTGTTTTTAAAAATACCCAAATGCACTTTTAGAGATACTATGTACTCACTGTATTTTAAAACGTGTGCATACACCTAATCCAGTGGTAGGCGAGCTGCGTAAGCCATACCCTTGGGAGATTCCCTCTGACTGGCAGAATGTTAGCCACTCTCAATAAGATGGAAATTTATTAGGAGGAAATTATCCTGGTGTCCTCTGAAAAACAGCATTTCTGATAAAAATCTTGTTCTCTGACAGCAGTCTAACAAGATACATTTGTTAGCTGGTTTTGTTCCTTGGACTCATCTGTTAATTTTAATTCTTCTGTTGCACTGCTGTGTATTTACGTTCTGAGGCAGACATGATCTATGTGTGCTCAGTGGAGATTGAGATGTTGGGGGTGAGAGGGCACAGAAGTTTAGGAGAGAGCTAGTCTTTTTTTTTTCTTTTCCTCTCGTTAAAGTAAAGTGGAAAAAATGTCCTTAGATTTTTATTAAAGCTTGAATTTGTTCATAAATGTTGTGCCTTTTTGAATCTATGTTACTACAGATTTCTATTGCTACAGAAATATGTATAATTTATTACATAAATTCAGCTCTGTTGTCCCTAAATGTCACAGTACTGCACATAGGCCATACAAGTCACGCCACATACTAGCATTTACTTTTTTTTCCCCCCCTAGAACACTGTTAAATATTTTCAAATGCTGAAAACAACTTGAACACCCTCAAGTTGTTCACCTCTGCCTATCCTCACTGCAGCTCCACTAAGGATGGGATTCAGGACCTTGCTCTCCAGCTTAATTTTTCCTTGAGTTTCTGCCTCATGTGGGGCTCAGGCTGGAAGTTTTTCAAAGAAGGAATGTGCATTTTTAATGAATGAAGCTGGCATTGGGAACCCTCCCCCCAGCATTATGACTTGCCAAAGTTAGTAGGTACGTAGTGCTCTGCTCTTGCAGAGCAGGAAGGACAGCAGGAAGATGGCAGATGGTCTTTTGTGGTTCTGTGGCTCACCAAAACTTAAATAAGTGAACTGGTTTCTATTCCTGTGTGATAACTAGCTTCTGAAAGTGCTTTTTCATCTGTCAAGCTTAAGATAAGAGCTAGTTTCTTTTTGTCAAACATTTTGGGGAGAGTAAGAAGAAAGAAGGGTTACAAGGCAGTGCTGCCTTATCAAAACTTTTTTAAATAGGATTGGATTCACCCTTGCTTTTGATGGAAGGTCTCAGTTCAACAAGGAATTTCTTTTTTAAGTAAGAGAAAGAGATAGTACCACCCTATGCAACCAATACTGTGGTGCAGGGAATGTTCAGAGATCTCGGTTTGAACCATCAAGTTCAGAGTAGAAACTTGCACCTTAAGGCTTTTACACTTAGGCAAAGGATTTGTCTACCCAGTCACTTCCCATGGTGATAGTCTTTCTACCTAATGCTTTCAAATGTTTCCTCCAACCTGGACTGGGGAACAAAATTATTTTTGTGAAGCTTTAATAGATAGGAAAATAATTTCTTCCTTGGCTCTAATTCTGAAATTCAGGGCATAGGTGTCTGAAGCACTGATAGTTCTCACCGTTGATGAAATGTGAAGGAGTGGCAGATGATCAACAGCTCAGGGAAAACAAACCCGAGGTATTTGAAGTTGGGCATCTAATCACTGAGGTACCCCAAACTTGAGGAATTCACAAATTTTAGCCTTAATCGTGCTATGCTTCAGAGCCCATATGCAAAATGGAAGCACTTATGCCCTATAATCTAACAGGGGAACTCATCAGTGATTTCTTATTTAGTGCAGCTTTTGGATAAAGTATAGTGAGTATTGTATGATGAGGCTGGCAAGGTTCATGCATGGGCTGAGAGATACCTAGTTATGAATATGCTCTCTTGAGAACTTTCCCCTACAGGAAGAAACTCTTGATTACTGATATTCAGCAACAGTAGAAAGGAGGTGGCCCTGCAGGCCACCCCAGGGGGACGTGGTCAGTCTTGCAAAGGTGCCCTGGAAATCTAAGCTATGATCCCGTCCATGTTTCTCTCAGGATGCAGATCAGCTGGATCTTTTCTTTTCTGCATCTGCCACACTTTTCAAGGCCTGCTAGGGAAATGACTCTAGCTGTAATTTTACAGATCTGGTTTGGAACAAAGTGTTTTTGCTACAAGGAAGCTCATTATTTCTAGAGCAGAATGAAAATGGAAAGACTTCAAAATTATTTTAATATATTTTTTCTATGTAATAATCTCTGTATGATATAAAATGATGGTTTTTCTTATTAAGTATTGACAGCCATTACCTCTGAATGCAATTCTTTAAATACCAGGAAATATCCAGTTAAAGCAGCTTCTGTAACATACCTAACTCCTACACAGCACACTAGCCTATCACTTTGTTAGGGTCTACACCTCTCCAGTGCTGTTAGCACAGTCGACCTCATGCAGCAAAAATTATATCTGCAAAAAAGTTTCTAATTACTATCCTGGTAGGTTCAAAGTTTCAAATCCTACTTTGAAAAGTAGAAATGCTATTTTCAAAACTATTCTGCTTGTTTTTCTATTCATTGTTTCCATGGCAGAGCTGAAAAACTATTACAGCTGTGTTTTGGGTGGTCTATTGTATACCACTGTTGGTTTTGATTATTACGTTCAACACTCTCTTGGTATGTGTTTCACTGTCCCACTGTCTCCACACAAATAAGGAGTGGTGCTGCCTCCACCCTGTGTTTATACAATTGCTCTGTGGTTAACTAACTTTTTTGCCCTCTTCTGCTTACGGGGTTCACATGTCCATACACTGGTCCCTAGGAGTGTGCCCTAAACACCAGGTTATAGCTTAGTATTTAAGAGGGCATCACTCTGCCTTTCCTTCAGGAAAAGTCCTGGAACCAAATGTAAAACATAGCAGAAGGAGCATGATTCAATATCCAAGTGATAGGGACAGCTGGCTGAGATGAGAACACCAGGTTTCTGCTGGTTTGACTCAGTGTTTTATGTTGGACCATCATCAGATAAAAAAACCCCAAAACCCAAGGAGTATAGAAAGATAGATATAGGCTAAGGTATTGCTGACCTGATTTTTAAACATGCTTTTATAAAGACCTTCTGCTCTGTGTAATGGAGACTAACTTTCAATAACACGTGTTTAAATATCTGCATTTGGACATTGCTCCAGAAGATGTGATTTATTAAAGGTTCATAAGTCTCAGAACAGAATTATGAGTAGTTAAAATACAGACTGCTGTCTGTAAGATGCATACATCGTTTGCTGCAGAAGACAGGAAAACAAAAGTGCTTCCTTGGACCCAGTATTGTAAAAATAACTGATTGTGGGTGTAAAATGAGCGATTATCTGTATAAAATGGCAGTTGTAAATACAGTGTGTCTAAGCTGACCAGCAGAACACATCCTGTCCTGTACAGCAGCTAGCAAGGATCAGAGTAAACAAAAACTGCATTGTGGCCTGTCTTCTCCCGCTTTGCAGTTATACAGCATTTGACCTTCTGCAGCTGAAGCAGGACCTTGTAGCCTAGCCATGAAACACATCCTTTATAAACCTGGACCTTGAAGTGGGCTTAGGACAGCTGAGACACATGTACCTGGAATCAAAAGTAACGCATGCCTTACAACAGTCAACAGAAAACTTTCTTATGTGATAGATTTTTTTCTTCAACTATGCGGTCTCATGTGGTTTTAATTACTTGATGTAAGCGTTCCTATTTTACTTTGGTTTTCTTTGTCCAGTTTTCACTAAGAACAGGAAATCTGTAAAGGCAGGATTTTTAACTCAAATCATTATTCAAAACTTCAGATGTTTGTCTGAAACTCATCTGAGCTTTCTGCATGTGTGTCTCCAGGTTAGTTCTGGCAACGTTGTTAAATGATCTTTTTTGTATGTAAGATCTTCAATCCTTGATTTAAGACAGAGTCATGGTAAAAGTAAAAACAAAATAAAAATCCACGACATTGTTTGAGCATTATTTTAGGGAACTAAAATTAAGATCAATTCTCAAGGAGGAAAAATGTACAAGATGGAGCCTTTGATATCCTGCAAAAAAAAAAAAACAAACCACTAATCTTTTGTATTCATGAGAAACGGAAGTCTGTAACCTACTTGCTTAACAGTAGAACAGCAGTTGGTTGAGCACCCAAATGGACATAACTCTGGGTTGAATAGGGATGACTACAAGCCACACAGATCATGTTGTGAACACCGTTGCCTCCTCTTTTTCCTCTGACTATATCCAAGTCTTGAATACATATTTCAAGGAACTGTGACCTGAATTCAGATGATTGATCACAGTAGCAGCAGAGTAAACTTTCAGTATATCTTCACACTGACAGTGAACCTGATGTCAAACTTTAACATGCAGCACTTTGCTTTCCTGTAAAATAAAAATATTCTGTCCTAAATCACTGCCTTTTCAAAAACATAAGCAAAACCAAAGAAGCCAACTCTTTTTGACTGACTGCACTGATTTCCATATAACGCCAAGCTTCTTATCTCTCTGATTTCCCATGCACTCCCTCTTATCTTTTCTGATCCCCAATGAAACCCTGGCAGAATATCAGCAGATCTGATGGTTTCTTCTGGGCTGGCTGCCATTACCATATTTTAGGTACTTCAGGGCTTCTGTGGGATTGATGACGCACAATACATCATTGGACTGCTGTGACCAAACAAGGTTTGTGTGCTACAGCTTCCCCTAGCATTTTGCCAGAAGTGCTGAGACCTATCAAGGGGCTGAAGAAAGATGAATAAATGTTGGTGAGGAATGGAGCAACAGTGTTGAAACAGAGTACATGTTGGATAGGAGGAGAGGTCTAAAAACAGTGGCAGGGCAATAGTTAGTAGGTGTCTCAGAAATATCTGAAATTGACAAAAAGATAGAAATATTCTAATTCAGGATAAGATGTAAGGAATGGACTGTTAGGGCAGAATGAAAATTTGGGATTGAATAGAACCGAAGGAAAAGAAAAAGGTGAGTTTGGATTGGGAGAATGATGACTGCAGGGCAGGATGATGGTAAAGAGGAAGCTTCATTAGGATTTAGTAAAATAAGCATCTTTGTATCTATGCTTTTGGCTAAACTGAACTATACTTTCCAGTCTTTGTGAAATACCCTGTCCCTAACTGTGGTCCATCGCTGTACAAGGTTATTAGTGTTAATCGATATAGGACGAGGATTACGTCTACACTGCAGGACAGGTGCATTTCAGGATCCCATCGGTGAGCCTTGCAGTGATGTCCTAACCCTGTGTTGGGGAGACAATGGGGTGTGCTGTCTGCCCCTTTACCTCACCGCCAGCAGCAGAAGACCTGGCTGCATGAACTGCCATGTATGACTTTAGAGACATCACTTTGGAGAGCTGGGCAATCAGTGCCACAAGACACACTGGAGAGTGTATCTGCCCTGATATGCACTGCCAGATTCCACTGATCTGATGCTCTTATGATATGTGTAGGAATGGCAGAATATGATTTGAGCACAATATGCCTATGGAAATGCCATTCTGAAATTAGCAATAAATGATGCCAAGCTGTATGAATGATATATGTTCCCAGTTTCTTACAGGAAACATCATTAACTTAAAATTTAGGTTGTTAAACTTCATTTAGCACCATCATATACTGTAAAAATCTAAGAAATAGCTAGTACAGTCACTCAGCTCACTGTCCCAGTCTCTCGTCTCAGTCTCAGTGAGCACTCTCTTTGAAGAATGGTAGTGGGAGATCCATGAAGAAACCAAATATATGCAAATAAAAATTTTGGAAGAAGAGGCAGAAGGGTCTCTTATTTTGATATTATGGCCTCATTGACACACTCTGAGACTGTAAGGACAAGTGTAATCTATGTGTTTGTAAAAGCTTGCATTTTCCCTAAAGTGGCAGGTGCCTGCTTTTGCTTTAGACAAGAAATGCTTTAAGATTTTTTTTCAGTGTGACTCAATTTGATTATTTTGAATCAAGCAAATTAATGTGAAATTTAATTTTAGAGTTTCTAAATTGGCAAAGATTTAAAGTGTGCCATAGTGAATATATTTACAATGAAGACCTTCTGGGAAGTGTGAAACAGCAGTAAACATACAGAAATTAGTCCGGAGAAGTTTTCAACAAGGGAACTTTATTTTAAAATGATTCCTTTGTACCAGTTAATAAAAATGAAGCTTAAGTATGGAATTCTTAAAAAACCTATTATTAGCTTTGACTTATTTGCAGTCAGATGTGCTCCCTGAAACTACTTAGAAAAGCCTGACCTGCAAAATGGAGGTGCAACTGCAGATCATACACAAACTACCTGCCATCTGCCTTGTAAAGGGAATAGTAGCAGCACGGATACAACCCATGGACATGTCTCCATTAACTTGACTACATATACTGATCATGTTCTTATACTGACACCCGTATCCCATTGTGCTTTTTTCTTACTCCACTAGAAAACTATAAGAGAGCCTAGATACGGCTGGCAAAATTTGGTTTGCCCCATAATGCAAAGAAGTTCATCGAAATGCGAAATGATTACATTTAGATTTTTTTTTAATGGCAAATTTCAGTGTAGGCTTAACTGAAGGCATGTGAACACCTCCTTTGTTTTGATCTCTATGTAGCACATATTACTAACTAGGGTGCGATTATAACGTATGTATATACATGAAATACAAGGGTTGTATGAGGACTTAAGAAAATTTTCAGTGTTCACGCTGTTAATATAAAACAGCCCTGTAATTGTCTTTATTATGTTCATAATTCTTTAGCTGACTAAATGTCCCTTCTCACACACTTTCATTTATCCTTTCCCCCAAATCTTAAGATTTTAAGTTTAAAAATGCAAAAACCTAGAATGTTGTGAGTTAGAATTCTAATGCCTGAACTCAGTCCAAAATTTCATATCACATTAAGGATGAGCTGATTTTAAAATAATTGGCATTGTTGTGCCACCCTTTCTAGCTAAGACATAGGAAAGTTTGACTGCAGGTCCTGTGGTAATTTTACTTGCTTTTTTTTGCTTTTGCAAATTAACACAAATGTCTTGGTGGTTCATTTAAAGCTTTTTATGTTCCCTCCAAAATTTCTATCTTTATTGGATTCACATCTGTAGTTTTATTTAATATGAACCAGATGCTGAAATCAAGGCAATATTTATTAGGACGCTTGCACCGAAGAAGGCTTGCTACAGACAGTGTTGTGCCAGTTCTCTGGGTATAGGCAGAAACAAAGTATCCTGGAGGTTTCTTCTGTTTCTCTAATTAGAAACAAAGCTTTCTAATCAATAATCTTCAAACTTCACAAACAAAGAGATATGGACAAATGTACATAAAATTCCACAAGCTGTTGTACTTCATGCACAAAACATTATTCTGTTGTTAAAACTGTAGGTTGTTAGTTAACACACCAGGATAAATGGGCATGCATGGCTGCAGAATCTGTGCAATAGGATGATGCTGGGAAGACAACAGACAGCAGAGAGCAGAATGGACTCTTAGAATCAAAAATCAAAGCTAGCAATGAGAGCACAAGCGGGGAGATGCAGCTGCTGCCACTGAGCAGCTGGTTGGTGGTGTCCTGTCTCTGTGAGAGGCAACAGCTCCTGATGTGGGCTGAGTTACAAGTCAGAGGGAGCTCAGAGCTGCTGCTTCTCCAGAGGTGTCAGCATCTTTCCATGCTCTCTGCAATATGTGTGTCGGACATGTTTAAGATGCATCTGGTGCGTTTTAAATACTGAATTAGATACGTGGTCACTTTTTTGGTCACTGTTTGGATATAGGCCACTGAGTATCATGACTGGAAGCTATGAAATATAGGAAGAACAGAATCTGTGACATAGAAGATGTAAAGATTTATTCAGTATATATTTTGCTTAGACTCTCTTTTTCTGTGCAAAATCATTATTCACTAAAAGGAGAGGCACAGCCAGTCTTTCGCCCTCATGAGCTGGAACATTTTGCTCTTGCAGCATAATCAGATTTTCCAAGCAAAACTCCTGGTTATTTCAGTCACATTTATGCAGCCGTACAAGGCCTTGGCAAAATTCAAGCACTGCAGAGCATGGTAACATTTCAAAGTATAAAATTTAAATCAATAACATATACTTAAACTTTAAAGGCCAAATTAAAAAAAATATATTGTGTCTACAAAATATGCATACAGGTAACTGATGGCATTTTATATGTATTGAGCGTACAGTCTACAACAGTGTAGGGAATGCCTGCACCAGTGATATCCAGAATCTCAGTGGATCATATTCAGCATGCTTTCATTTCCTGGCAAGTTTTGGCTTGTGTTTTGCAAGTGCAAAGGTTTAAGCTTAAGATCAAATCTTTACAAAGAATGGAGAAATGAGTTAAAAATATGAAATAAAAGACTCTAGAAATATCTGTGTAGGAAATAGTATTTTCCAACACACATTTCTTTCCACTGTTGGTTGGGTCTTGGTGTTAAAATAATTGAATAAATAAAACAGACTGGCACTGCATGTTGTGTAGTAAGGCATAACTGTTGGTTCAAAGCAACGAGGTGAATGCAGTATATGGTGAATGCACCAGCTTTGGTGGAAGCTTGGCTCAGTTATATGATAAAGGCCTAATTACAAGACCCAAACTGCCATCGAATTAATCCCATCTTGGTACCAGGCACAGAATTTCTCTGTGCATCATTCCCTTTCACACCAGTTCTCCTGTCTGTCCATCCCTTGCTCTGCTTAGTATGTATGTCCATGCTGTGCAAGATCCAAATACAAACCTGTAAGCCATCATTTCCTGACGTATAATTACATTTCTGCCACTGACTTCTTCAGTCATTCAGTCCTCCCTTACCTTCCCCACCTGTAAAATGGGGAGAGAGACCCATATGCAGGAAGTTGCACAGTTTTGTTATAGTGTTAATCACCACAGTGTCTCTATGAATGTTTATAAAATGCTTTGAAGATGAAAATTGCCAAAGAAGTGCTAGGGATGATTATTATAAGTTAATGAATAAATTTAAACATGTATTTGATTGCCAGGTAATTCAGAAGGGAATCACCAACCCTTCCCTCTCTTCGAAGAAGAAAAGTTGACAGTCAGCTAGTTGCTAATTAGCACTCAACTGAAATGCCTCCAAAGCTGAGAGCTCCCAGTTGAGTCCTTTAAAAAGTAAGCTTTCAACTAATTGAAATATGCTAAAAGTTGAGCAGTGGGTGAGGTGTGTAACAGGTAAATCGGTATGGTGGAGCTGGGTATGTAGAAGGAATATCAAGCTTTTCCAGGTAGGGACTAGAACTTTTGGGGGAAATGCTAGCCAAAATGAGCACCTTTTTCATATTCACACATCTGTTTCCTTTCTCAGGCCCAGTTTGTAATCTGTCACAGGCAGGCTATGCTGCCATATATTTGTGAGGGCAAGTTAGGAAGGAAGGGTTGCTTAAAGATTGTGTTAAAGTCTGGTGTTGCTTATTTCTTATTAAACTGAGGGGTGGTTATAGTGATTCTTGCTTTGGGCTGAGCTAGACTTAAGAAATTTTAAATAACACATTGCTTAATATGTTAGAGCTGAGTGACTGTGCCACGTGCATTTAATTCATATTCAGCTTGTCTGTAAGAGAAACTAGCGTATCAGAAAGGGCCTCGGACTCTTCAGGTCCTTACCTCTCTGCTGGCCTGTCTGATTCTCACTGGAGGGTCAGTCTCGCAGACCATAGTCTGCTCCTGTAGCCTCCCCCACCACTTCGTTGGATTTTTTTTTTGGCTGTCTGCCAATGCTACAAACCGCAGTACTGTCTTCTCTGCTGCTGAAGGCTGTTTTCTTCCTCAGCTGCTGGGAGATGGCTGCAAGAGGCAAATGACAGGAATTTCATCCCTTTCTTTTCCCTGCTTGACTGCTCTGGATTCACCATCCTCAGTATCAGCTCTTCAAGCTTTCTTCAGGGAAAACACACTCAGCTAAACTCGTTGAGTGCTTTGGGTGAAGAATCTCAGTTGCTCCAAATAGCACTTACCAGCATCAGCCTCCAGTGACAACCCACCCCAAACTTCAGCAGTGTATATGGGGACAGTGGGAAGAAAAAAACATATAGAATGAGAAACTACCAAGGCAGATATTTAGAAATGATTCATGGAAAAGGAACTCTGTACTCTGAAAGGGGCTACAGGTGGGTATGGATGATATGAGGGTATATCGGAGAAATGGAGTGAACAGGGAAACAAGGGGGAGATGGAACAAAACAAGACAAGTGTTCTTGAAGCTGCTGGATTCTGGAAAGCAGCCTTTGTGGTGTCCTCAGAGATGCAGCAAAACCAAGCTATATAAAATCTCTTTGGCGTTTTACTCATCTGGAAGATGATTTGGTTCTGTCAATGGGCAGGTGTTCTTTGGTATCCTGAAGTTATTGCAGCCCAGGGAAGTCCCCCCTAGATGTTAGGGGCTGAATATTTCATACTTGGAACCTCATCCTCTCCTCCCAGCACCTCATGGAGCTGTTTCCTTTGACGAAACTCCTCTCTGCATGGTCACGATGTACTTTGTAGTTACAGTGCCCAGGTGTGATGGCCTCCCATTTATATACTGTCCACTCAGGATGCCACACTGACAGCACAGTGAGGAGCAAGATGAAGCCTCTAGTGCTTAAAGCGTAAGTCCCTCGTGAGCTGAAAAGCCAGACTCTGCAGCTGAGAGCTCCTACAGACCAGTATCCCCTCTGCATTAGGCACAAAGGGAGGACACTTAAAACACACTGAACACTGCCTTAATTGGAGTGATGATGTCAGTCTGTCTGTCTGCTATATCTTGATATGCTTAGAGGGCCCATCACTGTAACACTAAGATATGATTTGCACCACTTTGAGTCTGTCTTATGTTTTCTTCCCCAGCTCTGTCTGCTGCAGGTGCTGTGCCTGTACTGTATGGGTAAAAGAGACAGACTGCTTGGTCAGAGATGGGCAGGCTCCTCAAAGACTGCATTCAACCGAGCAGTCATAAACTTCCAAGACAAAATTTAATATCCATTTTGCTGATGTTGTGTACACTACAGAACTAAAAAATATTTAAAATCCCTTTTGTGTTATCTATTCAGAGGTACTTCTAGCATCACTGGTGAGTGCTGGAGCTGTAACTCTAATTTACTAGCATTAAACAGGTGAAGAGAATTCTTAGAATTGTCATATGTAGTGAATTATCATGATATGTAATTTATGCAAGGTAGGTTTGGGTTTACAAAAAGCCTGAAGCATTTAAAAGATACGAACCCTTCTTCCTGCACTGTAAGCTCTGAAACACAGTAGTTTTGGTGGGCCCCGCTTACAGATTTTTTGAAAACCTTTCTGATAGAAATAATCATGTCATTTATAAATGACAGAAAAGGACAATTATCATGATCAAAAAAAAGCAGTCTACATGGAAAAAGCCTGGAAGTGTATACTGAGTCCAGCAAATATTTTTAACAATGGATTAAACAGATTTATTTAGTTTCCTGTCCACAAATTGTCTGTGAAAGGACAGTGTTTTCCGGAATATGTTTTTTATTTCAATGTATTAATATTTAATGCAAACAAATTACAGCTTCTAGATTTCTTATAAATTGCAAGCATCTGGTATACTCTATTCTATAGCTGTAGAAATTAATGGCAGTATTCAGTTCCGAACCTGTAAAAATCCTATGTTTGAGCTCAGCAATTGGGCCTATATTACAGATGATGGGGGATCGCTGGTGGCTCTTCATTGTGCAACCCAACTTTTGATACGGAAATTTCATTTAGTCTATCATGAGCATCCATAGAAAACAGTTTTGTTCTTTCACCTAAGGTCACTCCATCAAAAGTCTTCAACTCTGTCTGGCTTTTGTATAAACAAAGGACAGTTTGAAAAGGTAGTTTTGTTATTTTTTTCAAGAAATTAATGTTTACTTGAGTATTCTCAAGAAATCTCATTTCAAGTACCTCTAGTTTTTAGCTCTTCATTTGCTGTGTATCTTTAACTGAGATTAGTCTCTCCCCTCCTGGCTTTTCAACAGCTACAAACCACCTTAAATGTATCCTTACAAACCTGATTACTGACAGAGACTGAACAGTCAACGCATACCAGGGATAAATACAGCAATTACACCTATTTACAGCTGTATCTCTTTTCTGCATTATTATTATTACTAAGTGGTTATTAAAAATAGTGCAGCCTTCAGAGCTGCTTCGACTGGCAGCTTGGCAAAGCGAGGACGGCGCCTCAGTTGCGCGTGGCGCTTTTGGAAGCGCTGTGTTACGGGGCTGTCGATGCTGCTTGGTGGTGTGGCGTGGCATGGCAGTGGGCAGCGTGGGTGCCCTCGTGGTACAGGCTGTGCGGGACCCCCTGTGCCAGGGGCTCCAGCAGCAGTCACAAGCAGAAGGCAGCACGCGACCACGTCTGACAGCATAAACAGCAGAGACAGACGAACAAACTGCTCTGGTTCATTCCTCCTTGCTCCCTGATTATGTCCTGGAGGAAGTTTCTGCTGTTGGTTTTTGTTCCTTCTATCGTAGTGCATCTCAGCTACTCGTAGGCGCTGTGCATTTCACGCTGGTGGGTGCAGAGGAAGAGGACCTGCACCCTTCTGCTCCACCAAATCCATGCTTCCCCCCGAAATGAAGGAAAATTGTCCTCCAGAGCTGTCAGGGGAGTCCTTGACTCATGTGGGTCCTTCTGTTTCTGCCCAGGAGAGGGCAATCCAGCACCCAGACATCAGCCAGCTCAGCACACCATGTCCTTGGCTCTTTGGGGTGTCGGGGCCTGTGTGGTTAGCACCTGGCCAGATGAATATGAAACATGAAACATGGCTCTGTCTTCTCCACTGGTGGGCTCTGACAGCACCCTTCTCTTACCCAGCTGCCCCTCCTTGGTGGGGGTTGTGGGCCCGCGTCCTGGTCCCTCTCTGCTCTGCCGTGCCGCCTCCTTTCATGCCCGGGTGCAGCACCCACGTGGGGGACCAGGTGAGCCTACACGGTGCGGAGATTTGAGGACTGGGTAACCCAGGTGGTGCTGCAGCCTCCCTTTCTGGGCTCTGAGCAGTGGGGTAAGGCTCTCTCCTTTGAGATGCGGCAGGATTCAAATGCATATACACCCGTGTAAATGCAACTCTGCACACACACTGTTTTCTTATCTATTTGTAGCAGTGTATATGCAAGCACATAAATACACTTGTTTTCAGATCTGGAAAGACTAACTAGTGGCTTCTTGTTTTCCTCCACCTCTTTTTTTCCTCTGCTCACATTAAACTCATTTTCCAGATTAAGGAATTTATTGGTTGTCCTAAATCTTGGGCCAGATGTTTGCCTTTGACCCCAGAGCCGCTTTGGGTAGCGGCTTGATGCCAGTGGTGCTGGGGTTTGGAGCAGCCCAGGAGCAGGGCTGGCTGCATGCCCCCTAACTGGCACTCCCGGAGAGTACACGAAACTTTAAAGGCGGCAGATCCAAGTGGGAATTGAGATGACACTGTCAGGATCCCTGTAACTTTATTTTCCTTTGATTCTGCCTTCTGTTTTACTGTTCTGCACATCACGCTGGTCTAGATGATAACAGGCAACTGGAAGTGCTGCCGGAGCCTGTAATTAGCAGGTTCCTACCCTGGGACTTGGTTCTTGCCGGTGGGCTGTAGGTGTGCGATAATTTGCCAGTGAATCAATTGGAATTATTAAAATATCACTGCATATTTTTGCTTTGCACTAGACCCGTACACAGAAGCTCTTATATGGGGTGTGGGGGATTATCTGGGGTTCCCAATCATGAAAGCAAATCCTACTGCTGTCTATAAAACAGCTCTGGACTTTCAGTATTCCGAGTTTGTCTTTTATTTTAAAGCAACCTCTTCCTTTGCCCTCACCCCAGCCAAAATGACAAATATTAATCTTTTTGCCACATTTAACTTCTTGAAACAGTGAATTTTAGCCTAGTCAAAAAGTCCTTGAAACAGATATAGTTTTCAAGATATGCAAAACTCCACCATTTTAATTACAAAAAGCCATGTGTCCCTTCTTGGGCAAATATGTTTTACTTTGGATTTGCTTTGCAAACAAAGTAAAATCCACAGTTTGGTGGGTGGATTTTTATTTTTTTGACATTTATTTAAGTAGGTGGTACTTCAGCCATAAAAATCGTATATATTAGTGCTGTAGCTCTGTAATTTTTCTGGTAATTTTGGTTTTAGTCTTTAAGAGAGCCTTGCTGGTATCTGTTAAGAGGACAAGGTAGATGCAGGGAAGTTGTCTCCTAGGTACGTAGCCATGTTAGAGGCTTGTGCGGCCAGTGAACTCTGGCAAAGCACCGTCACTGTCACTGCAGCACGACTGGGCCAAACGTTGTACATGCTGTTTATTAAACTTGGCACCCTCTGTGATGGTACTGGAGCGACAGTGTAGTGTTGTTACATAGCTGGGGAGCATTACACAAGAGAAGTGGAATACCCCCTGTATTATCTGTTGGCTCTGTGTTTAGCGACAGAAGCTGTGGGAAGTCTATAAAACAGCTCAATACGTCACTTCTTATGGAAACTGTTATTCCACAAGAGCGTACAGAAATAGTTTTGCTAAACAGTGACTGGTACGTCAAAGATAAATTGTGATCCAGATCAGTGGTCACTAGTATAAAACGATGAACTCTCATATTTTATCCTGAAAAAAGAACTCAGATTTTTCAAATTTAGCCAAATGCTAGTGAAAACTGGAATTTTTCAAATCTGCCTTAAAATATTCCTATGTTGAGTCAGATTTGAATTAATTTTTTGGCAGTGGGTGAAGCCATATCACGCTCAAATATTTTTTGGGATTATTACATAAATTTAGAAAATGTAATGGCATGTGCCTTGATTTCCCCATCTGTGAAATGGGCGATCCTGCAGCATTCGAGCAAAGAACCCTGGCTGTGAACCTCTGTGATTGCAGCTGATTGTTATTCTCTTAATCATATTAGTTAACTAAATCTGCTCCTAGAGTGGTTCCATTTGCTTGAATGAATTTACATGAGAGATTAATTCAGCGCTGTTTATTGTTGTTTTTACATTTATTCAGTACTGTAAATAATGCCTGATACTTTACAGCTGTGTATAAAGACACACTCTGCGCTTCAAGGGCTTTTTTGTACAGGTAATTTGAAGGCTCCCCTCTTAAACCTTGCACTTTCCCATGGAGCGGATGAGCCCATTTTGTTTCCTCTATATTTTGAGGACTTTTTGTTCACGTGGTATCTGCTCCCAGCACTTTCCTGCAAGTATGATTCAACAGATGAAGCTGATCCTTCACCTCCAAAGAGTGATTACCTCCCCTTCGCCCTCCCCTCCCTCCTCGGACCCACCCACCCCACCCCTCCCCCGCCCCAAATTTTGGATGTCTTGCATTTGCAATGTACTCTAACCGCTACTGGAGTTGCGCACAGGAATGATCCTGAAAATAGGGACCAGTCTCCTACCTAGCTGCCGCCACCCTTAAGCCGGACAGCTGCTTTTAAAATGATCCATGGGCTTATTTCTAGCCCCCGCCAAGCGGGACTGCCAGCCCATGTTCGGGGGTCTCCTTCTCCCACCCGGCTCTTTGTGGTTGTACATTTTTTCGGGAGGTTTCTGCGATTAGGGTCCGACCGCTCTCCATTGTGTGAAGTGCGGTGTAGGGAAGTGATGCCTTTGTGCGGGCTCCCCGGCCATCCCGCCCCACACCCCCGTCCCCCCAAACTGTTCCGATGAGGTGCAACCCCCCCCCCCCCCCCCCCCCCCCCGGGGCCGGGCCGGGGTGCCGAGTGCTGCCGAGGCCCCGGTAGCCCGGCACAGCCGCTGCGAGCGGGCTGGGCTGAGCTGAGCTGGGCTGAGCTGAGCTGGGCTGCGGGCGGCCGCCCGGGAGCGGCTGAATCACCAGGCGAAGGCGGCAGGGATCGTCGTGGCCTGTGTTTATGTATTTTGTAGTAATCACATTTCTGACATTACCCAAGCGTGCTCCTGGCAGAGGGTGATTGGCTCAGGCAGCTTTTAAACCACCTATATGCTAACAAGCCTTGCTGCCAGGTTCCTGAGGGGTCCTGGCTGGGAAAAATTAAACCCAAACCTTAGACCTCTGTCAGGCGGAGAGGAAAATTATATTTTTGAACTAGTCTCCGGCGCGGACAGGAAATGACCCCTCCAGAAACTGCTGCTTTAAAACGGAGCGGCGGTGCCTGAAGCTGCCCAGTCCCTCTCCCCCCGCGGAGCCTGAGCGCTCCCGCTCCGCTCCCCCCGCCTCCCGCTACCGAGGGCTCCCACGGCAGCTCCCAGCCAGTGCGTGCAGCCTGGATGTGTGTGTGTGTGCGCGCTGCTACTTTGTACTGTGAAGAACACACAGCCCATGTGCTCTGTATGGATGTTGATGATACTCTGTGTAGCTTGAATCTCTGCAAGCAGGCAAGATGTCCAGCACACCACATGACCCTTTCTATTCTTCTCCTTTTGGCCCATTTTATAGGAGACACACACCGTACATGGTGCAACCAGAGTACCGAATATATGAAATGAACAAGAGGCTGCAGTCGCGGACGGAGGTAAGTCCCTCAGCCTTGTTTTCCTGTGCATGGACCGTGGTAGGTTTCAGCCCGAATTCCAGCTCAAGCGTCCCACTAGACAGTACAGTATATGCAGGCACGAACCCTAATTAATTTAGTAGTTTAATTGGGTAATCCCTCATTATGTTTCCACGCAGAGCAACTCTTTGAGGAGATACCAGCTTAGGCTGAAATCCTGAAATTACAGTACAGCACTTCAGGATTGATTATAATGCTGGTCTCAGGAAATTTCTTTGCCTCAGTGTGTTGTTTGCTCAGGATCTGTCCTGCTGGCAGTTGCGGCTGTAATATCGCAAGGTATCGCTTGAGCTTTTGCACAAAACTAATTCAGAAATGTCGCAGGTTAAGGAGGAGAGACGAACCTCTCTCTCGTTTTGTTTTGTAAACCCGTTAAAATGCAACGTGAATGGTAACAGAAAACAGGAGCGGAGTTTTAAAAACTTATTCCTAGGCTGCACTTAAAGAACACATGTTCGGGACAACCAACAAGAGAAATTCATGTTTACGTTTAGAATGCAGTCGCTTTTAGCGAGAGAGCTGATCGGTTCACGACTTTATCATATAGCTGTCAAAAGTACCCAATTAATGTAAACTACATTCACCGTTGGTTATGCTTTGTATAATCTGTTAGTGGTTTATACACCCTGGCTCCTACACCCAGGTCAGCCACCACAAAGAATATGCTGAATGGCAAGGGGGAAATACTTTTGTCACTTAAAAAAATAGTGGAGGCTGCATCTTGTTATTTACGTGGTTAAATCAAGGGCACTTTTTAGTCTGTTGAAGTGAAAACTGTGTGGACTGAATCAGGCTGCATTTCTGCCCATGTGTCTGTGTTTGCAGCAAACGTTCTTGGTGCTGCAATTTTTCAGAGTAGTTTACTAGCGGTGCCCTGAAAACACTTTTTAAAAGTATTAATCTTTTATAGTGGATGGCTTTGTGTAGAGGCAAATATCTGCCAGATTCATGCCATGAAGTATGGTAAAGGATCTCAGATTGATGTGTTTGTTGTGTTGTGATTCTTTAAGAGAACATGAGGTTATCATACAATAAAACACACATGCCTGAATTGTCAGCTAAGCCATGGAGAATCTGTGACGTTTAATGTATATGATACAGCTAACGAGATGTGACCTGCTTTCTGATTGGGTAACTGCTACGGGGTAACTGCTTTTCTAACACTGTTACCGCTGCTAGTCTTACAACATTGCTGGGGACTAACTGGTAAATACAGTTCGTGCTGGCTAAAAACTCCAAGCAGCTCATTGCTCCCAAAATCACGGCAACTGTTTGTCAGTTTTGCCCCGAGTTGGTGGTTGTGGAGGGTCGCTGCCATTGAGACAGAATGAGGGGGGCTTTTTCGCTACTGTTTATCTGTCAGTGTCTTGCAACTCTGTTCCTTACATTCCTGTACATATTAATGTCATAATTTCTAGGCTTTTTCAAGAAAAAAGAAGAAATAGGTATCATTAAGTGATTCTTTCGGGTTTTATATACAAGCTGTTCTGAAAAGCTGTCAGTGCTAATTTAGCCTTTTTACATATTATTTTAGTGGTGCTTTTAATAATTGACCAGTTTCTGATTGCAGCTCCTTTACAAATGTTACACTAGAAAAGTTTTTGAGGGACTTGTAAAACAACTTCCCCCTCCTGCGTTGCTGAGGTGTGCTGAGTTAGACTTCAGCGCATTTAATTGCAGTTTTTGCTGGGCACATTCACATGGATTGTTGTGGGCAAAAAGCGATAACCTACTCTGCCTTGCTAGTACTGCCATAGGTTTCAGCAGCATTTTACTTTGACAGGCAGTGCTTAGTTAATGAAGGCCTTATGCTCCAGCATTTCTTTCATTTGCTCAGAGTAAAAAAATACTTTTGCCTTGTGATTGTTCATTGTTTACTTTCCGGTTCTCTGTTTTTTAATTTCTGAGCTCTGTGCTGTAAGCATTGTTGTTTGTTGAAATGTATTTTCTAGCTAGCTTCAGCTCATCTCATTCATCCTCCAATTAAAACACCTTCCTTAATAAAAAAAAATTAAATTAGTTTCCTGGGACACTTACAGTGACTAGGTGTGGACAGCCTGTAAAGAATCATGCTGGCTTCTGAGGCAGGTTGGGAGTGGAAGTTTCACATTAATTTTACGCACTTCCAAGCATGTTTGGGATTGGTAGCTGAAGACTTCTGGAGCATGTATAACTAGCTCTGAATTTTTTGAATCCAGACCGATGGAGCCCTGCATGTCATGGAAGGAATGCGCTTGTGCTGTGGGTGATACAGGCTTAGTGCATGAACGTTTCTCTTCAGGCAGTCTTTGGAATAATGTAGGCACTGGTCTCTGAAGGAGGCTGCTTGTACTCTGGGAGCCCCAGGGGGTAGGTGAGCACAAGCAAAGCAGCTTAAGGGGAAAGGAATTACAAAGAAACTCTCCAAAAGACTGGGGGTAGCAAGCTGGCAGATTCCACTTGGGCCCAACTTCTGGAGAGAGCCAGTGGCAAGTGAGGATGCTTCAAAAAATGGGAACCTACAGCTCTTATCCTAAATATATCCTTGGAAAGCCTTTGGGATTTTCCTGTTTTCCTACAAAATATAAATGTTCTTAATAATCCTTTAGAGTCAGAGCCTCTGCTGTCCCTTGCAGTGGTGGAAGTTCCATGGCAGAGCAAAATGTACATAATTTGATTAAGTTGTACAGAAGATGGATGGAGAGCCTGTGAAAGGAGTATCTGTATGCCATGTCTATCTGTTTTCTTCCCTCCATCTGTAAAGTCCACCTCTGTAGTGAATTCCTGTAGCTGCTCCCCAGAGCTTGCAGGTAGGTGAGAAATGATTCCAAAAAAGCAATGGGCTGGTAGAGGCACCATTAGGGAACCCACCAGTAAATGCCTTTTCTACTCCTGCTCTCCCAGCAGCAGGGTCTACGGTATGTTGGGGGAGGTGGAAGTGTCCTCAAAGCGGCTCTGCGCTTGGAGACCCTCCCTGAGAAATCCACTGCTTCCACCCCGGGGTTTGTGTCAGCGTTGGGTGGAAGGGAGTAATAGTTGGTGTGAAGTGTATTAAGCAGACAAAGTAGAGAGTGATAAATAAAGGTCATTTAGATGCAGCATGGCTATCTTTGTTGTTCTTGTTTTCTTTAGGAAGAAATGGTAGTCATGAAAGTAAAGAATTAGCAAGTCTAGCCTCTGCTAGATGTGCAAACTTTTGCTCTCCACACTTCTTACAACTTTATGGGCTCCTTAGGCAGAACCTACAACTGCCTTTTTAAATTCAGGGTCAGTCTTAGGCGAAGAATTCCAATCACACCCAGGCAGGGGGTGGTTTTATGATGTAAGTACTGGCAAAAGTCCACCACCTAGCTAATTCTTATGTGATCTAAAGTAAATTAGGGAGTCTGAGTTACTAACTAGTGTACAGGAACACCTTACCTTCCTTAAAAGTTGTTCAAAGAAATCTAATCTGGTAATACTTTTCTCTAAATGGAAATTAGTACATGCTTTCTTAATAATACTTTGGGAGTGTCTAGTGCCATTTTGTAATGCATCAACAATCCTGATTTAAAGAAGTAAAATGAATATTTAAATGTTTAATAATCTCTGGCAGATATGAAGATAAATCTTATTTACTTCTATCATAGTTGATTAACTTTCTGGTTAACCAAAATGCAGCTGTTTCCTTGCTCTGTGTGTGGTTTTAAGGATTTCATTACCATTCACTCAAACTCAGTTTATCTTAATATTTTTATATCTATGTTAGTTTAACATTTCAGGAAAGCAATCCTGTTGTGGCATAATCAGCAGTTTCTAAAGTTCTAGGTAGCAATACACGACATAGGTAAATTAGCCTAAATATCTTCTCCATTTTTGATAAAACTTGATGTTTAAAAAAAGCCTCTTTTCTTCTTTGATGTTGTAAATCCTTTTCTGTTCTAATTTTTAATCATTTGAAATTGCTCACACTTAAAAGAAAACAAAAGATGATTATATCTTGTCTATAATTATTTTTCAGTAACACTACAGTGCGCTGTGGATAGATCACTTAAAGTCGCTGGCAATTTAAAGTTTGAGGCGTTGCTTTATTGCCAATAATCAAAGAAATGTATCAAGCCTTTCACTTGTTTATTTAGTCCCTTATACTGTTAGCACTTTTGCGTATCACAATATATTAAATTCACCTGTATCTCTCTCTGTCACTGTAAGAGGTTATGCTTTACATCACCATTATATGCAAAACACAGCTTTCCTTCTGGCTAAGAGAGCAGTGTTTTAAGGGTGACTAGAGAACTTGATTAGTAGCATATTTGTTTTAAGGACAATCAGCTTAATCAAATCATATTAAACTCCTATTAAACTGTATAGTGAATTTAACAAAAGTAGGGATTTCATGATGGAAGAAAATGTAAAGAAAATTAAAAGGAAAATAAAGGAGGATGTTATGATTATTTAAAAGCTACTAAATGGACTGGAAGCTTGCATAGACATTCGTATTGAACCAAATATTTAAAGCAAATCAAAGCAAAACAAAATTTCTACAGTTTAATGGAAGTCTCTTATTTTACTTCCTCACATTGCTATCTGATGAAATAATCTTTTCTTCTTCTTCCTGATGCATTTTTAATAGATTAGTCATAAAAATCTATGTTGTGACATCACATTTGTTCACATAGCAACTTAGTATCGCAAACAGATCTCTCATATTGTGTACATAAGTCTGAGTTTGTCCAATGAGTTTGTTTTGTTGAGGGGAAAACACATAAACTTCTGTCTCAAAGTATTTTTGAGGAAATATTCTTTCACCCACAAATATACTAATACTTAGCAATTCTAGGAACATGAGTAAAGTATTTTAAAAGAGTAGTTATAAACCATGCTTTGCTGAAACTAAAAGGTCAGTTTTAAAAGAAAACCCTTGAACTCCTTTAGGCAGACACTGACTTCAGAATGGATTCAAGGCTCTTTTTACTAATTGTCTTTTATTTCATATATTTTTCCCATCCCTTTTAAAAATTTCAGTTGCAGCTGTTTTCAATTAAAATTGTTGCAAACTAACAATTCTTATGAGGCTGGGGGAGAAAAAAAAAAGACTCTACTTCCTTTCCATGCTGATCCTTAGCTTACAATCAGGGATGTCTTGCTGCCCTTTTTTTTTTTCCCCCTAAAGTTATAATATAGAATGTAAACTGCACGCATAAGGAACAGGGAGCTTCTGGAGGCAGGGGCTTGTGAGGGGGGAGAGACAGTCAGTGTGAAAGTGTAAAAATGGATCTCCTCTGCAAATCTCTCTGATGCTTACTAGATCATTTTCTGTAAAGAAACCTTTTCAACCCTTCCTTTTCTCTTTTTCATTCTTTATTCTTTAAACCATAAATCCACCTAAAAAACTTAAACTCAGTCTTTCCCTGATGTAAACAAGATTTACTATGCAGATCCAGTCTCAAAAATAGAAGCCTCTGGATGGTGAGAAGGAACAAAATAGAGATCATAACAAGGGCCCAGTCCTGTGCTCTTGTTTAAGCTGGAGTTTTGCCTGCAGTAGGACTGCAAGATCAGGTTAAAAAAAATATCATTTGTTTTTGGTATATACACTTTCTTTGTTTACAGAAAAAGGTTATGGGTAGATTGCTAAACTCATTGCAATATTTTTAGCTGGACTCCTCACTTCAAATGGTATTTTTTTGTATCTTTTTGCCAAAAGTTGCATATCTGCTGTAAACAGGCATTCCAGCACTGCCGATACTTTGTTCAGTTGCTTCCTCCCCAAGAAGAGCTTTCTTTCCTGCACTGTACTGTGTAAACAGGCCAGCATATATCCTTGGTTTTGCTGGGTGCTCTTTTCCAAAAGTTGTTTCTAGGCTACTTGAAGCCTTACAGGGGTGATCCTGGCAGGGACAAGGTTGCCCCAAAGTGGCTGATGATCAGTCTCCAAAAAAGACCAAGGTAGGGCAGGGCCTGTTGGCCAGGTCTCAGTGGTCTATTTATTAGGCAAAAACACTAGTGAAAGAAACCTCCCCGAACCTCTGGCTGAAATCTTCTCCCTAGGTTTGTGTCTTTCTTTTCTCCAGTACATTCTTTCTGTGTTTGGTTACTCTTAGAGAGAGAAAGCACTTTATGGTCAGAATACTGTTTCCATTTCTATTACATTGTGGTGGACAGCCGTGCCCTTCTAAACTAAAGCCTGTAAGTTACTGATCTATGCTGAACAGTATACTTGGTACTCCTGAGGTAACTGGGCTCAACTAGAACCACCTGCAGACCACAAACCTCAGTATGGGAACAGTTGATGCTTCTGGAGACAACTCTGGCACTTTCGTGCCTTATGGGGCTAGTGAAAAATCACCGACCTGGAAAAATGAGACCTTTGCAGAACTAAACGTGAACTAGGACTTCCTGGCTTTCTAAGCTTATCACCCCTTCAAGAATTAAGAGTGTTGGTAATGTAGTCTTTGCAAAGGCCATAAATTTTACAGGAGCAGGCTGTCTTCTCCATGAGACTTAGGTTGCCTTGGCACCACCTTGCTGTTTATACACCATTGTCAAGACGACATACTCATGATGAAGCTGGTGTTCCCGTCTGCATCATACAGACTTGAAGCATAAGAATTGAGCATAGTAGACTTCTTCTTTTTTAATAACTCTGATAACTACAGCCAAACTATAAGTATCAAACTAGCACTTCTCCCTAAGCTCTTTCTGTTGTCAGTATTCACATCCAGGTACTTGGCCAGGGCAGAGCCACAAAATCACAACTGACACAGTAAAGCCATAACTTTACGTATGTTTCAAAATGCACTTAAAATCTACTGCCTGGTTACCTGCAAACTAAACAGTTAGGCCTTTGCATCCTTCCAAGCAACTAACAAATTAGAATGTTGCTGTAATATCTACCACACATGATCTGGAGTACCTGCAAATATCCATCTTTCCTGATTCTAAGCCGCAGAGTCAGCTTGCCAAGCCTAGTTAGCCGAGCAGAAACATTGAAATCTGTCTGTACCTTTTGTGTGTGTGTTTAAAAAGGGAAGGAGCAAATCTAATCTCTGGGTATAGTTTTGTCATCATATTACTCATGTACAGCAGATTCAGTATCTGTCCAGATCATGTCCATTTTACAGAACTGCTAGCTGCAGACTAGAGCATCCTTCATGACCCAGAAGGATTGCACAGGCTAGTTGGATGACCTTATCTGTTGTATTCAGAGGGCAAATTTAACATTATGTGTATATAAAAGTGATCATATTTGGAACCCCTGATTAAGGCAGACCCAAGAACAGACCTAATCGTAGATCCACTGTGCTCACTCTTCAAAAACTAAATACCTGGAAAAAACAACTGTCCCTGTGAGTATTATTATGTGCAGTCTTACATCTCCTGTGCAGCGGACTATTTTTACTTTTCTTTTGGACTTTCAAATGTTTGTTTTTTCTAACTACATTTTATATTAGGCTATTTTCTAAAGCAGTAAACTAAGAAAATTATGACTTCCAGTACATTGCATATTTAAAATATTTCATGTACCTTATTTTGATTCTTATTCCTGTTGTGTAGTTTTGCCTCAGCCATTAGCAGAAGCTTATATCAGAGAGTTGCCATCTGTCCTAGCGCAGGTTACAAAGAGATTTCTGAAATATTAATGATGACATTATACAAAAAGAAATATTCTAAATCTTTAAATACAGTAGTGACATGGCAAGAGGAAAATGCTCAGAAAACAAGGAAGTAAATAGAGTGAAACTTTTTAGATTTATTACTGTTTAAGCTGAAGCATCTTCACCATATTCCATCCCTCAGGAAGGCAGTCGGCAGCACCAGCATTCCTAACCATCTCCTCTTCTACAGACTAGAGATCCTCCAGGGTGCGATTGGCAAGGCAGGCATAAAACCTGCTTTGCCGCTAGGTTTGCAGCCAGGATAGTATTTTACAGTTGGAAAGAGGGAATATGAAATGCCTTGCACCTAGAATGCTATGCTTTCTTCATGCAGTTCTTCATACAGAAGTTTCATGTGTGGGTTATGTGGCAGTGGAAGAAAGCCTAGAGCTGTCTGTTTTACTCCATCCCCAATATTCTGATAGTAACTTGCCTTTTCAGAGCAGTGTCACCATCTTCCATAATTCTTGTATCCATCCACTTCACCAAAAATGCTTCCATGTTACTCTATTTCGGATCACAATAATGTTATTGTGACTAGAAAGGAAAAGAACTGCAGTAAAATAATTCCTTCAGAGCAAATGAAAATTCTTGTTGAAGTTGTTCAGCATCTTGCTAGAGGGACCCTTGTTCCTTTTGGTGCTCGGCCAGTGTTTCTCCAACTTTGTTCTTCGCCATACCAAGATGTTAAAAACATTGACAGGATATAGATTCTATATGTCCATGTGCAACCATACAACTTGCTGTAGTGGATGAAGGGGATACAATAGCTCTATCACTTCTACCTAGACTTAATCACTGGAGTATCAGTTAACCCTTAGGGTAATTGGGTAATAATGTTGTTGATGTGATTTGAAGTATCATTTTAAGCAATTAGAAGTTCAGATATAATGTGCTGCAATTATGCATTATATAGCGCATCTATCCATTTTACAGAACAAAAATTACCATATGTTTTGTGGGAAGCTTGGCATTTTGCACTGACTGGAGTTCTGCTTGTATTTACGAACAGCATGCCTGTACACTATGGTAATAACGCTTTGAAGGCCACACCTATGCACATTGCTGATTATGTTAAAAAGCATAGGCCCATTTTAATGAATGTGTTGGCATGAATAATGGGACATGAAAAGCCAACACACTGGGTAAAGGTTCATTACCTGAGTGCAACAAATACTACACGCAAAATTTCCATGACTATTCACTTGAGTTTAACAGTGAATTTGCTTTGGCTATGCTCGTGCTTTTTATGCGTTTCTTTGAATTTTTGATCAATGGAGTTTTATTCTTACAAATAATCGCAGAATGCAAATTTCAATTTGCTAAGCATTCTGGAAAGAAGTTTCTTATTTTATACGGGCTAAGCTGAGAGGCAGTGTTTCCTGTTTGACTTTCCAAAACCGCCCAGATAGAACCATGATACTTAGAAATTAAATACACCAGAAAAGAATCTCTGATTGCTTTGCAGTGAGTACTGACTGGTGTATGAATGTAAAGCAATTTAATGACAAGGACTGGTGGCAATGGGAAAATTACAGGTCGGTAAATACGATGTACGTGCATATTTTTTTCATGGGACAGGGCACTACTTACCATGCAGTTACTTCAGAAAAATGTAATAAGAAATAATTGGAGAAAAAATTCAGAGCTTCGTGGCATTTTAAGCTCTAGCTCCATCTGTGCTCATCCAGTCAAGGATGAGAAACAGTAACACACAATATATGACCAATCGCAGCATATAGTCTTAGAAGAATATTACATGCTTACAGCACACTGCTTGTTATGAAAGATGAGCAAAAATATGTCTTAAATTTGAATAACTAATGCATTCAAATAAATTGTTATTAATTCCTAGCAACTCTGCATAGAACAAAGTGGAATTTATAAAATATATTATTTGATGTGAGTTATTAGCTCATCTCTTTTCAGTACCTCTTAACACTCTGTCAGGGTTAATAATGCAAAGTAAAAAGATCAGTCAAGATGCCAGCGCACCAAGTACATCTCATCTCTGACGGTGCTGTAAGATTATTTAACACCCACATCAAGAGCATCCTGAAGCAACCGAGTTGCACCTTGACTGATTGTTTCATCCAAAGGGCTGCACTTCTAAATACGCAGCGTAGCACAGACTTCCTCGTACAGAGCGGTGTTAGCACTGGTATGTAACCTGAAGCCACAACCTGCGTGTCTAGACTGACAAGAATCCTACCAGTTGAGCCACTGTGACACCTTGTGGCTTATGAAGCAACACAAGCATTTTTTAGAAAACAGGTAAAAGCCAGAGGTTAAGGGGTGTTGAGAAACGCCCTCTTTTACGATAGTCAGCAGAATTCTCCTTGCTTGGTTACTTTATGTTTTTGAGATACAGTTAAATGAAGCGGTAGTGGGGTCATTTCTGTTCGGGGTCCTTATATAATATATTTTACTGTGAAGTGTCATAAGATGGGGCATCATTTCGCTAAGTCTGACCTGCTGCTATTATCTCCAGTGCTCTGGTGTTTGCTCATCATTCAGATTACATAAAGAAACACTGTTTTGGCTGCAGTACAGAGTAAATATTTTATTTGTTTGCAACCATTACTTTGGTTAACCAAAAAGAACGCTTGAAGGGAGTAAAGTACTTTTTGGTGCTGACTGTGTTAAAACAGAGTTAAAAGTAACTAAGATAGAGTAAGCATTTGGCAATGGGCACGCAACTCTGTAAAGCCCCAAATTTGGGGTTAAATAGGTCAGTGTTTCAGCTGTGGATAAATCATTAACTACAATAAAGCTGCTGAGAAATTCTCAATAAACTTAAACTTGGGCCAATAATGCATGGAGCTGAGAAGTAGCTCGGCATCTGTAAAGGCTCAGGACCTCACATTACCTGACAGTAATCTCCTGATTGTCACGTCTTTAAACGAGCACATCCGATGTTCTCTTCCATGAGGATCCTGAGCACTTGAGAGGAGTTTCTCCTAAACTCATGCATTATGTCCCATAGCACTTTCCTTGGCTCTGATGCTTTCAAAAACTTGGCAACAACTGGGCTGAAATGGTTGCCTTCTGTTGCCAAATACCAACTTAGTGCTGAATACACTCCATTACGATGCGAGGGGTCTGCATCCCTCTGTTGTCCCTTGTCTTCAGATACATCCACAGTGCTATCTGTTAAACATAATAAGTAGATGTGCAGGCCCAGACTTGCATTTAACTTGCTGGTGTGGGAAGCAGTAGCAGCACAGGGCTGAGGGCATGCAATCTGCTTTATTTCATGCATAGGTATTTTGATTCTTTGCTCAGCTTTACGCTCTTCAGGTTAGGTGGCTGCTGATGCTCACATACAACCTTGGCTTTGTGATGTGTACCATTCTATTTATTATAAGGTTTTGGGGCTGGCACCACCTTCTGTGTTCATATACAGTGCTAGCACAGTGGAGTTCTGGTCTGTATCTGCAGCTTGTTTTTAATACTGTGCTATTTATCGTAGCTAACTAAAGGCTAAAAGTAGAGAGTAGTATATAAAATACTTTCAAAACCAAATCTGAATATACCACATTCACTTTGATTTCACAAATAAAAATGTTTTAATTGTTATTACATGTATTTATGCATTACAAAATTACCTGACTAGAAAATACCATAGGTTCTTGGAAGACGACTGTTTAATGTTATTAACACATTTCATTATTTCTCAAATAATTCAGCACACCCCTGCAAACCTACCGGCTTTGCCAAGAAAGTACAAATATATTTTAGGGCAGCATTCTGCTCGTTGATTTGTACATCTGATATTGTTATTAAATCTATTACTTTTTTTAGGGTGATTCTTCAGTAGTTTCACATCAGTCGAAGAAGCTCATTCCAAGTCAATTTTCTCTTAACAGTGGAAAGACTATCTTATCTTAAATTCCACAGGAAAAGCATATTCTTCTCGATGGGAACTGGCGCTGTGGAATATGTATCTTATTTCATGAGGATTTGGGGAGGGAATATTGTAAAGTCTTGTAATAAGTAAGTTCTTGTAATAAATAAGTAGAGAAGAACCAGAGAGTATGTTCTAGGGAAGAAAGGCAACACTTATTTTTTTCTTTTATTGTTTGCACTCTACTGATTTAATTAGCCAGTGAGAACAGACCCACTTTGAATATTAAAAAGACAAAATCAACTCCCCCCTCCCCCGTGCCCACATCTGTTGCCTTTTGGAGACTACTTACAGTACCGAAAGTACCCAGTGTCTAACGGATTTTGCTTTTTAACAGACATTACCTGTGTTTGCTTGCAAAAAAAATAGGTAGTTATAAATATTTTATTCTGGTTCTGAGGGGAAGTCGCTGTTTAAATTGTCATTTTGAAAGAAACTGGGCTACCTTAAGCAAAACTAAAACATTTTTGGTGTTACACAAATGAAGGTAGTCACAGTCTTGATACATTTCTGCGTGGTGATCTAATAGCAGTATCTTAATAATTACCATGTTATAGAAACTTAAATCGATCCTGAGACTGCTTGAAGTTGGAAAGAGTGGAGTCCTGTGTGGGGTTATGCATTGGTCAGGAGCAGGAGAGCGTAGATGGGTAAAACTACTGAAATGCTCTCTGCTCTCTTTCATTATGCTACTGCCTTCTGCAGTATCAATTAGATGGACTGAATTTCAATAAGGAAGTGAAGCAGTTCGCTGCACCTCCGCTGGGTTAGGCCCACCCCTGCACAGGAGCTAGACCCTTCTTTTTAATCATAGTCTAGAATATGAATATTAATGCCTCATCCGGATCGCAGTGTTGCAGGACCAAGGGATCCTTGTCCTACTCAGCGCATATCCTGTTTTGGGACCTTTCATCATCTGTGGACCCCAGAATTCCCTTAGCTTTGTTTAATGCTCCATCTAAAGACAGCATCGAAAAAGAGTGGATTTTTTTCAATAGTTTTTTCTCATCATTTTTATAGGCATAAACTACCTACTTCATCAAAATATTTTTCCTGTTGAGAGGAAAGAACTCTCCCAATTTTGCAGAAGGTGGCTTTTTAGAAACACAATTACCTACATAATTTTCAAGCTTATTATTAGGAAGTATATGAAACTATTAGGACCATGGGAACTTGGATATACCCACCTGGTGTGCAAATTTTGTTACCAGAATAGCTGCACTAAGCTTGAGAACACTGAGTGTGATTATAAGAGTCAACTGAGAAACATAAATTGAGAGCTCAGCCCAGCAGTCTTTCCTTTCCTTAGAGACTGATGGCACACAGATGCATGATTGCAAATAACAGTTTGTGGGCCAATGGTGCTGTTGTGATTTAAAAAAAAAACCAAACCCAACAACTTAAAAAAAATCTTTTTCTCTATCACAAGCTTCCCAGGTTTGTTTCAGCCTGATCTTGTAACCGCAGCTCCTCATCCCGTGAAAGCTTTCCTGTGTACGTCAATGAAATGAACATTTGGCCTTCTATATGAAAGTGCTAGAAGAATGTGCAGAAGCTGGTTTGGCAAAAATTTGTTTTGTGGAACCTACCTATTCTAATGGGTTTAGCAATTCTAGGTGACTTAGTTCTTAGAGATGAATTTGAGGCACCTTAAAAGGACTAGAAGGGCACAGTCAGTTTTTAAGTGTTGCCCATAGTTGGCTATGTGATAAAACTGCATGTTCAGGGGCTTAGATTATGTTTGCACTTATCATTTCACAAATGATAAAGGTATATAGAAAGCATGGTTAAGAACAAGCAGCACTTGCTATTAAGGAATATTGTGTAGCAAAACAAATAACAGAAAGGAGGTGAAGTTTTTCTCAATCAGAAATTTAACTAGAGAGAAATGAATTGCCCCTAAATAGGCAGAATAGTAGGTGGGTCAGGCAGGCTGCATGAAGTACATTGTTTAGCTGAGCCTATCTACGCACTCCTTGAAAGTGGACTCCGAAGGCTACGTTGTTAACTGTATTTATAAATAAAAAATTTTGCAAGATTTGTTATTAGGTTTATTCTTCATTTGCTTGGTTTTAATACCAACCAAAACCAAATCCTGGACATTGATAGTTAACATTTTTCAGTGTTTTTCTCCAGCAGCTGCTAGCCTCTGCTGCTTTACCGGGAAGGGGAAAGGAGACGATTAAATGAAATTCATAGCCTTTTAGTGTCTGCTCAGCCTGCGACTGGCAGCATGTGGGGTTTGTGGCTGCTGACCTGGCAGACTTACAGCATTTTTATGACGTCAGGTGCACACATCATGGGTCTGTGCAAGCTAAATATGGGCTTCAAACCCCTCCTCCCTGGTTGCTTTCATTTAGGAGACTAAGGACTTCTCCCAGTAAAAAATCAGAGCGAAAGAATCGAGACTCTCGTTTCAGCTTCGAACTTGTGTGT
This sequence comes from Morus bassanus, assembly GCA_031468815.1. Taxonomy (NCBI): domain Eukaryota; kingdom Metazoa; phylum Chordata; class Aves; order Suliformes; family Sulidae; genus Morus; species Morus bassanus. Next base: position 67,832,478 of record CM062570.1, read on the forward strand.
TGGCAGCGTGGCCTCAGTTACTGGGCCCAGCAGATTTTTTTTTTTGTAGACGCACTTTCTGTGTAGTGCTTTATTTGTTTGGTATAGCAGATGATAACCTGCTGCTTTAATAAGTAAAAAATAGATGCAGCTAGCAAATCTGAGTTCTGCTGAAATAAATAGCAAATTCTTCATTAGCTTCAACAGCCCAGCACGGTATATCTACTTTAAAGTATGGATTCCTTTAGTTTGTTATTCGTATGAACCTTTGGAGTTCTTTTGCTAAGAAAATGAGATTGAAATAATTATTTCTACAAGGTTTTGTATATGTTGACAAAACGTTTCTGTCTGTTTCATACTCAGTTGTCTTTAAAACCTGTCAGTGCATTTCAGGCCGTAAAATAAGTTTACAAAATAACAGCCACTTGCATTCATAGTTGTCTCCCTTGCAGCTACTTAATGATTTATTTATTTCTAGGAATTGCATTGAAATTCCCAGACATCTAAACCTCTTTCAGCATCAAACTGACCACCGATCTTAAAAAATTATCTATATCAGCACCAACTCAATCATTGGCAAGGGATGGAGGAAATTAAACATTTGGGATCTATTAAGAATTTTATTTATGCTTTTAAATGTTGAAATATATATTGTTGCTTGCCTTTTACACTTTGAGCATGAATCCATTAAAGAAAGCTTTCAGAACACAAACAGTTGCATGGTAAAGTGATTTGGGCTAGAAAGCTGGGACCCCGTCATGTCATGGTAGAAGAATGGCAAGGAAGGCGACAACTGTGGTGAATGTCGGTTTATTTATTTATTGCAGTGACAGGAAGACTTTACCAGGTTATTCCCAAAGATAACACACTTTTCAGTTCTCTTGTGGCTTCTCACAGAAAATTCTTCATTGTTGCATTTATCTGCTTTCTATACACCGTGCCTTTGAGGTGCGACCTTGTTGGAGTCTTCAGTGAAAGTGTGATGGCCTGAAATGTTCTCACTACCACGGTTTCAAATAATCCCCTACTTGCACCCTCATCAAAGGACATTGTTTTTTGTTATTAGTTTGCCTTTGTAATCATGAAATATTTTTGGAGGGGGAAGGAGGCCGTTAGGCCAGTAGCCCAGGCCTCATCAGAAGTTGGCTGAGTTTCCACAAACTCTGCTAATTCTCTTCAGCTCCCCCGCGCTCCTTCGGAGCCTCTGGAGAGAGCGGGGTGTGGGGCAAGGGGATTAAAGCCTCTGAGGTGCTCTGTCACCACAGCACCAGGCAGATTGTAAATACATTGTTAAAGACAGACATTTGGGCACCAGGCAATGCTGCTGCTGGGCTTTTTTAGAGGTCGGTTATGGAAAAGGCTGAGCTGGGGTGCAGTCAGGTTTTCTGCAAGACAGCCCCACACCTAGACGGCCATGTTGGAACGAGGCAACTGTTGTGTTGGGGCTTACATTTTCCAGACTGCAGGCTTTTATTGTCGCTTTGTAAACACACTTCTCTGCCTTGCTCCTCTTTCAGCCAATACCTTTAATTTCTGAACTAAAGAATCTTGTAGGCTGGTCTTGTTAATCAAGTGCTTGCAGCCGGCCCTTGGGGAAGGAGAAGACCCTGGAGGGGTTCCCACTGTAGGAGCCTCCAGCAGAGCGCATGCAGTATGGCAGTGCTGCCGGCGCGCAGGCACCTGGGTCAGCAGCGCGCACAGCACCTGGGATTCTCAGCATCAAAAGCAAAAGCAGAAGGAATGGCTTGTGTTAACTATCAGTAAGTAACTGTATCCTATTCTCACTGGGACCAGTCACTAGAGGGGGTGAGATCTCATATATTAACCTGGAGTATTACAGGCATTTTGGAGGAAGATTGTAAATCCTATTTATAGTGGCTGGTGGAAAGAGGAGCTCATTATCAGGTAGCAGTCCTTCAGCTGAGGCTGAGTCCCTTCCATCCCACAGAAACCCTTTTGTAAAATATATTCGGGTTTTTGTCTATGGCCTGCTGATTTTACTGGAGGCTTTGAACACAGTATCTGGAAAGAATTAATTGGAAACCATGTCATTTTGGGGGAAGAGGAAGGAAAAAGGAGGCACACTTGCAGACAGTTGGTGCATTCAAGGTAGGCTTCCCATAGTGAGTTTTACCAGAATTTTCTATTCTTTACTTTTGGATTCAGGGAAATAGGAGAATAATACAGTAAATGGTGAAAGTTAGCTTTAGGAAGGGAAAGGTTTTCAGAAGTGACTTGCCAGCAAATATACCAGTCTCACTGACCGTGAACAGAATGAATGTTTAAATATCATTTTTATAGACAGTACTAACCCAAAGGGAACAGTAAAAGCAGAAGGGTTTGCTGATGCAGCATCCATTGTCTTTAAAAGGACATTTTGAAATTTGTTGTGACCTGACGTGAAAGTTCAAGATTGGATAATATCCTATAATGAAGACAATTTACTTAGTTAACTTCTAGTACCTTGATGACCTTAAAACTTGCTTAGCATGTATCTAAAAAAACTATACTGAAGTAATAACTCAGTGAAAAGCTAATATATTATTTACCAACAAATGTTCACTAGAGTACAAAGATTTGAATATCATTCAGGATTTCCCTTTGGATGTTGTCACAACATACACATGAAAATGTTAGACATGTCAGCATAAAAAAACTTAAAGAAAAGTGAAATTAGTTGAAGTTTCACCCAGAACCTCCATTGCTGATACAAGGAACTGCAGTGAATACAGATAATTCCACTACTGTTTATCATTCAAAATACCAATGCTGTGGGTTTTTCCTTTAAAGTGACATTGTAAGAGATATATTTTTTTTTTACAAGTTCAAATTGGCATTTCTTGTTCATTTAGAGAGATGCACCATGTTGTAATAGCTGACAAGCTAAACTTATGCTATGAATGAAAAAGCACATTTACAAAATCTTGGAGCTAGATTGTAGTGTGGCAATTCTGTGAAAGATTCTGTGTTCGCTCAATGATTAGTTGCAGCACTCTTACTAAATGTGTTTCAATTCATTTTTTGTCACTGAGAAATCGAGAAATAGGTAGCTTATTAAAGGCGACCACATCCTTTTATGCAAATTTAATGCACTTGGCAGGTTTATCATGATAAATGGTCAGGAAGAGATAGTTCATGATGTATCTCTAGTCTCTTCTGTGAAGATGTTCATGTGTTGCAGGAAGTAGCCCCTTAAGAGCTCAGATCATTAGAAGTATGTGGCAGATGGTGATGTCTGCAGAGTCTCATAGATTGCTTTGAAGTTCCTCCAAATGATGCCTTCAGTAAGTGTGTCTGAGTTTTTGCAAGTTCTCTTGCTTCATCTGTCCTTTGGTGCCCTCTTCCTTCCTCCATCGTGTTGTGTCCCCAAGTTGTTTCTCATACTGGGAACATACACCACATCCTTACAGAGTACATCTCAACTCGCTCCCCAGTCCTGTCATATCTGCCTGTAAAGTTGTTCTTCCATTAGGCATCTTGCATATTTTAAGTGCAGTGGTTCACAACAGGAAAGCAATAAAACCCAACAAATGTTTTAGAGAAGCCTATCTATCATTCACGCTGTGTTCACTTTTTGAGTAAATCTTTGGAGCCAACATCAGCACCAGTGTCATGTTAACTAATTCATCGATTTTATTCAATTACCAATGTTAATTAGTCCAACTACTCTTTAGATTAGTAATGAGAAATGGTTACATTTTAATGCTGCTGCTGGGAGTCTGAAGGAACTCACAAAATCAGAAAACGCTGCAAAGCTTTTGAAAATCAAAACCTAATTTGTTGAAATACAGCTAATGAAATAGATACAATAGAGGAGCATAAAATAATACAGGTTACAGATCTGAACAACTGTATTTTCAGAGCTGAATATTTTCACCTTTTTTTCAGTTGGCCTTGGTTGATCTGAGTTTAGATGGGCTTCTCTTCTGAAAGCAAGTACCAAATTTCATGTAAATTTTTATACCTCTCATATTTCCTTTGTAAGTTGATGTTTTAGAGCCACTCTCCTTAGGTATTTCAGTTACCATCTTTGCTATACATAATCTTTTGTGTAATAATTGGTAATATTTAGTTAGGTATACATAAATTTTTAGTGTCTAGGATTTTTTTGCCATTACTCTTCTCTCAAATGCAATTCCCACAACCTGACCCCTTTTAAATATCTGTATTTGTAACGGTTTTTCAGTCATGGCCTACTGATTCCTACTAAAACCATTAAAAATCATGTATTAATATTTCAAGTAACAGTTTCATACTTATTGTGCTATTCCTCAAACCACTGTATGCTGTGTAACAAAGCATAGCTTCTATTAGACTAAGACCTAAACATTTCTGTTTGCATCACACTTTTACTGTTTAAACTGTCCTCGAAGGCTTTTTTCTTCTTATGCATGTAGGAGCCATGGCTAACTATGCTGTCATACCCAGCTGCTTTTAAAAGGGAGAGGGCCAACGAGCTGTGTATTACTGAGACGTGATTCAAGGAAAATTCGGGGAACTCATTAACTTCTGTGATTAGTCCAGTTTAAAAACTGTTGATTTTGAGGTTGTACTTGCAACCGTCAATCTATGACATTAGTGAACCTCTCCTTGGACTGTTGGCATTTTTTATGAGGTGTCAGTAGTTAAATGTTGAAAGCACATTAGTACATCTTCACCAAAATATGTTTTAGGGCCGCCTTCTTATGATTTGCAAAATATTATCATTTCATATCACAATGTAGTTGTTTAAAAAAAAAAAAAAAAACAAACCCAAAACCTGAAAAAGAGTGCCACAGGCCTGACTCAGCTGCCTGTGGATCTAGAAAGGGGTACTAAAAAATTGTAAAATCTCCTTGTTAAAATTCTGCTCGTGAGTTAAGGAAAAGACTGTAGTGACTTTTCTGTCTCTGTGACATTCCCTTTGTTTCCCGTTATTGCTATAGCATGTCATCCCAAGGTGATTTATGGAATCACTTGGAATGATTCTAGATTTATAAGAATTCATTTGCAGAGCAAATGCTTTTGGAATAGAAAAGGATGTCCAAAATGATAGTTACAATCTTAGTTTAAATATATATATATATATATATTCTCCTACCTAATTGGTACCTTACAGTCTAGATCTACGAGGCCTATCAAAAGACTTCTTTCCTTTCCACAAATAACTCTTGCAGTTCTAATCCAGACCCGATGAACACTTTAATCATGATGTATCTTGTATTATATTTTAATAAATTATGTGACTGAATGCAAAGTTAGATTAACCCTCACTTAGAGTACCTGGCTGAAATGTCACCTTTGCATTTCTTCCCCCACATTGAACTGGCAAACCATTTGTACATGCAAATGAAATAATAAATATTTACCTGCTTGCTGCCCTTCCTGTGAGTGCAGATTTTTCTGGAGGAATGTGGGACAGACCTGGCAGTTGATTCAGTCCATTCTGAAACCTTTGGCCCATGTCAGGTTGGCTGAATCAGTACCTGTGACTTGCTGTGCTCTACCACAGATCATATTAAAGCTTAATGCACAAGACCATTGGAGGCAATCTGGCCATGACTAGAAGATTCATTTGTTCGAATCTCATCGGTTTTCTGATTCAGCTGTTAAAAATACATCTGGGCTCTCTGTGTCCCTCTTGGTTGCTGTCCTTTTGGTATGAGCCATGCTGCTTGGCTTTCATTTGTTGAGCAGCATCCTTTCTTTCTAGACCTGCTTTCAGACCCAGACATAGACCTCCTCTGACCTAACTCTTCTTGTCCTCTGGCCTTGGAAAGATTGTTAATAATATGGTGCTACATTTTTGCTAGTGAAGTTCAGTAATGAATATTACTGGATCATTTCTTAGGCTTTCTGGAGCAGCATCCAAAAGACCAATATATTCACAATTCTGAATTTTTCAACTTTGATGTTAATTTCGTTGTAAATTTTTTTAATAATAGCAAAATAAGAAACTTCTTTCAGTAGTATTCTGAAAATCATCACAATCATCATACACCCATGTTGCAAATGAATATGCCGTACAGCGGTATCAGTCAAGAACGTCCTGAATAGTACATACAGTGCACACATTGTGAATCGTAACCCAAATCTTTTATCTAGGGCATCTTTTGACTGTGCTTTATGAGTGGATTGCTATCTGGTGATCTAGTGATCTTCAGAGAAGAAAAGCTGCTTAACTGGAGAGAAAAAAAATAGGAAAAAGGGGGGAAAAAAAAAAGATAATGCCACTAAGACTAAATACTTCACCAATAGCTAATATCTGTGTCCACACAACTGATTCTAGTTTTTAATCAATAATATGCACTGATAAAATTAAGGTTAGGTATTCCAGTGGGGAAAACCCAAAATATTTACTCAACCGTCTGTTTGCTTTTATAGCAGCAAACAATCTAGACTTTTATTTGCAAACTGTGAACAAAGATGAAACACTAAAATAGCTGTGAAGTTTCCTTTTTTTTTTTTTTTTTCTTTTTTTCTTTTTGGAAATCTTTTCCACAACTGTTGGTTTAGTAAATGAACACATTTTTAAACTTTAGGCATCATACATTATAGCTGTATAAGCTAACCAGAATCATTTCACTTACAGGAATGCCAGCAAAGCTCTGAGAACTAAAGTAGACCCTAAAGCTAGCTTTAATTGTCCTGGCTGTGTGGGCACAAACAAGGAGATATAGTGCCATCTCTTCTGCATTGCTTGGCCAGACTGCCTGGAAAGAGAGATCAGAAGAGGACAGACTGGCATAAACCCCTCATGCTTGGTTCCTGGGAACACCATGAAAAAATAGATTCAAACTCAATAATACTCTGGGCCAGCTAGCAGAGTAAGGAAAATATTGGCAAAGTAACAGCTTTGGTTTTAAAACAGCCTGGAGGCTTTTATTTTTCTTAGGCAGTAAGAGTAAAGATAGTTGATAGATGCTATTTAGATTAGTCAGCTTTGATGCTCTTTTTCTAATGCTAAAGATTGCCTTAAGTAAATAATTTTATTTTTTATTTTTTCATAGAGGAACCTTCCTCAGGACTTAACAGATGGGTTGAGAAGGGTCACCTGGTGATGATGAATAGAGTAACTCTTGTTTTTTCAGGAACGTCATTTAGCGATGAGTGTGTACAATTGGCCTGTGTGACCATCGTGTTTATACAAAGGCCAAAACTGATACCTGGCTTGAAATATGTTACTTGACCATTTTCCATGAGCTCTAATACAGAGAGGAGAAGGTGAAGGACAGAGTCTACAAATATAACTGATACCTTATAGCTGTAAAATGAGACGATATTGTAGGACCCCCCTCTGCCCCTCCAGTATGTAAGAAAATATATGTATGAAAGAAAGCAACACATTGTAAGCTTCTAGGATGGTCTGCAGCCAAAAAGTGGTGATTCTACTTACTGAAATAGAATAGGCAGTGTGTTCTTAACAGGAGGTTATTGCCAAAAGGAGCAACAGAATACGTATTCTATAAAAAGTATGGGTTTAGGTCCTGTGAATTTCTCGTAGTTGAATCCAGTATCACTTAGGAGAGCGTAGAGCCCTTGAAAACACACAAACCCAAAACCCTAGAAAATTCTGTTGTCACTTTTCCATCCACACTCTCCATCTGATTTTGTCTAAGTTTCATATTTGAAATTTTAGTTAAAAATAATACTGTCAGCTATATAAGAATAAAAAAGCAAGAAACAAGAATTCCTTGCCAGTAGTGCTATAAATAGAAGAAATTTTTTTTTTTTAAAAGAAGGTCTGATATACCTAGCACTGTTTATTATGTAGTGTTCAAATTTGCATAGTGTTTTCTACCTGGTAGTGAAACTATATTAATCCTTTTTTTTTTTTTTTTAAATCTGTTTGTGGTGGACTTCTGAGAGGGATTTTCTGGGACTGGTCGACCTGTAGAACTACTTCTAAGGGCTTCATAAAAGGTAACTAGGAAGAGCAAACTCCCTGTTAGCAGCCTTTTTTTTTGCCTTATAGAGGTTGGCATACCTTACATTTAAAATTTGTAGATATCCGCATATCAAAAAAAAAAAAAAAATGAAAAAGGGTGCATTGTTTGGTTTCATTGTCATATTTTAAACACAAACTCCATTGTGCAGTGTCTGGATTACAAATAAGCTGATTCATTGTCCTCTACTTTTGTCCTAATGTGCAGGCTCAGAGACCTCAACAGACATTCATTAAAGTTCATTAGCTCTGACTGTAGCTTCCAAGTCTGTTTGCTAATTGATAAAAATACTAAACAAAGCCTTAAAAAGATCATCATTACCCCCACCAAAAAAAAAAAAAAAAAAGAAAAAAAAAAAAAAGAAAAAAGAAAAAAAGGCCTGGATGCCTGAGATGAACTGCCAGACATTATCTGTTTAAATTCTCAGAGACAGTGAGATCTGCACAGAAACTCGTAAAGAGCAGCTATACGCTGAACATTTTCTCGCATGTCAGTGCTCTCACAGGCTAGCATGTCAGAAGAGGCTTTGCAGTTTTGCTTTTCAGGGTGTCACAAGCTAGCACAAGCATGCAAGCCTTCTACATTGCATGAAATTTTAAGAAAAACTGATCTCCTCAGATAAAAGTATGAAAGTATGAAAGAAGTGGTTAAATTCTGCTGTTTTCCTTCCATCTATCCTCCATCTTGCTCCCATGGAAGATGGAAAATTTAGACCTCAAACATTCTTTCCTGCATAAAAATTTTTGAAAGATCAGTTTGGGATGGTGTTGTGTGTTCTGTTCTCATAGACCTTCAACTATGAAGTGATCTACCATTAAGAAGCTCTGCACCCACACACAAGTCTCTTTTGGTGCCTGACTTCATTGTAAATCTGGGGCCTAAATGGGGTTTTGCAGCACAGATTGCGACAGTGAAGATAACTTTTGCTGTAGTTTTTATTGTACTTGAGCTTTTAGAAGCCTTTCCCCTTTCTGTGCCTCATGTTCACACAACAACTCATTCTTTCAGCTGGGATCAGTAAAAATAAGCACAAAATTGGATGACTGGATGAATGGAAGGAGTGAAGCTCTCAAAGCTAGCAGTGAATCTTTAGCATATGAATTACATGCTTCTTCCTTCAGCCTGTCCAACTATTTTGGTGCCCCTGACAAGAGCTCATTGATGGGTTGGTATATGTCTCTGTTACAGTGAAACATTTTTTTGAGAATATCCTAATCTGTCTGTCTAGGGTCTTGTATTAAAACTCATTGCTATTGTATCTGAGCACTTCCCAAGTGTCAGAACAACAATGATATCTCTCTCTTCCTTCCCCACCGGGGATGGAAACAGTTTGTTCTTTCCTCGTAAGGGAACTTAAATGGGGTCAGAGAGCCAGGATGGTTAACAATATGGTTTTGTAACTTAGCTGGATGGGTGGATTTCATACCCATTGTTGCTTTCTTCCTGCTTTGTGGTGGTTGCACACTTGCTTGGCAGCTTCCCTTCCTGGTCATTGGCACAGCTCAAAGGAGGAAAGGAAGGCTCTAAGTGGCTGGTTGCAGAAGAGAGGCTGGGAAGAGGTGAGATGTTGCATGAAGCAGACTGATAAGGAAGAGGCTTGGTGGCATGGTCAGATAGAGGAGCTTTAAATGGCTAAAGTCAGATCTGCTGAGAAGGATTTATTGCAGCATCAAGAGGTCATTTTTTTTTTTTTTTTTCTTATGAAGCCCCACAGGAATGGGCCATAGCGCAGAGAACTATGTGAAAAGCCTAACAGCAAGGAAAGGGAGTTAGTTCTCTCTCACAGACCAGTGGAGAGAGAGTCATACACTGAACTATATGGGCAAATGTGCATGGTGGAGCTCATATAGGTGTGCAGTTGGGTGATGTCTAGTAATGCCTTCTCCCAAAGGCAGTGACTTTAGCAGGGTCCTTCTAGGAGGCAGGTCATGCTGCCAGAAAGTGACTCTGAAAATATTTGTGGAGGAAAAAAAAAATTAAAAAATCCACTGCTGAGAACATGCTCCTGGCCAAAGGTTTTTTTATTTATTTATTTAGCTCAAAAACATCTCAGCAGGGTCCGTGTACCCTTTGCATGAGAGCTCTGAGAGGTTTCATCCTTTACTCCCCTGAGGTGGGCTTGATGGCAGAAGGCAAGTAGCAGAGGAAAGACAGGGTGGTGCTGAGGGGCTCAGAGCCGGAGGACAGGAGTGCAGGACAGATTTGCCTCATTAAGGCAGGATACAACATTAGCTTGAACATGTCAGTCGTGCTGGTCGCATGGTCAGATCAGAGGAATGCCATATCCTCAAGCATTAAGTTTTTTTAGGCTTTTCAGAGTGGGTGAAATGCAGGGATTTTGCATTTCTTCTCTGAGAAGATAATATTTCTGTGCGCCATGTATCCACCCCAACCCTCCATACAAACAGCAAGAGTGGCACGACTAAGCATAACAACGCAGCATTAAGCATGATGTTTCCACTATGGCCAGTAATTCTGCAGGATTCTTAATGCAGTGAGTATTTACAGTATGAACTGCTGCCAGAACTACAGGCACGTTGTTGCTAGAACAGCAAACAGCAGAGAGCTAAAAATTCCAAGGGCCAAAATTTACTATTGGTTACATCTGAGAACTGTGTTAGTTTTTGAGGGACTCCCTCATGCATAACCAATTTACCAGCATATGCTGCTTGACGTCTGACCATACAAGCCCTTTGCTTTCTCAGTTTTTGTAGTAAAGGATTCCTCCAGATATACCTTACTTCTTTTTGGAAGGACAGTGCATGGCCTTTGAGAGCTCTTGCTTTCCCTCTTGTTTCTCCATTTATTTTTAAATTCTTCCTTGGTTTCTCTCACCTTTGGTTCACAAAAGCTGATGTCCTTAGTAGCTGTCAATGCACAGGATGCCCCAGTGCTAGCTGGTGATTGATAGGTCCTTTACTGAACCCATGTTGTCTTTCTACATCCCCTTCCCTTTCCGGGTTTCATTTCCTTTTCCCCTTGACTACACAGTGGTTTCCAAACTGGATGTCTTTGGCACTCTTTTGCTTTAAAAATAATTCAAATTTACATGTTTTGGGAGTTCTGGAAAGGAAAAGAGGATGGTTGATAGCTTTTGTGTTCCCCTTATTTTCTGCTAGAGTTTGAATTTCCTTGAATTCTCACAGGAAAGAGAAAAACTTTCACAAGGAACGGCTTTGCCAGACTGACCGGGAGTTAGATCCTGGGAACTTGTATAACTATTCACCTGTACTATGAATGCAGCAGTCAGAATATCTTCTGTAATCTCCTTCATCTTGCAATTGAGAGCTTTTGTTTCAGACTGCAAAAAATGTTCAGTTCAATATCACAAGAGATAAGAAAATATAGGTATCCACCTCTTACTGGGCCTCTAAAGCTGCCAGAGAATGAAAAGCCTTCCTTCTTGCAGCTGCCCATGCAGCTGGTGCTCATCTCTAGCCTTTGCTGAGATTTGCACTATTCTGGAGAGCTTTGCCCAGCATGTGTTAGAGATATTTTTCTGTAAGTATCTTCTGTCTCAGTTTTGCTAGCTAGATTCAGCTCCATCCTCCCATTTTCTTTTGACTTTGGATTTGGTTCATATATTTGATCCTCCATAAGGTGTACCCAGAGTATCAGAGGTGATTCTTTCCGCATCACTCCCTGTGATAGTCTCCCTGCGATAGTTTCCCTGCAATGCCCGTAACAGCCTGGTCGGCTGGCAAAACCCCTCATCTGACAATCATTTGTAATTGTTTAATTTATGTTATTGCAACTCTCTAAACAGTTTCCACACGCCCAAACTGGTTATGGTTTCTACATTTTCTGTTGAGCTCTGCACTATTCAAACTTGGAAGTCCCTGGTGCTGATGAGACACCCCTGGGAATGGAGAGTTTTTAAGCCAGCCCTTCTCCACCTTTGTAACTCTAAGTGATAGCATGAAAGAAATGGAAAGCTGGTTTATACAGCTCAAGAATGACTTATCTTTGTATAGAAATCTGTGTGTGGCTGTGATAGCAGAGAATTCTTATGGGAGTGTGAACTCACCTGTGCAGCATTTGAGCAAAACTGCTGATGGCAGAAGAAAGAAGAGTCTCCTGACCACTCTATTTTCATGTGGTGGAAAACAATGTTGCCCATTTCTTGTTGACTAAGGTGCTGCCTTGATCCTTTTGGCTTTGGAGACTGAGAATGGAAGTACCAAGAACTTAACGTGAGTCAGTTACAGGCAGTTACTTGCTACACTGAATAACACAATCTAGACAGTTTTTTCTCGCTATCTACATATTAGCTTTGGCTTAATATTTCAGGGGGATGATCCAGAAAATAGCTCTCATGCTTTAGTAATTTCAGCAAACCTTTATTTATGTTCACAGAATTGAGTGCAGACTGAAGCTCACTCAAATAATAAATACAACTCGCTCACACATGCATGCATGTCTTCTACAGTCTATTGTATTTATTAGCAAGTGTATTTCAAATAACACTACAGAAATGCTAGTCCAAGCTTTTTTTCCTTGGGCATGATCCAGCTTAACCCTTCCCCCCGTGGTGGGCTGTTCCTACACACTGTTCCTTTCTTGAAAGCTGTTGTAATCTCCCTAAATGTTAGGGTGAACTAGCCCGATCACTAGTCACCACTCAGCATTTTCCAGGTGGAACAACACCTGTTCATTTGGATGTGGGGAATACACAGCAAAACCATTCCTGCTAGCCGGTGACAATAAATAAGGTTTTGTTAGTTTTAAAATTAGTGTCCTAAAACATACAAAGAACTGAGGAAAATTCTGGGTGTATGGCTATTAAACATGCTTGTCTTAGTCTGTGTCAGAAGAGTGGATAAATGCTGATGCTATGCTTGTGTGATTAAATAGGGAATACATAGCTGACCAATTGAAACAAGAAAAGGACCTGCCACACAGGAGCATTTTGAATACGGTTTCTTCCTTTAGGGCTGAATAGCAGTTTTAGCAGACAGAGAGTTTAGACAAGCTCATGACTAACCCTGCATACTCCTAACCTGCACAACATGGAATGAAATAATTCAGTTTAAATGTTTTGTGTTAGCAGTTTCTTTAACGTGCCTTACCTTGAATTTGTGGTAGGCTAACAGCATGCACCCAGTCAGTTACTGCCTGACTGATGTACACACACACGCTAGATGGTGGTAACTCGTTGCCTGGGTCTGAACCCCAGGTAATGTGGCAAGAATGGTGTATGTTTAGATGGCTGGGTTTGAAAACAGGGTTCCTTAAAGGCATTTCTTATAGGCATTTCTGATGTAAGAACTCTCTAAGACAAAGGTTCCCTAGGACTATGATGAACAGAGGTTAGTTGACAAAAAATAAGAAAACACCTTTATGAAGAGGTAACAATCTATTAGATAAAAAGCACTGCTTTGGAACCTGGAGAAAGAATAAATACACCCGATAACTCTTTTTGCTCTCATGGCCCTATTTTTCACTCTTAAGATTCAGTCAGATTTCTGGACCATAACTGATTTTTCCAAGTCTAACTAAAATCTCCCCAAATACATACGTTTTATATAAATACATATAGTAAGAGCATATTTTATTTTAACTTTGTCTGATTTTGTTGTTACCCTCCCTTCCGATGAGAGAACATGGGGAAGATGATGTAGCATCGCCCATGTAATCCTGCCATGATCCTTCGTTAAGCAACTCAGAATGCCAAAGAAAAAGCAGAAGGAAACTGTGTTTTATAGACATTTTATCCCAGTGGTCACTCTCAGGCATCCCTACTTAAGTCTTCAGCCTGTTAATCAGGGTTGGAGATCTGTTGTTCTTCATGCCTCTTGGCTTTTACTCTCCTCCTCTAGGCCACCTCTGGATCATGTTAATTGATTTTTGTTAGTGTTCTGTTGTGGGTTTGATTTTTTTTTTTTAATCAGCCTACTTTCATTTGAAGTGTCTAATTCAGATTTAGTAATCAGCAGTATCAGCAGTCAGATTTAAATATCTTGGCCATAATATTCATACTGCACTGAAATATTGAATCTGTTCTCACTAACAAGGCAGTTTTTCACACATTAAAGGAATATGTCGAATGTTGGATCAGTTATATTCTTGAAGTGTTGGATCTCTCCCCTACTCAGAGCAGCAGTCTTCATCATATATTGCAATTCAACAGTAAAATATTGAAATGCTATTGAATCACATGGATTCTTCCCATGCTTCAGCCCTATAAAACAAGAAACAAAGCTCAATTGGCCCCTTGAGCCTGAGACAATAATTCATCAACGCTGTTAAAAGAGAATGTGTCTTAAAGTGCTAACATAATTTTTTAGCTTTATATGTCCTCTGCAATTAACTGGGGGGAAAAATAGCCAACACTACCCAAAATCAGTGCATATAACATGCACTTCCTATTCCTTCCCTGTATCTTTTCAGGTTTAGTGTATGGCACTGTTTATGTGTCTGCTCAGAGCTTGTTCAAACCCAATATGCCTATTAGGTTTATGTAAACTCTGTTTGTACAGTCTCCTGGACCTCTAGAGGGGGTATTTAATGCACTGATAGATACCTCAGCTCTTTTCTAGTTAAATGATAGAATTCTGTGCTTCAGTAAAACTGAGGTAATAACATACATCTTGACTAAAAAGTGGAATAGTTGGTACTTTAAGATATTATTTAGAAAACATAAAACTATATAAAATAGAATTTCTAGTGAAATAGTAGAAAATGCTGTACCAGAAGTATCTTTAAAAAGCAACATTACTGGGTGATTAAACTTTGTTTTTTTAGAGTTAACAGTACTGTGTTGCACGTGTATGTTGATGCAGTTTTCAAAGTCAATAAATAGTGCATCAGCTCCTGTATGGAAAGAGGATGTTGCAGAAATAATTATGACATGATGCGATAACCCCTTCGTAAAAAAAAAAAAAAAAAAAAAAAAAAAAGAAAGGAAAAAAGCAAAGCAGAACAATACTGCAGTGTTCTGGCCATCAGGAAACCACGACAATGCTCCCACCTTTTTCCTGTTACTTACCCAGAGTTCCTTCCAGGCGACACAGATAACTGATAATGCTGTGGACTGGATCCTGTGCCAAATGAAAATAATTTTTTTGTTAAATTTATATCTGATTAAACATGGATCTTAACAACACCCTTTCCACTCAGCTTTACAGCTCTTCTAGTTATAAAATACTTCTTTGTAACCCTAAACACTGCATTGTTTCCCACTGCAAGTAAGTGTTACTTCAGCAGAGGATAAGCACAAAAATTTACTGTACTTTGTAAATTCATATCACAGAAGCTAATTGGGATTGTATAACAAGGTCGTTCATCACTGTTTCTACTGAAGACGAAAAAATCTTTGGAGTTAGGTTTTATGATTCTCTGGGACTTGAGTATTCTTGAAACAACTAGATTTACTAATAATGCTTTTCAAAGTGCATGTGACTTTGGGAAACCATCTCATCTTGCAGTATTTGAAATGCGGATGTAATCCTCTACATGTGAACGTTTGGGATTGTATGTGTGTCTTTATGGGCACCCCGCTACTCTCTGTGCATCCACGGATGTGTGTTTTACTGTCTCCCATGTGGTCTGGGCACTGTAGAACTGGGGTAGCTCTCCAGCCAAGGCTGCAGCAGCACATGGGTTTTAGCTGTAGAGGTCCTTGGTGTCTCACCTAAAATAGGGCCACTGTTTTGCCTGTTTAGGAATGGTGTATAGGTAAAATCCCCCATCAGTGCAGGGCTCTGCAAGCATGTCTTTGGGGAGCACAGCGTGAATTAGGGGTTGGCGGTGGCATCAGGGTGCAAAGAAACTCTTTGCCTCCTGTTTCCTGGGTGAGGAGGGGCCTCTCTGGTGTGGGTGAGTGATGCTGGGGTCCATGGGGACTCGCTGGGGCTCCCATTAGCACACCCCCACAGTTTTTAGCTCTGCTCACTCAGTTAATTTCCTCGGGCATTTTGCAGGGTTATTTATGCTTCAGCCTGTACTTAACAGCCAAGTTTGTTTTTTTTTTCTGACTGGCTACTAATGAAGAGTAAGTCAATTTATCCTCATCAGTTAAATTATAAATACAGAGAAAACAGAGTAAAAATGTCACCACATGGAGATGGCTTTGCCTTTTTCCATTCCCTAAATCCTGGTTTATGTAAACTGAGATAAATATTTATAAAAAAAATGCTGGGCACAGTAACCCTCTTTTTTAAACTATTTAGATTAGCTTGTGAGATGTAACTATTGATAACACAGTTTAGTACCTTTGTAAATAGATTTACTCTGTACAGCTATGTCTTCCACTAGGTTTTAAAACAAATGTTTTTGTTTGAGCTCTGTAAACTTGTGAACCACCAAAAAAAAGATGTCAGAAGAAGGTTAATTTTCATAGTATATATTGTGATTAAAAAAAAAAAAAGAAAATGCCTTACAGGCCAAAACTCGTCCCCACATTAAATGGGATTAAAGGGGACAGATGGGAAGGATGTCCATGTACTGTGTGGAGGGCTTCTGTGCACCCAAAAGAGGCAGGATGTGAACGGGTGTTAACACAGGTGTGCCGGTCTCCCCCCTCCTCGGCACATGTGTCTGTGGGGCTGTGGCGAATGAGGCAGCTGATAGGCTCAGTCAAAGCCTTTCTCAGAGGGGCTGATCCTGCTCCCGTTGAAATCAATGCCAGGGCTTTCCTGTATTTCAAAGGCACAGAGTAAACCCTCTATTACACACCGTGGAAGTTGTCCTGTGGTGTGACCACCTTGTGCCATCCCAACCTCACAATTACTACTTCTGCTGGAATGAGTGTGCAAGCCAGAGGAGTTTGTATGACTTTTTTTCCTAAAAAATACAGTGAGGGTTTTCAGCATTTTATGACATTTTTAATAATTAATTGTGAAAAACCACAACAAAAATAGATGGAACATAAAAGCAAATTTGCAAGCCATTGAAGTAAAGAGCTGCAAATAGAAGGAACGCCTGTATTCTACCTTCAGCTATCAGTATAAAACTCATCAAAGTAAACCAGTTTTATTTAGACATCTGGAAAATGTACTTTGACAAACATCCACTTGATGACTGTCAGTGTCTTATAAAGAGACTTTGATATCAAAGATCCGCAGAAACTGTCAGAATAAATCGTATTTTTTTTATGACAGAAGGATGTTTCCCAGCCATGATTTGTATTGTCTGGTTGATATGTTTTTAGTATCTTAATAAAAAGGATTATTTTTACAAATGTTTTTCTATCTACTTGTGCAAAATGATGTGACATTAAGAAGCTATTTTCAGAAGTTAAGCAAACTAGAAAAGCAGAATCTGTATTCTTGCTCCTTCCAGCACTCTTAATTGTTCTGTCTCCGAGGTTAATGGATAGCAACTTTAAGACCTGGTATTTTCGATAGACTCACAGAGCTATCAAAATACCCTTTTCAAACAGATGAAGAGAATACACTAATCATGTACTTTGAATGATATTGTTTCCTTGCATTTATGCTACTGAAATATATAGGAACAGGGCAAAATACAGTTGATTCTGTACTGTATTTTAGCCTTTCTACAAATGGCTTTTCATCAGCCATATCCAGCATACCTCACCTTAGATACAAAGAAGATAATTAGTCACTGAACTGTTCGAGGCTGTAGGTATGACTGCAGATGTCCAAAACCGTTTTTTCCTCTTGTTTTTTTTGTTGGTGTTTTTTATTTTTTTTTTATTAAATCCAGAAAGGAGGTGTTGCCTTGCAGTGTTACTGGAGATGCTGAATACATTAAAATAGGAAGATGAGAGGAATGCCTTGTGGGGACTTCTTGTAAACATGCAGCATGATTGCTTTTTATTGGAGAAGGCATTTCTGCGATGTTCTGTGCAGTGCTGTAGTGCCATAGATATGTTGAAAATGCTATGAAAGCCTTAACTATTTAATTCTCATAATCCATCTGCAAGCACTAAGTGATTAGTTGCAGTTTATCCCAGTGTGGAAGCTGGTCTTGGTACTTGCATAAGCCTGCCCTGCAAGGCCCTGCGGGAGACGGCCGCCGCCCACGCTCGGTGTGGCTGGCAAAACTGCTCTAGGAAAGTAAGAGGGCTGCAAGGTGGTCCTGGGTAAACATAAAACTCTGCAAGAGGTGAGCAGTTTAAACTGGTTGGAGGAATAGTGGTGTAGTGGCCTGATGGCTACAAGGGTGCTCGCATTGCTTAATTTTAAGCACCAGATTTAGGAGTATGGTTCCCTGTTTTGTCAATAGGGAATGGAGGCTCCTCACATAGGTGAATCAGAGCAAGAGAGAAACTATATTTTAGCTTTATGTATACATCTCTGGGCTCTCCTTTTCAGCCTCACTTGGACAGTCTGGTATTTGCTTAAATGTAGGTTTCCGCACATGTCTTTTTCTGGTACCAAAGAGACATCGTGATGTACCTCAGTGTCCCTGCCTCGGGAGAGTACATTGTTTGTAGAAAGGCATTTTACAGGCAGATAAAAGAAATCCAAGAATCTTGAAACAGTTTGTTTTAGGAAAGCAGGCTGCCTTGGGGTGGATATCCTGTATGGAGTCAGGAAGGTATAGGAGGGAAGAGGAGATGCTGTGCTTGCAGTGGCTGTAGATCTAGAAATGGATAACAA
Organism: Morus bassanus; assembly: GCA_031468815.1. Lineage (NCBI taxonomy): Eukaryota > Metazoa > Chordata > Aves > Suliformes > Sulidae > Morus > Morus bassanus. The sequence goes on from CM062570.1 coordinate 67,850,950, forward strand.
AGGGGTGGTGGGGGGGAGGTTAGTCGCTCTCTCACTCTTTCCCTCACACACATAGACTATTTTTGTCTAACAAATACCAATTCATCAGTATTATAAAGCAGCTCTACTAAGGAAATACACTATTTTCAAGTTTTTGTTTGCTGCAGAGTTTCAGAAAGTTCGGCCAACTTATCTCAAAATGAAGTGACTGAATTATTTCATTGTTTACCTTCAGAATGGCTAAACAAGGATTCAGTTCACTTTTAAAACACTACACTATTTCAGAGCAATTGCTTGTGATACAAGATACAATTCCCTCATTTAAGGATGACTGTTCAGGGAATCACAGGTATCAGCCTACTGGAACACAACTAGCATTGGCTGCAGCCTGAACATTGGACTAAGCGAGTTAGACAGAGGCTATTTCTACTTTTCAAAATCTGCTTTTCTTAGATAGTTTTCTGAGTATCCTTCCATGTTTTGGGTCAACCTCAGGTGGTTCTCCAGGAGAACCAAAGTCAGCTCTCAGTCTGAACCGAAGGGCAGCTGGAGTCTGCTTTTTTCTGGAGGCTAAAAGATCATATGCTCCATTGTCCCTGCTACTACTTACTGTATATGGATTTTTACAAGTGTGCACAATGCTTAGTCTAGAATTGCTTGAGGAAATGAAAAGGAATCATTAGTAACTTAAATTTTAACTGGAATGAGGCAAAGCTCCTTTAGGAAGGGGCTAGAGAATCACTGGAAATAAGCATATGCTCCTAAACTTTATCCTGCAAAGCAAGACTATGAGCTATTTTGACTAGGTGGAAAATTTTTTAAAGCTGTAGGTAAGGTTCCACAAAAATAGCTTTTATCTTTGTGATAGTTGTGTCCTGGATTATATTCCCCAGTTTCTTTCCATGACTGTAAGTGTTTCAGCTCACCACCTTGTATTTCTAGCAAGGAGCTCCTTTCAGCTGATTTGGGTAGGTTACTTTCCTTGACCTAGGGATGGTGTTCTTCCTCCCTACCTGCACATGTTTCTTGAGGGAAGTGGCCTCCTCTGCTGGTCATTTTATTTTTTTCTTTGAATGGGAGATGGAGAGCTAGTATGCTCATTTCCTTTTTTTTTTTTTTTTTTTTTTGTCCCCAGAAATGATCTTCAGTTGTTTGTTTTGGGAAATGATTCCTGAGAAAGGATCTGTGAGAGCGATTGCTACTATTATACGAGCTTCCTCTAAGTCATTCCTAGCCCCACCCCCAAGTCACCTCCTCTCCCTGCTTTTCCTCTTCTTGACTATTCCCCCTCTGGTTTCCTTTGGGTTATTTTTTCTGTGGCCTGTTTATATCTTTTTGTCATCCTTTCAGTTATGATTTTTCATCCATCAACTCACTGCTTTTCTAAGCCAAGCCAAGAAACTGCAATAGTTTGCACCTACACTCATTTAGCCACATAGAGATTTAAATCTTCAAGCTTCCGACTGTAATCTGTTAGCCAGTTCTCACCTCCCTTTCCCTCTGTATGAACAGCCTGTGTCTTTCCAAATTTCAATTTTGGGATAATCTTTTTTTCCCCCTGTTACGTTTAATTCCTAGGAGGGAGGCTGAATTAGGCAGAATAAAATGCTGGCTCCACTGCATGCTCTTTGCTACAGAGCAGTGCCCACACTTTTCATCTTTGTGACTCATAATGTACAAAATTAGTGCCTGCGAAGCTCGAAGAGCAGGGAGAAGCTGCAGTTCCCAAGAAACACTGTTAGCAGGCGTAAGCCACTGCTGTCACTGAAGATGGTGACTTTCTTCTTTGGGCTTATCCCTTTGCCCACCCTGCCTTTCTTTCCTTATGCCAGAAGAAGCATTTCTGTAACTTTCCAGATCAGGGAAAGATTTCAGGTAAAGCAACTGGGGAAAAGAGAAAGCTAATTTGATTTTTTTTTTTTTTTTTTGTGTCAAATGCAAAGATTTTTTAGTCGATTTCTTCCTTCTTTTTAAGGAATTTCCATTACTTGTTTTTCATTTTTCTTTTCATGGATTCTGTGATGATAGAGAATGCTTAAATCCTGTGCTCACTGCCAGAGAAAATGTGCAAAATTTTGCATTATAAATCTGTCCAGGCTTTCCTGTGGTAGCCAGAGACCTGCCAAAACATATAGATTCCCTGGGAATTTCCCAGGCCTCCAGTGAAAACTCACATCAGCTACAAATTTGTAAAAAAAGAAGGAAAAAAAAGAAATTTTTTTTTGTTGCTTTTACCACACCATTTAAGAAGCAAAAGTTACTATCCCACAGAAGGATTCCCAGTTGGAAACTATTTCAGTCTTAAGTGATAGATGAGAAACTTGATGTACTCAGAGCATTATATCAGCAACTGTAGCTAACAATGTAGTTTAAAAAATATTTTAAAACAGATAAAAGTTACCATGGTTGTTTACATCTACATCCATACTATTCTCCTTATTTGAGTAAATTTTCAAAACTGTTATGCTTTCTAACAATTGTGTATCTGATATGATTTCATGCATTAAGTGTTTAATTGTCATCCAGAAAATTGAAGCTTTACAGTTGGTACAACTAAAAATATTTGAGAGTCCAAAGAATGAAATTTTCCATTTTTGATTGAGCAATATATATACATATGCATGTATGTATATATATGTATATATGCATATGTATACACCCTTTCATAAATATAGCTAACAGTATGCTTTTCTGCTAGATTAAAAAAAGTAACAGTATAGCAAAGTGTAAGTAGTCTGTAATCTAAATAATAATCTAAAATAAATAATTCAAGAAAGCTGAGGTGACCATATTTCATTCAAAGCTGCATAATTCTGCCCCTTTCAGAATTATGACATAACAGAAATTTATATTTATTAGCACAGTTTTTTGAATTCAACCATATTTTTTGAAACAGTACATAATATTCTCCTCTGTTTAGGGATGCTTTCCTGAAAATTTAAGTCTGCTCCTAAATGCTAATGCAAGAGCTAGTTACAGTTCAGTTGAATTTTAACAAATGTATGGATGGCACATTTCTGTGAAATAAATTCAGTGTAACTTTCCAGGGTACTTGCTCTGCCAAGAAGTGTGTAATTTCCCATGCTAACTGTATGTAATCATTGGAGGATATCTTGTGGTTTCTAGTGGTGGAGATGGAAAAATATGCCAAAATTGGTCAGGCTAGGTAATGTTATTTAGAGCTCAATCCTACATAGCACTGAGCACCTCCATCACTCCTTCTTCCTTATGGGAGACAGCTGGGAGGGAGGCACAGTGATGCCCAATTTTCTTCTGTCCCACTTGGGACTGCAGCTGCAGATGGATTACTCTTCAACCCCAGGTGGAGGTTATTCCCATTTAGCTGTGTTTGCTCTCTAACCCCTCTCTGTGAAACTATTGCCTCTTGTAAAAAGGATGGCTTTTGGTTTTAACTGGAATCAGTTCACAAAACTGGGTTAGAAATTGGCCAGACAAACAGTTCAGCCAGCCGTAATGGCTGTGCAGTGTCTCTGCGGTGCCGAGTGGGGAGAGAGGGGACAGACTGAGGACTGAGGGGGAATGTGAAGGAATGAGGGAGGGCTGAATGATGGTGCTAACTCGGGTCTGCTGCCAGCCAGGTTGTTTGGTCAATGACGTCTTAAGCTGCTGGTTCTTGTCAAGGTGGTCTCCCTCCAGCCGTGCCCTCTCTTGTAGTTGCAATAGCACATCTTGAACCCCTCCACAAATTGATTCAGCTTGCTAAAGAGACAGAAAACTACCCCAGACAAACCGACAGACAAGTCCCCCCAGTGTTTTGCCAAGTGAATGACCTGACCAGGCCCACAGAGGATTCAGACGAGCTCAAACATGGGAGGTGGAGGGCCTGCAGAGCAGGGAGAGGATGAGGTAGGACGGGAAGGAGGCCAAGAGGCTGCTCACTTTGACATGAGGAGCTGTTGGACAGGCTCAGCTGTGCTGCTTAACCACACCCTCAAAATGGGATTTGCAGCAGACAGCATGCTGTGCGGGAAACCTGCCAGCCTAGCTACCAGGTAATGCAGGACAAAAACCAGGAGCTGTAAATCCTACTTTCGCTTTGGTCTGCAGGGAAAGACTTATTTCAGTTTGGGACTGCCAGCTCGACTGCTTCCTGGAGCAGCCATATCCCTTTCTGGCCCCAATTTACTCACTCACCTTTGCATAAGGTGCTGGTGATGAAGAGGTTCCTCAGCTTTCTTGCTTATGGTGGGTCAAATGGGCCCAGAGAGCCATATCCATGCTTACCAGGCAGGATGGGGTTGGAGAAGGGACTCAAAACCACAGGTTAGGGAATAGGGCACTCACCTGGAAGCAGGGAAATCTGGGATCCAGCCCTGCTCCCAGCACACTGGCCACAGTTTGGATTATGTGCAGGAGAGGAGACTTCCACAAACTTGAGGGATGGGATTCACTCGACCAAATGTGCATACCTCTGAGTCACATTTCTAGACTCCATTTATAATCACTGGAGAGAAACATGTTTGCACAGAAAACAATTTATCTCCTTTCAGTGTGGACATTTAAAATAGATCAGATGAATTGCAGCCTCAGAGCATCTCTTTCTCTCCACTGACTACAGGGAATTTAGAGAAGCAGCTCATATGTAGATGGCTACACCGAAGGAGCCTGGTTGAGATAAATCTTGCAAAAGGTTTTTAACTGAGGAATTCATGGGTATTTTGAGAACAACACTTTACAGTTCTGTTGCCTGAATTTTCCTATCAGCATCTAACTCATTTAGCGGATCTGGATCGTGTTGCCTTACAGGATAGGACCTCTGTTTCCTAGAGTATAATGATTTTCATGTCCAAAAGTGCACTTCATGTTGCACATTCTGATGGAATTTATAGCAGAAAGCCTAGCATGGAGGAGACATAAAATGTCAGAGAATAATCGTCTACTGACTTAAACAGTGAGCAGAATTTGTTTTGTGCAACTCTCTGTCAACCTGAGGTTTTTTCATATAATTAAAATGCATACATTATTTAGATTGGGGAAAAAAAAGCATACAATACAAATACAAAGCAGAACAATAGTCTGGTAGCCACAAAGCTGGGAAGATGTTTGCAATGTTTATCAAGTAATTTCCTTTGAAATATTGCAGACTGATCCTGCCAATTACAAAACCGATTTTGTTTCCACGCTGGGAAGATAATAGCTGACCATAGTACATAACCCCTTCCACCAACAGAAAGGTGGCCATAGCACACGGAGCAAGTTCTTCCCCTCCGAGCTGGTGTGTTACTGCGTACTGGGTCATATACCTGTGTGCACAGAGCAAAAAAAAAACCCAGAAGGAAAGAGAGGAAGAATAACTCCCAGCTATCCAAAGAGCTTGGCTGTATCTCTAAAAGTAAATGTGTAGTGAAGTTATTGTGCCATTTTCTTTAAAAGTATCTGAATTTACTTCTGGTTTTATTTGCTCAGTATAGACCTCTTATGGAAATTATGAGAGAATTAGAATATTGAAAAAGTGAGCTTGGGAAAAAAAAAAAAAGTAACTGCTGATTGTAGCACAGCTCTGTTCCCCTTATCTGGCTGTCCTGCTGCTCCCTTCCTGTGTGGAAGCCACCAAATTTCAAACTGTAAAATAAGCGTCAGGATACTTGTTTTTCTAAGGTTTGGGAAGTGACATGGCTCTTGAAGGTCTGTGAAGGTTTCTTTTCTCTGGAACAGATCTAATAAATGCTAATTTGTCTGCAGAAAGAAATAAACATTCCACTCTGTTAAAAACATATCCATATCCATATGACAAGTGTGGTCATGGTCCAAAAGGGTTGGTGTCAAGGATTGTGGCATAGGAATAAGGTCTACACAGGGCCAAATAGGGCTGGCAAGTAAAGGCCCCTCTCTCCTCCACAGATGATCCATAGGCGATGACATCTGCTGTGATATGCAGTGGCATTGCTGTGATATATTCCCGTCAATGTCATTCTCAAATTCAGAATTCAGGTCTAAAATCAACATTTTAATTTTTCGTTGAAACAGTAATAGCTCAGTAAAAATGGGCTGGGAGTTTTAAGAAAGACAGATATCTGTTATTACGAGCATCTGAATAAAATGAATTCAAGAACAACTAATCAAATTTCAGTATTCTGTATTTATATATCACAGTCATGGACTGCGGTCCCCTTCAGTCAGATGACAGTTCCTTTATAGTGACTACAGTACTAATCATAATGAAGCAACAGGTGGAAAACACAGTAATTTAATTAATTAAACCTCAAGCATTAATTTTCCCTGTATTTGAGTCATAGTTTTGGGAAAGAATAACAGAAAAGTTGTGTTTGTTATTGGAAGTTGCTCCTGCACAGCAGCTTTGCTTTATCTATTTTTTCATTTTCGAAGCTTCACACAGTGGTTTGATTCTGATTTAGTTAATGTTCAGCCTATTCAGAAGGGTAAAATTACTGGGGTGAGCTTTATTGCTGTAATGGAGGTCTTGAGAAATTTAAATTGAGAAGTATTCTAATGCATCTCTGTAGAATATTATCTGCCTCACTTCTGAATGCTTTGCTACCGTGTGCAGAACATGGCACATAAGTAGCTTTTGGGGCTCAACGCATTTATGCAAGTGTTTTTCCTTGCCGTCTCCTAACACAACAAAAAGACACTTGAAGCCTCTTCTTGGGGCTTATTTTTATTGCTAACTTAAATGTAAAGAGACTAAAGTCCACCACAGTGTGCCTGTAGGCTTTTTTTTTCCAAATGTAGACATTGTGATGATTTTCAATGAAAAATTCTGTTGCTAAGGAATTGTTGAAGTGAAGGTTTGTAAAAATCTATTGTTGAAGATGGAGCCAAGATTAAATTTAACAAAATTATTTTTGCAACTTGTTGTAGATGGAAATTGTTTATAAGCTTATATTAGCCAGTCAGGGAACATAAACTTTATCCTGTGCTTTAGCCAGCCGGTTCTACAGTGCAAATGTTGAACTGCATCTAATGAATTGTCTAAGGAATATGCTCTGTGAACAGTTGCAAACATTATATGCTGAGATGTGTTCGATACAGTGTTCATTGAGTAACTCTGAAGAGTGATAGTAATGATAATAATAGGAGCCTATTTGCAGACAGTTGCAAGCAGGAGAAATGGCTAAATGCTTCAGTTAAATTATTCCTTATTTGCTTTGTCATACTGTGTGGTAACAGTTAATAATATAATGCATTTTAGTAATGGGTTGGGTTGGGGTTTTTTTCTGTATCACTTCCTCTGGCCAGATTATTCTCTTCCATTAGCCCATTCTCAGTGGTTTATTTGTTTGCGAAGTCCATCCAATGATCGTAGGCTGAATTCGAACTTGGCTTTCCTACTGCGTCCAAGCGATGAAATATGTCTTTTTGTGGACACTTTTCCAGCAGATCTACTAGTGGAGGTTTTGTTGCTATTTTACTGAAATTCTTCCTGGAGGCTTGGTAATAGCTGTGCTGAGTAGCAAAGCTGGAGATGGGTATGGATCTCCTTTACACATTTTTCAGAGAATTTCTAACCCCATTTTCTGACCTTTAATACTACAAGATACTTTAACAAATATTATGATCGAGACTTTCAAACAATCAGATTTAGGATAGTATTAAGTCAGTTTAAAATTACATCAGTTTTGTAGTTCAAATATGAGACTTTACACCTCACTAAGCTTTCCTATTTGTATTTAACTAATCTATTATTTTCTGCAGAGGAAAGTATTTAAGCTTGTAGAAAACTGTCTTCTCTTAGCTGTTTATAACAAGCCGATTAATGTAATATATTACAAATAATGTGGTATTCCAGGGTTTTTTTTAAACTAAATCAGTTCATGTCAGACTTTACAAAAATGCTAAAGACACAAAGTGTATTCAGATAAATCCATCTAAAAGCAGAGGAACATTGTGCATTAGAGTGAAGCAAGAGGAATTTTAGTGTATGCAATGGATATTGCCACTTGCATAACAATTCACCTCCCTCCATTGCTAGTGAATATTCATATTCCCATAGTAGGGTTCTTTGTATTTACTGTTCTGCTGAAGTGTGAGATGGCATCCAAGCCCTCTAGTGTTTTATTGGAGTAGACACGTCATTCGCTATGTTATTCTAAGCCTTCCTAAATAGAACAAGCTAAGATGAACATACACTTGTATACCTCTCCTAAAACTCCTTAAAATGTAAATGTAACGTGATATTGACTCCTGTATAACTTCCTCATTTTGTAAAATCACCTATACTGGCTTGACTTGGAATAGAAAGCAAAGTGGGGAGAAGGGAGAGAGAGTGGACCCTGAGCAGAACGTGATTGTAGTCCAGAAAGCAAACTCCAAGAATCACCTGCGTTAGAAGAAATAGTTTCTAGTGTAACAGCATGCGGGAGAGGATTATTACACAGAAAACAAATTATATAAGTTATAGGTGATTCCATTCAAGGGTTCTATTCACTGTATAGCTGGAGTACAAACTTTCCAATAGCCATCACTGCCTGCCTTTAGAAGCACAGCCTGTAACTATGAACTGTAGACTGCTTTATAAAATATGTAATCAGCATGATTCCTGGCAGCCTTCCCTGCTCTGGCTACCCTTGCCTTCATGGCCCTTCCCTTGCTCCTTATACCATCCTTCCTACCTGTGCTCCCCCTCAGGCCTTTTCTTCCTGCTCTTACTGCACTTTTTATGTGCTGCACTGTTCAGCGCTGGAGCTGCTCAAACCATCCGCTCTGGCAGCTGTGTCTTTTCCAGGAGAGCAGCCCTCACCCCCTGCTCTAACAGCCCCCTTTCCCCAGGGGGTATCGGTTGTTCGCCTCCCTTTCTTCCCTTTCCTCTTCTGCCTTCCCACTCCAGTAGCTCATTACCTCGGCAGTAACACGCAAGAGTTGCATGCAAATTCTAACACTCTTTATTTACAGCTGTGTTGGCTATGTTTCACTAAGGAATTCTCAGCAGAACGATCTGAACCCAAACCACGACAGCACCAGGTGCCCTCCCTGGCTTTGAGGGGGCTGTTCTCTCTCTGTGATGGAGGGGCTGCTCTCTGAGGAGTGTGGGGTGCAGCTGAGTTTCACGCAAAGCCTGAAATCTGGACCCTCCAAGTTAGACCTAGACATGAGGCAAGTATACAGCACAGCCCCAGGTGCAACGTTTCAAAACAGATGTAAATAACTTCTTATGCCTTGAAAGGGATTCAAACCCACCTGCATAGCTGCCCTTATCAGCTACCTTGTTCTCATACAGTTAGCTTCTACAATGTTTGTATGCAAACAGTGCTTTAAAGTGATCACGCAGTGTAATTAAGCAAATCTGTACTTTAGAAAAGCACCAAGTGAGTTTCCTCTTCAACTGGTGGGAAAAGAGGAAACAGCCATTCAGGCCTCACACTTCAGCATGCCAGAGTCATACAACTCCTGTTGCTGCTCTTCAGTGCCACTCTAATCAAGGTGCTTCTTTCCAGATCACACTTAATGCTTTGGCAAACACCCATCAGCCTCCAGTGCACTGCAAGGACGGGGACGCAAAAACGGCAATAACAACCTGTTGTTCTGATGGGTTGTTGTGTGCTGTGGTGACAGGTACCTGCAGCAGCAGGGCTGGCGAATGTACGAAATCAGAGATGGGTGCTGGAAAGTTCGTTTTTAACAGTGCTGGAAAGGGCTGAACCTTTGGTGTGTTTGAGCAGGAGATGCTCGATCACTGGCAGCAGCTCCATGGCCAAGGGGCTGCCAGCCCAGCTTCATGATGCAGCCCTGCAAACTGCTGAGGGCTTCTCCAGGCACCTCAGGACAGAGATTCAAAGCCTGAAGACAGACCCCACTAGGTAGCGTAAGGAAACTACTTGGCTGCTTTTATCCACTGTCCTTATTATATATTAATATTCCCAAATACACGAAGGCAGAGGTTTTGTTCTCAGATTATAATGTGACTTTTGTGCACCATCTGTATTGTCTAGAAATAGGCCGTCAGCATGCTTTGGCTGCAGCCTGCCATTACAGGTAGGCCATATTTATCCAGGTAGTTATCCAGTGCCTGTTCCCTAATGAAAACTTCATTGCCACGGGTTTCTGTCAGGGCAGGGGACATTCAGAGCAGCAAATGGGAACCGGGTATCTCATTCCAGTTGGATTATTTGGCTTTTGTGTATTGCAACTGTGGTCCTGTTGGGTGTCCTTTTTGTTAGTGTAGTTGTCATATGGGGTTTAAAGGACTGATTTTATTTAGCGAATGTTGTTATCAATGAAGATAATTTTAGTCATCCGCTTTCTAGAATCTTTTAGTTTTTCAGTGTGACAGGCTTATATTTGCTATTCAATTTTTTTAGCAGTCTCTGTTAATTTGAATCTGATTTTTGTTACTTTATTACAGTATTCAACAGCCACTGTATTTTATAAATATAAATGACTTATGTCTTGAAATACTTGAGTGGGACATTAGAACTTGTCATTTTGTATTTTGGAAAACAGATTTTCATTATTTTGTCAGACAAACTTTAAGCTAAAATGCCCCTACCAGTAAATGAACATCATGACTTACCTTGGCTGGGAGATCTAAAGTAATTTGAGCCAACTGCAATGCTTGCTTTCTGCATCTTATACAGGCAATACTTCCATCAAAAATAATGATTCTTAGAACCACCTTTTCATGGGGGTTTTTCTTTGCCCTCAACACATCAGCAGATACAAGAACTCATTTTACAGACATATATGCATGTGTAGATATGGCGTAGGGATAGGATATATTTCAGATGGCACCAGCTGCCTCTGATGCAAGAGGAGGGGAATGCAATTACTGTGGAAGCCTGTACATATTTGCCAGAATTTATAAATGTTTACAAGTAACTGGTCTTCACATAAGCAGGGCCCTCAGGGAGTGCTAGGCCCCCATCTGCTGGAGAGTTTTATGTCAATTCTGGTGATTTTTAGGTTATTTTCCCTGCATTTTTCTCTAAGAATTATCGTCACTTGGCTTTCTTACTTAAATGTTGATAGTGCCTGGAGAGGCAAAGGCCTGATTGTTCAGAGTACTCTACGTACATATGGTGAGAGACAGTTCCTCTCCCAACAAGTTTTCTATCTAAATAAACAAGGTTAACAGGGCTGGGAAGAAGCAATAACTCCCCATTTCACAGAGGAAGCACCAGAAAGTGAGAGGAGATGAGCACCAAGCCCCAATCCTGACAGGCACCGAAATGCTTGCTCCTGGCAAGGGCAGAGGTTTTTGGAAAATATTTTCAAGTTGAAAACAGTTGGAAATGTACTTCAAGAAAAATAAACATTGCAATCTGCTTGGATAGCTAGGGAGGAATGGCACAGAACTTAGCATCCCAGAGGTTGTGGGGATTAATGGCTTTCAGCTACTTTTATGCCCTTTTGGGGATATTCTGTGGCCTCCTGAGTAAGTTTGGTAGCTTAATTTGCAGCCCTTCTGTGTTGTAGTGCTGCCTAGAGCTGTGTCTTTGGCTGGAGTCCCTCAACTGTACTTACACAGCAAAACCCTTGATGTGACCGAACTTTGACTGTGAAGTGATCCCTTCCTTGGTGGTTTTGAGGAGCCTGACAAGGTAGCTGAGATGTCTGCCTCGGCGTTTGCAGAGAAGGCTTGCTCAAGGAGCTTCTCGCATGGCTGGTAGCGAAAAAAATGGGGACTCTTTCTAGGATGCAGCTTGTCTTCTACGCGCTGTTAGTTGGGATGTGGGAGGATGACATAGGAGGACGTAACCAAGACATTGAGAACAGTCAGGCTTGTATAGAAATTCCCTTCTTTGCCCCATCTTTCCCCCAGCGTGGCCACTGCAGAAAGCAGCAGTGAGAGTGCTCCTGGGACCTGCCTTACAGCTCCTGCCAGCCACCTCATGGCAGTGTGTTCCCGTGGCTGGAGTAAGATTAATTGCACACTTGAATTTTGCACACAACTTTAAGGGCACCTCTAATTATGAGTGCATTACAGGTTACAATTAAAAATTGTTAAAAAGGTGGAAAAAAATTGACACTTGAAATTGTAACATTGGGAGTGTTTAAAAACAGACATTTGTCATCAGCAAGAAAGTATTTAAGGAGGTGAATCTTACATTATTTTTTCCCCTCTTCTCCTGGGTAAGAATAAGACTGAATGAAGAGGGAAGGTCTCTGTTTCTGTAGAGGAAAAGCCCCTCTGTCCAGTGGAGATGGCATTCCCAGGAGAAAGCATCCAGTGTCTGGGATACTTTGGGAAATCTGCTGTTTCTCCTCTATGAGATCTAAGAAATCCTTCACAGAGCTGCCCGAAGAAACTAGCATGAAGCTGGGCCCAAGTTGTGCCAATGAATAGTAGTTACACTTCATCACACAGTGTAGTTTGAAGAGACCATCAGGGCTATAAATACAGCTGCCTGGTTATAACATTGAACTGAGTTGCAGGGGAAATGAATCGTATTTAGGTAGAATCCCGTTTATTGCTGCAAATTAAATTTGAAAATGACTGGATTCACCCGATTCCTCTGAAGTCCTGCTTTCATTCTGTGACTCAATGTGGTGTAGAAAGGATCAAACAATCTCTATATTAAAAAAATAAAAGAGAGAGAAACTGTACTCAAACCATAAAAAGGTTTTTGGCTTCTTCAAAAGAAGAAAGGCAGTCTTGCCATAAGTTTGGTAAACTGCATTTATAGTGCTTATACCCACAGATTTAGCTTGTAACAGGGAAATGTGCTATGTTTAAATACCCAGAAGGAGTCTGGAAGACAGATTTGTCCTGATAGCTTGTCATTTACCAAAATGGGTAGTGATAATTGGACACAGGAGACGCTTGCAGATCAGCCTTTAGTGACAGTGCTGATAGTTACTGAAAACATAAAATATCTTGTGGAGCTTCAGTGCCTTTTCTCTGATCAGCCTGGGCAGTGTCCCCAACAAACACCATATGCACCATTGCCAACTGCATTTTATCAAGATATTCTCAGTTCAATCCCTTTCCCATTCTTTAAAATATTGTACAACTGTGCACATTAAAATTTACAGAATATTAATGAAATTGGAGAAGTGTCAGATAGGGATGGATAAACCCATCCTTCTGAGGTTGCCTTTGGCTCTGATGGCTGAGGCCTGGAGTGCAGCAGGCACATTAACTATCTGCCAGGTTCAAACCTGTTTTCCAAACGTTGCTACCCTTGATCAGCATTATACCACTGATAATCACCTTTTAGCCACCCCTTTGGTATTCTGTGCCATAGGGCTGAACACCAGACTGGTGGAGTGGAACAAGATGAAGAAGAAAATAACTTCTTTAAAGAGAGAAAAAACACAATTAACAGAGAATTTGGGTATCAAAGAGCCTCCCAATTTTTCTTAATTAGAACCTTTTCTTTTGCATTGCTTGTAGGTATCACTTGCTGCAACTTCCTTTTTATTTAGTTTATGCTTTTTAAAAAATGTATTTTTTTTTGTAGGGCACTGTACACAACTATGATATAATGGTAGAAATCTCAGGAAAAGGTTGTGTATCAGTCTGACTTGTCCAACTACACTTCTGCCTGTCAAGTAACTTATAAGAACTGGGTTTATTTTTTTACTGTTTTTCACATGCTTGTGTGCCACACCTTAGATGCAGGATACTTATCTCCTTGCTCTGTACTGCCTTTTCTTCACTTTTAACTCTTCCCTTTCCCGCTTCTTGCATAGGATACACAACACACCTGCAATGGATGCTGAGGTTGCTTAGTTGTAACATTTGGCTGTCTAAGGAGCTGCTGGAAATTATATCCAGATGAAGCTAAATTGCCAGCTAAGTATTGAATTGAGCCGTAGATGGTGAAGTCCCATGTGGTATTTTATTATTAATCTCATCAGGAGGTTGTAAAGAACAATACCAATAATTAGTCAGCCTTCTAACCCCACAGAATCTATTAGTTATATTACCCTTCATAGTGTACTTATTAATAACTTCCTATTGTCCTCATCATATATTACAACGTGAGAAGGATTGCTGGATCTTAATAAAGGTATTATATGAATTAAATAATACAATTTGACTGAACAGGTTAAAAATATATTTATTCAGATCTAAACAGGGCTCAGTAAGTTAGTGTGCCTGATATAAAAGGCAACTTTTTGTTTCTGAAATGAGACCTTGGATTAATGGATGCTGGAAAGACTTAAGAACTTCACTGCCCTTCCTCTTATGTTGTTACCCTAGATATAAGATAGTCAGGCTGTATGTTATATTCATATCCACTGCTTCTAAGACAGATGACCTGAATGTAGCAAAAAGATAATTTTGTAATATAATGGTTAGAATTTATAAGGATAAGAAATGAGGCCAGTAGCTAGCCTATAATGAAGGTTCTTTTTGAAGAAAGGATCCCTGTACAGGAGAGCTGTTAAGATCTGCTAAAGTACATGGGATTTAGGCATATACCTGAACTTAAACACAGACCTCAGTCTTATTATTAATCAGGATCAGAAAGTGTGTTGAAGTTTTTAATTGAGAAAATGTTTGAATATGTTCCCCTTGACTTGTTATGGCTTCACTAAACTGTGTGTTGCAATCACATTATTTTACCCAAAAGTTATTGGGAATAAAACATCCAAGGGAGTTCAGTAACACAGACTGGCTCAAGTTCTTAAGAGAGCACAAACACTAACTACATTTATAGATTTAACTTTAAAGCATTTTGCTAAAAATTACTTAATTTAAAATTTGTTGCTATGTGCTAGAAATGGTTTCTCTGATCGTTCATTCCATGTAGGTGTAAGTACCAGGCTGGCTCCATGCTTTGAACTGATAAATACTTATTTAGAAAGTTGTTTTTTTCTCTAGTTCTTAGGCTGATGACTGGCTAGTATAGGTCTGGTATGAAGAGAAGTGCCATCTCAAGCAACCCTCCTTAAAGTAGGCTAGATGCCGAGACTGTTTTAGGACTGTCCCCTCAAATGCTCACTACAAGCCACAAATTGCCCTTTTAGGAAAGCATAGCAAACTGAAGGCAATGGTAATCAGCAGTGCCCACCTAGGCAAAAGCACTTTTTAAAGGGGCTTGCAAACATTGCTCTAGAAACACACAAAGGCAATTAAAGCTTCAAATAAAGAAAAAAACCCCAAAGATGGTAATCTTGAATGTCCAGTATGATCTGTCAGTATTTAAACTTAAGGTTGAAATCCCATCCCTAGCTTTCCTCCTACAGATTGTTTTGGATAAATATGTAAAAGAGAAAACCCTGCTTTTGCTCTTAGTTATCTTCAGTTTTTAATTTATTCTTCTGTCTTTGGCCTAAATTAATCCAACTTGGATAAGTTTAATGTTACCATCTTTTTTCAGACTTTCGAGGAGAAAAGGGTGTATTGAAGACCAGGTTTCAAGCTTTAGGGCTTGCTTTCTTGTTTTGTTTTGGGGTGTTGGATTTTTTTATGAGAGTATTTTTTTTTCATGTGTCTAAGATGCTGATAGCCAGACTAGTGGGTCTCTGAGGGATCTGATAGGCATTCAGAAACATTGTAAACTGTATTTATTACTCTGTGTAAGATGCAAGGCTAATGGAATGAATCAATAATGCTGTGCATACACACGCTGTGTTTACCTACTTCTGCATAAGTATGAATGGAAATTCTACTTATTGTTGATCTAATAATTAATTAACCAGCTATGTTAGTTCTGGGTATTGATTTTACACTATCAGTAAATTTGATAAATCTTTTTACAACTATTTAATTGTTTGGTTTTTTGTAGATAATAAAATTAAAAGTCATGGCTGAGGCATTCAGCTGCCAGGAATGAGCATACACCTATACAAACCCAATAATAATTCTTTTCTCCCGAAATTCTTTGCCGACATGACATCGGAGTCTGATCTATGTGCTCACATGTATTCAAATGTTGAATTCTTTAAAAGTTGAAAATAATAAACCTCTAATAGTACAGGCAGGTGTCTGAATTTGGAGTAAGATGCCCACTTATTGGTCCTAATGAGGAATAATCCAGGTGAAAGTTGCAGCCAGAGTTAACTGTGCTGTGACTATTTTAAATTGAGTTAAAGATGCTTAGAGGTGTGTGGAACCACTGCAGGGTAGAGAACGGGGATCTAAAGAGCCTACGTGGGCTTCGCCTGAATTTAGTCCGGACGTATACTTCTGTGAGCAAGCATTGTTCCTGGGCGGGTAAGTGGTGCAGAAAAGTGTGTTTGGAGCAATGCTTGTTAGAAGTGATGTCCTGCTGCTCATTTAGATCATGAACTGTTCATCAATACAAACAATTAGTGGGCTAAAGATTCCATTGACCACATGACAAGAATCAATATACACAGTACTTGTCAGTTATTTACCACAGAGTGTATTAAAGCCTATAGATTCACCATAAATCCTTTAAAGCTATCCTGCTATGATCCTTGCCACAACATGCATTGACACATCAATAAATCCTTTTGACAAGGGCGATATGTGAAAATCAATACCAGTTTATCAGCTATTTCCATGTAGTCTTTTCTACAAAGGTTTAAAGATCTTTTCCCAAAGCTGTATAACTGACATGGTGTAGGGACAGATCTTGTATCAAATAGTGACCTTGATTAATGCCATTCACTCAAAGAATTTTGTAAATCCCATACAAGGGACATAAAACCATTTCTGATGAGGTTCACTGTTTGGAAAGTGCATTTCAAAGCTTTTACTGAAACTATTTTTTTTTTTTTGTGAAAGCGAATGAACTTTCTGTATGCACACAGAATGATTTAGGCTTTTTTTCCCACAGCAAAAGAAGTTTCTTCTGCTGATAAAAAATTGCCAGGTGTTTCCTTTTACACTAAGCTATTTTCTACAATGTAAGGGCCATCACCAAAGGCTGTGATGTGTACTTATTCTGCTATGCAAACTTTACAGCATTATAAAAATAGATCTAAATCATATATGTATAATGCAAAAGCATACAATTTAGGCAGAGTAGACCTTTTTTTTAGCTGGTTGTTATTAAGTGCTTGAGGAACTTTGAGCTGATCCCTTCTGATTTCAAGCGTCGAGCGGTCTTTTAAAAATCCAGGCCCTTAGGCTTCCAGCGGTTGGTTATCTTTCATGTCTAAGTAACAGATTATTTAGATTTTTACAGCGATTCCTTCTATGCACACTTTCCTCCAAACACATGCAGTAGTTTTATCCTGGAGTTGTATACATTACTTGTTTTACCAGCAAGTTCTAATTGTCCTGGAGGATGTAATAAAGCTGGGGACTAATGGAAAAAAAGAAATCTCCCTAAAAACAGAAACATATCTGAAGCAAAACTTAAATAGAAAATAATAGCTACATTAATAACATTAATTGTTATTCTTTTTAGATTCTTGCACAACAAATGAACAGTTTGAATTCCAAAGTAGGCAAAATATTTAATTAGTTCTGTATCTTGCATTCAGAGGCATGTAAGTCATGCAGCAGCTTAAAAACCATCTCATACCCCACAGAGAGGAAAGGATAAGGAAGCCTATTACATGGCTCTTTGGGAGTACCTCTGCCAAAGTCAGCTTTGATAGAAGCAAATCCAACTCCCACTTCAGTCAACGGGAGCTGGCGTTGCTAATGGTAGGGTTCGATTCTGTCCCTTTCATATAATTTTTCCTGTGAAAGCTGACTGTATTGCATGTTACAACTCAGTGCAGATGTTTCCTGTAAAGTTTTCTACAGAAATTGACCCTAAAGGAAGAAGTAAGAAAGCTTTGGCATACCTTGCGATGGTTTTAAATGAACTGATGCAAAAGATAACTGTAGCACTCATGATGGGAGACTCTGGTCTCTCAGTCTCCCCCTGATCCATGCTAGACAACATTTTACAATAAAAATCTTACCTAAAACCTCCACTCTAAAATCTCAGTTATTTTGCTATATGTGTGATGTAATATTATACATGGCGTTATCTGCCCTTCTTTCTCCCATTTATTTCCCTCACTTCTCCTTCATTTCTCCTTTATGTTGTTCCCTCTGATGAATCTCTAAGTACTGATAAATGTAATGTATTAAATGGCAGTAAAACACAGGGAAAACTGTGTATTGTTTAACTACCTTGTTTATGCTGATAAAGATATTTAGATGGCATCCCCTCCCTGGTTTAGATACATGAACTGTCCTCTAAAACTAATTAGTGAATTTTTCACTTTTCACAGAGGATTTGTTAAATACCTTCTCTCTCTCTCCCCCTCTCCCCTTTAAAGAGGAAAACTATTTTCACTCAGAGCTGCTCTTTCCCATTAGAGTAGTCTGGATTTCTCAGTGCACAACCAGGATGGGTTTCTGGTATGTGCTGTAGGGACTGCAAGCTGAAAAGGGAGCAAAGCATGAAGAAAAGAGTGGAATAAAATCCACATAAACAACCGAAGAACAATGATCCCTGAATGAAAACCAAGGTAGAGTAGCCTCGGGCAACAGATAACCCAAGCTCCAGATGACCTTGGCAGCATGACAGGGTCTTTATATAAGGACAGAATCCTCCAGCAATTTCATCAGTTTTGCCCCAGTGTCAACCATGCATCTATTGTTATTTCACGTCTTCTTTTCTTTTTTTTTTTCTCTGCTCAAATGTATTTATTGCTCAAGTGTATTTATTATAGCTAATAGAAGGAAACTCTCTAAATACACTGAGCTCTCACAAGTCTCTCAGACTCCTGAGGACTGATGAAATTCAGGACTGTTGGGTTTTTTTGTTTCAAAACTCTTGAGCCAGGGAAAAGTAGACGCTAGTTCTGCACCAGCAGGGTTGAATTTTGGGCATAAGAGTGGTCTTGCTTTTCATTTTGGCATAGTTGTAGACTATATCTTTTGCTCTTTCTGCTGTGAATGTGCAGTTAAACTAACAGCAGAGGATGGAAAGGCAGCCATTTCAAGCACGTCAGTTGGCAGCGACAAGAACTTAAGCATGAACAGATTTGTTGAGGCAGCTTTCCCAGCCTATTCAGTAAAGGCAACCAATTCTGAGCCTTGTGTACTATGAGCTGATGGGGGTCTATTAAATATCCTCACATAAAACATACCAGGGGCCAGTGTAAGGAAAAGAAAGGAGTATTCATTTGGACACGTAGGTTCAAAACTGTCAACACTTCTGTCTCACCAAGGCTACTTGTTTGACTGTTCGTTTGCAAAGGTTGCGTGAATGCATCTTACTTTGAAATTGTAAAGTCTGCGTGAATTTTTTATCATATAATAATTTTGCCACTTCTTTGGCTATAACAAATGATCATGCTGCTGCACCCACAGCTGGTATACACAGATGAAACTCTGGCCAGCTGAGAGAGGAAGATTGCTTGGTGGTGTTTTTGTTACAGACACCATGTACCCTATGCACCTGTGTTGTTGCATGAGAAGAACTTTTAAAAGTGACAATATATCAACAAGAGTCAAACGCTTGTGAACTAAGCTGTACAGGATAAAAATGTGTTACCATGGTGTTTTGATGTTTTTAAATGTTAATATCACTTAAGAAAGTGAATTGCAAGTTTTAATTGATGATTGCAAAAGGATCATTTCTACTGTTTGAAGCATTTTATGTGTATCTTCATTTAAGACTGATCAGGTAGTTTCCAATGCGTTTATTTTTGAAAGAATGAGTCCTATAGCTTCAAAAAGCACACTAGTAAAAATACTGTTAATTTGTAATGCTGCTGAAAATGAAGTGGTCTTCAGGTCGCATAGTTAAAAAAGAGACTGTTGTCATATGACTAGACAGATAAATTATTACATGCAGCACTGTTTGCTGTTTTCAAAAGCAGAGAGAACTTTTGTCAGTCTTCTGCTGATTGCACCCATCTTGATCTGATTTTGCTGCAAAGGAGGTGCAGTGGTAGAAATCTGTGCAAAAAAACCCTCTAGGAAGTATTGCTGCATGTAGTTATGCAGCGAACCATGAGGTCTCTTCAGAACGTGATTATCTCTATAGTTGACAATTTGGGTTAGGAGCAAAGTTAGCACTGTGAACAAACAAACAAATGGCAAAGAGCAAAAGAGAGGATTTCAGAGGCAGGGATTTGTTTGGTAGTCAGGAAGATGGTTTTATTCTTGCCCTCCAATCTGGTCCACTTTCTTTGCTTTAGTTGTTTCATTGTTTTACATGAACAGTGATGTAGCATGCGTGTTGACTAAGTAGCAGTGTTCTGGCAAGAAGACGTTATATTTCAGTAGAAAGACTGTATCAATTGCATTAGAGAATTTGTAAATCCACTAGTAGAGATACCTGAAGTCTGACAATGCTGCATAGATATTTAACTGAATTAATGATAAGTTGTAAAAGCATACCAGAGGCTGTTAGACGGAGAGGCAACAAGCACATTTTGGTTTCACCTGCAGTTGTTGTGTGACAAAACCAAACCATCCATTTTTAAATTTGTGCCTTGCACAGGGAGAGGTGATGGAATGTTTCACTTCTTTCCAAGTATGCAATGGTAGTGTGCTAAAATACTCAAAGCATTTTGCTTCTAGGAGTAATATTTCCTCAGCTTCTAGGATCATAAAGAGAACAGACTTTAAAAAAAAACCAACTCCAAAAATCTTGGGGAAGCCTAGGCTGTGTAGTCAGTCTGACCATTATATGTGGTTGTTCCTGGGAATTTCTCAATTCCTGGGGTTCAGACATCCCTTCTGTACTCTGATTGAGACCAGGGCCTGTGCTGGAGACAGGTTGGAAGGGGAAGGGCTTGCTTTCAAAGATGCCACAATGTGCATTTTGGCTGAGGTCCTCTCAGGAGTCCTAAAGGAATTTGGCAGGTGAAATGCAGCGGCCTTTGCAAAGATGTTTCCTTGTGTTTGAATGGCTCTGATGGATAGTGCCGAGGAGGGACAACTGCCAATCACTCCTAAACTCTTCCCAGCCCTTTTTGGGGGAAACTGATGTCATGATTCATCTTCACATGAGGCAGTGCTCATGGTTCCCTGCTGTTTTATGCCTCGACACAGGAGGAGGTTCTTTGTTTTCTCTCCCCTCACACTCGCTCCTTGCAGTCCCATGCAGGGCTAAATACAATCTGGCCCATGGTAGAGATTTGGAATCCATTTGCTTGCTCTTCTACAGCTTTCAAGGCTTGCCAGCAATACTGTGGGAAGCCTGGAAAAAATTAAAGCGTTATTCTATCCTGAAACTTCTCTCTGCAAAAATGCTATTCTAGGCTCCCATGTTTATTGTTTCTCCATGATTCTCTGTATGAAACTTGATCAGTTTAAAAAAGGGGACAAAAAAAAAAGAAAAAAAAAAAGAAGAAAGAAATAAAATCCCTGATTACCTGCCCAGCAGACTCCTTCTGTGAGCAGCCAACCTGAATTCTCTCTCATCAATCTGTGAAAAAAAGATTCTTCAAATGGTATTTAGCACTGATGGTAGGCGCCATTGGTAAAAGGAGTCAAACCCAGCTGAGAATGGCTCTGTTGTGTTTGAGCTTAAAATTCTTTTCAGCTGAAAAAACTGAAGCTACTTGACTGCAAATTCACAGTGCAAGTCTATTTTTAAAGGTTAGTATATTGACTGGTTCGTAGGGAAAACTGAGGACTGAAAACCGGGTCTGGAGATGGGGTTTCCTCCGTGCTGTAGTTTCGTCATACGTATTCCAGCACCATTTATTCAGCCTGCAGAGTAACTTCTCATGTTTCAAATGCAAATCACAGACCAATTCTCCACTGAGCTCTCTTATGGCAGTCCGTATCACCCCTGTACTTAGTTCAACTGGAGTAAGCCCCTGGAGATTTGAGTATTTTATCTCTATAAAATTCATTCAAGTTCATTGCAAATTTTCCTTTAGAAGATTTATATATACTTGGAGGAAAAGCTCATGGCGCATAGCTTGCCTTTACCTTTAGGCTAGTGGCAGAGAAGTTGTGCTCTACTGAAAGAGTCCCTGTGCCATAAATACAGGGAGGTACATCACAGATCCTGATGTGAAGAAGATCTGTGAGAATTCTGGATTAAAAACAGCATGTTTATTAATGGTCAGATCTTGTAAACTGGTGAGTAGCTTTTTTCCTCTCTGGAAACTTCTTTTTCTGTTTACATACAGAAAGCAAAAAAAGTGAGGTTAATCAAGTCTTCTTGATCTGTGAAAAGTAAAGCTCTTCTGGCCTACAGAGCCATAAAGAAGACACTTGAACTGCTCTCCAGGGAGCTAAGAGCTTGGCCATTATTGGGAATAAGATTGGGAGTGTACCTATCTCCTTAAATATAATTAATAAAGAAGATCAAGCTTAATGGACCACTACTTATGTAAGCATAGAAAAGCCAGGAAACTCAGAAGTCACGCATGCAAATCCATCTTTTATTCTTTTGGTTATTCCTATGCAGCATCTCTTGATAGTCATGTGTGACGGGCCAGAGAAACAGGAGGGACTTTGTACACGGCCTTGCAGCTGGCATCCCCTCAGACCTGGCCTCACGTCCTGGCCTTGGAGGAGCCGCTGAGTCCAAGGGCCTTGAGTGGCGTGTGTCCTGCTTTGCCTCCGCAGTGCCAGTGCTGAGCGGTGTGGGCAGCCTGGCACCAAAGGCTGTGAAAGCTGGTGCTTGGTGCTCGTTGCCAGGAAGGTGAAGCCGGGCTTCGCTGCGCTCCGTGGGGTAAATTACTGCCTCCAGCCTTAGCTTTGAATCCCTTCACTTATCTGCATTTAAAACTGTCTCTTATGGTTAGCAAGGCACATTTTAAATGCGGCTCTTTTCCCATTTTTGAAAATCAGTCATAATATAGCCATTAAAAAAAAATTGTGGACACTTGCAAACAAAGAGAATTGCAGGGCATTATTTGTTGCAGTTATTGCCAGGGCTGATGTTCTCATTACTTCTAGTTTTAAAAGTCCTTTTGGCCCATGACAAAAAGGATTTTTTCAATTTGATGTCATCTTGCAAAATAAAATAATGCACTCAAAATAATATGCAGTGAAGTGATTGCCAAAATCTATCACAGAAGGCTATGCTTTCATTATATCAGAAGCATCAGTAATCACATGTTTTATACTATGTTTTGCACTCTTGGGTGGTGTAATGGATGAAGTTTTACTAAGATTGCCTAACGTTCTCCATGATAACTCCCTGTTTGCAGTTGCTGATAACTTTGCCAGGCTTTAACCATTTGGCATCTCTGTGGGGTGAAGCTTTCCATGCTGGGTTTCTTCTTAGCTGAATTTGTTTTGGAAAATTTTGCAAAAATGATTCAAACATTTCTAAGCATTAGGCAAGGGGAAAATATATTTGTTTTGACCACACTGAAAAGTCCTGGCAAACCTTGCTCTGAATAGCTGTAGCTTCCCCTCCCTCCCTCTGTCCCTCATCCTATTGTTTTGGAATAAGGATCTGAAATTTGGCAGGAAGGTGATCTTTGTCTTATAACATTTTTATGAAAGGCATCACATGGGGTGAAGTTATAAATCCTTGAGAAACTTCAATGAATGCAGGTGGGAGAGTGGAATTAGCTGAGAAAAGAAATAGTGCTATCTCTGGTTAGTGCCATTAGGAAGTAACGGGGAAAAGAAAGGGGGAAATGGATATGAACAGAGAAACAGTTAATCAGAAATGAGACACTGATATGAAACTGGAAACCAAAGGGAGTTATGGGATTTAGTATTTCCTACACAAAAGATCAGACCTTGGAATCAGCCTTTGCAGAACAAAAGATTTGTGGGGAAGAGGGGTCAAACATCCATTGTCCTGCCACCAGCAGCAGATGGTTTGGGAAAGTGTAAGTGAGTGAAACTGGGAAAGGACCAAACACTTTTTACTGATGTATCAGCTCATCCCAAATGGGAGGTTGTGCCTGGAGCACTGCGTTCAGGAATTGCCAATGCATTCTGCCTCCACTAATACACCTGATACATTTTAAAATTTGTTTATGCTTGTGACTTCTACAAAGCCTGGCAGCAATGAGTTCTGCAGTTTTTGCATTGTATGAAAAAATTACTTCCTCTTACTGGGTTTAAAACTGTGAGCTAATTTTATTAGATGTCCCCAGATTTTTTTTTTTGTAATTTATTTATTACTGTGATGATTATTAGAATGAATAATCATTCCCTATCACTGACAAGAAAGTCCAGAACTTTTATGACTTGCAAACCTTTGTTGTACCCATCCCCAGTTGCCTCTTTTCTGAGCTGAAAGCATGTGGTTGGCCTTTTTTATCACTACCTATCATTAAACCAATATTTCCATGGAATTATCCATAATGGTTCTGAGGTTTTTGTGCCGAGTGATAATAGCTAGAGTCCGTTGTGGTTTAGATCTAATTAGGATTGTTTTCCCTCATATGCATTACTTTGCATTCATCAATACCCTCTGCTGTTTTATTGTTGTTTGGTATTTTAAGCCTCCCACAACTCTTTGCATTCAGATCAGCTAGCCAGAGTGACTCTCCATGCCTGGTAAACTTTTTCATGTTGTTATCCATCTTCTTTTCAAAGTCCTAAAAGTCTATACCTAATGACTCAGGTCCTTGGGAGATGGGCTGGTAGGTTTGCTCTTTTGTGAAAGCTTGCCAGTTATTTCTACCCTTTATTGCCCTTTTTTAATGATTTATTAACCAAGTCTTTGGTTTTCCTTTATTAAAACTTAGAATAAGATAAAAACTGTCTGACTTTCATAAAAAATGTCAGTGCTGCCACTTGGAGGTGCAGGAATTCAATTTGCCTATGAAACATTAACGGGCATCTTTTAGCTTATAATAAATTCTCTAATTAACTGATCACACAGTATCTTATGACCTGATTCCTGCATTCTTCAGTGCACAGCATGGCCCTGTAATGGGAACGAATCAGTATCACATAGGGGAAGAGACTGTTGTCTGGAGAATATTTGTTCCAGAACTTGGCACCTGTACTGTGAATAAAACGGGGAAAAAATGTCCTGTGGTTAAGGTGGTTAAACATTAAGCTGAATGACTGGTTGCATTTTCACATCTTACTTCGAGGTACTCACACATGCAAATAACACACAGGTTCTCATAGGGACCAAGGCCTTTGCCTGGCTATTTACAACAGGCTACAATAATTTTACAAGAGATTGGAGCAGTGAATGTTGTGGCATTCTCTAAGAAGAAATTCTGGATGAAAGAAGACACACAGAGATATATGGACAGATAGATCTATGCACATAAGATCCTTCTTCCGAGTGTAATTCAGAATTACATTATTAGTATTATTATTAGAAAATATCTTTGTCTCCAGGCAGCAGCAGAACCACTGTCCACTGTGGTACAGAGCAATTGCTAGCAAATGATTAGGCTTAAATGTTGGCAAAATAATATCTAAACTCTCAAGACAACTTTGGTGTTTATAAATCAACACCAGCTGTTCCTGTTTATGCAATACTTTGTAAAAATAAAAGAATAAAATAGAATCTGATATGACAGGTCACATACCAAGATTCAGCTTTCTGCAAAAACTAACCAGGCCATTAAAAAATGTAGGTTTTTTTCAGATATTCTAACTGAACCAACTGGTCTCATGATAATAAATATAACCATGTTTCTCTAATGCCTTTAGGCATATGGCAGGTACTTGGCAAAAAGACTCCTAAAGCTAAGCTGTCAGAGAGGTTTTCTTGCTCTCCCCCTGGAGGGAATGAAGAGGAGGACCCTCTCATAAGCAGCACCTGTCAAGCATTTCTGAGCCATGTCAGGCTCAAATTTGCCTGAAGTGCCAAATGCTGATTTCTGTCACACAGATTCTGTCACAGAAAGCAAAGGGATTCTCTGAAGTTGGTGGGGTTTGCTTTAGCATGATTGCCTTTCGACTATAGCCCCAGATCTCTTGTATGAGCTGGGTGTGTAGTACTGTTGGAGTATTACTCCTTGCATAATTGAAAGCTCTTGGGTTGGTTATTTTGGTGATTATTTCTCATGTGCAGAGTGGCCTAGCTGACACAGTTAGCTAAAATCAGTTAAGTGGAAAAGAAGTAAGATTTAGTCATCTCACAGCTAGGTGCCTGGCCCCCAGAATGGAAAAAAATCACAGGCTGATTCCATGTAAAGTGTAGGGTGAAAGCCAGGCACCTCGGAGCAGTTTTGAACAAGCCATTTGCTAAGCTCAACACTAAGCTCATGGTGGGATGGTCTTTAGAAGGGGGGATTGTTTTTGGTATGCTGTGAAAGATCAGCACCACTCCAGAGCTAGGATTCACCCAGACACAGTTGCCCACCTGAATCCCTGAGGATAGGAACCTAAAATTTTCTTCTCAAAAAATGGGTGCAGAAATGAGTGCTATTTTTCCTCTTAAATGTGTCTAGAAAAGGTAATAGGGGCTGCATCTTCACCTCTGCTGGTGTTTTAGTTTGTACTTGGATTGCCGCTTTGGAAGCAAATTATCTGAATGTCTCCACTTACTGCATGTTGGGTCATGTTGCCACGTCTTGGCATGTGTGAACTGGACCTTAAGGTCTCTGACTGCTCCTGAGCATTCAGCCCATGAGATTCGTCTCAAACTTGAAGAAATTAAACCCTTCTCTCCTCCTTCCTCGCCTCCCAAAATCTATATATTGTAGGCATTGGATCATCAGCACCAGCTGTTGTACTCTTATTGCAGCTTGCTAATGCAGACATGACTGAAGACCTTCTATATGAAAACCTATTGGTTAGCCTCCAGAAATACAAGATCTGTACCTCTCAGCAGTGCTCTGTGCCCATAGCTCCAGAGTAGAGTTCCTTCTTGCTTAATCCCTTCTTGGCCCTGAAAGTTTGTGTTCCCTTCTAAAAACAGTGACAGAGCCTCAGAAGAGTGGCTAACATGGGATAAACAGTGCTTCTTTGGGACTCTGTTGGAAATTAGAGCACTGCCTAGGTGCTAGAGAAGGCAATTTTGAATCTCTGCAAGCTGCAGAGAGACTTGAATTTGGGCCTTGGTAAATACTTTACTGACGAGGTTGATACGTAGGAATTTTCTCCTCTTTACCCATACTGGCCCAGCCCTTCAGGGGCTTAGGTGCTGCCTGGCACTGGCCAAACCACATTGTGGCTGTTTGGGGAGAAGAGGTCTTGGGCAGGATGGAGCTGAAATCCAGCTGACTTAGGATCTCTCGGTATGGACATGACAGCATTTTCGGAGAGGAAGAGATTGCATTGTGGAGGCTTTTTTATTAAAAACCTGGATGGGGGTGGACTTCAGTTGACCTAGCCTGTTTTAGGTGATAAAGGCATTCTTTGGTTCTGGCTTCCTGTTCTTTCTAGACAGTATATCTATAGGTTTTTCATTCATGAAATGTTCAAAAGCAGATCATAAATTCTTTGGCTGCTTTTGGATATTGTTCAGGTAAGTGTTATACCTCACTGTTTATCATTCATAAAATTTGTAACAAATTTCCTATCTCTATTCAGATTTGCTAACCTTCCTTTATGATTGGTTTCCCAATATTTTTTTAAAGCAAACAGAAATCCCACCATGTGGCAGACTAACTAGTAGCAATAGTAGGTTGTCATGCTGGTTTTTCTATTCCCTAATTCTGCAACTCATTTTTTATAAGCTACCTCTGTCTCCACTGGAAATGAATTTAATTTAATCACAAAATGATTTTTCTTTTGATGATTGCATTCATCTTGGCAACCTGCCCCTAAATTCATTCTTCACAAACATTTGTATGAACTAAACTTTGGTTGCAGAAATCTACATAAACAAATGAAATTGAGATCAGATTTCTAATTTGAAAAATTCCCTACAAAAATATTTTTCCATTATTCATTGACTTCTTCTATTGACTGTTACACTACAAACAACTGCCTGTAGATTATTCAGCAGTGCAGTAGTAGGACAAGGCGTTAAATTGAATACTTGAGAAGTGGGATGTACTTCTTTGGCTGAATTTTATGGGCTTTGCCTTGATAGAATTGTTCTCAGAAAATTTACTGTTCAAAAGCCAATTTTATTTCTAAATAGTATATGGCAATACTTGTATACATGAGAGTGCCATAATATTTTGAGGGCGGGGTTCAAGTAATGTTTGTCACAATGATTTAAAGCTAATCAAAAAGGCTGGATAGAATAAAAAATGCAGTCCTGGTAACAGAAGCTTGACCCCAGAGTGGAGCAGAAATGCTCAGCAGGGAAGGGAGTTGTTACGCCTTGCTCTGCAACCAAATAGTGTAATCAGTGCTCACCAGAAGCCCACCAACTTCAGGGTTCTATCATAGAATCATAGAATGGTTTGGGTTGGAAGGGACCTTTAAAGTTCATTGAGCCCAACCCCCCTGCCATGGGCAGGGACATCTTCAGCTAGACCAGGTTGCTCAGAGCCCCGACCAACCTGACCTCGAACACTTCCAGGGATGGGGCATCTACCACCTCTCTGGGCAACCTGTTCCCGTGTTTCACCACCCTCATCATATAAATTTCTTCCTCATATCTAGTCTGAATCTGCCCTCTTTTAGTTTAAAACCGTGACCCCTTGTCCTATCGCTACAGGCCCTGCTAAAAAGTCTGTCCCCATCTTTCTTATAAGCCCCCTTTA
The DNA here is from genome assembly GCA_031468815.1 of Morus bassanus. Taxonomy (NCBI): domain Eukaryota; kingdom Metazoa; phylum Chordata; class Aves; order Suliformes; family Sulidae; genus Morus; species Morus bassanus. Next base: position 67,879,285 of record CM062570.1, read on the forward strand.
AGTACTGAAAGGCTGCAATAAGGTCTCCCCGCAGCCTTCTCTTCTCCAGGCTGAACAACCCCAACTGTGTCAGCCTTTCCTCATAGGAGAGGTGCTCCATCCCTCTGCTCACTTTTGAGGCCCTCCTCTGGACCCGCTCCAACAGGTCCATGTCTTTTCAGTGCTAAGGGCTCCAGAGCTGGATGCAGTGCTGCAGGTGGGGTCTCACCAGAGCGGAGTAGAGGGGCAGAATCGCCTCCCTCGACCTGCTGGCCACGCTTCTTTTGATGCAGCCCAGGATACGGTTGGCTTTCTGGGTTGCGAGCGCACATTGCCGGCTCATGTCCAGCTTTTCACCCACCAGTACTGCCAAGTCCTTCTCCGCAGGGCTGCTCTCAATCCCTTCATCCCCGAGCCTGTATTGATGCTGGGGGTTGGCACTGCCCAGGTGCACGAGCTTGCACTTGGCCTTGTTGAACCTCATGAGGTTCACATGGGTCCACTTCTCAGACTTGTCCAGGTCCCTCTGGATGGCATGCTGTCCCTCAGGCGCGTCAACCGCACCACTCAGCTTGATGTTGTCTGCAAACCTGCCAAGGGTGCACTTGATCCCCCTGTCCATGTCATTGATGAAGATATTAAACAGCACTGGTCCCAATGCAGACCCCTGTGGGGCACCACTCGCCACTGAAGAGACGTATAGATGGCCCTCCTACTACCAAGTTTTGTGCAACATCTGGAGAGTAAAGACATGTAACTGTGAAATCTTAACTTTCCTGTTCGGAGATTTTCTGAGACATGACAATTTAGTGGCAGAATCCGCTAAATAGAACACATTATTTTGGAAATCTATTTTTAGCTATTTATTTACGACTTGGCAGAATCCTAGTTGAGAGGGGATAACCGTGGCCCTAGTGATAAGTTTTAACAATTGAATGCTTATGCACCGGTAGGTATCTGGAGGTCAGTCATAAAAACCTGTCAGTTTGTATTACTTCTCTGTTGACTTTCTATCAAAGCATGAAGGAAGGGGACCTGCATCTTTCTCTTTCTACCAGTGGGTAGTATGTCATGAATCAGATAAAATAAGCTGATTTTCTATTAGTACAAAATACTCTCCCTTTGAGAACTGGAGAAAAAAATAATTAAATTTCTATGTATTTATTGTGGCACTGAAGCAGAGATACCCCTTTTGCAGGTGAAGGCAGTGGAAACAATGTACAAGACATGCTTCTTCTGGCCATTTTAAAAACTCATTGGCAGTGCTCTCAGATGCTTGTGATATCTAGTGTTGAATTCTGATCAGGTCTCCCCAAAGCAGATCTGTTTGGATATTAATGAACTGTTAATTTTTAAGTCATATGCAACAGGGAATAGTGAAACTTGCATCATCTTTAATATGTTCAGGTCACTTTCTTTTGATACCAACACTCAAATCAAAGAAGCTGAATGAGAAAAGATAATATCAAAGATGATCACAGTTTCTTCTGCTCCAAATGAGAATTTGCACTCTGTTTAACACCCTGCCTCCAAGTGAGCTTCCAGTTATCGGATATTGATGGCCGTGAGAATGAACATATGCAATTAAAATAGGCAAGCCACTCAGTGCCTCTACCCAAAGCAGAGCCAGGCTCTGAAGGATCATGCAATTGGCTTAGATGTCATCCTGTTGAAAAAGAAAAAGATTTTGGAATTCCCTCTATTCCCTTGCTCATGTTTAAATGCATTTTGTCACACTCAAGCTTCTCTCTGCAACCATGGCTACAGTCAGGATAGGCTCATGTTCTTAAGAAAAAGAACACATTTTAATATCTATCTGGAGGACTTGAGAGCTTTGATTCCAAGTTAATTTTTTGATAGGACAAGCTACAGAGTGCACAGTCTACAGCAGAAGAATAGAGGACCTAGTTATTCTAAGCTTGTAGCAACACAGTAGATACTAACGACTGACGATTTGAAATGTTAAGCTACAAGGTCTATCTGTTTGCTCCCAGCACTACACCAACACACTACACTACACAGAACAGACACTGCTGCATCTCACCTGGGGTGTAGACCCTGTAGATCAGGAAGATACCCAGAATTATTTTGATCATTATCTGGGTGGGAGATTTTTTTTTTTTTTAACACTGAAACATGATGTATAGTAGTTTCTTCAGAGGTATTTATGGTAGTAGTAGTTAAAGAGAACAAATTGTATACCTGCTTCTCTTTATTTCATGATGGGGTAAGTTACTTTTGGAGTTTTCTCCCTCGAAGTCCAACAGATGGCCACCCTGGAAGTATAAAATTATTTGATTAAATCTAAGAAGTACACCTGGCAAGTGGACATTTTCTAGGAATGAAAAGGGAGTGTAGTCTTTCAAGTAGGAAACATCAGTTATTAGAGCTATGGTTGCTTCATACAGTACCACCTTTTCACCTCACATTTCTTAGGAGACATTTTTTATGCCTGACTGCTGTGCTTATTATCTTAGGAACATAACTTCTTTAATGTTTGCAAGGCACTGCTGCTGATGGTCCCATAGCTTAGATATTTCCATTAGACATTCTTGATTGTGAGACTCATCCTGTACAACACAGAGGACACTTCTGTTTTCACGTCCCATCCTGACCACTGGGTTCTCTTGGTATATATCAACTGACAACCCATAGGATTGTATGTCTGCAGCACACTGTGTAATACAGTTCCAAATATTCAGTATCTCTGAAGTTTCTAGGCCATTTCCCCTGGGCAGTTTGGTATCACCTCCTTGGTTGCTACTAATGGAATATTGGCAGAGGAATGAGGAGAATACTTACAGCATAATCCTGCTTGTGGTCCCTTCAGATCAAGGTGCATGAGAATTTTCAGGGAGAGAGGGGGAAACTGCTTTGATTCTGTACTTGTTCTGTGAGTCCATTGAGTGAGCCCAGATCTGACCCCTGCCAGATGTTGAGCCTTACTGAACTAGAATGTTCACAACAGTCTGAACAAGGAGGTGCTTGCTTAATACAAAACATATTTGATCTTCAATACACTCCTTTTTCCTTGCCGATATGACGCTAGATACGTGGTGGGCTCTGTGCTGACCTGGCAGTTTCTGCTGGGCCTCTTGCAGCTTTCAGACCTCACATGTTGTGGAGGTTATAAAAAGTTCATATTCATTCTAGAGTGCCTCAGTCCAGGGATAACTTAATATATTATTTTAAAAGGCAGATGACCTGGTCCAGTAGACACTACTACAGGAGCTGAGAATATCAACAAATAGTGAGTGTATGCACATCTGTATTAATGCATCTGCTTGTAGAAAAAACTCTTCCAAATCAGGAACTGAGAAAGCAAGAGGGAGAGAAAAGAACAGAAGTCATTTGTTCTAGAGCAGAGAGGTGACCCTTCATATAGAAATCAGGTGTGAAAGTCAAGCTGATTGTAGAGGAAGTAATTTGGAGAAGGAGAATCCTAAGATGTTTGAACAGTCAGCACCTGATACAGTCTGTATTTGAGGACCTAGAGAGGCATCCAGCTATGACTAATTTTGTAGGCTCTGCTTAAACATAGTGCATAGAAATATTATAACATCTCGCGGTGGTTGTCACTGCACTGGTAGAAACCAAGCTGCTTGGTGTGGATCCATATACTCTGGGCTTGACACAAGCTTTCCCTAGTCTAAGAAGACATTAGCATTGAATCTTTTCTGATTTTCTGTCTCACTCTCAAATGACAGCTCCTCTGGCAGTTATGCATTCCCAAAAATGGGACCGTGTAGTTTCTTGGCTTTGTCAAGGCTACTGCTGCTTTCTCAGGCTCTTTAGTAGTCCGAACATAAATCTTCCAGAAAAGCTCTGAAACTGTAGATGTTCTGGGTTTACGGCACTCTTGAGGAACACATAGTATTTAAAAAAATTTCTAGGATTCTGAACACGATTATTGCTAATTTTAGTTAGAAATGCACAGCTATAGCAAAACAAACAAACAAAAAAATACCCAAGCCCCCGCATTATATACTTTTGTTAAGACATGAGGATTTAGGTCTTTGACAATAGGTCTGAGGTCCCTGAGAAGTGTATTCCTGTACATAGCTTCTCTAAGTTATTTCACTCTCCTCTGCAGCAAATCTGTGCATGATTCACCATGTTATGCAAAAATGTTTTCTTTCTTAAAATAGTTTTCTGTGTGTTTGAGCTTTCTCCCAGACTTCATATTCTTTATGGTTTTAAAAGTCTGTATCAACACTGATATTTTTGTTTAGACTGTAGATATGCACCATGTCTCTAGATCTGGTTCCTTAAAGAAGTTGGGGAGGAAGGCAACTGCTTTTTCCAAGGCTTTTCTCACTCTTTGTCAGAAGATGCTTTCACCTGGAAGGCAACAAGGGTAAAAATCTACATCAGCTGTCCAAGGTGTCACTCACTCGGCTCTCAGACTAATGTGAAAGTTAAAAATCAGAAAGACCATTAGTCAGTTCTCACAATGGAGCCTATAATCTGGCATGAACACACCAAGAAATTCCATAGTTTCCAAGCAAATTCACAAGCTTTCTGTAAGCAAGTTTTCAAAACTGTCACATCCATATGGTCCCTTTTTATATTGCTTTGTGTCCTACAACTTTATACAAAGAAATTTTGAAAGAATTAGAAAATAGAGAAGGCCAAATACGGTCTACCGAAAGCTAAGAAACCTCAAGTGCATCAGTTTTAATGCTGATCTAATAGGTCCATGGAGTCTGAAGTGATAGGTTGTAGTTCATAGGAGGCTACTGCTATGATGAAAAGATGTTAAAAATTTCATTAGATGTTTATGGACCCAGAGGTGAGGCCCTAGTGGTTTATCATATATAACATAAATATTTTAAAAAAAAAAAAAAAAGGATTAAACACTGACCTGTTTTGATCTTTCAACTAGATCATGTCAGGTCTCAGCTACAAGGATGACCTTAGTGGGTGATTTCCCTGACATATGTAGTTCACACTTGGCCTTGCTTACTTTGTTTAAATTTAGATTTATACATTTTTTATGTTTAAGCAGTAGGGTAGCTAGTAACTAGACATTTTTAGTAAATAATTGCTCGTGTTGCTACTAGTTGACTGACAGCAAATGAAATCCTACAAGGATTTTTATACATTTTGGTGGTAGTGATACAGCTAAGTGGCCACTTGGTAGGTGAGAGCTTTGTTTGTCTAGGGTTTTAGCATAATCATTAAATCACAGCTTTCCCTAATTGCTTCAGCCGCAGCCAAACTCAGTTGGATGGGATTCTGTAGTAAATGGAATTCTGTCACATTCAATATCGGTGTTTGCTTTATTAAATAGCATTTCTCTGGGGACCTGCATAGACTTTTGGAGTTTTTAATTTGTTACAGTATGTAATAGCTGGCTGCTGTGAAGGAATTGTTCACCAAACGGCATTCTTATTATTACTACTGATGCCTTTTTACTTTAAATGAGGTTGACAGGATAAGATGTGCTATTTACAAGAAAGCTGTACTTACTTTGCTCGGTGCAGGCAGAGTTTTGAAAGAGAACACTCCTTGGCATGCATAAATTCTCCCGTTTCTTTGAAGTGAAAATTTAAAGTTAATAATTAAAACAAACACACAAACCCACTCTGTTATCACAACCTCTGGGTTTCCCAATGTGTGCTTCATTCTCTCTGTATTTCTTTTTGTGCCTTTCTGGACAGGAGCTAAATATCCTTTGATTTAGCAACCTTAACACCCTTGTCAGTGATCTGTTACACTGTTATACAATATTATAGCAGCAATAACTGTAAAAGTTTTGGTTCTAAGTAGTTTTTTTCACTGTAAGCAGGTGATTCAGACATCTCAATTTGAATCAGAGTTTTAACTTGTAAATGCAAATGCCAGTTTAAAAAGTTCACTGCCCTGTGCTAATAGAGCTTCTCACCATCAAAACTTGTAAACCATGGTGTATTCCGAGAATCTGTGAGTGTCTTAAGCACAACCCATCCTTGCTTTTCAGAGCAACCTGCACTCCTGATTATTGTTCATTCCTTAGTCAGACTTGGCTGTCACATGCCTGTTAGTGAGTGTTACGTGCTTGAGAAGGATAGTGCTACATGATGGAAACAGGGAGCGACCAAGTGATCTGATGGTAGCAGAATAATACAATGAGAAATGGCAATATTTCATATCTGTTGTCTTGACTTAGGATTTCCTTATATTTCAGATTTCTGAGGATGTAGGAAGATACATATGAACAATTCTGCCTCTAGTTTAATTGTATTTTGTACAGGAATTTTGCATCCAAATACAGGGTGAGATAAAATACAGGACCTGAGGGCCCTTATTGGCAACCATGGCTAGCCAGGGAGTGAAGCTAGGAAGCCAGGCAAATAATCACATCTTCTTCATTTAAAACATTTCATACTGGCAGAAATCTTTAACCAGTGCTCCAACTTCTGTCTGCCACTCGGAGCTTTTTATATGAAACAGCAGGAACCTGGCAGCCTGGCGATCTTTGAGCATTGTGAGCAAAAAACTTGAACATCATTTATAGCTTTTCCTGCCAAGACTGTAAAAATCTAGACAAAGTAGATACGGTTGTTTCACCCAGCTTTTCACTTATGTTTGTCCTTCACTATGTAAGCTCCCAAAACCTCAGCCAGTTTTCTTCCTGAATTTTAAATTCATGGTAGTTATGTAGAATAGGATTTATCTTACCTATCTTTATCCCTGTAAAAGTTACATGGCTAGACTGAACTATTCTCTAGGCTCCCTCTACAGTCAGTGAAGAGACAGATATCTCCAGGAGGCTTTTTATCTCATATGAATTTAGACAACTGTCTTGGGGTGAAATGAATCCCAGCCCTGTTGTCACCCTCCAGCTTTGATTCAGCAAATGTAACAAGTTCCATTTCCATGCTGGGATTTGGAGCCTTGCACAGAATATTCCAACATCTGTTTTCCACTGAATTTAATGGAAAATTAATGCATAAGTCTTTTAAGCCCTAATGTTTGATTAAGTTTGAATGCATATGTGTTTGTATATCAAAAATTACAAGCAACAAATGTAGCTCTATTATTTTCAAAAACCTGAGCATCTGACCACTTCAGCTGATTAGTGGCCCAAATGGCTGATACAGATGACGCTAATTATGCTGTAGTTTTCAAAACTGGACCAATTAGGCACAGTCTAAAATATGGACTTAATAACTTAATGCCTCAGAGTTATGTTTTTCTTGTCTCTCTTAAGTAGAGTTTAGACTCTGAAACACACATTTAGCAGAGATAATATTTGTGGATAGAGTGACATTGCCGGTTGACAAAAATGTCTGTGATTACTAATCCTAATAAGTACAGAATGTGTGCAGGAATTAACCTGAAATGTACTTTTGGTATACTAAAGAAATAATCCTTTAAAAAATCACAGGAGTGGGGCTTCTGAGATGAGTTGAATAAAAAATGTGAATAAACTTTTAAGGGACACAATTTGCAGGTGATTATATTATATCTCTATTATGAAATTATTTGTTAATTCTCACAGTGGTTCTTTGCTTAAAGAATATGCACTGTTTATGGAGCAAAGGTATAATATTGTTTTTATTAATAATACATTACAAAGAATTCGATTTTGTGCTCTGCCATTGTTTCTTACCAGAATTTCTGTAAGCCGACGTAACGTTTGCTTCTCTGCACTATCTGGAATTATAGTGCTCTTACAATTTCTTTGGGTGATACCTGAACACCCAGAACCAAAGTTATATTATTAAGCGCTTACATGCAGCCAAAAATATATAATTTAAAGTGTAGATATGCTTGTAAATAGTAACAAAAGGGAGTGCTTTCTTAAATACTTCCCTCTTCAGTGTTTTCTCTTTTCTGAGTAGTTATTACTAAATTAAGCTTTTTTGCATGAGAATACCTGTCCTCTTAAGGAGATGGGACATACGATACACTGGATCGTCTCCACTACATGTACCTTCCCAAGAAGTAATAGCTCTTTTGTTAGACAGAGCTGTCCAACATTGTGATATGCTCTTACCTGGTTTGCAAAGCTTAATAGGAAGTCATAATCTTTAATTAATTTAACTTGCAGGCTAACAAATGCATACTTGGATCCCAGTCCAGCAAAGCATTTAAGCATATCCTTAATTTTAAAAATCTTTTGCTGAGTCTTAGCAAGAGTTTTCTCAAAGTCCTGTAGGGTAGAGGGTGTGTAAGTGTCATAAAGAGATATATCTCCTCACCTATATGTCTTTTCAACCCATATAACTTCATTTATGATAAAATCAACTCTTCGTTGCTGCATTACTTAGCCCTGTCAGCATTTGATACTCCTCCGAGAAGCTGGAATGTAGGTAGAAGCATGGTTTGTCTTATCTGGGTTTCCCTTCCCTACTTGGGCCACTAGACTTGCACAAGAAGAAGGCGCAAGAGATAAAAGCAGTATGTTTTCTTAACTCAGCTGAAGAGCTATTTCTTACCTCTCAAAATACAGTCTGTTAGATCACAGTTTAGACTGTAGTTGTTCAGAGGCAGGGACCTCTGAAGGTCCCAGCTTTCTACTTGTCTCTAATACGCATAGTGCTCTCGTGAGACTTCAGGGAACAAAGAGGTGGTGAGAGTCCAGTGTGAAATGGAGGTGTCAAGGACTGTCTTCACTGTGTTCCTATTTTTGTATTTAAATGTTATCAGTAATAATTTCACTTTCACTGTAATAACTCATAAAGGCATTTGTGTTCACTAAATTTTTGAGCCTTGGGAGTCGGTGCAGTTGGGTAGCTAGACCCAGAGAGAGTCTTTTACTAGTGTTGGTGGGAATATTACTTTTTTTCTGTGCTCTAGTGACATACAATGTTTGATGCTCTATATTCACTGATGGCAATACTAGTTATTGCCTTTTCATTGGGATAGATGGCATAGTAGCTTCCATTTACTCATATAGATGGAAGTAAACAAGGTAAAAAAGAAACCAGGTCAAAATGTCAGAATAAAATAAGAACATTCATATGGCTGACGGTAGTACAATAGATAATAGACACACTTAATATTCCATTTCTATAAACCATTCTCAAAGGCTGAGGCTGTGGGGTATTCTGTGGCAGAATACAGAGGTGTAACCATGGTTCATTTTTGATAAATACAAGACTCAAGTCTGTGATTTGCCTGCAATGATCATGGATGGAGAATACTACTAAGGAAATCCATTACTCTTCCCAGCTAGATAGAGCCATCCTCGTGCCGATTGAAAAGAGGGCTCAAATTTAAAACAACTTTGAATATGGATTTAGCATGCACTGTATATATACCAAGTCCAAACAGATACTATGCTGTGGGTGGAAGTGTCTATTTCTGTTAACAACTGCACATGATTTAGTTGTTAATGCCCAGTCTTTTTGCTCACACAGCCAGAATATAAGTCTTACCCATAGAGACCAAGTGCAATCTTATCCCATATACTTAAAAAGGACAAAAGAGCATCTTCTGCTAGTTATTGATAATATTGCTGTGAAATATCAAGGATGATGCCATGGTGGCTATAACGAATTGGCAGTGGAATATGTCTTGAGCCCAGCTTCATTGCTCTTTTTTCCTCTTTCTTTCTGCTGTCCATTCTTGTGCACAAGTTCCAGGAGTGGAAATAATGAATTCAAATTAAAGAAGCAGGTGAAATGACATGTTTCATAAATTAACCCTTTCTGCTCTGTATACTTACAATGTAGTATTAAACTCTGCAATCTGTGTCTGTTTGCTGTAGGTGAATAGTGGAACATGCACAGAGTGAATATTTAAGGATTCATTTCTCTTTTGTCCACAAGCTGCAGTAAAATTTAAACAATGACAAATAATAGGTTTGAGACCAGGCATTCTTCTTTTGATTCTGTTATTAGACTGAACTAGATAGCTCTCTGTTTTATCCGTTCCTGACAATTTAAGTTAGAAAATCTCCGTAATTTTAAGGACTCCAATTTTAAAAAGATATCCAACTTGATATACATGTAACATCAGTGTACATGGAAAAAATTGGGTGGCTTACACGTAATAGAATAACTATATTTTTATAGCTGTGTGTAGACTGGTCTTGCTATTTGCCAGCCTAGCGAGCAGTTGCCACAACTATTCTAACAAAAAGTCTCTAATTTGGGCATACATTAGTGGCCAAATAACAAGGAAGAGGTTGACCATCCTTCTAAATATGAGGAAAATATTTCACTTCCTCATAACAGCGTCAGCATGTTTCAGTTAATCTGAACCCCTGGTATAATTGCCCAGTGTGGACTTTCTATTCGAGAATCTAAGTGATGCTATCTCAAAGCAGTGTATCTGCAAAGCTGAGATGTATGGCCAGTATCATTACAACATAATTGTTTTGCTGTAGTGATGCTGATTCCCACATCCCCAGGTTCAGAATACATCAAGAAAATGGCATGAATCAATCTGCATATTTTGCAAAGCCTCCATTTTTTTTTGTTTCTCTCATTTTTATCTGAAATCAAATAATTAATGTTTGATTTTCACAGTTCCCCATTCAGAAAATGAGCTGCTACTGCTCCCCTCCCCCACCCCCTGTATTTTGTCACCTTATGGTATAGTGGTTTATAGGCAATAAAATAGGATCCTTGATATATTAAGAATTTCCAGTGAATCTGTAAGGTTAGTTTTCTATTATGAGCTTTTCCCTGTAATTTCATTGGATTCTTAAAGTTACTCCAGATTCACATGAGAAGCAGAGACGTTGCCCCCATTTTGCACCCAAGTCAGTCTCTCTGAGGCAGTATTGCTGTGGGGATTTGTTACATGACTATATTCTGCCTTTTCAAGAAAACAGAAACTTGGTGTTGTTTCTTTACTGTACAAACAAAGATAAGTTCCGAAGTGGAATGTAAACAATAATTTAATTAATTATTAAGTAAGCTGAAGAAACTGATATGTTTTGGGCATTGAGCAGAATTTTGGCAAGAAATTGCAAGTATATAATGGAACAGAAAACTACTTATGACCAAAGCCAAGTCTTAAAATCTTGCTGCCAGTTTTACTACACATTGTTTGAGAGATGGCATCCAGCCACACTAGTAAGTGAAATAAAAGCAAGCAACACCATTAAAACTGTGAATATGTGTGAAATAACAAATGGAAGGAATAGAGTCGGGCATTCCTGGCAGGGGGAGGGGAGCTAGAGATTCTGTAAGATACCACTAGCTGCAAGATTAAAGGCATGTTTAATGCTATGTAAAACATGCTTTATGTTTAAGATAAAATAAATGAGATGATAGAATAACAAATGCAAAAGCAATGAGAGTGGTCCTTACAAACCAGCCCTGGGCAGCCAGATTGGTCCTCTTTTTCAGGTGCATTTAATGACCTTACAAGGTGCCACATATTGCTCGCAAAGATGTTCTGAATGTAAGAGGTGTGTGCATCTTTTTGTATCTAGATGACAACAGACAGCCATTTAACTATATGGGTTTCTCATGTACATTCTATATATGAGTATTCTACTCTTTCAATCTGTTCATATTGTTTCCAAGAAAATCAATTTAAGACTCAGAATGTCAGTATTCCATATAGAATATATATAAATAGCAAAAGACCCCTATGCCAGATCATAAAAACATTGTGCATTGCAGGGGCAGACCTATAGATCAGTACTCAAATGTCCAAATATATAAAATTAAGATATATGGATCCCTGTTAATTTGTTACTCCTGTGAAATTTGTATCAGAACCTTAAATACGTTGGGTAGACTCAAGACAGGTCTAATTTAAAGCTAATGGGGAAAGTTATTGGTTTCTTGTATTCAGGCATTTTATTTTTAATGTTCTGTCAGTGTGCTCTGAGTATAAACATTAGTGTCAGATTTTTTTTATGATACTTGTCTTGTGAGTTTCATAATTTATAATGGCTGTGCAGTTTTTACAGGTGTATTTAATGGCAAAATCTTATCTTGAACTGCATTTTAAAAGCTGAAGTGTAGTTTGATTTTCTGGGAGTGGGAGGAGGGGAGGAATACCATTCTCTCCTTGGGGAGACAGCAGTTTCCTCGCGCAGCATTAACTTGAAAGAATATGAGAAGTGCGTATGTTGCCAACAGGAGTGTGGACGTATAGAGTTCTGAAAATAGTAAGTGTCAATAGGGAAGGGTTGCAGGTGCCAGAAGAAAAATGTAAGCTCCCAAGGGGACTATCTCTTTTTATTTTTGCCTTGTCCAATGCCAAGCCACATAGGTTGATGTTTAAAATTCAGTTCTTCCCTGAAAAGTGATTATATTAAAAAAAAGGTCCCATTTCAGAATAGCGGTGTTTCCTGTGTGTATTCAGAATCACATTTGTTTCCCTGACTCTCTTTTTAATACACTATTTACACCTGTTATACACGTGCAGCCAAAAGTGATGTGAGGAAGAAAACAAAAATCCACTTCTCGCCAGGTATGAGCCGTGGAGCTGCCATAATGGGGCAGCTCTGCCCAAGACTCGTGGGCAGCAGGACCTCTGCACCCACTCTTCTTGGGAACACAGTAGCCGTGCTCTGAGGCTCTTTTCCCGCTGCAAAACACTAGCCTAGAAATCTGTGACAGGGGATTAGATCACTTAACCTGCGATGGCAGCAAACTGAGCCAATTATTAATTCTTCTATCCTTGTTAGGCACCGAGGACAAGTGATCGCTCTTCTTCATAGCAATCTTTTCATATGGTTGAAGACTATCATCACATTCCCTGTGAGCTTCTACTGTCTTAGACTAAACATAGCTAGGTCCTTCTGCCTTGCTTCCTATGAGACTTTTGGGGTTGGTTGGTTTGTTTGCTTGTGTCTTTAAACTCAATGATTCCTGTTGTCCTCAGCTAAATTCTTTAAGAGTGGGTGGCCCAGACCTGGCCACAGTACTCCAGAAGTGGATGGACTCTTCCAGCTGAAGTTTTTCCAGAGATGTATTTGCTGGAGTGGAAGGGAATTATATCTAAGACATTTCCCTTATTTGCAAGAGCGACAGATTGCTAATATATTTTCTTTATGATGTAGACCATTTTCTACAGTACTGCTTAGCCAGTTATTCCCCATTTTGTATTTGTGCTTTTGTCACCTCACTTTATTGAATTTCATCTTCATTTCAGATCATTTCTGCAATCTATCAAAATCATTTTGAATTCCAGTTCTGTCCTGCATGGTATCTGCATCCTCTCTCGAGCGTGGTTTCATGTACTGACTTTTTACATGAACTCCATTCTGCCTTCCAAGTCATTAAACAAAAATAAAGGAATTTGAAGAAAATGCCATAGGCTCAATTGGCCTTATATTCCAGTTGCAAGATCTATTTTGGTTCAGCAATCACCATCACAGGCAAGTAGAAAAGCCTCATTTGGCTTGCAGACTCTTAATCATGTAAGTGTGTAAGGTGTAAAGAAGAACCCAGCTTGACTCTCAGATCACACAGTGAACATGTGGGACTATTAGATGGAGGAGGAAAAAGAACATCATTGTACTTAAAATCTGATTACATTTGCCAAAGAAATCAGAGTCAGGAAAAAATATTGAAACCCTAGGATTCCATTTACTTGGAGACCCTATTCAGAGTTGAGCCATGCTTCAAATTACAAATAATACTAGGGGTGGAGGGGATCAGAGGGAACAATGACAGTTGTGGCAGAAGACATTTTGCTGCATGGGTAGCTGGCTACAGCAGCATGGCATCTTCACTTCTGACCCAACTCGCTGGCTGTCTCTGCCCTCTTCTCTCCTTTGACGCGTTCCTTAAGTTTATTTTAATACAAAATATTTTTAAAGTATTAATTTTTTTTGTTATGTTTAGGCCATTATTTCAATGTTTGAGCGTGTGAGTGCACTACGTGAAAGGGAGGTTGCCATGGTAATTTCTCATTATTGTTGAATAGAAAAATAATTACTCTGGCAAAATCCCCCGTAACCTGTCAGAGCATAAGTTAAAGATGCCTGGGGGCAGCCTTGCCTTCACCATCCCCTTTTTGCAAGAAAAAGGGGATGATTTTATTATTATTCTTTTTTTTTTTTTTCATAGTAACTGGATCCTTTTTCAGCTTGGCTAGGGGACACCTCATTTGGTTTTGTTCACCATTTGGCTGTGAGAGTAGTTGGGCCCACCTGTGACAAGGGTGTAGCAGAGAATTAATCAGCAGAGCGTATCCAAGCTTGACAGAGGATTTATATATTCTATTAAGGTTTGGGTTTTTTTTTGGTGGGTGGGGTGTTGTATTTTCTGTTTTTCCTTCTTCCTGACATAAAATATGCAAAAGCATAAGATAAAGACCTTGGACAGTATTCAAACTGTGACAGAGTCTGGATATTTCATTTATCCAGGGAGGGAATCCGCAGTAATTTCGTCTCTGCATTTTCCTTGCCTTCAGACTTCTTGGAAGCAAGAGTGAGTGCAAATATGTGTGGTTTTGAGGTGAGGCCCTGCACTTTCCCTTCTCTTCTCTGTCTTTCCCCTGTGCATTTGCATCCCAACTATGTGATGCTCCCCTTTTGCCTCCCGTGTTGTCGGATGCTGCATGAGTAGCTCAGTGATACTCAACTACTGAGTTAAAAAGTGCTGCAAATGTGGTAGGTGACATATTGCTTAAATCCTTCCCTCCCCTCTTCCTTCCCTATGGCAAGTGTGTCTGAAAGATCCCAGTTAAATGATACTGCAGCCTATCTTTTGGTAAATGACAGAGGATGGTAGCTCGTAGTTACTTGTTGGAAAATACACTCTCATATGGGCTTATAAAGTCACCCACCAGGCTGTCCCGAGTGAAGGGTTGGTGCGCAGAGGTGTGTTGTTAGAAGCTGGTTTCTGGGCTGCTGTTGAACACCTGTATATATATTCTGTATTTACCATTGTGGCTTCTTGGCTAGTCAATGAAGCCATGTTTGCATGTGGAAACACTCATCAAGTTTACACCAGCAAAGAGAAAAGAGCAGCAGCTCTCTGCAACAATAGATTTCTAAGATATGGGGATGGGTTTTGATACCTCTTTGTGTGACTGAATTTTGAGCAAGTACCACAGGGCTGTGCTGCTCATTGTCCTGCCACTGCCGGGCGGGTTGAGCCTTGGCAAGGAAGATGAATTACAGGCTCTGACCCAGCCAAGGGGTCCTTTGGGGGTCTCTGGTAGGAGCCGGAATGCTAAAACCTGTCTTTACCATTCCTCCACTGGATGCTTGGCAAAAATCAAAGTAAAGTTTTGAGGCAGGAAGGATACCCTGCTCAGCAGTTTGGAGTGAAATCCAATAGTGAAATCTTCAGAAAAACAGGAGCAGAACTAAAAAACCCAGATAGTTATTTCTCTGCATGTGTACATATAATAAGTATGATAGATGCATGTTTTGTCTTAAATCGGCATTTTATCTCAGCGTTTTTTTTCCTGTGAAGGTAACAAGTGTTTTCTGACTTAGTTACATATCACTCAGGCATTAAGAGGTGCTCAGTGCTCACTACACTGGATGAACCTGGCCTTGTACGCTGGGAAGGTAGCTGCCGTGACTGGGATAGAGTGGCTCTGAGGAGTGTGACTGGGGCATCTTCAGAAGCGTATTTCCAGCTTTGTTGCTGATCCTGTGTGCTGTGAGCGATTTAAATCTCAGGGTCTCAAAGAAGCAGAAGAGATTGCATCAAACATTTCAAATCCAGCTATTAAATATATCCATAGCTTTTGAATGAAATGGTAGATTCTGTTGTCGCCTGACTTCTGTGAAAACCCTTGCAAGCTGGACCACTTGCACAGGTGCTAGACATCGTGGTTTGGGTGCTTGTTGTTGATCACCCAGATCTGAAAGTGCCTGGTTCAATTGTCAGAGCCAACAGACTACCTGTAGTGGTGTACTAGTATATGCTTTACATTGTACACTGTATTAATAATTGCTATGTTCCAGCTATGTGTATTACTGTAAGTCTAAGTGTACACAGGTCATCTTAAAATATTGTTTGCACTTCATGTATCATGAAAAGTAAAGATTTCTCACAACAATTACATTTAAGTAACTAGCTGGTATTTAATTAACCTGCAGTAGCATTGTATTTATATTAAATGCATTGGAGTGGAATGGCTATTATATTTAGTTTCTAAATAACTTTCTTGTCAACTCATGCTGATAATCAGGTTATGTAGCATTACAGAATTAAGTACTGAGGCTTTTTCATTATTAGGACCAAGCATTTGAGATACACAGCCCAGAAAAGGGGGAAAAAAGTCATAATCGCTTTATTTGCAACTGATTTATAAAACCATTTTTAACATTGGAAGAAGAACATGTATTTATGAGAATGAAAGTTTTTACATATTTAGTGTGCTTGATAAAATGAAAGGCCATTTATTGTATAATAAATTACACATTTTAGCTTTTTTCTTAAATTAGAAATAGAACTTTAACTGGGAAAATTAATTTGAAATAACATATAGACATCTATATCCCAAAATCATAGATGAAGAAGCGCAAACTATGTATGATCCTGTCAAATTTCTTTTACAAAGGATGAACGTATTTTCATTTTGCCTCCTGTTAAGTGAATGATCTGTTGCTTCCTAGGACAGTGACAACCTCTGGTGGGATGCCTTTGCAACTGAATTTTTTGAAGATGATGCAACCTTAACCCTTTCATTTTGTTTGGAAGATGGACCAAAGCGATACAGTAAGAGATATATTTTTTGTTCGAATTTTAAGCCTGAGTTTCTAAATACAGTTTATCTGGAAGAGACGGATGCAACCCTGGCAATGACAAAGTCACTTGTTTGTATTCAGTGACAATCAAGTTCCATTAAAGAATTGCATGGGTTGGGAATCCATTTTTTGTGGAATTCCTCTGAATTTTATTACATGAAAATAAATGATTTCCTAGTGGAGTAGGGAAAATAATGCAATATAACCTTTGGAATTTTTTAATGAATTTGCTTTGGCTGTGCTTGCACATTTTGTTAATTTGGTTTCCACAAACATTCGAGTGTTGAGTCTTGTGGGCAGAATTGTTCACAGAAAGGGAACTTTGTGGCAAATGTCAGTATTGTTGCTGGAAGGGCATCCAGATTTAAACAGGGATCAGAAAAAAAAATACCACAAGGTATAGCCTTGCTGGTGTAGATAATCATTATTGCATCAGCTGCGTGGATCTATGCTGTTTGCACACATTAAGGACCTGCGCTGGATATTGTCTGAACAGCAGTGGAAGTCTAGAATACTCTCAATCAAGCACTAAATGAAAGCTCGAATAAAAGTGAAGCAGTGAATAAACCTGATGGCATTGGTATCCATTGCCTGCATACACTGAGCACAAAAAAAGGAGTAAAATTCATCGAACAAATTGTTTGAAGTGAATAATTCACTCAGCTTTAGCACTAAGCAACAGGGAGATAAGTAAACATTGAAAAACTGCATTGCCAATTGTTTCACTCCATTCAGAGTGACCCCTGCTTCACGGTGACAGCTTGTGCTCTCTGCTTCATGTTCTGAATCTTGTGAGGTTCTTCTTTTTTGTGAGAGTGACTGACTGTCAGTGTATCACTCACATACTTCTAATTCTTTTTATCAATTATCTCAGGTATTTATTTGACAAGTGTTACCTTCTCCTGGAGAAAAAATAACAGCCACTTCGAACGCACGTTCTGGGATTAGTGTTGACAGAATTACAGTCTCTTGCCTTTCAAAGCAAGTGATAACTCTGTATAAGTCCTCAAATTACAGCCTATAGCAACGTTGGTAACAGCTGATCTGTCCTGATTAGGTTGAGTCAACTTGTCAGATATCAGATTTGCTAGTTGTGTTATCAGTCCAGAAGGCACAGATACATCAGCAAAAAAGCAATTAATGTCCAGTTAGATCAGAGGGAGTTGTGTTTCTGGAAAACAGTGCTGCATATGAAAGAATTTGTCAAAGAGTAAAATATTCCTGTTGTCACAAATGCTTGATAATGGTTGTGCTATCTGTAGCTGGAACAGTTTGGTACGGGGCAATACTGTGATTCTTAGCATTGTTGCTGATAAGCGTGATTGAAAGATCAAATTACCGTGGGCATGTTTTTAAAAGCCACTAGTACACAGGATTTTTCCTCTGGCTTTAATTTCTGACCTCTGTGCAAACTGTTGTTGCTTTTGGTGTTGTTATTCTCAGCAACTGGAATTAAAGCTAAGCATATAGGGCTCTTTCTGTTCATTCATGCTTCCTTTCCTTCATTAGTAAATATTTACATAATTCTGAACTACAGTATTAGTGATTCTTTCTGACACGAGCAGTATTCCTGTTTAGTGATACTTTAAAGTGCATGTTTGAGCTGTTCCAGTCTGGGACTTCCACCGCCATCTGAGCAGGCTTTGAGAGCAGCCTTGGGGGTGCCAGGTTGTCCAAGTCCCTGCTCAGGGGCACTTCCAGCATTGCCTGGGGAGGGCGCAGAGTGGAGGTTGTGTGTTAAGAGCAACCCTCTCTGACTACCAGGGAAGTTTGTGTCCAAAAACATGTCCAGGACTTGAGAACAGCGCAGTCTGCCCCCTTTTGGGGGGAAACATTAGCAGAAAATTGCTTCTACTTGAAGCAGGACCTCACTGAGCACAGAGACCTGATTGAGGTCTCCATTTTGCCCACTGAAGCCACACACGTGCTCCATTATGACTATGGAGGGTCTTGGTATCTCCCAAAGACCATAATATCACCCAGTACCTTTATTCCAAGTAACTGGTGAAATCACTGGCCAGTGGGCTGGGGCTCCTGTTAGATGAGCCAGAGTATGCTGAGTGGTGGCAGCACCAGGCACGGGGTTTTGCAATAGATGAAACAAAAGTGCCTGGTCTCCATCTGCACTGTCCCCAGTGAGATACCTGCCTCCTCACCCAGCGTTGCATGCTCCTTGGTACGTAGTGGGCATTAGAAGTGTCGGAGCTGGCTGAGAGGGAAAAGACAAATTGTTTGTTGTTACCCTTATAGGCACGAACAGTAATGGAGGGAACCAAGATTAGGCCCTAGAAAAGAGAAATAGGCACCCTTTGAGAAGTTGTTGATAGAGTTGAAAGTGACGAAAGACGCCAGCCTCTTGCCTTTGCTCGGGGATTCAGCTCAAAATTGCCTGCCTTTGTCTCATTCAGCCTGTGAGAGATTTGCTTACGTCTCTGACATTGGCTGTGGCTGCCACCTCATTTTCATTCCTTTGGGCAATGGTTTTCCCCTTTTGGGAACTAAAATATTCTCTTCTAGAGCAAACAAATTCCAGAAGAAATCTTGTGGGGGGGTGTGTGTGGGGAAGGACAAATAGTGTTTCGTTGTCCATGGCCACAATTTTTCTCTGGGTTATGGTGATTCCCAGTCATTTTCCCTCCTTGTTCTCAGGGACTATCTGGATCTTGCCTTAAGCCACTGGAGATGAGGAGGAACACAGTGTTTTGCCCCAGGTTCCTTCTTCAAAGGCCCCACATTGTTGTGGGAGGCTGCTAGGAACTTGCATATTCTCTTCTGCTCTTTTCTAATCTTGACTGCTGTCCCCAAACCCCTCTGGGGGCTTCTTTTCCCTGCTTGCTTTAAACTTTTCCTTTCCATGGGTTTCCTATCACAGCCTTTTTCCCAGCTAGCTCTCTCTGCCCTCTGCTCTTACCTGGACAGCCCAATCCCACAGCCAATGCAAATGTTCAGAGCATGTGAATCAGGGATGTAAATCATCGTTTGTGTAAGTGTTACAAGATTTTAAAAAATACTACTTTTACTTGCCTCTTGTTTCTTTTAACTTTTAATATATGTTCTGTCCAAGAAACTGTAAGCGTTGTAAACTCACATTTTTGTCTCCGAAAACTAAGCTGCTTATTTAATTTTGTGGCCCCAAACTGAAGCTTTATGAAAGACTCCAAATATTTTCAGGCCTGCCTTTTACATTATTGTGTTTTACAGCACGCTATACTATACTGAGAGAAGTGTTTTTCCCTTCGCTACTCTCACTGTTAGGTCTGCAAGGTTTCTCCTGGACTATCAGCTCTGAGATTATTTAATTTGTAGGGAAAAATAGATATGGGCCAAAAAGGGGATTTTAAGTCACTGGGTTATGTTTACTTTACTTGGCATGAGACAGCACTATGTACTGATACTCGAGCTAGCTTTAAATGTGCCTGTATATCTGTATAGCTCAGCATGTAAAGATACTTTCTTACGCCCTGGGAAGAGTAGAGGTCTGTTAGTTCAGTGATCCACCACTGCTAATTAATTTGATTGCCAGGTTTGTTAGACCTAGAGCAGTTATCTTTGCAGAACATTATTCTGCCTTGGATAGATGTGCACTTGAAAGCCCAGCTCAACTTTTCATGCAGAGATTCTGTGTCAGACCTGAAATCTCTGCTGTGCCCATCTTTGCAGCTCTTTTTGCTTTCTTCAGTATTTTATTTCTGTAGATGCGAGAACTTTACCTTCTGCAATTCCTCCCTGGTATGGCATTCCAGAAAGAAGATACTATCTTTTTTCAGACATCCACCTAAAATGTATGTTTTTCTCCTGCTTGCTCAGCTATTCTTTTGGTCTGCTATTATCTATGAACCCTACTCATGCTATTAAATTCTATGTTGACATTGAGTTTTAATGAGAAACGCTACAGAAAATAAAGATATATTTTAATGTAACAAAGGTGTAAATTATGCGTGTTTTCTCTAGTCTGGCTTTTTGGCTACAGTGAGCTGGAAAGAAAGATCACACATTCCAATGCCTAAAGACAGGGAAAGATTCCCCAAACCAAAGATATGCTACCTGTTTTAAATTGCATTGAATTATATTCGACAGAAACTTAAGAAGTAAGCCCGTGAAATTCATTTTACAGTGAGAGCAAAAAGAAATTTGCTTTAATTTATTATGCCCTGATTTATTGGGTCAAGAAGTAAATAGGATTTAAACAAAACCAAAAAAGAAAATATGCCTAATGTTTTCCTGGTTGTGGATAAAACATATTCGTTTCCTGTTAAGAGCCTTCTATCCCTGTAAAAGAGTAAATACTAGACTCTGATCCATTGTTGCCCAGGTTCTTTGTTTCTTAGAGACAAAATATTTCCCGAACAGATAAGAGAAACAAGTTTGATTGACAGCTCTTAGCAGAGTCTCATCAGCTGCTGTGCTGACAGCCTGGTGATGCGCACTGTGCTGATGTGGTAGGGACTGACAGGTGATTGACAGCCCAAGACTGTGGAGACAGGAAAGATGAAGCATGCTCAGTAAGAATAATGTGCAGTGTTTATGCAGCACTGCAGAGAATAGGAGCTAGAAAGTTAACTCTTTCAGAGTGAAGTGACACTGTAACGCATAATAGATGCAGTTGCCACTGTACAGAAAATTAGAGCTTGTCTACATTTCTGTTCACTAAATGCTTTCTGTTCATGGAGGAGCTGTGTACTGTGAGGAAGCAAAAGCATGAGCTATCACATTTGTAGCTGTAAAAAAAATTCATGTGTGGTAGGTATGATGGAGTCCTCAAAATGGATTTATTTAAGCCTATAGATGTAGAATGTATTGAGAATTTCAGGTTCTTTTTATGGGCTTCTATCACCCTATTTTATATGGCATTGCATAATGTTACACAGCAGACATTTCAGAAGGAACCAGTTGAGCTCTTTTGCTCTGTGTATCCCTAGAAAAATATAGTGATTTCAGTTTTATTGTTGCTCTGAATCTGTAGCTGATAATTGAATATGCATTTTGTGTTATAATTGCTACTGCAGTTTGTGTTTGGAATGTACAATATAACTATACCATGCTTTGCATTTTATGCACTTATTGTTCATTTTTTCTGTTTGGTGCATGAAACCTGCTTGATTTTTCTTCATTTCTTGATTTTTTGATAACTGGAAAGTTAGAGGTAGAGTTTTCTGGGCAATAGTTTCAGAGTAGTGAACTTTGGGCCAAATGATAAAATCATCAGCTTTAAAGTGCTTATCTAAGATTCTTTGTGTGCCTTTAGATTATATTACATAGGTGTATCTTAGACTTTACTACAAATTATTTAGTGAATACACAGCGAGTGAGCTGCAACAGATTCATTCTACCTTTGTCCCTGTTTATAATCTGTGTGATGCAGGTAACTTTACAGCCCTTTGTTGGATAACTTCTGCGGGGGTTAATGGTGGAGAGCTATGTCTAGTGGGCATTTCTTACAAGCAGGGAACATAATTTCAGAATAAACAGGGAAAGTTCACCTTTACCCACTTAACTATTGTCAAAAAGATGGTTCTAAGAGGCTAGCACGCTGCATTATCACCCCAGGTTTCTATAAAACTGTTGTCTGGCTTCTCTCACATAACTCTTACAGAGAAAATTAAATTTGCCAAGAGAAACAGATTGTAGTATTTCCAGGAACATGCTCTTTCTTTTTCCTTTTATTTTTTTTCCCAGAGAAATCCCAGTCATTAAACATGATTTGAGCATTCAGGTTACAACACAGTAAATTGGCCTAGCTTAGTAAGTGAGACAGATTATTCTGTGTGACTGCCTGGTCTTCGTCTTTATATACCTCTCTTCTAGTTTTGTTTTTTTCAAAGTTTTCTGGCAATATTTTCAAGTTTAATTTTGGAACACAGATGAAAATTTTGTTAAAATCAGGTTTAGCAGATCCACAAGTGCCTATGGATCACCACCCCCCAGTTAATGATTTCTAATTCATATTTACTTCTTCAAATTGGCGTTTTAAGGAGTTCTCAATCCATTTTACATATGCTCTATTAAAACTGTATATTAATAATTTTTAGTAAGAATATAAGCAATGCACTAGTAAGTCAATGTATTACAGATGTCTAAGTGTATTACACCTATGCACTTATCTTTATCACCCAAACTTCTGTAAGCTCATCAAAGAACAAAATGAGATTTGTTTGACAAGACCTATTTTACATAAACCCATGTTGACTGGCATTAATTACACCCCTTTCACTTCAATCTTCGTCAGTTAAATCCTGTATAATTTTTTTCACTATTTTGTCTGGATTGATATCAAGCAAGCGTATTATGTTATACAGTTACCTGACTGTGTAGTGTCCCTTCTTAAATATCAGCACAACAGTAGTGGTTTTTTTAATTCCCTCAGTAGTTCTTTTTTTTTTTTCATTATTATTTTAAAACACCAGACAGAAATGTGCAAAAGAAACTCTCAGAACTGCTAATTTTAAAACATTTACTCCTAATAGATACTATTTAAGGTCCTTCATAGCTGCTGATGGACTAGGAAGCACTTCTCATCTCAAGATCAACATTCTTCCCAAAAGCAGAACAAAAAAGCTTTTTATATATTGATGTTAACAAATTTTCTGCTTCCAAATTAAATTAAGTTTTGAATAAAATTCAAGGTCTTTCTTATTTTCTCTAGCCCATACAGTCATGGATTTTTCACTGCCACCTTCAGCACCTCATTTCTAATATTTATATTTCATAATGTGTTTTACAGAATGCTTTCCCCTTTTCTTCTCTTTGCTTTTACATTCGATATTCATCGTAATTATCAGAGGTTTTTCCTTCTAATTATTGCCTTCATTTTTCTACTAACCTTTTTGCCACAGTTTTTTTCTTTCTCACAGTATAGTTGTGGCTTTTGGATATCTTATCAAGTCTGTTTAACAGATTCTTAATTTTCATGCAGTTTTTAACTGTATTTTATCCCAGTCAGTTGAGCTTTGGTGAATCCAGTATTTTGATGCACCAGCTGTATCTCTCCTAGTGATTAGGATTGCCTCTTTGTCTGTACTGAATGCATGTTTTGGATGGCATTTGTACAGAAACATGTGGTCTGATTGGAGAGTGTCCAGAGGAAAGCAAAAGTCTTGAAAATAAGACTTACTAAGAAAAATGAAAGAATTTGAGTTGGTCAGTCTACAGAAGAGAAGACATGGGAAAAAGGAGAGGGGAAAATGGGACATAATAACAAGACCCATCAAGGAAAGGCATGTGGTCTGTTTCCATATGCATGATGAGGAGGAGGAGAGATGCTGGCCTTAAACTGCATAGAAAAAGTACATTGAGGGCTTAGTTCCTATCAATAAGAAGAATGAGGTGCTGGAACAGATTCCCTGGGGAGGCTGTGGAGCCTCCATCAGCCAAGGGGTGTGTATGACCTGCATCTCTGATTTCCTGGAGTCACTGGTGCCAAAGCAAGTGCCAGCTTTCAATTCCCTGTTCAGTTCAGTCTCAGTCATCATAACAAGTTCTGGAATGATTTTTTCATTTTGGGTGCTAAACTTTTTGTGATTAAAAACACCCTACTCTTTCTCATTTTCTCATTTTTAGCAATATGAATAATGTTTTTCTAATACTGCTGGCTATGCAAGACTTCCTGCATGAATCTTCCACCGATTTCCTTCACAACATGAATTTTTCTTTTTCTCCATATTACTGACAGCTGCTGAAGGAATAATTCCTTCTGGTTTCTGATTTGTGATTAGCAGATCTGAATTAGACCTTCACCTCTGCCCGCTGCAGGCTCGTTAGTTAGCATAATGTTCCTGTGCTTCTGAGTTATCAATACCTTTAAAATACAAAAAGGCTTTACTGTAAAGTGCCAGCCATGTGCAATATGTGTGTGCATGCACGTATGTACACACACAACTTCAGTTAGGTACTCCATGGAACGGTTTATCACGAAAACTGTGCTATCAACCTATTTTTCAAATATCTTACAAATAAATACGAGATTTCAGATACCCTACAAATGGGTATCTCAGATCTCTTCTGTTTGTTTCTAAGCATGTTACTATACAGTAAGTTACTATACAAATCAATGTCGGAGACCCTATGTCTGTAAAGTGGCACCTGGAAAATGGCTACTAAACTCCTAATGTGAATGTTGCACAATTATATATAGCTTCTAATTGCAACGGCACACTGAAATCCCAGTCAATCAGATTGATTCTGCTGCTGTAAAAACAGGGTAACCTATAAGCTCTTTTTGGGAGAAATCATAATATAATAGGACATGATATATTATAGAGTCTAGTGTCCATTCAGAGAGTAGGAAGAATTAAGGCAAAATTAACATGAGAGAATCGCAGTGATTTATGGGCTTTTTCCCTGCCCAATACAAATAATCCCTTTGTTGTGGTTGGCATTTGTTCACTCATTTGGTCCAAATTATGTAGTGTTCAGTTCTTTCTCTCTCCTGGAGACAATGCTAATAAAATGCTGGAAATCCATACACAATAATGGAAATCAGTAGCTTTTTACACCAAAGTATTAAACAACTTTTCACCTTTACAAACTCAGGGTAAATGATTTCGTTCTTTGTATAGGGTGATGGAAGTTGTGAAGAACTGGTCAGTACTTTTTCTGTTTTGCTGAATCATAGAATCATAGAATGGTTTGGGTTGGAAGGGACCTTTAAAGTTCATTGAGCCCAACCCCCCTGCCATGGGCAGGGACATCTTCAGCTAGACCAGGTTGCTCAGAGCCCCGTCCAACCTGACCTCGAACACTTCCAGGGATGGGGCATCTACCACCTCTCTGGGCAACCTGTTCCCGTGTTTCACCACCCTCATCATATAAATTTCTTCCTCATATCTAGTCTGAATCTGCCCTCTTTTAGTTTAAAACCGTGACCCCTTGTCCTATCGCTACAGGCCCTGCTAAAAAGTCTGTCCCCATCTTTCTTATAAGCCCCCTTTAAGTACTGAAAGGCTGCAATAAGGTCTCCCCGCAGCCTTCTCTTCTCCAGGCTGAACAACCCCAACTGTGTCAGCCTTTCCTCATAGGAGAGGTGCTCCATCCCTCTGCTCACTTTTGAGGCCCTCCTCTGGACCCGCTCCAACAGGTCCATGTCTTTTCAGTGCTGAGGGCTCCAGAGCTGGATGCAGTGCTGCAGGTGGGGTCTCACCAGAGCGGAGTAGAGGGGCAGAATCGCCTCCCTCGACCTGCTGGCCACGCTTCTTTTGAT
The DNA here is from genome assembly GCA_031468815.1 of Morus bassanus. NCBI lineage: Eukaryota > Metazoa > Chordata > Aves > Suliformes > Sulidae > Morus > Morus bassanus. The sequence goes on from CM062570.1 coordinate 67,905,075, forward strand.
GCAGCCCAGGATACGGTTGGCTTTCTGGGTTGCGAGCGCACATTGCCGGCTCATGTCCAGCTTTTCACCCACCAGTACTGCCAAGTCCTTCTCCGCAGGGCTGCTCTCAATCCCTTCATCCCCGAGCCTGTATTGATGCTGGGGGTTGGCACTGCCCAGGTGCACGAGCTTGCACTTGGCCTTGTTGAACCTCATGAGGTTCACATGGGTCCACTTCTCAGACTTGTCCAGGTCCCTCTGGATGGCATGCTGTCCCTCAGGCGCGTCAACCGCACCACTCAGCTTGATGTTGTCTGCAAACCTGCCAAGGGTGCACTTGATCCCCCTGTCCATGTCATTGATGAAGATATTAAACAGCACTGGTCCCAATACAGACCCCTGCAGGGCACCACTCATCACCGGTCTCCATCTGGACACTGAACTGTTGACAACTACCCTCTGGATGCGACCATCCAACCAATTCCTCATCCACCAAACAGTCCACCCATCAAATCCATATCTCTCCAATTTAGAGAGAAGGATGTTGTGGGGGGACTATGGGAAAGTCCTTACAGAAGTCCAGACAGACAACATCCATAGCTCTTCCATTGTCCACTGATGTGGTCACTTCATCATAGAAGGCCAATAACTGGCAGGCAGATCAGTGTTTGGCTTCAAATGGCATCAGTATATTAAATACAGATTGTTAAGTTTTTTTTAAAAAAATTGAGAAAAATAGATGTTGCTATACTAAGGTACTTTAAAATATTTTTATATGAAATTGAAAATATTTGGTTGTTATTACTTTAGCTTTTAAATTATCAGGTGATTTTAAGACAGTCAGTTAATATATGTTATGTTTGTGCAGAAAAGTGTTCTAACATACTCATAGAGTCCTTGTAAGAAACAAGACTCAGTCTGAATATTCATCCAAATCTAGAATTATATGCGTCTTTCCCTTAGGAGTCAGGAAATATTTTTCTTCTGCATTTTTCATTTTATTTCTCTGCTTTTATTATACTTATGTTGTTTCTTCTTCAGAAGTGAAACACCCCACTCTATGAATGACCTAAGCAATACCATAAAAAAGCTGGAAACTGTGGCAAAGCATATTTTCATATTGTCTTCTCATTTCTAGAGCAAAGAGAGGCATTTAACTAAGTGTAGTAGTTTTACCCACAACCAGTATAAACTATAGCACTTTGGAGCATGTGGATTGCCTGAAGGTATTAGAAATGAATTTCCTTTTATAGAGCACTGAATAACTAAACAGTGGACCGTCAGACTTTTTTCTTCCCTTTTTGATTCCTCAGGTGCAGGTGAATCAGAATATCAGTCCTAATGGGTCTGGGAGCTTTATGTATATTATGGTAACTTTATAATAATTTGAAAATTCTATAGTATGCATATACACTTCACACTGCTGGTAGTGGTGTTGCAGACCTCATGGCTCTAGGACACTAGCAGGACAAGGCTTGTAGATGCAGACTATCTTTTTTAAGTTCAGATAATAAATTCACTGCAAAATATGACCTCTACTCACAAATTTAATCTCACAGACAGGTATGCACACACAAATAGAACACAGTCAAACATGCAAACGTGCATCCTAATATAGTGTTGGGTTTATTACACAAATGTACATGTTTGTGTTTACTCTACAAATAAAACTTTAATAAAACGTTTACATTGTATTTCATTGATGCAATAGTGCTGTTCCATGTGATGCACCTTATTTTTAGGCACTAGGTATTTACTATAGTGCAATATTTTTAAATGGTTTAGGAGAATACAATATGCAACATCACCAAAAATTATGGAATCTTTATAGAAATACATTTAAACTGGGTCAGCTGCAGCACCATGATTAGTAGAAATAGAGCCAAAAGCTGACTCTGGACACTGAGATACTGTTCCCAATTCCATATTGGAAGTTTCCTTGAATTAATGTAGTCATGAATTTTTTTTTTTTGTCTGCTGTGTATGAGAAGGCTGAGATATTATACAATGGCTATCGTTCTTTATCACATTGAATTCTGCACTCCAAATTATATTACCTTTAAAATGTTGCTGACATTTTGCTGTTCCACTATTCTGATCCATACAGGTTTTATACCATAGTATTTTAAATTCATTCTGGTGCATACAGTAGTGTAAGCAGTACCTTGCATTTCTTGTTTCTTCTCTCCTTGTTTTCTCAGAGAAGTGGGTTCCGTGGAGTATTTGTTTAGGATTATTCAAGACAAATGCAGCCAATATATAGACACTATTACAAGTTTACATCAGAGAGGACAGTTTATAGGAATATGTATTGGATTTGGAACAGAATGATTGAGATTTGTGATATTCCTTTGGTTTTGTGGAGTTCAAACCACTCTCCTACTGAACCACCAGGAATGTCCTGTCTCCTCAGGACATTTTTCGGTGCTCTGCCCACACAGGAAGAAGTGCCAATCCAGGTCCAGTATTCCAGAGCTGTTCTTTTCTGAAGGGTCTTGGCTCCAAGACATTGAAAGTGAATGTTGGTACCTTGATTTTATATTGTATGGGAAAGCCAAGAGGAGTACAGGCTAGCTCTGATGCACTAGAGATGGCCTGGGCTGCTGAGGAAATAATGTTGCAGCGTGTGGAGTTACCTGCAACCTTGTGGTTTCACCATGTAGGTCTGTTTCATTGCTGTCACCCAGCCAAGACATGCGGGTCATCATTCACTGGTTGAGAAAAGTTTATTGCTCAAGGGCACTATCACATGTAGCTTAGCATTAGACAAGAGTCTAGGTGATGTCTCTTCTATTCCTCTACTCCAGAATGAACTGCCCGTTTGTAAGAGTGTTCCTTCAGCCAAAGGGTCTTGCGCCTTGACTACAGTCTTGAAAGTGCTATTCCTTCATTATCAGTGTTGCCTTGTTCATATTATTCAGCTTGAAACAGCTGCTTTTCTTCTATGACCCAAGCTAGTCTTAGCAGTTTACCATTTTGGATACAGTGGAGGAATGTGTGCAGAGAAGCACCAGTGGACAGCTATCTGTTCAGCAGCAGCTTTTGAGTCAACATCATCTGTGCAGTTCACTGGGTGCCTGAAAGTAGATGTTGACCATTTTGTTGTATCTTTTAAAAATCCATTACTGCTCCCATCTCCATTTGGCTATGAAAAAGGCTTTTATATACAATTTTATCTAGTCCAGAAATATTAGAATACTGTGTAATTCAATTTTATTTTTGTCTTTAATGTCTGGACCTGAATTAATAGGGCATTACTTTTCATCCTGATATCAATCTTGTTCCTTTCATTCAGATCCAAATTCCTTTGTAGTACATGATTTAATTCACTAAAATGAGGTAAAATGAAACCCTGGTCCAGGGAGCATTAAACTAACATATATTTGGTGGCACATGTGATAGCAGCAGCCTGCTGTACAACTGTTTGTGTTTCCCTCTCCTCTCTTAGTTGCTCAGAGACTTTAAAACTTGTTTCACTCTCAAGAATCAATATTACCTACATCTGTTCCTCCCTCCTCCCACCCCCGCCTTTCAGCCTTAAGGAAAATCAGTTCATCCATTACTAAACGAGAGTAGAGAGATTAAAAAATACACTTTTCTTTTATAAAATCAAGTCCCTATGATTTTTTTAAGCAACCCTGAACTCAAACTAGCTTGGTATTCCCTAACTGAGGATCAGTGCTTTCTTTTGTGGCAAATTAGGTTTGATTTGACAGCTATTTTTGTTTCAAGATTGTATGCACACCAGCTTTTCTGCTGAGGCTTGGCTCTTAGGGACAGTTGCACATGCATGGCTGGCTATGCATCAAATTCTGTAATCCAAAGGGATGCTCCAGGTCATGGTTATTTAAAAAAAAAAAAAAAAAGGAAAAAGAAAAAAGTCCAGGCAAAGAGATGCTGAACCAGAACATGGCCTTGCACCAAGAAAATATTTATTGAGTTGGAAAACAAAAGAGTATCTGCCCTTTCCAGACTGTTTCTATTCAATATTCTGCTTTTTTTCATTATGCATGCACAACTATGTTTATTGAACTGGTTAGTAGTTTTAGAATGAAAGTGAAATACAGGATGTCTTACACTGAGAGAAGGGTTTAACTTGGCTTCATAAAACGTGCACAACCTGTGATGCAAATTTGTGTACAACTTAACTGTATTGCGGTAGGGAGAAGGTGCTTGAGTAAATAGAAAGGAAAAGTCTGGACAATACATTCCAACTCGGTGATCCAGCATTTCAAACCACCTCCAGAAAGGCAGAGTTTGTACTGTTAGCACTCTCAGGAGCAGCTTGTTGATTTAAGGTTATAATCTGTTGTGCTAATAGCTGGAGGCTACATTGACATTAGTAAGCAGTGCAGAAGACGATCTGAAGAGCAAAACAGCTGGTGTTGAGGACATGACATCCACACCGAACATGTTTTACAGAGGTTAACTTTGGACTAGGTCCCATTCAGTCTAGTGAATTAATGCCTGTTAATGGATGGAGTGCATCAGGTGCATTCTTGGGGTCCATCTGATTCCTCTTGTGAAGGGAATCCAGTCTGTGAGCTTGGAGACCTCTCCACAGCACAGACCAAAGCCAGATGATTCGGCCACTGTCTTCAGAAAAGTTGTTCTTAACTGAGCTTAAAAGTGATTGTGAATTCAGCTGTGGAGAAGGAACCCCTTTGTGATAATGCCTTCATTAGGCATCCTGCCAGGCGCCATGTCTGGCATCCTGGCTAAAAAAGTTGGTTTAATTTTACTTTTGATATCATTTATAGCATAGAGGGAATAACCCTCTGCTCTTTTCCCTTGCTTCCAAAAAAAGTATGGTAGTCCTGGAGGAGTCTATTCTACATCTCCAGCACTGATCACGTTCCTATGATAATGCTCTTCTCTGGTCTGATGGCAATTCCTCTTCCCCAAACACCTGCTTGATTTTTTTCTTCTAGAGATATGGAGAAGGTAGACTATTCAGCACGCTGCCTCCCACCCTTTTCACTTATTTTAGTCTTTGTGAGTTCTGCAGCCTAGCTCTTCATCTATGTCTCTGTCCCTCCAGTGCTGCTGACCTCCCTCGGGGTAAGCTGGTAGCCAGGCTCGGCAGTAGCTTGGTGCTTCTGCTCCAGACTCACTTCCCCGATGTTGGGTCAAGCAGTGAGCCCCAGCTGACAGTCCTAGAGTGCTGTCTGAAAACCTTATCACTCAGGGAATGGGGTCATGCCTGTTCTTGGCATACTTTGAAAGCCAGTCTTACATCCCAAAGTGCCTTCTTCTGAAGCTTCTTTTCCCCCATCAATTCTCTTTAATAATAACAAAGATAAAAGACTTATTTAGAATCTGATGGTGTGATTCTACAGTGTAGAGCTCAGATATAATAAATATAACTAGCTGCTCCTAGCAATAACTTCTTCAAAAGAATGTAACCAATATGTCAGTAGAAATAATGTGGACTGCCATGACTTCAAATTAGTATTAATATACCTTGGTATGTCTCTTGATTGTAGAAAGGTGCACACATATATCTAGATTGTAGTAAATTTGTATACTATCAAATTCATTTGTGCAAATATATGTGATCATGTAATTACAGTCTGCATTATTGCAATACAGATGCGCAGGGAGGCAGGATTAAGATTGTGCTGTCAGCTTCAATTTGAACATTACCTGGCATCTGGGCATACTGCAATGCAACATTAGCTTTTGGTGAAGCTTTTGCTGCAACTGCTAGAATTAGGATCAATGCCTGCTTCTCTTCAGCAAGTCACTGCTATCGTAAACCCAGGCATGTGGACTTGATCATTCTGATCAGTGCATTGGTCGCCTGCAGCACACACAAAAAAGTATTAGGAACAGAAGTAATGTCCATGGGGAACATTAGCTAGTACAGAAAATGGCAGTGTAGCTTCTCAGCAGAAGGGGTCAGTGAGAACTGTGACATAAGTACACAGAGCAGAGCGTCCTCTGGACCTGGACAATACTAGTGCATCTTGCTACAAGAAAAAACTAAGTGTCCCATGAGACAGTTAGCAAGGACCAGCTCTCTCCTTGACTTCATCATTACAGAACTGCTACTTCTGGAGAAAAAGGGCTGATCCAGCATTTAGACCTCCATCTAGAAAGGAGAAGAACGTCAGTATTTGATTTTTTTCTTGTTTATACAATGTATCATGAGGTAGTCATTGAATTCTGTTTAAGTTGAATGATTGTTTAAAGACATTTTAGTATCTACTAAAAGTGCTAGTTAATATGCCGAGACAATAAACAAAAATATTATTTACAGAAAATGTGTTAAAGCCATTTTTAAGCAAGGCTTTAATGAGATAATATTGGCATATGAGAATTTTCTGGCTTGCACATCTTTCTAATTGAGTATTCCACTTCTGTCACTTCTCTTCTAAAGTAAGGGTTATTGCAATTGCACAGCATTTATAATTTGTCCTTATGAAACTGATACATCTACTCACCAGACCGTGACACATTTCTGTAGACCTGTTGATAGGATCTAAACTATACTTCTTCAGCGTGCTTTGAATTTGCAAGCAAAAGTCAGCAGGACTGAAAGAGACAACCATGAGTCCTTTACCATGAAATTTTGAAACAGTTCTAATGTTAGAGAAAAAGAGCTGGGAGCCTGGATCAGACAGCTGTATTACGGTAGCACGTATAGCTTTTCATGTACACATTACCAACTGATTTTCATTCTCACTGAAGAACATTATAGATTTTTTTTTCTGCAAGCTTTTCAAGTGCTTCTGTCTTTCTCTTTTCCTTCTTTATTCAATCATAGTTATACTCTGATTTTTGTCACTGTTTTACTTTATGAAAGATGCTATTTGACATGTCTAGATAGTTTAGTTATAAAGAAAGGAAGCAATGAGAAAATAGCATCCTAATATACTCATTATATTCAAGTCAACAGTGCTTGGGCAAAATAGGGCTTTTGGTTTATACTCATATACCTTACCTAGGCAATGATGAGGCAAAGGGGCAAAGACCAAAATTTTCAGAGGCAGAGAATGCTTACAGTCATTTTTACAAGTGTTCATATAAACTTCTCATTAATATATCCATGACTACCATTATATACAGCCATTTGAGGAAAACAAAATTCACTATTAAAAACATCCTGCTATGTATTTAGAGTCTCACCATCATTTATGAAACTTATTAATGAAACTTAAACATTTGTTTTTTCATAAAATAATTATTAGTGTTCTCAGGTTTCTGGCACAACCAACTTGGTAAAATGTCATGCATATGTAGCTTTCCTATTTGAAAAGCAGTCTAGGAAAGATAATATTTGATTGATTACATATGAGTAAACCTACTTTTTCGGACAACAGAGCTGATCGTATTTTATGCAATAATATTAAAATGCATGGTTCTTCTAAAACAAAGATAGGCCAAGACATCAGTAATTATAAGAGGCTTTATGCAGGTTCACAGCAGTACAGCGGTTCTCTTTCATTTGATAATTACCTTGTTAAGCTAGTGTCCAGCTAGCTCTGTATCTTTTAAAGAAAAATAATCTGCTCATTAATTCATGGCAGAGCTCCAGCACTCGTCATCAAAATATTGGTCTGGAAATTTAACTGAGTTTTAGATTTTCTGACTGAAGTAAGCAGCTCCTTCTCAGATTCCCTCTGGATCAATTGCCACTCTCTTTTTCCATTTCTTATCTCTACTATTATACCTCAGTGTTGTGCCGTACTTAATTGCCTGTGTTTGGATGAGTTCTGCCCAGTGCTACATAAATAGCAAGAGCTCCCCGTCTCAGTACAAACCAAAAAGTATGTGATTTTTTTTTTTTTTTTGCCTGTCCATTTCCCCTCTGTTTGTTAACATTAAAAAAATAACAATATATACCACATTTTTAACTCCTCACATATTTTTCAGACTAGAGAGAGATGTGGGTCATGTTGCGGGGATGGCAGATAACACAAGAATCCTTTAACAAAACATGTAAAAGTTTCATTGGATGATGTGAGAATGGCTACAAATCCTCAAAGGGAAGATTCTTCCTTTCTTTGATATTTCAAATGTAGCTCAGACTTGTTTGATGGGATTGCTGAGAGCTGTTGACAGACTTAGATCAGTGGAAAACTTTCTGAAAAGTTACATTTTTGTCTTTTTCTTCCTCCAGAAGAAATCTAACTTCCTGTTTCACATCTTAGATGCCTCGTGCTCACTGAGAATAGCAACAATCAGGTATATCCTGTTGCTGAACTAGCTTAAATATAGATATCTATAAAGACAGCAATAATGAATCTCAGCTAATATCCTCTTTATTCTTACAGAGCTTTTGTATAGATTCCTTTGCTGTCACTGAAGATGCTTTTATGATTTCTGTAATGTATTTCTCTTTCAAAACAGCAGAGAAGCTTTCATCTGTCTGCCATCATTACTATTTACAATTGCAGTGGCACTAAAGATGATCTTCCTCAAGTTTCCAATCCACAGTATTTTCTTAGGTGCTTCAAAACTGCCAGAAGTTATTTCAGGGATAATACATTTAATATAGACTATTAAATCTGATGCCCTGAATTCCTCAAGACATGTCAGGAGTGACTCAAGCTCTTATTTGTTTTCCCACGGACCACATGAGAGCATCCTTTTATTTGAAATCAACCCAATTTTATCCATTGCCAAAAGTGCAATGAAAATTAGTTCAGGATGGCTGAAAGGTCATAAGATGCTTTGCTAAAGGTATATCTCATCAGAGTCCTCCACCCAGTGCTCTAGACATGCTGCAGAGTAGGAAAGTCCAATTTTCTACTTAAAGAAAAAAAAAAGCAGCATGGGGGGTTGGGTAGTGGTGTTTCAAAGTCCTCCTTTGCTTTTAGTTAACATGACATGTTAAGTAGTCAGTTCTTTTTTGACTTTGTATGGCAGTTGAGTGTCCAGTTCCCTCATATGCTTTCACATCCTGACCTTTTGCATAATCTGAGAACATGAAAGTGGGAGAAGGCAGGAAGGGGCTCTGGCTTGTTGGATCCCCCCTGTGAAGGACTCATTACCCTTACCAGCTCCTAAGTTGTCAGTGCATAGTACCATGCTACCTGACATCCAGAAGTGCCCCCCTGCAGCCTCTGGGATGACGGACCGTAATTCCCATGTGAATGGAAGCTGAACTGGCTCTAGCAACTGCTCCCTGCCCCTTGTTAGGAAGAACCAGCTGTTCTTCCAGTTCAGGAACATTTACAGGCATGTGTTGAGCCTGCCTTCCCCTCACCACACACTTTTACAGTTATAGTTCCAAGGATCCCTGAAATGATTTGGAAATACCACTTTACTGATTCATCCCACCCAACTGAGCCTTCTGTTAGAAGGTATCTGGATTTGTCTGGTTTTGGTATTTTTTTTCTTATTTTGGTCAAAGTAAGAAATCTGCAAGATTCAGTCTGGACCTTCCTTCCCTATTCAAATAGCAATGCACTGCTATGCAGAATTCTACTGAAGACCACCTGACTTTTCGTTTGAAGTTTGGTCAGACAGTGCTATTTTTTTTAAGTTTAGTGGGACACAGGCATTCATCAGTGCTATGTCTCTGTAGGCAGAAGAGTGTCTTTTGGAATTAGAAGGATGCCACACTTTAGAATCTCAGAAAGTGCCATGGTCTACAAATTTTGACACAGTTGGGAACACTTTTCCTATTCTCATTTCTGCCGTAGTTGGACATCTGAGCTCCTCCAAGCTCCCTATTACCTGCTACTTCATCCCCTCCTCTCCAGTACACAAAATGGGTCAGTGGGGGCTGTTACACAGGGGCAAATTCTTCTTCTAGCTGGAGATAGAGGGTCACTGCTGAGGCTGGCCAGGAAAACAGGACCTGAGACCCTGAGGAGCACTTGGTACGGGGGAGAATGAAGGACTGTAAGAGTCTGTGATGTCTGACATGGGTAAACACTGGAGAAGGAGGTAGGAGAAGAACAGATCCCAAATATTTATTTTTGTTTATTCATTTCTAAGGTGTACTTGAGGCTCAGTGTTCAGCTTATAGCAGATGTGCAGGGAAACCTAGCACCTGAAAAACACAGTGATCCTCCCCAGACTGTTGTGGGGTTTTTTTTTAAGTAAACATCAAGATGGATTTTTTTTCTTAATATCATTTTTGAGTGTTCTGAGGTCTTATCTCTTGTCAAAGGCAATAGTATAAGTAGTATTCCAAAACCTCTGAAAATAATGAGTCCAAGATGAATTGTCTTGCTGTAGTTATGTGTAGAAGCTAGGAAGAAAACACAAATCCTCTGAGTTACAATTCCTGAACTTTTACTACAAAATCAGATTTTTTCTTCAGACCGCTCTTCCTAAAGTTTTGGACAAGATGCTGCCTGGTTAGAAAATTATTTCTGTAGTTAAGTTCTTCTTTTACTATTATTTATTTCACTTATTTTTCTGCTGTTGCCACCTTTGCCACATTTTGCCTTATTTTGGAGAGAAGGCACTGAAATAGCATGGGAACCGCTGTTTTCTCAGGATCCAGAAAATTGCCAAATACCATAAGTTTCTTATCATTCTAAGAGATCCAATCTGATTTTAAGATCAGAGTCAATGAGGTCTAGCTATATAACCAAAAGTTGGAAAGCCTGCATGATCTAAACTGGACCTCTTGTGAGTTGTAGATCACCATAAAACACAAAGCAGATATTTTTCTTTTGCTGTAAGTGTTGCTTGAGGTCTGAGAAGAATTCACAGAACTTGCACAGGAAAAAATCTCTCTTCCACATTGGCATCATTAATCCTGCATTTTCTACAGCAAAATACAAATTAATTTTATGTAGCACAGAGCTAAAAATCAAAGGTAATAAAACCTTGCAGGTTACTTCTAATCTTCTGCGGTGTGTCTGACTGCATCACATTATCAATGGAGAAAAGACAGTTTCCATTTCAGCACACAGTCTTTTTCAGCTTTTTATCATATAACCTCTCTTGTTTTTATGAGGAAAATTACCATATTCTCATTTATTTTTGTCCCTGCCACTTCTATCATCGCAGAGGTGAAAAATTCTGTACCCAGTGATTCCTGTCCAGGAGTTGTTCTGAGAATTTGTGCTCTTACATACTTTTTTAGTGAGATTTTTCTTCTTTAATTCATAACCAAAACTACTGTAGATAATACTGTGCAAATGATGTAAAGCTGCTGCCTTCTGCTATGATTTGTGACTGAAGTTACACCTTAACGAGTGGACAGGGTCTAAGGGATGCAGCTAGCAAAGGATCAAAATCTTGTCTGCTCGGATTGTGACAGTTAATTCAGGTAAGATTTGTTCTGTTGGACAAGTTCAGATGCCTCCTTTGATTGCCAGTCCTAAGCACTGCCACACAAGGGAGATGGGTATCTGACAGCTCAAACTGCCTTTCCACATGCAGAGGTACTGGGAGCTTCCAGGCTCACCAGAGGGTTATCTTCTGCACAAATCAACTGTAAAGACTTTCTAGTTGACCATCTTGTGAATGGAGGTCCATCCACATCATAGACAGAATTAGATGGTGTGAATTTTGGTCATCATGTTTGCAATAAAGTGCTTGTCTTTACTTGCAACACCAGTCCTACTTATATTTGTTCTGTTTCTTGTATCTGCATTCCTTATTACTGAGGCAGTGCTTTGGTGTTAAACTATGAGGGTGATGAACAGCAGGTTTCAACAACAGGGTCCTAGAATATGTTCTAGAACATGTACTTAAGGCCTTAAAAATTGCCTCCAAAACACCTAATTGTCCACAAAGTCAGTGAAAGTTACTTGCATGTTTGAGGGGAAGATTGTCATAGGCACAAAGGAGGAGATAAATTCTGCATGCATGTGACAAGCCAGCATGAGGTTAGGTGGCTGATACCACTAGTGCAACTGAAAATGCAGATGTGAATATCAAGGCACATTTTAAGAGCGAATCTGTGCCACAGAAAAAGCTTGTCATGCAAATAGCCAGCATTTTCACCTATTAAGTTTTTAAAATCCAGAATACCTTTGGTTTCTATTTCTAACTTTCTTATAGGTGAGAAAGCTTCTTAGAGGCAGAAGATAAATACTGGTGTCTCTCTCCATTATTAAATGTCTGATAGAAAAGGGCAATGCTTGTTCAATCACATGGCAGTTGTGCATTGGATTTGTGAAGCTAAACTGTTAGTGATTCATAGCTGCCTCATTTTGGATAGGAGAGGTAACCCGTTAGGTCCTTGTGAAAGACTGAGCCTCTTCCATACCACTTCTTCACTCATATCGTGTTGCGCAGCAGTGACAGTCTGTGTAGACTGCATCATCTTGTCTATGTCGATCATTTGCCTTGTAACTGTTAGGTATCCATATAAATATATGGCTAAGGAAATATAATTGAATGAATTATACAATAATTTTATTAGCTGACACAAAAATCAACTTCTACACTTTTTTTCCCTTAGAGAAATACCATGACATTTGTGTAGATGTGAATTAAAAATGCCATATAGATAGAGCCTGGACTTCTGAACTCTGTTGAAAATGGAATATATATAGCTGTCAAAAACAGTAACAAAAAACTAGGCAGTGAGGAGGCAGATCTGTCATTCAGAGTGATTGGGCTTACATACATTCACCACTTTCTGTATCTTGCACTATGCCATATTTGATCATCCAGACGACATTTGTCAACTGTTCAACTGACAGAAGTCCATTGAAAATTGGCCTAACGGTGTGTGAATTACCTTGCTATGATTCCTCAGGCACCCAAGGGCGGCTGTTAAAAGCTGAATCTGATTCACCTCTGTGCTTATGTCAGACTAAGCAGGTGTTACTTCTCTGTTTATTTGGTTTATCTGATTATTCATTTAACAGAAATTGCCAAATAAAAAACGCTGACAACTTCTTTTAGCTAAAGGGAGGAGAAATTGCTGGAATGCAGTGTTTACTCCTTCCCTAATGTCAGTTTTGTTTCCATTCCTTTAAAATACATATCCATGTTCAATAAACAGCTAGTCATCTGTGCTGCTTCCAAAGCAAGCCAGGCTTGAGTCTTTGCTTTATGTATTTTAATGTGCAGAAAAACCCAAAAATGATCAGAGAAAATTGAAACGGAAGGATTTTATTTACAGGAGAAAATTCTACAGATGTAAATGGCTTCAATCGAGTAGATTTTATTTTGATATTTCATAATTCCCAAACTTCTGTGGCTACATCTAAAGTGCTGTTCCTGCTGTGTACTAGCACTTCAAAATTTACAAAGACTTTTTGCATTAGTAGTTTCATCTCCCTTTCTTTGTCCTTTCCTGTTTTCAAGAACAGCCACTGCCTGGCAGGGAGCGTGCTGTTATCTCACCCTGCTCCCTACTACGTAAACTGCGTACTGCCTTCATGTAAAAGGCGAGGCTCTTAATACGCAGTTACATTGATAGAAACTAAGAGGCATAGCGCATGTGGTGTGTTACACAAGTTAAAAATCGCACACAACATGAAATGCACACCGTGTATGTATTATGACGCAGGAACCAGAGCTATGAATGTAAGACTCACTGTGCTCAATCCCACATTGAGGAAGCACCTTTTTCCATTCGGCAGCAGTCAGAAATCTGTGTATTAAATTAAATGCTGTATTTCTGTTCCTTATTTTTTGTGTGTGTGCACATGTATATTTTCAAGAGTCTAAAATCATAATTCATGTCTGCAGTTTTATTTATAAAGCAAAGTCTTTGAATGGACAAAGTTTTCATGTGTACCGTGTGAAGAGGAAACCTCTCAGCACTGCTTAAGCTGTAAGTCAAACTTTCTAGTCTTTGGCTCAAGTCTGTAAGAAATCAGGTTCAAATCAGGGAATGCAATGGCTAATAATTTAATCTTTTGAGAGGAGTTTCATCCTATGGGGAAATGTCCTCATTTAAAAGACTGAATTCTAGGAGGTGGGACCTGAATCTGATCACACGTTGGTTTCCCAGTGCTTTCACACATTGGCTTGGGGCAAGTTGCAAGACTAGATTTACACCTGTGTGAAATGATTATTAGTCCTTTCATGCCTGAATCAAAGCTTGATTGTCTAGAGTAGATTTAGACATATGATTTGGATATATCTAAATCAGATAATAAATTTTTTTTTGTTTTCCTGGCACAATTGGCAAGGAACTGGAACTGGAGAGCATCTCAGTCCATACCCCAAATCCCAAACGAATCCCAGTGCCTGCTAGGAGAGCTCAGGCATAAGTTTAGCACCTGTGAACACTTCTCTCATTCTGGGTTACACATGGGGATTTGGGTTATCTAGAAAGAAATGGCAAAAGCATCCACATGCTATCAAACCAGGTACTGTAGTTCATTTTGTGAAGTCTCTGAAATAGATTATGTGAGTGCAAATATTTGTCAGAACTGGTCTTGGCTATTCACTGATTTTAAACAACTGGATGACTGTCGTACTGCTTCCCTAGGTGCTAAAAATCAATGATAATGCCAGACTACTTCGGTCATTGTTATTTTAGAAAATCCCTAATCAAAACAAGTATAAGTGCTGATGTGTGCTCAGTGGTGGAGTTTTGTGTGTTCCTTGGAAAGATGATATTCCCTGGAGAGAGAGGAAAGGATTAGAAACGATAACCACTTTTTAAATATATCGGCTTGCTCATGTGTGTGTAGTTTTTTATCAGCTTTAAAGCAAAAGCTTCATTTGATTTGTGCAGGGATGTGGATAATAAGGAGAGAGGCCAGCAAGCTGATTTTTATAGTCTGTTTGTAGCTTAAACAAAGATCTGGGATTTTGCGGATAAAGACCAACTGAAATACAGCAGATTATGCAGCTTTGGGGTTTTTTTCAAAGATTTGTTAATTTTTCCCCCACACAGCCTGATTTTCCTGTGTCCACTCCACATGAAAACAGGGAGTTTTAAAACAGAATTTGTGGAAGAACTTAATCAAATCCTGCTCCTTGAATGTGGCTGATTCTTTGTATTTGGGAATGTACCGTGCTTAGGCACTGTTGCATTTGTGATAAACAGGGTTTAAACTTAGACCACCATGATATTAGCAGGCACAGTTCTCGCTGCTAAAATGCCACTGTTTTGGATAAAATCTTTGAAGTCAAACAAGAGGTGGAGCAAGCTGCCGTCTTCACTGGAGGGTGAATATAAGTCAGTGGCGTGGCTCCAGTTTTTCTGTGACACGGGTAGAAAGATTGATGAAAACTGTACTGTCCTGTCTCCTGCACAGGAGTGGAATGCACAGCCCTGCCAACAGATTTCTCAGTGCCAGCAGAAGTAGTATTTTCCCTTTTTTCATTTAATTTGTTGTGAGCGTTGTATACTTTATCCTTAAGTTAGGACCACTTGAATGCAAAGTGACTTCTGGATGCTGAGGGCTAAGTGAGAATTGCTGTTAAAGTCCAGCACTGTGGCTCCTGCACAGACTGCAGTTCACAGCTTGCTTTCTTGCAAAGCTGAACAAGGCGCCTTCACAAATGAGCTGGGACCTCCTGCATTGGACATTAGCTGGAAGTGCAAAGAACCAGATAAATAAAAAGCATCACAAAGATGCTCTGTGTGAAAGTACCTGCGTTATTTTTAAATCTGTAGCAGAAAGACAGGCAAATACAAGGCGGAGCAGCAGGACAACACATGATTTTAGCAGTACTGCTCATTTTCTTATTCTGGTGAAGTTTTTTGGTCCAGTGTTGGAAGAAATGGATGTTTTTAAAATTCATTTTTAGCTTGGTCTAGAATTTAGCTTCTTTCAGAACCTGAGATAGAGATGTTGGTCACATTTATTTTTAAATTCCAAAGGAAAACAAATACAGGAATAAAATCATGTTTCCCTGCAGCAGTTGGAAAGCAACTACTATTTCATCCACCAGGTACATGGCCACCTGGAAATTCGTTTGACTAAAAATTGACTCAACAAAGCTGAATCTGCAGGGAATATTTCCATTGCAGAGAAAGCTGCAAGGAGTAACTCAGCAGCATTTTTCCAGGCAGTGTGATATAGCGGGCAGAGCTCTGGCACAGCTCTGGGGGAGCATGTGGAGACATGGGTCTCAACTCTTGTAATTTGTAAAACAAGTAAAGCAATGCTTTTGACTTACGTGTTTTAATTTTTCTGATACATGATTTATATACTTTACATTTTCAATGAGCCATCCTTTTTTTCCCCCCCTTTAAGCGGGAAATGACAAATTGAAAGAGGTGGTACAGGCGAAATGAAGCATTCTTAGAAAAACTACAGCTACTTGTAGGAAGATTGAACCAACTGTCAGTGACTTAAACAGCTAAGGGATGGGAGCTGATTTTGCTCTTAATAGCTAGACTGTCCCTCATTTTAGAAGACTGCTAGATATTTTCAGCTTATGTTTGCATATTTGCCATCTTTGCTATAGTCTCATCATATCTCATGTACAACTGACACCCTGATGAGAGATTTCTGAGGATGGCTCAGCCTGAGTGAACAATTACTGTATATTCCATCTGTAAAGCACTTCGGGTTCTTAGTGAGGTTAAGATGCTGTCTGAGTTTTCCAGTACTAAGGGTCAGACTCTGATGCTAGTCCTCATATTAGCTAGTACCTAATCCTGTATCAATTTCAGTGGGGACGTGTGTTGAATGCAATATTATTAAACATGAATTAAGGTAGCTGTTGTAATCCTCAAAAGAATACACATCAGTGTATAATAGATATGGTTAAAAAAACAATGCCTTTTATAAAACCATTGGCTATTCATGAAGAGGAAAATCTCAGAAAAAACTATTAAGACCTCTACTTCCAGATTATCAATAAGCATGTTGTATTTAGTGGTGTGCTTTTGAATGGTACCAGGCTGTGAGTTTAGATCATGTTCAGTCCTCTTGCAAGTATCTGGCCACAAAACACAGTTCTGAATGACCTGCTTTTTATTTTGCTGATTTTGAAAAGACTGAAGTAGTGGGGCTGCTGTTGAGGGACTGCCAGCCAACTGCCATCCTCAATTATATCTGGCCTTCTTTAGCTTCAGCAGGGTAAAGTCACAAAGTCCCTTTCAGAGCCTTTTTTACTCTACAGGAAATGTCATGTTTAAGGTACAGTAGTGTATCTGTCATGAAGTGTTCCGTTATGGGGCAAAACATTGCTAAGGGAGGTAAATTTGTCTCTGGAAAGCAGATGAAATAGAAAGCAAGTTAACAGTCTCCAATATAAATGAAAGAATTAGTATCAAAAGGATAATTGTGATTGTGTGAGACAAACTCTGTGTTGCTCTGACTTTCATACAGCTGGCCATTGAAATTCAGGGTCAGGTTGTGCTGGATACATAAAGGCATATTTTGAGGACTTAATCCAGAGGGAAAAGCTTCCAGTGGGACCAGCTGCATAAGGACAGGCTGTAGCCCCAGACTAGATAGGGGTTTGGTGTGGCCACATTCATACCATATAAACCTGAAACAGAGGCGTGTTGCACAGCTCAGTGTTTCCTTTCCTGTTTGTGATGAGAGTTGGCCAGTGCAGGCGTTTAAACTGCCCCTGCCACACAGGGTGAGGAACCCCCTGCCCCAGGCAAGGACATCCCTCCCCGTGACACAAAGTCTTCAGATCAGCACCGGGGAGGATTAATTACTGGAGATTTAGCCTTGCTGCTAGCCAGAAGGTTCCCACGTAACTACGTCCCATTTTTTAAGAAGTGGGTTATCTCAGCTTAGCTCAGCATGTTGACTTCATTAGGGGCCTTTGAAGGTACCTGCGTGCTTGCTCCTGCCCATGGAATAGGCACTCTGTGTCTCCAGCTCTGCTTCGTCGCTGGCCAGAAGCAGAGAATGCCCTAAAGTTGGGTAGCGGTGGCAATCCTCAGTTGTCTGCATTTCCCAAGTGCTGCTTCCAAGAGTGCCAGTCAGCAAGAAATAAATTCTGTGTCTTACTGTCTTGTTTCATGCATTCCATTGATCTGCTCAGCACTTCAGAAATGGTAGAAACATGTCCTTTCCCATGAATTTTTAACGTAAGGGCCCTTATTTTGCAAACTCGTCTGCCTCTGCACACCCTAGAGGACTAAAGTCAGAGCAGCTTGATAGGGTAGCAACATTTGTTAGTAGACATCATCCTGAATCTGGCCAAACTGAAGCCTAAATACTTTCTGATTATTTTAGAAATGTCCAATAATTTTAGGATTTTTCTGTTTTAAATGTATTAAGCAGAATAAAATTTTCAACCTGTGCTTTAAATTTACTTTCTGACCATATAGCATTAATTTCAAATGGTCTTTCTTATTGTATAAAATTAATTTTTAATGTTTCAGTTTACAGTTTGGAATAAGATTTTATGACGTTCTATTACTGTACATCAATTTGACAAGATTCCACTATTAAAGTTAAATGTTTTAACACGTTTATAGTTGGAAACAATCTCTATTATTATACAAGCTGAAATAGGTTAATTTTATCTGTTGTGAAAACAGTCTGTCATTGTTAAACAGTTTCTATTATAGACATATTATTTACCATTATTTGAATTAAAAAGAACAATTTATTTACATTTCAAACTGTAAATTTAATTTACTGTTAAACAGTTAAATTATAGCATTTGCAAAGCTAAGCTGCCAGTAATTTGACCATAAATGTATGTGATTTTTTCCCTGAATGCTTTACACAAAGCATTACGAAAATGCATACATTACAAGAATCCAGAGAGGGAGTGCAATCCAAGCTCTCCTAATTTTTATCTGAAAATCTATCCATTTTCAGCATTAGAAAGTAAGATCCAATAATGTATTCAGAGTGATAGAACAAGGGATTCTGATGGCTTTCAGCATCTAACACCCTTCTTAATGCTTCTAGGTTTTGATCCTTTAAGATATCATCTTGAAAACCATTGTGAAGGAAAGCTACTATAAAGTATGTGATATAGTGCATCTGGTATCTGCTTTCGTGCATTTTTTTTAACTGCCCTGTTTTCAAGTGCTTTAAACTCATACGTATTTTTGAACTGGTTTCCATAGTCAACAGTTACTACTGACAACAGTTGGCATATAATTCACCTAGGTCTGGGTCATACAAGGTGTTGACTGCTCTGGTGCTGATCTCACAAAGGTTGCGTCAGCTTTAACCTGAGCATGCATCTCTGTTCCCTACTGACTTAGTGCAGTGCTAACAGAAGGGCTCACATCTGGCTGCTGGATTTGGGGAGGGAGCAGCCTAGTGTATAGCAAAATAAGAGACCTGTCTGAGACTTGGCATCAACAGTGTATGAGCCCTGAAAATGAATAAGGTCTGAGTAGAGGCTCTAACCCTTCCTTGCCATCCATTCTGACTTCCAAACTGGAGGCCTTCCATTCAAGTTCTTGCTGGCATGTGCTTCTGCATGGCAGAAGGTGGTGTCATGTATGTCTTCTGCCACATAAACATTAGCTCTGGTGGCATACAGAATGGAAACATATGGTAAGACCAGCCAGTCCACTGACAGGACTAGTCATGTGGCAACCTCAGGTTTTGCAGGGTTAGTAAGATTTTATAAGTTATTAGTGGGGCATTGCTGTTGTTGGATGTTTTCTGTGTCAGTTTTCTGGTACTGCAGAATGTACAGAACATGCACAGATCATCTGCCACTTTGACACTTAATTTAAGCAGAGACCTTAAAAGATGCCTATGGCTATCAGTTAACTTGGCAGAGACTATACAGACCTACTTTAAGAAATCATTTTGTCCCTTCTCAAGCCTAGGCACTTAAAATTTGTATTTTCTTGTCTTAGCTGTGCATTCTTGATCTGGCCTTTAGTCTTTCTGCTACTGGTTGGACCCTTTTGATTAATTCTGTCCCTGCCTACATAGGGACCGTGTCTCCTCTTCTGTATCTGTACTGTCATGCTCTTTCTTCATCTTCTTTGGAACAGAAATAAGAGTCACAATTTGTCTTATATATAACTGGCCAAACAAGAAAATATTTTAAATTTGAGAACAAAGAGAATTTTACCATCATCAATAAAAGAAAAGCAGAATTGCTTGTGCAAACACAGTTGGAACAATTACAATTTCACCATCTTTTTTCTACTTTAGCTACTCTACCCACCCTCTTACTCCATCAAAACTCTCCGACAAAAATCTCATCCTGGCTTTCCATTTCCTTTCAGGTCTGCTTCTGTACCCATCACCTCTTACATTGCTGCACACTTGACAAACCAGAACAGCATATGTCTTTACTGTGCTGTCATATGCAAGAAGCAAATTAAAGTGTTTTGTGAATCTCACTGCTAGTTTCATTTCTACATGATGTGGTACAGTGTGTTTGCACAAGCTGTGCTGACAGACAGGATGGAGAACATATACCTACCTTGAACAATTGTAGACTGATCAAACGTTAGTTGGCTATGGTTTTGAGTCAGATCTCCTGAAGAGAGAGATTCAGTCAGTGATAAACATACTACATATGTTCTTCACATCTCTTGTGACAAAATTTCCATTCAGAGCAGAATGGTATTAGAGAGGCACCAACCTGGCTGGATGGTCATTGGCATGGCTTTGGCTGTATGTTCCTCACGTGCACCACTGCCCCATCCTCTAGCTGCCTCTGGTTTATTTGTAGTTGGCAGATTCACAAGCAAGGCCTTTGTGAATACTGGCATGGGCAGCTGGCATGAACCAGTTGTTTGAGATGAGCAAACTTATTTCTAAAGTCTGTGAAAAAACATTACTTGGAGCAGTTAGGGGTCAGGATGTATCTTTTTTAACACCATGAAGGCCTCTCATTTGAGTCATGCAAGCAAATTTGCTTGGTGCTTCTTGTTCTCTTGCTCTGTGTTATTGAGTTGCACGTATCGAGTTCCTTGCCTCACAGTAGCACGCCATGGGTACGTCTGTAAAAGGTCAGTATATAATGATATAGCAGTTTGCAGTTGACGACATTTTTCACACTGGATTTTTTCTTGTAAACATTTCTGAAAAATATCACACAGTTTTTAAGCACTTCTGAGCTGAATTTGAACAAGCTGCCGTTAGGAATTCGCCATCGCACTGCTCACCCATCCCTAACCTTGAAATGTTTAAAAATAAATAAATAAACGGATTAGCATAAAATAATATAGTAACCCACCGAATTTATTTAGTTTAATTTATGCTAATCATGGCATATTGGTGCTCTGGCAGATAAAATAAAGCTGGTGGAGAAGATTGCGTTGAGGAAGCTATGACAATTAACCCTAGAAATTATCACTCTGAAAGTGGGTTCAGCCTTGCCATTAAAAAGAACCAGTCCAGCAAATTCTGTTAACTGTCAGTAATAGAATGAATTTATAATTTTTAGGGGTGTGTAAATTTAATTTTTTATTTTATATATATATATACACACACACATACATATGTACACATGTATTTTCTTAGGGATGTTTATATTCCTGTTATATATTGGAAGTTAAAATGTTTTAAAAGGTGAAAATACAACTTAATCCAGAAGTGAATTCAGGTTATTTTCTACAGGTTTTTAATTATTTCTGGCTTATAACTCCAATTATGTTTTTTTCAGGTTATATACTATACCATTTTAAGAATAACTGTTCATAATATGGAATTTAAAATTAGTTTAAGCTTTTGGTAACATCAGAAGTAATAAATATGACCAAGCAGGAAAGGTTGTAATAATCTTTACTGCTGTTTTATCAGAGAAAGATAGATGGACTGTATCAGGTTGCATCTGTTATAATTGTGCCTTGGCTCTGGCTACCAGAGGAAGCATACAGCCTACAAAAATAAATAAAATTATTATCATAAACAAACAACTATCTCAGGGCTTCTCATGTGCTCTAGCTCCTGTGTGTGCTGATTTACTTTTAGATTTAAATTAACTCCTTTGGTTTCTGACTTAGAAATTTGTATAGCACTCAATGGAAAGAGAATTTGAGCTGTAACTTTTTTCCACACAAAATGAAAGATTGAACTTGGGGGGGAGGGGAGAAAAAAATAGGTTCCCTTCTTCACCTTAGACCACATTGCATAAGATAAATGTCAGATAGGATTTAAGTGCAAGCAGTCTTTGAAAAGGCAAGATATTTTTACTGTTTGCTAGGTTGGGGTCAGGATTTTTGTTGTTTTGATTTGCTTTCTAAGGAGTAGAACCACAGGCTTAAAGGTGATGTCAAGGATTTTCCAAAAAAGATGCCTCAATTGGATTTTAATTTTATTTAAGACATAAGTAGGTGGCCTGATTTTCAATATTGCAGAGCAAGCAATGGCAATCTAAGCCCCATGAGGACTGCAGGGTGCCCACCCTTTTTAGAATCCACCCATTTGTTTTGGAGCTGCTTTTTGTGGCTTTAAATCATATTATCCTGAACGTTAAAACAGTTCTCTCCTCCTGATTATTGCCTGCAATGTCTGAACAAATGGCGGGAGCTGAGCAAGTAGATGCCTCTGCACAGGGAAGAGTAAAACCGATGATGTGCAACTTCTGCCATGTACACAAAACAAACATGAAAACAAAGCTCATTTTCTCAAATGCATTTTGTTTGCTGTTACTATTTGAAGCAAGGGTCACTAGCGAATTTTCAGGCACAATTACAGTCTGTTACGGATTGCATTATGTGTTGAACTTGCATAACAGTTTTCATTTGAACTTCTTGTTTTCAGTCACTTTTAAGTTGCCAGAGTGTTCACTTGGGGGTTAAAAATCCTCCCACTGCATACCTGCCTGGAAATCCCATTTGCCAGTCTGAACAAGGTTTGAGCCATTTTCTAATATGGACTGAGATAAAACATACTTCTCCACTTCTACAGAGAATATTTGTGGGCTCCGACAGCTTGTTCGGCTGTAGGTAGAAACTTGAAATTTGGCATGGAAATAGCTCTCATGAAGGAGAAGTGCTGTTGCTTTTTCTAGAGAAAATTGCTTTTGATTTGACTGAGCTGTAAGCCTTTGAGCAAGTGGAAAAAAATTTCTTCTCTGAGCTTACAGGGTGTGCAGCAGAGGAAAGACTGTGCATATGGTTAATTTAGTGAAAGTGCAGAGTATAGTGCAATATGGTTCTGAAAATGGGTGGAGGCACCTGAGGCTGGGACTTTATAAGGTATGAGGGACACATCGAAAGAACTTTCAATTTTTAGGGACTAAGCCAAAGGCTTCCTCCTCTCCTCAGCTCCTAGATATCTCCTAGCTGATGCTCATAACACAAGCAAGTATGTTTTCCTACACACACATAGTCATGTATCTCAGCCCCAGAGAAACAAAAGAAGGAAAAGACTTTGTACAAATGTTTTTAACCTCTTGTGGTGTTGAAATGACATTATGGTTGCACTATAGAAAATGCAACAGGCCTATCATTCTATATACGCCATGATCCGGGTAGCAGGATCTATATGCAGTCTGTTGCTTGTCATGTCTGCTGCCTCAGTTTCTTCACTTCTAGCTAATATCAATCCCACATTTAAAGCTTTTCGAATCAGTCTTCAGGTACATTGTATATTTACAGTTTCCTTCAAATTTGTTTCTTCCAGACATCTGCCCAAGGCCAACATATTCCACCCCGTCCTTTAGCAAAGCTTAATTTTTTAATTTTTTTTTTTTTTTTGGTAGACTTCCCATAGGGCCTCTGCAGTCTTGTCTTCCCTAAAGCTCAGACTGCTCTTCTGGACTCAATGGCACCGGACAGCGGCATGTTCCTTCCAGAACAGCTTTTGTTGCCTGTGCAGACAGCAACTCTCCTGAGCTCTGGCAGCTCTGTCCCAGCTCCAGCTACCCTGCACCTCCCTGCCTTTCTTGCTGACTGAGTCCTGAGCTTCCTTTCATGTGCAGCTGTGTCACCTAGCTGTCACTTCATGAGGAGATCTTCAATGTCATCACCCATGAAGCAGACAAAATTGTTGAACCCAATATACATGTAAAAGGCCAGCTCTGTGACAGGCCCCAGCACTTTACACTGTGCAATTTTACTATCTAAAGCACTACCCAATTATAACTCCTCTGACAGGTACCGATCGGGGCCCCCCTGCAATGGGGTCAGATCCAGTCTCCTCAGAATACCCCTCCATCAGCACTGGCTCAACTCCCTGCCCGCAAACACGGATACTGAAATTAGGCCAGTGCTCAGGGGGGGCCTGAGTTTCTCACTTGTGTGCAGTGAGGTGAACAAAACCTCCTGCAGGACCTTCCTTCACCAGAGCTTCCTCGCCAAAGGCTGTGGGTGGAGATCGGAGTGCCAGACCAGGGGTAGCTCCATCAGAGATCTACTGAGATCCATCAGAGATCTACCTATTGTAGAAGGATATTGTTATGATTTTCATCTTTCCCTTGTCTTTATTGCAAAGCTGTTTTCTCCAGAAAAGCTGCCAAATAGACGCATCATTCACGCTTGCTCAGGCCTGCCTGTTGGCCTGTCCCACTCCATCGGAGCCAGTAACACTCTTGACCTCACTGGACTCGGTCCCTGTGGAGATTTCAGAGACGGGATGCTTTTCTTCCTTAGGCCTCTAGCTGCCAGGCTTCCCCAGTAGAGACTGACACAGTATCAAAGCCAACTTATTCACTGCTAAATTAATTATGTTGTTAATTGGTTAACCTAGGGCTGACTGTGTGGAAAAAATTCTTAATATGTGTTTGTTGGCAAGAGTGGATGGAGCTGGGCAATGGAGATGCACAGACTATGACAGTGGGACGTTTTCATTGTAAAACGTTGGAAGATGATGTACAGTTGAATGTGGTAAAATGTTGCTAATATTATTTGAAAATACAGCGTCCTCTGGAATTAAATCATAGACACGTGAGGACTGAGCTTAGGTAATTTTGGTATCTCTTCACTTTTTCATGCTTAACTGGTATGGTCTTACCATTCTTTTAGCTGCCTGGTGTACAGAAGAGAACATGGCACAAAATGGTAATGGCATGGTGCCAGCTGAAATGGTGAGCTGCAGCTGGATCCTGGGCCTTGAATCTGGTTCTAGCAAAAAGACAGGATGCCACCATAAGCATTAAAAAGAAAACTAGAAAAAATTCGAAAGGTAAAACATCTCCAGCAATGTGCTGCAAGGAAAAAAACCTAATTAAATTGCCCAAATACTTTTAGCCCCAGAGCTTGAAAATGTCAGTAAATATATAATTGGTTATGCAAAGATTACTCTTTTCTGCTAATAGAGCATAGGAGAGAAGAAGCAAAGCCACTAGGGGTTCCTTCTTTGATCCATAGCAGGCAATAAAAACACAGACAATACTACCAAAATAAAAAAAAGGAAAAAAAAAAAGACATTTCCTTTCATAGCTGTCAGTCCTCTCCTTGCTTTGGAAGGGAGGGCAGGTTATCACTCGTGCATGTGTGAAATTCAGCCTTGTTTGCAGTATGATTGTATAAATGGCACTTTATTAAAAGCTAACTGTTATTTGCAGACTTTAAACTTAAACTCGGACAAGTTCAGGGATAGAAATAAAATCAATATAACTCTTCAAGTATTGCAGACAACTATTAAGAGTGTAGCAAGTGATTTACTGATAAGGTTGTTCTGCTGATCCGTTTGCTGCTGATTTGCTATACCTTGTCTATTAACATGACTGCAAAATGGGACTGGAAGCTCTGTTTGATCCTGCTGTAGGACTTTTATTTCGTCCTCTGAAAAAATTGAGGGCAGCATATCTGAAAGTTTGTACAAGAGAACTCCTAAGACCTAATATGAAGACACAATGTGTTTTTACACAAAACGTGCTGTGCATTTCAGATTATTTTTTTAAATCATGAACTGTGCTACAAATCCCGATTTATTTTGGAACGGTTAGGTGCATACAAAACTCTTGTAGTGTGTAAGCAGAGGTAATGAAATGCTGGGTTACTGACTATGCCTTTAACTACTTCTTACTGCCCTTATATGGATTCTGATGAAATTATACATTAATTCTGCAGTATTAATATTAATAGTATTTTCCTTCTATTACATGGAGTGAAGTCAGTACAATAGCCATGAAACAGTGCCAATGTTTCCTCGATGGCCCCACCCCACTACATTAGTTTTCATGTCATCTGGTTCTGAGTACCATCTAATAGGTGAATGTCATTCATCTCAACGACATTAGTCTGATGTCAAATGTGACTTAGGCTTTGAGGTTGATGGGATGATAAGTAGCCAACTGTTTCCCTCTGTGGGAAATAACATCTGTACCAACCTGCCTTTTTACATTCAAAGGTCATGTCCAGTTGAGAGAGCAACATGTACAAATGGGATTTTAGGTACAAATTACCTTTTGCCCCTGAAAGTGCAGGGGGGTTGTGACACAATAAATATGCAGGTCTTTCTTCAATCTTACCTGTTCCTATGACTACTGAAGTAATTTAAAAAAATGTACACAGCTTTAGCTTATCTATGCTTGTCTCTTTAATGAGATCCTTCCCCAAAAAAGTCAGCTTTTCAAAGCACAACTCAATCAAAAGAAGAAAAAAAGCCATGAGCATAGACTGGGCAAGTATCTTTATATATATAGTCACTGTGATGAGCATGGTAGAAGAACTCCTATATGGTTTGAGGACAACAGATGGAAGTGCTTTAGAAAAATTTTTTTAAGAGCTTTTTAAGTGAATTCAATGATGATATATTTTTGCCCATAATTTATATTTAGTATTTTAGGTCTCATTTTACTACCTACTCTAGAGATCTGAAAAAAATAAACTAAAATATGAAAAGAGGACATATAAATACATACTGATATAGTGCTGGAAATACAATGGCAAAGATTCTTATCACTTTCCAGTCTGTATTGTGAAAATATTGTTTTTTAATTGTGGTATTTGATGCATAGGCACTATATTTTGGACCAACATCAGTTTTAACAGGTGAGGCAACATTTTGTCCAAGAAAATACAGAGTTTATGGTGGTATCACTGCCAGACCTCTAACTGCTGTTACTGTGACACTTTGTAGTGACACTAGTGACCACCACTGTTATGGGTGCAAATTCTACATGCACTGAGCTTTTATACACAAGTTGAAGGGTGAGTGAGGGAGGAAGAAGAGGAGACAAGGCTGTACAATGCTTCATGACTGGCTTAAGGGATATTAAATCGACCTTAAATCCTTGCCAATCGGTTAGATGGATAGCACACTGTTTCTAAAATTTGCAAGTCAAAGGGAGAGAGGCCTAAATTCTTTCCGCTATGAAACCCCCACAGTCCTCTGCCTTTCAGGCAGAAGCAAAAAGGAATGGAAAATTCCAAACTAACGAGCGCTTCATTTTTTTTTCTGCAGTGCTGTGCTTAGAAAAATTGCACTCTTTTTTTTCTAAGGCAAAGAAGTAAAATTAAAGTTGTATGACTGTTATAAATATTACATGTTCAGGGTATCAAGAGTACCTGTAGTTCTCTGATTTCTGAGGGTGTTTTTGAATTAACCCTTTTATAGATAACGGGTGTTGGGAAGAAAGGATAACATTCATGCTTGGTCAAATCTTACACTGTCTATTAAGGAGATAGTGTCCTATCTTGAAGGTGCCTTCATTGCAGTAACAAATTGTGGTATTTGTATATACACTTGTTTGCATGTCTGTTTTGTAGAAGTGGACTGTAGAGCATTCAGAGGAAATAATGGCTTGGCCAAGTTTGCCTGACAAGTTAGAGATGGAGCAAGAAATGGAACCCAATGTCTTCAGTCCAGATTCTGTGATGCTTCATAGTTGCTTCAATTTTACTGAATATTAGAGATTAGTCAATGTAGATGTTGGTTGAATATTAAATACATATGTATTCAGCAGCAGAAGGATTCAGGAAATAGTGAATTTTTTCTGAATTTCTCAAAGGCTGAGACAAATATGCTGTCCTGTTTCATTGACATGTAGAAGTTGGAGCCAAATTCCTTGGCTGAGACGTCCTAAATCTGAAGGACCCATACAAGCAGGAATGGAGCATGCAGGAAAGCAGGCTCTCCTGCTGATCCAGACAAGAAACGTGCACTGTGCAGTGCGCTGACGTTCAGCCCTTGAATTCACTTTGTCATGAATTTCACTTTAGCTGAGCACTGCTCTTGCAGGGGATGAGATGCTCCCAGATATGCTTCCTACATGGTTAAAGCTCATGTGTAGCTTTCTGCTGGGTCTTGTATAAGCAGTAGAGAGACTCTCTATGTCCTTATTTCACATATTCGCAACATCTTCCTACATAAAATCTATCTGTAATTTAACCCATACCGTCCAGATTACAACGCTTAAGAACTTCTATCCTAAGCTGAAGTCAAAAAGAATACTGTCCAATTTGATGTATTTCTTCTTGTGATACTGTGGATAATTTTTAAAGCTGATTCACTCCTGCTTGTCTATTGACTCTGGTGAATTTACTCATTGTATCAAACTTTGCTTTTCCCTTTCATCATAATACCCCAGCCACACACCCTAGCATTCCTCTGCCTGCCTCCAGTCTTCATTTTACAAGCTGCTCACAGCCAGTAACGATGATGTCTTTTCATTTTCTTCATAATCTTTAGCTGTCCTTGGGCTGGTTGATGTTCCCATAATTTAGGTAAATGCTACCCTATTTAAATAAATAAACACATTAAGTAGATTGTCAGGTATTAACATAGACAAGATATCCCTAATGTAATTATTGTTCTGTGCATTAGTGCTTCAGGAGTGGATCTTTTCTGTGTACAGCATTATAAGACTGTTTTGGGGGAAATGAATACCAACTCTTAAATTCACTACTCTGTCTTTACTGCAGAAGGAACTGGTGATCTTTGAGATCTTGGATAAACATAAACAGCTTTACTAATCATGTCACAGGCAAGAACAACAATTTGAAAAGATGTTAAATTTTGTTTTTAATTTATGTGGCAGTTCTTAAACGTTCCCCAACATGTCTGTCTCTTTAAAGTATTCACTTGCTTCAAAGCTATTTTTGCCTCTGACCACTATCTGATGAGAAATTCACATGTGCTAAATATACCCATGATAATAATCTTATTTTCACTCCTCCACTGAAAATGCTGATGGCCTGAAAGGGATTTGAGTCCTCAGTGTAGCTTCCCTGCCATTATTTTTCCAGTGGATTTCAGGAGAAAGAAATGTTTAGAATGCTAAGCAAAAAATATTGCTATAATGTTGTTTACCAATTATTTTGTCAATATAACAATAATATAGCAATAACAATATGTCAATATAACAATAACAGTATATCTAATAATAACAACGATGTTTGTCTCACAAAGGACTTTTAGTGAATAAGTGACTAGTGAAAGGGTTTGAGAGAAATTAATTGCTCACACATATAATACAGTGCCAGGGGTGAGTAGTATAATTCCACCTATGTGATAAATTTGGGACAGAAAGGAGTGTTGCAAAATTGTTGAGTTGTTCAACCAAACTTCAATTTGATTTTCAGGTCTCTGGGCTACTGCTTGAAATACAGACCATGGCAAACCTCTCTGATCAGTATACATGCATCGTTCCTAGCTAGAAGTCAGTGAGACCATTGCAAAGTCACCTCAGAAGGAGTGGGCATCGGAATCCAGGTTTCTTCTGGAACAGATCTAAATGCCACTTTCCACTGATTATTTTGGCATGTTTAGGGGAAATGAGGCGTGCCTGTACGATTATGTGCCATGTTTTGGTAGCTAGACCACAGCTTGATTAGAAATTCTATTCTGTTGTTTCTATGTTAGTCCTTTAGCTGAAGAAGTAGAAATTTTAGTTCTTGCATCCAGCAGTTCCTGATTTAGCTCAGGTAGATGGTAGATAGGGCTTAGGTACAACTATGCTGTTAGTAAGTGTTGAGCCTCTCTGTTGTAATGCCCCGCAGAAAGAAGAGGGCACCCTGGTAGATGGTGCATTGTTGCCTTAGAAGTGTTTATGTAGCCTAGAGGTAGCAATGTCTGTATTTTTATCTCTCTCTGCCTGAGCTGGTCTACATAGAAGGCAGCAGCATCTTTGGTGTCCACCAGATATTTCTGTGAGCTGAAACAAGAAAGCTGTAATGAGATTCTGAAGGCTGTTGATGCAAACCTTTCAGATTAATAATGAAAGATTAAAACAGACAAACAAATCAACCAACACCCCAAACAACAACAAAAATTACTGAATACAAACCCCCAAGATTTAAGAATCTGGGCAGTATTGTTGGAAAAAGGTGGAGGGGAATAAATATGGGTGTTATACAAACAGTGTTTTTGCTCCTGCATTGTTTTTGTGATTAAGGCAATCTGGCAGAGCGGGATTATTTCTGAGAGTGAGAGCAATAGGGAAGAACTCGGCCAGTGTCTAGACAATACAAGAAGCTGGTTTTGTGAACTCCAAAAAAGTCAGGAATTGATTTAATGAACTTACTTTTCCAGAAAACAGGTTCATTCTCAAATGTTTAACTAGTATGGCCAAAATTAACTGCTTATAAGCAATAGATCACTTTCCAAAATAGCATAAGCTTTAAAGAACATAATATTTTTAAATTTTGTCACTTGATTTCAAATGGTTTGACTGTGTGCTGGTTCAGTTTTGGTTTTCTTCTGCAACCACTAAGTCTATAAGAACTACTCTTATTCTGGGCCTTGCTGTTTAAGAAAGTCGTCAACTATCGTTAGACTTTCAGTAAAACTATCAGCTAATCATTTATAGTAGTCTGCATTCTTCAGGGCACTATCAATGAGCCACAGAGATGCTCTCACCCACAGGCCACCATTTCTGACTCCCATGAGATGAAGGCTGATACAGTCACGGAGAGCATGAATTTTACTAGAAATCTGAAATAGCAAAACTGTACTTGCTGCATATATATCAGAGTTAGGTGGAGAAAATTAAAAATCCAAACAATGATCAGGACCTGAACTCTAATTTAATTTAATTTCATTTTAGACTTGAGCTCAGACCTAAGCATTTGTAACTTTGTGGCTTAATAAAAATAATGCCTATAGGATCTTTTTCTACCATGATTAATTTTGAGGTTTGTGAGCAGTTCCTACACTTAATCTGTGAGGGTCTCCACTTTTGCATGCTCACTCATGGTGGTAGTTCTCCTTGAAGATTTGGATGCAATTAGGGTGGTATTTGCAAATTCCTGTCCATCAGAATGATTCAAACAGTGGTAGAAGTTACATAATAAAGAGGTTTATCTGAATATTTAGCCCTGAATTTAAATAATAATTCCAATTATAAATTATAATTATTTTACTTAATTACTTATCATGTCAGAAGACACAGATAGATAAATGAGTCTTTCTGGTAACATTCTGAATAAAAGCATAATTTTAGTGAGCAGGTGAACATTTTCTTCCTTCTACTATCAAACTGACAGAAAACTACAATGCAAATGTATTCTCATAATTTGAAAACACATTCCTTCAACAAATATTTGATTTGGGTTAAGAAGTGAGGAAGATTATAGCTGTCTCTTTGTGTTTTATACTCAAGCAATGTTAGTTATCTAACAGGAAAAATTAGGAACGTGGCAAAGAACTGCACGGAATTCTGCGTTAGAGAAGTACATTTTATATAGTAAATCTTATTCTCTTATGTATATGTTAGGTGAAAACAAATGACATTTATCTTTGGTTTCTTTATGGTACACTCCACTACCTCACATGAAGGTTTGTCGCAATTTAGCAGTACCAATAGATGTTTGAGCACATATTATTTGAAGAAATTAATCTGTAGCCTAAACAAATGCCAGTTTTTTTTCATCTTGAAGTTGCTTTCATGTTTAAATGGAATTTGGTTATTTATAGAAATAAATTCAGATTATTTCTCTGATTCATGGACATAAAAAAAATCATTTTGCATCAATTCCTGGGGGCTAGTTTAGCCTCCCAATGTGGTGTGAATCTTCAGATATGATGGTATTGTAATACTCATGCTTCATGTACTAGCTCAGTTTACTAACTCTGAGGACTGTCATCCTTAGGTAGGGGAAAATGGACATAGGCTTACTTCCCTTTTAAATCAAAAATTGGTCAGTCAAGTGAATAATAGAAATATTTAGGTTGCTAGGGTTGTCTGAAGGCCATCTGGTCCAAACTTTGTCTCAGTGCAGGGCTAACATCAAAGCTAGAAGGTATTCTGAAAGATGTAAGTCTAGGATCTAGTCAGTGACAAAATAACCTCTTTATTATTAATTTTATTTTAAGACTTTATTTACTTTAATTTTCCTTTATAAAGGAAAATAAGTGACAGTTCTTCCAGAAATGAAATAGTGGATTTTTAAAGCACAGGTTTCTGTATTGTGTAACACAGTCTGGATTATCTCAGTCTTAGCTCAGTGAAATCCCATCATTTTGTATGTATAATTTGCTAGACCAGTGGTATGATTAATACTTCAGCT
The DNA here is from genome assembly GCA_031468815.1 of Morus bassanus. Classification (NCBI taxonomy): domain Eukaryota; kingdom Metazoa; phylum Chordata; class Aves; order Suliformes; family Sulidae; genus Morus; species Morus bassanus. Next base: position 67,937,191 of record CM062570.1, read on the forward strand.
TGCTACACATGCTAAAAGATCTAGAGGGAAAACAAACCATTCCTTTTCATTTTACAGATAAATAATCTGAAAAGCTGCAGGAGATCTCTCCAGGCAAAGACAGGAATCTAGCTGATAGATCCAACTTTTATCCACTTGTTTGGAAAAAACATGTTCTTTCTGCTTGGCTGTCCTGCCCAATACCCAGTAAAATACATTCTTATCCCATAGCTAGAAACAAAACCTCAGATTTCTGTTTCCTTCACTACTGCCTAGTAACTGTAATAGCAGGTAATTGGTCATTTTTCCACCTAGCTCTTAGTTCGTAGAGAAGCTATATAACTTGTTTGGGCATTATAAGTCCATGGTCAGAAATTGAGAGTGCATGTAAGAAACAAGATGACCAAGTTTTTGACAGGACAAGACAGGGCTGAAAAAGAAATCAAATTGAGTTTACTGATTTGACAGCATGAACAAATCTTCTGCAATGAACACCAATGTTTTGCAGTAAAGTTTTATCTTAATCTTTCAGTTAAAATATTACAATTGAATAAGAGTATTTTACATTTCAACCACTTCTCAGACTTGTATTTGTGTGCGTTTCTCCTCAGTGGCATTATAGATGGGAAGCTGTGAAAGCAGTTATTCATATCTTTTGGTCTCAGTGGTCACTTTGCATTGTTTTGTGTTAACTAACTTTTGCATAGCAATCCAAAAAAAGTGAGGGGGGATGGAGAGCCCATGGTGGTGATCTAAGAACACACAAATTACAGATCTCAGGGCCTTTGGGCCCTGGAGACCAGCTATGTTAACTCTACACTGACTGCTTCTCCTCCTTCTCTTCTGCCTCTGATGGTGCTACGTGTTCCTGTAGAACTGAGCTCCAGTTCATTGCCATCAGATTTTCAAAAACACTGGAGTGAGTCTTCACCTTCCCTCAATATTGAAGGGGAATGGGAGCATAATATGGACAATGGGCTTTGGCAGCTGAGGCCTTTCCCAAACGCATGCAAAAAGCCAAAGACATTTATATCAATCACGTGGAATGTTTTATTACTATTGATAGATACAACCCCCCTCTCTTTCCCCTCCACAAGAAAGAACTTCAGGCTTCACTGAACCCCTAGAGGATTCACCGTCTGAAAAAGGAGGAAAGCACAGATAACAGAAAAAGAACTCAAACAGGGGAGAGTGAAAAACAAACTGGAGATGTTCCCAAAGCAGTGTATAAGCCCTTCCAAAATGTCACTAAGTTATTCTCATAAAGCAGCTTAGCTCTAGGTTTTGGCACTCTTCATCCAATGTTTTTGTGAGAGAGAGCAAAAAGGGACTCTGGTGAAACTGGTCATTTTTGGTTCTTTGGTCATTTGCTATCTAATGTCTGGAATATTCATCTGCCTCTTTCCACACTTAAGAAACTTGGTGATGCCTTTCATCTACTCCACCAGAGACCTGGGAAGGAGGAGTGTTTCATTCCCTCAGTGAACCCGACCTCAGCTGGGAAGAGAGACCTCTCCTTCTCTATCTGTCTCTCTATTCAACTTCATGTCTATGTATCTTCAAGGTTTTTTTTAAGGCCAGGAAGCTCAGCAAGGGAAGAATCACATCTGCGCTTGTACCCACAGTTTAAAGGAATTATAGCACAGAATGATTTACAGATATTTTCTAAAAGGCAGTATTTTGAGGCATGCACAGTCCTTTTTTTTTTTTTTTAAAGAACAAGCAAAGAGCTGTAGTAATTACCTTCAGTCAGCATAACCCTCAGTGTTCATTGCTGTCACAGAATAGAAAAATATTTCTTCTTTGTATTTCTGGATGCAATGTTTTCCACTTTTAACTGCAGTATAAAAGGACAATGATTTTCTTCTCCACCCCCAGAAGAGTGAGAGATGAATGTTTAATTAGAGCCAGAATTTGTAATGTTCACAGAACAATTTTTTCCCCATAAGTGTCTCCGCTGATATGGATACTGTTTGTAGCTCATCTCCATACGTCCTTACTATCTGCTAACAACAGAGCCCTGCTGCAGTTGCTGCATAAGCAGTTTCTGCTTTTCTAATAAGAAGAAGGGAAGTCTTGTGGTTCATCCCAGTGGTGCAGTTTAAGAGAGAAACAAGAAATGAGGCAAACGAGGGCAAAGACAAGATTATTTTAACCCTCTGATTGCTTTTGCCATGTTGCTTAATTTACATTGGTGACAGAAATTTCAGCAGAGTGTGCCTGGTGTACCTCGTTTCCCCTCGCTGCCAAGAAATATCAACTGGATGCTGTCAAACGACTTTTACCTGGCCATTTTTTCTTGCATTATTTGTCATAGCTCATTATCTCTTTCGACTATTGGCTTCCTCAGATTGCTGTGGCACGTCAAAAAGGAGGAGGGGAAATAGCAAACTGTCGAAATGGGATCTGCTCAGTGGGGTCCTGGTGGGAGAAAACCTGCTGAAGCAAAAACGAAAAGTTGTGGGGGAAGCAGGGGAGAATGAACACCAGGACACCAACTCCCTCCTGTTTTAAAACTTCTGTAGAAATCAGCAATTGTTTTCCTTAACTTTTGCCCATATAAAGCAATTATAACGGAAATAATCCCATTGTTTGTAAAGGAGCTCTTTGCTGCAGCTTGTGCATGAAATGCTTTTCCATAGTCTTCTGAATCTTTCAGAAACAGGTGGGTCTCTCAGGTCTGTGTTTTTAAAGTGGTTTTGCCTGGCAGACAGTGCACTGACCTGCATACTTGGCATCCTAATAGCCAATTTAATTGCTTCTCTCTGATTCCAACGAAACGACTTACAGAAAGGCAGTGCAATGTTGCTGGGTATAAAATCCAAACCCCTCAGAGTGGTGGGATATAGGAAAAGGTGTGATGTTCATGTTAATCACTAATTCCAGTAAAAATGAAGCACTGGGGAGGTAGGGTTGTGTGATTGCAAACATGTTGCTGGAGTGGAGCTGCTGTAGTATCTCTCTCATTTATGGAGCAGTGAAATGTAGGAACGATAATAGCTCAAGTTTATATAGCACCTTTCATCAGAAAGGATCTAGAGGTGATTTACAAACTTAAACTTTTATATAGATGACACTTATAAAACAGAGCACAATTGCTGTTTTCCGAGTAATGGTCTGAAACACTGCAGATTGCATTAGTGCTACTGAAATGATTTGGGCCATTATGGGAGAATAGGTAGGATTTTTTATTTTTCTGGAATAAAAACTGGATCACAGTGGCCAGCTCATGAGCGAGCTGTGACAGCTGTTTAAATGTGCCCAGAAAAGCAGCACAATGGAGGAACCAGCACATCTGGGCAAAGAAGGACTCTCTCGACACAGAAACTTTAGTAGTGGTTCAGTGAAAGCAGTAGCATCACCATCCCATGGAAAAATCCATGTATAAGGACCCTGATCTCTACGGAGTGGCACGGACCTTTCAAGAAGCCTTGACTTTTGCATTTCCTGCAAAAGCATGTCTGGCAGCTTGAAGGCCCAAAGCATTGCAGGAGGAAAACAGGCCTGCAGTCCAGGCTCCCGGAGAGGAGCAGCCTTTGCCGGATTTGCAGTCTCACTTGTGCCACCTTTAGGTTCCCTTCCAGGTTTCCAGCTCAGATGCTGGTGCTGCCTGTGATGTTTAAACATGATTTGTGGGAAAATACACTGAGGGTATGCTATATGAAAAGTTAATACAGGTGGATCTGACACCTGTAGGAGCTGTCATCTTTTTTGTCACTCATTACCCCTCCGATTGTGACTGCAGAAGTGGTCTGTGCTGGCCCAGCTAGGAGAAGGCAGGTAGGAGCAACTGCTGTACAAACTGCAGGTCTTTTGTCTGACTCCCATGATGTGAAGCGTTATCCCGAGTGCCCATTATTGCCTGTTACAGGTGAAGTTACAGCACAACTCTCTCCAGAATGAATGTATGTAGTGACTCATCTGCCCATAAACTGAGCTGAAACACTCTTCAACATTTTCTCTGCAGAAAGAAGTCAGTGTCATGGGTAAAGCTGAAAATCAGACATCTTCATTTGGTACAGACTGAAAGCAGATGTAGGTGAAAAGGGGTTCAAATGACTACTAATCCTTGACTGCTAATTCCATACTAATCATGAGGAGGTAGTGCTGACCCTCGTGCAAACCGTGCTTCTGCACTGTGCCTGCATTCCTGCGCAATTATCACCATACAGTATTAAACAGAGGTTGCTTTCATCAGTGCTTTCAACAAGACTTGCATTTCACAGTCTGTAGGAATTGTATAAAATACCTACTGTAAACTGTTAGCATGAAGTGTTTGGAAATATTTAAGAGATGGGCAGAGGAGCTCTGTGCTTTTTGTTTCAGCAACAGATTTAGTCCAACAAGCTGTTGGGGGGCTGTACCCATTTTTATTTTTGTTTTCCGTTATCCTGATTTATTGCAGACCCATCTACTCCGTGCAGTTTATTTTGACCTTAAAAGAAAAAGTTCCAAATCTAATGTATTCTAAGCACTTAGAATTGAAGGAATGTGTCTTGCTGGCTATATGGAGTACTAACAAAGTAGGTATTAAAAAAAATGTAAAAAATTTCAGCTGAAGATGTGAGATCAGCTTGACGCTAAGCAGAGTGTTGGCAGATCTCTGCGTGGTTTTGTAGCTATGTGACTCCTATTCAATCTAGTCCGGAAAATGCAAGCCTTAAAACTTTGTGTAGCCATCTGAAAATATTTGTGTCTGCCCTGTGCTTATTCCAGTACAATGTGAAGGGTAATTCTAAATGCAACTACAGTAATACAAACTGATCTACATAATGGGATTTGTAGATTAAAGCCTAATTAGGGCAAGTAGCTCATGCAAGCCTCCTCCAAAGTGCAGCTGCTCTCCCAAAAAATGCACCATAGAGCAACATGTAACAGTCTTTTACCACACAGTTCTGTATTTGTAGCTAAGTAGACTAAATATCAAAAAGACCATTGGTCCTGAATTTATATTTTGGTTCTGTTAAAACTGGAGTAAAAAAACACTGAAGGAGATGAATGTTGTGGCGTTGTTTTTGGGTGGGAAACAGGGAATTTGCTCTGGAATATAAAAAGTTAAAATAATCAACTGTATGTAATCCTTCTTTACAAATGCCTGTACAAATCTCAAAGATATTCTCAATATTTCCCCAGGAGATCAAATACTCTGCCCTGGACAGGTTGCTTTTTGAGATAGCTAGAATATCAGGACAGCATGCTTCTGTTCTATTTTACTTTAGCTTATAGTCTTATGTAGTCTATTATTATTATTATTATTCATGTTTTAGTAGGTTTATTTCTTATATATGAGATATAAGTTGATGAGACAAAATAGGACAATAATATTCTTCCATATATTCACATTTTATCAGTTCTGAATCAGTACACCAGTTCAACAGAGAAATGCTTAAATTTAAGCCTGTGGATGATTACTTTGCTGAAATGTGATCTTACTGTTCTTGTTCAGTTTTTGTTCACTACGTCAGTAACACTGTTGTTGATGTCAGTGGACATTCTGCCTCAGAAAGAATTCACTAGAACAAAAAGGAGAGTTGAAGGTATGACCCAACCTATAAAGGGTTGGATTTGCTTGCACTAGAAATGCTGGCACAAGAGGCAGCTCTTACACAAAGGATGGTAATAGTGCATGCAGCTCTATCCAGCTGAAATTACAAGGAAAGGCTACAAAGACATAATGTGACAACTCAAATTAGATTTTGGCAAACTGGGCAAAACTAGCACCTTACCCTCAATTTTTTACAAGATTTCCAATGTCCCCAGTGGTTAGGACCTTAGATTTATTTCTTGTAAGAGGACTGGCATGTCCAGGAGCAATGCATGTGAATTAGAAGAGAGAACAGGGTGAAAATAAGTCAAACAAGAAAAAAAAAACCACAACCCAAAATAAAAAAAAACCCTAGAAGCACTTTAATTTATACGAGGAGAGGATAAAGGTGTGTGCCTAGAAAACTAAATCAAATTCTGTGTGTAGATCTGAGAAATGTTCTGTTGTTTTATGAAAATTCAGTGCTGATCAAAGAGAGGGAATCAAGCAGTTAGTTTCTTTGAATGAATGCTAAAATGTGTGTTTTATTAGGGTTTCTGGTACTTTTCAGATGTATGAATGCCATCCCTCTTAGCTAATCTTGCTGGGACTCCCAGGAGGGAAGGTCCTGCGCAGGACCGTGTGCTGCTGCGGCTGAGGGGGCCCTGGTGAGCTCCCGCTGCTGCAGATCTTCAGCGCAAATGTTTCTTTTCAGCAGGCGTCTCAGCCGAGAGTGCTGATTTAGAGCAAAAAAATTTGTTCATGTCTATTTCGCTGATGGCCAGTTTTTGTGGGAAGGCAGGGCCCCTTGGAGACCACACGCCAGGCTGTGCCGTTACCTGCTCGTGCTTAGTTAGCAGCAGACTGAGGCAGAGCTAAGGGAAAGCTCCACTTTTGCCAGGAGTGGTTCTGGGGCAAAAGAATCTGTTCACTGATGCAGAAAGTCTTTTCTTGTGTGAAGTTCCCCCAGCTCATTTGGTCTTGTTTCCCGAACTGACTGTAGGATCTTCTGTGGCAGTTCAGGTGCTACTGGGGAGGGTGCTGCATGGGTCTGCATCGCCTGGCTGCAGCTCCGGGTGCAGCGTGGCTGTGGGGGGCATGGCCGGGGGACACAGCCTCCCTCCATGTAGCTTTGCTGGAGGTCAGCACACCCCTGGCCGCCGGCACTGCTGGCACCACCACCTGCCTCAACACCCACTCCTGGCAGTGTGGTGCAGCACGATCCTGCTGCTTTCCAGCCATGCCACGCTCCTGTGTCTCCACAAAAGCCGATCCACTTATGTGGGTGTCCCCAGTCCCCTCACTTGGACGACGCAGGGATTAGAGTACAAGCATGTTTCTTCTTCCTTTCTCTCTGCCTGGTTGTACAACCCGCTACTGGGGACAGGCAGCGGCTGCCAAATTGCATCCTACATCTGTTCATTTCGAAACGCGCCTTTGTTAGGTGCAAACGAAGGCCTCATTATTGGCTGTAAGTATGTAGTCACTTAGGAAAATAAGCCGATAAGTAAACATCTGAGTGAACAAATTGGTGATTTGCATCTACTTGTTCCCTGAATGCATTCACAAGTGGTAAGAAAAAGCGCCAGTGTCTCCAAATACATCCACGTGGCATTTCCCCACAATATACTTTTTCAAATGGAGTGTCTGGCTTTTGCAGCTAAATGGTATGCAGTAAAGTCTGGAGAGAAGAGAGATAAATGTGTTGGATTTAGTAATATGGAGGACCGTGGTAAAGGTACAAAGATTACTTTCCTTCTGGAATACTTCTGATTTACTCCTAAACTCAAAGTTGACCATATGGAGAACTTTTTATGTGTGAAAAAAAGCAGCTCACTAATTCAGGTCTGCAAGGAGAACTTCTGCTTCTTATGACAGTAAATCTCTGGGCTCTCCATTCCTACAAATTTTCCATTTTTCTGTTCAGTAGGTTGAAGTTTAGATTCAGGAACACTATAGAATTAGAGGCGAATAAACTGTTAGAGAAACTCTTAAGTCATATTGACTTAAGTGATGAGATCATGCCAAGAAAGTTAATACAGGCAGCTCTAGGGGAATGCTGATCAACTGATTTATTCACCTCTGTTCTAAGCAAAAACATATGTCTAAGGAGGCTTTCAAAGCAGAACAAAAAGCTAAAAAAACCAAGTTTCCTTTAAACCCTTGTTGTCTTCACTCCCTTCACTATGTATTTTTCATATAGAGATAAACCAGTATGAAGACATGATCACACAGCATAAATGCCTTTTAAAGTATCTTTTCAATTCTGCATTGACATTTATTAAAACATAACCTTGGATTCCAGGTTGTGTGGTCCCACGTCAGTGGGGCAGAATGTGGCCATATGTTTCTGCTTGCCTTGGTCACTGCTGATCTCCCTCTCCCACTTTGGTTATGCTAGAGGCCACTGCCTGTGGTTTTATTAGAAATTATTTTCTGCAATTTATGCTTGCCTGTAAGGTTGTACAAAGATAACTTGACAGCCTAAGATCTAAAGTGAGTTTAGGCTTTTTCAGGCTGTAGATACACATTGCCCACACAGGCATACAGTCCCATGTTAAAAGGATGAATTTTTTTTGTTAGTCCTCTCTTTTATGGAATCCAGTCTCACCCTAATGCAGATTTGCTGAGAGTCTGTTGGTGTTATAAAGAAATGGGATTCAATTTTCATTCTTCAAAAAACTCTTAGAAATGGAACAAAACAAAAATTCCAGACAAAAGTGCATGACACACAAGCATACTAGGAATACTTAGAAATAGCTTCCATTTCTAGACTATAATCTTTCCCAAAAGTTAATAAATATACAACATCTACAACAAATATGTGCTCTGCACTGATTCAGTGTGGACTTTAATATAGTTAGTCATCCGTCAGTATGAACAATAAAGCATTTACATCAAGGCACTGAAGAATCTTTTAAACATTGCATTTTTAATATATTTAATAGGGAAGTATAAGTGTAGTTGTGATTGACTATCAAGCAAATAATGCACATCTCACATGCAAACATACAGCTCTGAGGATTGGCTGTGTAAATTAAACTTATTTGTGTAACTGTGCTTTTGCATGCATCTGCCTGCTTCTGTGATAGATAGAGATATTACCACATTATCAGCGAAACCCCCCCACCCATGAGAGAATTCACATATCTGTTCATTCAGCTGTCTGTGGCCAGAGTTTTGAGTCCTTTCTTGTAAGAAGCCTTTGCATTTTCTGGCTTTATTCATGCCTTTGCTTACAAAAGAGTTTAAAGGCTATCTTCTGTTCTGCTTCCATATGTAAGCATAAGGAAACACTTTTAGCCGGATGTACACATGCTATTCTCTCCAAGATCATATTTTCTTCTTAGATGTTGAGATCATTAGATGTCAGATCACCATAGTGTTGCGAGACGGGACTTTGCCCCAAAATTCATTACCACAACTCTTTGCCAGAGCAAAACCATAAAGGGATCCCTGACAAAGCGGGAACCAGCTTCTGGGAGACTGCGAAAACCTTGTAATTGAGTGGGTATGGACCGACCACCATTGCTTGAAAGGGCAAGTCCAGTTGTTTGAAAGGGAGAGAAGTGATCAGTGTGGTCTGGATGAGAACTGCAGCCGACAGTGAAAAAGAGAAGGTTTACACTAAATGTTATGGGAGAACGTCACATGAGCCCTACAGTGCTCTCTACTGAGAAGTGGTTGAATAAAACAGTTGCTTTGGATTAAAAAATAAGTAAATAAGGGATTGGGAAAAGTCACAGAAGTGTACCTCAGGGAATGATTTTACAGGGTTTAAGGAAATGACCAAATGATACATTCATTCTTATCTCAGTGATACATCTTAATATGAGCCAAAAGCTCTTCAGGTCTCTGAAGAGGCACATGGCTCATCATTTTTCAGTGTATATAGGTGACAGAAATGGAATCCCATATTCTTTCTTTCTTTCTGTCCAACTAAGGTACTCACTGTTAAACCTGATACACTCTGAAGAAAAGGCTTTCCCCATTAGGCACATAAATCCTAGTGAACATGAAGATTCTCCAGTTGCTGCATGATGGAGAATTTGGATGTAACTGGAATCAAAGTTACTTTTGAATTCCTAAAGCAAAGATGCTGATTCATTAGCACAGGAAATACCGTCCAGTACAGGGGATTCTGATGAACTAAGAGTTAATTGATTACCTAAAAAGCATTTGTTGCATATTCAGCTAGTGATCATGAACCTGTTATATCTGTGAATAGAAATTATGGCACCAGCCAATAATGTCTACTTTTAATATTTTAAAAACCCCACCTTTTTACCAAAGCTGAAATCCCTTCTGGGATAAATGATGGCAATTTTATATTTAAAATTGGAATTGTGAATCTTTGGTATTGTTGAAAGAGACTGTACTAGGTGATCCAAAAGCCATGACTATAAAAAAGTGAAAAAAGTTCTGAAAATTCCCTGATAGAAGACATGTAAAATCATCTTTAAAAAGTAAATACAAGTAAATATAGAAATAATTGGAAAATGTGAAAGTAGAAGCAATGAATTTAAATTACAGGTTAAAAATGCATGCAGTGGATAAGAGAAGCTAAAGAAATCAATGAGATATAAGTAGAAATAGAATTAAAATAGTAAGAAAGATTTTAAAGGATATTAGGAATAAAAATCACCTTAATCCTAGACTAGGTCCATTGCAATATGCAGAATGTAAAATCAAATAATACAGAAAAGTCAGAAATGTTCAATTAATAATTCTGTTCCATGTGTGAAGAGAAGTAGAAGGTGATATGGTGGATGAAATGAGAAGTTTACCATCTGCAGTGAATGTGAAACAGTATGTGCTATAATTAAATGCTATAGAAGCAAAAGGCCTGGAAAATGTACAATTAGAAGTCTTAAAGGAATTATCTAAGGAGCAGAAAGAGCTGAATCACTTGGTAGCTGAGACGTAACTTTAGGACTGGACATGGATATTACCTGTGGAGGATGGTCTTGATGGAAGCTTACACGTCACAAACAAAAGCACATAAGGGTCTGGTGGGTAAAAGTTGAACTTAGACAAATTCAGCCTCAAAGGAGACAGGTTTTCCTTGTATTAAGGTAATTTATCATGGGAGCAGCTCACCAGGGAAGGTGGCAGACTCATCAGTTGCTGACTAAAATGAAATGAGATAACTCTTAAAAGAGTTGCATCTCAGAAAAATTTTGTCCTGTGTATAGACGAGGTCAGACTAGATGATCAGAGCAGTCCCTTTTGGCCACAGAGTGTATAAATTATAAATTAAACTCAAACTAATTTAGAAAATGATGTTTCAATCCAAATGAGAAACTAATTTATTGTCTCCTGCATTAGACTCTTCCCTCTTATGATGTCTCCAGCATAACTGCCATTGATTTTTATTAATTAATGGCACCTGTTTCTAATGTGGTCTGTTTTGTGGCCAGTTAGTACTTAGGATCCTTTTGTGTTGCTGCTGTGTACGTATAGTAAATGATATGTAAAAAAGGACTGTGAAAGAACTTACACTCAAAAGATAACATGAGAGCCAACAGGTGGGCACAACAGCCACATTGGAGGGGGCTGAGGGGTGGTACAATACCAGGTAGAACTGAAGTGTTCCTATTGAATATAATAAGGATGCCATCTGTCCAGACATGCCTGAATGTACTGTGGGGGCTTTTCATCAAGACTGGCTGCTCAAGCAAGAGGCTCAGAAGTAGCATTAAAAATGACAAAGAGAAAATGTTATTTAATTGTCAAAGAATCAGACTCAACAGAGGAAGGTACCACAGTCCTGTGAATGCAGAGAGCACATGCACAGAATCCAGGCCCACATAAATATAAATACTTTCAATGTCCTTATTTTAACTGATGTTGAATGTAAGGATGTTGGCATCCTTAGAGAAGCTGAACTGAGTCATTAAAGTTACTCCTTCAAAATGCTACCCAGGCATATATACTTCTATTCTGTAACAGATACTTCCAAAAATATCTGAGCAGTAATGGATGTTTTTGTCATCAGCTCCAAGAAAAGATGGGGTACCTCTTCTACCATTTAAAATAAGTTTAGAATGGGTATGCAGTGAGAATGGTTGCTTGTACCAAGTGAGCTTTTAGATTGAGAAGAGTCTTATTGCTTTCTTCCCAGTCACTTGGAAGGGCAGAGTGTATCTAAACCCTGTGAAAGATACCCTGCTTTCAAATTCTCAGTGGCATCCTGCACTTTACTGGGTACTTTTCACATGTTCACGGTTCTACAAGAGTCTAGTTAATTATTTTTAAAGGATAAAGACAATAAAAGACAAAATGAGCCAGATAAGCATCCCCCAAAACAACTTGTGATACTTGGAATATAGTGGGTTTCATACACATATACATATCTATAAAATTATATATAATGTGTCTTATATAGTATCTGTTTACTTATGTGTTTATTTCTGTAGCTAGCTCAACTGGCTATGTGAGAAAACCTCCAATGATTCCAATATTTCTGGGAAAGCATCTTTGATGGACTGGAATTCAGGTGCATTAAGAGAAATTGGTGATTTAATTCCTCACCCCGTCAGTTACTTATCTGGACTCGTTTTATTTTTCCTAAAAATTGAACAGTTGCAATCCCAATACAAATGTTATATAGTTTTAATATATCATTACTTATGAAAGCAGAGCTATTGATTGCAAAACATAAGTGACTGCAGATAGCTGCATTTGTTTCTAACTGTGTTTGGCCTCACTATTTTAATTCTTAGACGGCAACTCTTTTTCTTCTTCTATATAAGGCATATTTCATATTGTATTACTGAAATGTACAGCTGTGTTTAGTAGCTCCATCCTCACACATTTAAGAATAGCCGTGCCTGATTTTTTTGAGATTGTGCCAATATTCCAAATGGCTTCTCTTTTGTTTTTGAGAAGTTAAAGCTTAATTTTGGCATTTATCAGTTCTGAAGTTATGTTTGGTTTCAACAGCTTTTTTTCTAAGATTCATCATCTGAAATAACCCGCAGTAATTACAAGAATTTGTCAGGATATTGCCGATCACCTCCTGCACGTGTTTTTTTGAGAGAGGCGTGGGGCAGGACGCGAGGAAGCACGCGCATGTGCACGAGCCCTTCCCAGGGATTGCTCCCCGGCTGCTGCCCGTGCCATGTGGTGTCGGCAGCAATCCACCTCGACGGCTTCCTGATCTTCAATCAGTCTTTATGGCCCCTAGTCGCTTGTTGTTCAAGCTGTGTGTCACAGCCAGTCACAACAGTTACTTCAAGCAAATTTTCACACTCTTTGGCTCAAACTGCTGGCAGCATTCCTAAAGACTCTGAGGAAATAATTCCACAAAGTGGCATAAATTAATGTGACTAATTAACATGATGTTAATTATTTGTAAATTGTATGTTTGGATACACATTACTTGAGAGGCATATGTTACATTCAATGTTTACTGAAACAAGTGACTGCTAATCGCATCTCCTGAGTGTTCCTTTCACAACAGTCAGCAAATAGAGGCTTCTCTAAAAATAAAAATTGTGTCCTAAGGGAATGCATGAACTATAGCATGCAGCGAAATGAGGAACTGGAGTAGAGTGTTACCTTCGTGTCAGCCTGACAAATGTATTGGAATGAGTTTTGTAGGTAGTAACTACTTTCACCCCACATGTAAGTCAGGACATATGTAGTATATTAGCAGACTGTTTTTAAATGATCCTTTTACAAGTCTGTGGAAAAAATAAATGGAGCTCATGTAATTAAAAGTTGCACACAAGGACAAGACCTCAACTGAGGGTTGAAAAAGCAACAATAACACGGTTCTTTTCTAACTTTTGAGATTCTGACATGATGCTGAAAGGGTCTTCCTGCATCATTAGCAGTGGGTGCACGGCACTTCAGTGGTAAGTGCAAGGAGGGCATAAATATGACATGCTCAGTAACCTGCGACTTTCTCAGCCTGAGAGCCTCATACGGTGGGGTACAAGCTGTCTACAGACGACTGCTCCAACCGCACCTCGTAACAGACTAGGGTACACGTTATCCTGAGCCCACACGGGTTCTTGCATGCTCTGGAGGGCATCGACAGATCACACTGGTGCCTATCGTTGCACACTGCTTTTGTGAACAGGCAGTTTGGTTTTGAATGAGAGTACTAAAGGGGTATAACAGAGAAGTGCAGTAAGTCCAGTGGGGTGGTCCACAGGCCACCACGTCATATAATGCCTTTATTAAATTGGTCAAGCTCCATTATTTAGGACTGTTTTCTCATTACTGCTGCTGGAAAGTTATTTTAGAATACAAGGCGGTAGTGCTTAGAAACTCTTTTGTAACTTAGAGATTACATTTCTCCATGATTGCTTAGAGCTATTTTTTGTCACATCAACATTCTCTTTTAGATTAAATAGTTCTTTTACCTCTCCCATGTTTCTCCCAAATTTCATTTACATCATATCTTCCAAAATGCAGGTCCATGGAAGCTTAATTACTGTAAATGCTGGGTTATTTTCCTGCCACAGCAGCTCCCTAAACTTGCTTGCCACCTGACTGCACATGCACTAGTGGTGGTGCAAAGGAGAGGGAGGGACCATGTGGCTGGAATAGAAAGACAGGGAGAGAAATATAGATATATAGAAAAAAGGACAGGCATATGGTAGCTGTGAATTACATCAGTTTAAGCTGCCATGGTACAACACCTTCAGGCTTCACTTCTCTGTACTGAAAACATTAGCTCTTATCTAATCTGTTCCCTTAACCCTTCCAATCACACTCTTCTCTTCATCTTTTCTAGTACATGTGTTGTAAAGAGCTGTGACGCTGTGGGTTGCTTTCAGTTACAGAGCATGGATGGCCAGAGCCATTCAAAGCACCCTCGCATTGCCCGCCTTGGCCTCCGGTCTTCCTGAGGTCTGTGGCATTTGTGCCAGCCCCATGGGGATGTCTTGGGTACCCTACAGTGTCTCAGATGGCACAAGACACTTAACATTGGCCATCTCAGTCAAACCCTGCATGACTGACAGTTTTAGACATAAAATTTCATCTCCTACCATGAGATTTATGTCATTCCTGAGTCAGCAACCTTGATATTATTGAAATATTCTTGAATTAAAAAAAAAAAAATAATCCCATTTTCTACAATTTAAAACCAAACAAACACTGTCTTAAGAATTATTGGAATCTTTTGCTTGCCAGAATAAGTCTTCATTTCTTGAACTATGCAGTTGGAAACTACAGAAAACTCCGTCTCTAAGAGATGTACTTCAGCAGCCAGATCCAAAGGGGAGAGCATGGTCAGTACAGACAGAACATTTGGTGGCTGAGGTGACCTAACGGCCTCTGATGTATTTTATTGTGTGAAAAGTACAGATTTTTGAGAAGTGGATTTTCAATCATAGTAACAACCATATCCTGGATACTAAGGAAACCTTTGCATTTTACCCTTTCTCTTCATCCTACCATACTTCCTATTCTTCATTCAATGCATCAAGGCATTTGAGCTTCCCAGTAAAGAAAAAGGTTTTGACTTTTTTATTTTTTTTTTAACACAGGCAAATAACATGTTTCCCTAACCTCCTTTTTCTTTTGGAATGACAGAAACTGCTTTTGTTGCAAGTTAAAAAATAAAATTTCATCTGAGACAAACATCTAGCCTGGAAAATTTCAGCTAAATAATTACAGCTTGGCAAAGACATAAGCAACTGAAACCAATGTATTATATTAAAAAATATTAAGCAAACTTAACCGGAGCTCTTGTCTATAATAAAAATGTACGCAGGCATACATATGTATATACTGTGCTATTTTCTTATATATGTAATGAATAATGCAGTTCATTATTTTTGGAACGGTGTCATTTGCAGTACTCTTTCAAGCCAGCTCCTGAATTCAATGGGACTCATTGTATATGTAAAGTTTAATACATGCATAACTCTTTTGCAGGATCATATTCTACAATATTAATGCAGTATTCACATTATGAATTTACCTGCCTGAAAATCCAGAATATTTTAAAATACACATACTGGCAATTAAATACAAACCCTAGCATTCAACATTTTCGTGCTTTCTTTGTGTAAAGCAGTTGTATTATATTGAAAAAAGACAACATGTAACTCCTGTTTTTCCAAAAATGAGTTATCGTGGCTTTTTAGTCTCTTTTCTTTCCCTTCTCTTGGAAGAGGAGGGGAAGAGAAGATGCATTCAGACACAGATTTTACATTTTGCTTGTTTAGGGAGTATTTCGACAGCTGGGTGTGTGAATCCTCTACTGGAAAGTGGGGGGAGGAAGCCCCAGTTGCTGTTGTGCTGAGGTGCAGATGTTCATCAGGCTGGTTTGGGACCTTTGTTGACTTAGCTCTACTTGGATAAAGAGTCTTCCACAAGCAGATACTCTGAAAATCTGTTTTGTGACCAGGAGTCTGATCTGTTTGAACTCTCTTGACTGTTAAGTTAAAGGGAAAACTCAGCTCTGCATGGATGGGCAACCGAGACTGGTATTTGGTGCTGAAGTTATACAGAATACAATAGCAAAGTTATTTTCAGAAAGTTACAACTTCTAGACACATTTCAAAAGAAACTTAGAAGAGTGTTATTATTCCACAGTTCATAGTGACTCAGAATTCTTTGTACAATGCATTTTTAGGTAAATGGAAATAGGTGACTACCGGGAAAAGTTTTTGTTCTATAAAAACAAAAATGCAATTTTTGAGGTTTTGCAGTCATGGTGAGATCTTATTAAGGTTTTTGAAAAGAGAAACAAGAGCATGAAAATTATATAAAAAATAATGACTAACAGCAAGTCTTAAGTCTATTTCAAATAGAAATGTTTATATATCTCCTCCTCAACTGAAATATTTTTTGTAGCATTTAGGTATTTCCTACATGATTCTGACATTGGTCAGACAACAACAAAAGATGTAGGATAACTCAAAATATTTTTAACAGAAAACAAATTACCAATTTTTTGAAAATTAAAAAATAATTATGATCTCTCACCCATCTATCCCTTTCAGCCAGGCAATTGCTAGCTGACTCAGATAGCAATTGAATCAATTACACTGTCTAGGCCACCCTTAAGAAGGTGAGAAAATGTGCTGGCAGGTCCTGTCTCATGTGGCTGTGCTCAGTCATGTGAAACAGAGCCACTACTTGCAATAAAACAAAACCAAACAAAGTTAGGATAGGACAGGAGCTAAATTACAGAAATTGAAGAGAAGAAATTGCAACCTGCAGGCAGAATTAATCATCAGAACTGGTGTTGGGAGATAACAGGGAAGTAGATCTGGAGAAGTACCATTTCACTGAGCACGCATGCTAAGGGCTGTTGGTTTGGGGACCTGCTCTCCTCAACATCATAGTCCTTCAAGGCTGAAACCTTGCCCAGGCAGTAGGTCAGCTTAAAGGAAAGCTTTGGTTTGTTTGATAGCCTTTCCATCTTGCAGAAATTTTAGGCAAAATCTAGCCATGATTAGTTTGAGGAACCTTGCAGAACCAGCCAAATGGCATGAATGTAATTTTAAGGAGCTGACATAGACCCCAAAGATTTGGCAGGGGAAACTGACTTCCATTCAACCACTTAACTATTTGTGGTTTTCTTTTGCCTGGTGACAATATTCCCTGTGCTGAACACCCCATATGAACGGTTGTGAAGTCCCCGTTGTGAAGACCTGTGATGTAAGGCTGACAAGCCAGTACTTGCTGATCTCACAGGTTTCACTGGGAGTTTGACCAGAGCCCAAACACCAAGACACCACAGGAAATCCAGTTTTCTTTCTGAATTCCTCCAATCTCCAAGTGATATTTTGAAATATCCCTAAAGAAATCATTTCAAGAACTGCAAGAATCCTACGTATATCATGACAATTGTAACCAAAGCTATTGCAGTCCCAGACTGCACTAAGGAGAGTTGGTATCAAATGTCTCTGAATTATTTTGCAGCATTGAAATAATTTCAGACACATAAATTCTGCAGCATTTTCTAGGGAATAATTTAAGTTTCAAAACTGTGCTTTCTGATTTTGTTTTACTTTCCTTGATATTTTGTATTATTTTAAATTTTTAAATTGTTTTTAACTTATTATATTCTTTGGAACTTTTGGGGAATTTTCAGCCTCATAGCAACAGCAGCTATAAATTCATCACATATGTACAGTTGCATTGTAGCTGTAAGGCTTATGATGATGCAAATCCCCCCCCAAATTCAAGAACTAGATTTCTAGAAAAAAATGGGTTACAACTATATACCAAGGAAAGTCATCAAAACTTAACAGTAGTGACCTTCAATGTATATTTTAATGTGTTCCAAAAATTGATCTCCCTTCTAGAATCACTTGTCCCATCTCAAGTCCAAAAGGTGCTTTCTGAAATGAAAAACTATAGTATTAGATTTTCAAGAGGCTCCTTAGGGTGTGGGCAGAAGGTTGCCTGCAGGAAAAGCCACTGGGAATAGAGCACACAATAACAAGAAGTAAAGGGGCAAGGAGAAACTTCAGGATGGCTGGTTGATTTTTTTTTACTTAGAGGTTGATTTTGTTTGTGGGAGGGGAACGGATGACTCTCCAACAGGATTTGGGGAACCAAAGGGTCAGATTAGGCCCCTAAAATTATCAGTACCTCTCTGGCTGGGCCAAGAGAACAACTGCTGCCTCTTACCGAGTTTAAAATTCAAGTCAGCACCCTGGGTTACATATTAATTTCCTACCGGCAAGTTAAGGAGAGTTATTCTAGAATGTGTTCCACCTATTGGCAAAAATTGTGCCAATATATTAGATGTTTTTAACTTGAGCATATACTCATTCACAAAACTAACCAACTAAGGTACAGTTAAACTGCAGGAATATAACTTTTTTGTCTATGCGTCACCTTTCTTTTAGGAATGTTTCTATTGCAAGTTATATCCTTGGGAATATGCATGTCCCTTCACACAAAACTAGAAAAGCTTTTCTTGCTGCATCAATGAAGGACATATTCTTGTTCCTCACTTCTCTGCCTGGTGTGTGACACACAGGACATAATATACCCACCAGCCTCTCTGGTTTCATGTGACAAGACACAAGTCCAGCTGTTGTTAGGACACCTGTTGGCACTGTGCATCTCAGTGATGATGAGTTTCAGGTATGTAACCTTTCCAGAACGAAAAACCACCCCAGCAGCTCCACATTAAAATTAGACTCGGTCAAAAAAGTCACATGGATGTGAAGTTCAGATCTTAGCTGTATTCTTAAAATATGTAATGACATTCAGTGATCCATTTTAAGAATTCTGTTATAATATTGTCACAATTTGCCTATCCATTACTTAGACATCTCTAACGGAGAGATGTCATTTAAAAGTGCAACAGCAATGTTGCTCGCTTGATTTATAGTCCATTCTTCTCCCTAGCTTTCTGGCCTGCAGTGGGATTTGTATTGTTGTCTGTTGTTAAATCCCAGTGTAATGGATACCAGAGCTGCAGTGGACAGCTGTAATTTTTACTGGCTTCTGTCTTGGTGTGTGACTCAGCTATGCAGTTCAGTGCTCAGCCCATGTGTTTTGAAAATAGATTTAAATAACGTAAGTGTATATATTGTTTAATTAACAATAGGCAATGTTTATTCTTTTGAACTTCACACTGTTGAAAGAGAAACAGAATATGTGTCTGTTTTGAATTTAATATTGGTATTCCCTATGTGCTTAATGAGGGAATGTATAGGACAGCTGTTTTGGATGTATACAGAATGTAAACCCTCAATGGACTGTTTAACTTTTTGGAACTACATTTAATTTTAAAGTTTCATGAAAGGTAAAATAGTCACAAAACACTGAAGGAGTCATATGATCTTACTACAAAGACAGCAGGAATATGGTATCTATTAGCCAGGATCCTTAGTACCTAACACCATGTTTTCATATTTGAAGAAGAGTTTCTTGCCATCATTTACTAACTCCTTTTTTTCCCTGCACAAAAGTCTTAGAAAGTACCTTCATCATCCCTTAGCTGAAATTGAATGGATTTAGCAGCTTTTCACTAGAACATCCCAACACATTCAACTTGTCATGTTGTATGTTGGAACTTGTCCATTGAATGACACCTGATACTTCATATAATTGAGCAAGAATTGTATGCTGCTATTGTTGAGGTTTGTGCTTAATAACAGGTAGCACATGCTTACATGTAACTTGCTCAAAAAGCTGAATATTTTCCTCCAAACAACTTTTACTGTGAGAACATCTGTAAACACATGCTATCCCCATGTCACTTCTCTATGGAACAAAGCAATAGGGAAGATGATATATTTGCACACACTGAAATGGAGCAGTGTACCCAAAAAGCATCCCAAATTTAGCTATGTGCACAAACTCCCCTGAGAAGTGCAAACTGTCCCCGAGAAGTAAGACAAGGACGTCACCCAACAATTTGGCCTCTCTGTTTTGTACCTGATATGCCAGGGACATCCCATAATCTCATAAAGCAAATCTAGATTACTGAATGATGCTAACTACAGTTTAAATATTTAAATAATAAGTCCTCCATTGCATTAGGTACAAATCTGTTTTCTGTCAACATTCAGGCACTCCAACCTAGGATTTTAAAAAGAAATATCAGTTAATTGTGACTCTATCTCTAGGCCATATGAGCCTCTCTAATGTGTAATTTTGGGAAAATTGGCACAGGACTACTGTGTATCCAGCACTGAAACATGTAGCACTCTCCATGAGATTCGGTGTGATAGAAAGGCGGAAATAAAACCTTTAGTGTCTCCAGGAGGAGGTACATTAGTGTGGTGGTTGGCCATTTTTAATATCATCTGGTATCTTGTAAATGCATAAGAGTATTGAGAATTAGCAGTCTGTTTTTCTTGTGTTGCAACAGGAGGGCAGGTGGTTTTCTAGCTCTTCTCCAGGTGAGAGCCAGTTTTGCTGGCAGCAGTGGTATTTTAAGAGAGGAAATAGCGACGGTATTTCCACATTTTTATCTGATTACAATGGCTATCTAACAAGATTCTTTACACCCTCAGTCAGAAGGGATGCTAGCTACAATCTGTTAACTAAAACTGGAAGGGTTTGGATTTCTTGAAAGAATTTTGGTCAACTGTCAAGTGAGCAGTCAGTAGGGACACTGGATGATTATGACAATATTCAGTTTCTAACTATCAGGGTCAAATTCTGTATTGGATTGATAAAACTAAGAGTGTAAGGCTGTAGAATACAATGTAGTAATAAAATTCATTACCTTTGATATCTGGAAAATTATGACAGCCAAGAACATTTTGAATATACAAAATTAAAACTTTTTGGCTTTGGAAAACAAGATTTGCTGCTATGGACCAGCCTATGGTTTCGTATTCCATTTGAAGTAGTTTGATTTTTAGCTGGTTTAATTCAGAGACTATCACTGCATTAAAAAAAAAAACAACCCTTGTTCTAAAAACCCTTTTCACCTAATTATGATTTACATGACTAATGTAATTAATGTAATAGCACAGGTAATGTTTCTCACAAATATGCCAGGAACAGTATTATCCATTTATTTCTTCTTTGGTATTTACTCTTTGCTGATGATTTTTCCTGTTAATAGTTTATTTAATTTTGTACTCTCTTGTAGAATAACTTTCCATTACAGGAAATACCTTGCATACAGGATCAAATATTGTGCTATGTAGTCCACTTATTAAAGAATCAGTAAGCTGTTTTCTGTATTTTAAGTAGCTTGTTCAAAGTAGGAGCTTGCAAAAGTAATAGTAAGACATCTCCAGTCTGTTTTTTCTGTTTCTCTGGACATAAAAGGAGCAGCTGGATAGAGTCTGTCTGCCATATTAAATAACATCCCAGTAGGAACTGCTTCTTTCTCAGAGAAAAGTCAAACACTGGAAGACTTACCAAAATGTGCCAACGGTAGATTCTACTTTAGCTTTTACTTTAATTCATCCTATAGGTTATGTCCAGGTATATGTTGCTACTTATCTACATATGATTTTTAATGAATGTATTTTTTAGTATTTAAATTAAAACCTAATAAATGGAAGGGAACATTAGGTTTTTCAAAGGAAGGATGTAAAACTTAGGTCCTGAATTCTGAGTTTTAAACTCCTCTGGGAGGGATGAAAACCCCATAAAAATATTTTTGATGGTGGTTACAATGTGCATGTTCACATATTATGCATGAAGGTAAAAGCAGTGCATAAGAATTTTCCAAAGAGCTCTGTGCATGATGAATCTGCAAATTAGATACAAGTTATTTATTTTATTTAAATTGTATAGCCATTTGTCACATAGCTTGGAAAAAAAAGCTGTAAGTTAGAAAGGGTATGTTGAATTTTACACAGCTTAAAATATCTGAAGAGCATTCTGTTTAGGTGACATTTTCAACTATTAAGTACAAGGTATTCATCATCTGAACGCCAAATATAAAATGTTAAGACAACTATTTGCGATGTTGACCTGTTATATGTGCTTTTTCTAAAATTTATGTGATAATACTTGTTAGATTTTTAAAGGTTTTCCTTTGTTTTGTAATCAAGATTTGTTAGTGATTATATTTCGAATATGTTTGTGTAGGTGTACAGAATATGTTTGTGTAGGTGTACACAGACACACACCCCCTTAGACGTATGTATAAAATAATGAGGTAACAGTTTATACAATAGTGAGCTATTTATGCTTAAATGTTGGTTACAGATTCATTATGCTGTTTGCTGTCATTATATTTGTATGTTTAAACCATGAATAACTCTTCTTCCATAGCAAACTAAGACTATATTATGAAAAGAATTAAACAGTGGAAAAATAGTAGTAGTTAACCAGAAGTTCACCTTGGTGAGTTAAATTCTCCTACTTAACTCACATCCACTCCACTGTAACGGGGTATGAACAAAACTCCATGCAAACCTTTTCCTGCACTATACCTGCAGGAAAGCAATTGTTGGTAAGGGTTTCAGCTAATCTAAGGGTAGGATTTTGTCCAGTAGATTATATTGCATCTGTGAATAACTGCCGTACCAGGGGCTGCTCCTAGAAGCTGTCCCAGGAGACCAGACACCACCAAAGGGACCCCTTGCAAACTGAGAGAGGTACAGAGTCTGGTCTGGCAGACGTGAGCCACGTATGTTGAGGCCAACTGAGGTGCGGCATCAGGAACTGGGTCAAAGGTATCTTGTGCCACGTTGCCTTGCTCTGGCATGGAGGTATATATATGCCATAAAGAGAAACCCTCCAGTTGCTGAGGAAAGGCCAGGGGGAAGACTCTCTCAGGAAATCACAGAAATGAAGGGAACGTGTTGCAGAACTGATTCCTTTTTCATTCTGGGCCTTTCTCAATATCATTGTACAGGATTGTACTCCCCCCCACCCCACCCCCACCCCACCCCCGGTTTGCTTTATTTTGCTTTTGCAAAGGAATTTTAAAAAGGAGTGAGCAAACACATACTACCTTCCATGAGGGAGATCGGTAAAATGCGTGTGCCCACAGGAAGGGTTACAAAGACAACTTTGGCATTAGAGATAGTGCAAGTTCCAGCGACATTCCCTGTACAGCAAATGAGGAATTAATCTGGCACCTGCAGTTCCTGTAGTAATAGAAGAAGCTCCTGCAGTAATGAACTCTGTTATTTTTTATTTATTTTTAGTGTTACCATCCATGATAAGAAATACTGGGGCCTGTCCCCATTTGCTTTCCTGCTCAGAGTACTGTAGTTCAGTGCAAGACCGCTGCACAAAAGCATATGGACAAGAAGTTTAATCCCACAGTCATACAAGTCTAGAAATTGCTCTAGAAAATTATGTATAGTCTAGCTCATTGCATAGGAAAAATGTGAGTCAGTCTGATATTCAACTGTATCTGTGATGAATACACAATGTATATCGCTATTGATTTATAACATTTTAACAGAAAGTAAGGGAAGTTGTTGTGGTAATCTAGGAAATGGCTAATTTTCCTCAAATTTTTTTCAGCTGTTCCTTACCAATGTACTTGGCATTGGACCTTAAAACTTTCACTTCTGATACAGAAAGTGTAGGGATAAATGGAATCTGCCTGATAGTCTGGCTGATAGCTTCATTCAGAAAACAATAGTTTTGATCTTTTAATTAATATCATCTGATTCATTCTCCACACCATGTATTTTTTCTTTTTACTGCTCTTATTGTCTGTAATCAATTCCTTGATTTTTTCTTCTTGGAAAAAATGTGTGGTTAGTTTATTTTTTCCCACCATTCCTCCTGTTAACTCTAACTTTGCCTCCATGCAGGTTACAGTGTATCCCAGAAGGCCTTGAATTTCAACAACTAAATAATCTCTAAGGTGGCACCATCATTTCTTAGTGTTCTGTAATAATTCTGAGAAACAAGATTAAATTTAGTGCAATGATAATGTAGGAACCCATTCACTGTCATGAACAGATCATATTTAAATTGTAGAAACATTTTACATAACAGGTTTACATTAACAAAGTCCAGGGTGAAGGAAATAAATTCAAAACCTGTTCTTCAAGCCTGGAAGTGCATGTCTCAGTCTTACCTGAGGAGAGAAGGAAGCTGCTGCAGAGACTAACTTTATTCATGTGATAGAGAGTGACATTGCACCAGAGGAAAAGGGTCATCACTCCTGAGCTTTAAACAGTCTTTTAAAGATCCTACAGCCAGATCTTTAAGTGATTTGGAGCTAAGGCTGCAGAACTGACCTTAATGTAATATTCTGGAGGGAACTTGCATAGCTAGTGGTGATAGATTTGACATATTCTTGGCAATACTTCCAACCTTTTTGGCTGGAGTAGCCTATAGAGGCCCTTCAGGAAGTGTTTGGTGGCACCCTGTCCTGTTGTCTGACTGCAGATGTGGCTGTCCTGTGATCCAGGTAAAGCAGGAATCGACCATATGGCATCCACGCGCCTGTCGTATATGCCTCCTCAGCCATGATGGGACATGTGGGCAGCCTCCATCATGTCATGAAGGGCATGCGCACTCCCAGCATGTGATGGATGGGAGGCCGTGGAGCTCCATGAAGCAGGAGAAGGCAGCGAGGCAATCCTAGGAGGCACAGCTGCCTCTGGACAGTCTTTCATTCAGAGCATCCGTTCAAATTAGACAGCATACTGCCATACTCACTACTTGGGGTTTCTTTCAACATGATGTTTAAAGCTCAAGCAAACTGCAGTGTTACATTCTGGTCAGATGTTTCTTTCAGCTGCAGATGGGCATGTTAATTTAGTTACATGCTCTCAGAAATATCCTTGTTACCAATTCATAGTGGTTGCCTCCTGGGTGAATACAGTTCCCCAGTAAAGATCTAAAAAGCTCCGGGAAAAACTGAGTCCAGTGGCACAGAACATCTTCCAAAACTCTTTCAACAGCCACATATTACCTACTGAATTTAGGCTAACAGCTACAGATCTTCCAACGAGGTTGACTTACTTTCTAGCAATAGCAACCTCAAAACCCTGCTAGAGCACAATGCTAATCAGTCTCTAATCAAGTCCCTAACCAGCCTGAAAAATACGTTATCTGTTTGAAGAGCAGAAATTCATCTATTTGTCATTTTTTATTTTTCTGCCTAGCATTTATAAAAGCTTTTTCTTGCTCTGCTCCATCTTCTATGAGAAGCCTGATATATTCTCACAGATCTGTGCTTTTCCACTTCTTTTCCTGTATTGTGAAGAGGCATGAATGCTTAGTTTGTTAATAGATGTAGAAAGATAGTTATGTTTAAAACACAAGTTCACATAAGAATGTTTATTTCTTGCAACACATTGTATTCTAAGGCTCTATACCAAATCTACATGGTAAGTTATCCTTTTTCTTACAACCATTTTAGATCACTGCTGGCTAATAGCTGATCTTTTAGTGCTTCAGTTAATTTCCTGAATATAAGTTGTCTTTATTTCATGAGTTGCTCTGAAATAAAATTTCTTTAACAACAATTTTCTTAAGAGATAATTTACTACCATCTCATTTTGTCTGACCTTTAAATTAGTTTTAAGTAACCACAGTATTAGAACACTCAAACAAATGCAACACAGATTTATCAAAGTTATTATCCCAAACAACACTGATACCTAGATACAGGAAATGTGGTAGATCTGATACTATTCGGAGTTCAGCATTTGATACAGGATGACACATGGGAAATCTTCCCAGTTCAGGAAGGTGGATTTTAGTAGTGGTACTGCAGAAAGGAATGGAGCTGAATAAAAAAGAGATGACAACAGGTTATGTTAAATGGAGAACTGTCACACTGGAAGGAAGATATCAGCAGAATTTTTCAAGGATCAATCTAGAGGACTTGACTTACTTAACATTTTAATTAATGATGTTGGCACAAAATGTAGAACTAGAGGAATGGAATTTGGTGGTGGCAAAATATTGTGAGGCATCATTAATATAAAGGATGATCAGAATATTACACAGGAAAAATGTTCTGACCTTGAAGACTCAAGTAACAGAAATGAGATGAAATTTAAGACTACGAATGGCACTTAAGGGCTGCTAAAAAGAATTTCTACTAGAGACTTAACAGTTGAAAATGACAGAGGAGGCAAAAGACCTGTGTGTAACAATCAGTCATAGAATAACTATGAGTCACCGATGTGATACAGCTGTGAAGAAAGTGATGTGATCCTAGAAAGTATCAAATGAGATATTTCCTGCAGAGACAGGGAAATGTTAATGTTGTAGCAGCACTGGAGAGCTCCCTTTTGAAAATGTGGACACCTGTTTTTAAGAAAGATGAAATCTAAGTGGAGCAAGCATTAAGGAAGGGTTATAGGGATGATTAGAATGACACAGAAGCTTATGTTGTGCAAAGTAAAAGGTTATGGCTTTTTTAGTCCAGTAATAAAAGGTTGAGAGGAGACTAGATTGCTGTCTGCACGCTCTTCAAGGGGGGAAACATCAGTGTGGGAGAAAAGTGGCACTTGACACTAAAACAAATGGATATGAGTGAATGTAGACTGGAAATTAGAAGAACATTTCTAGTCGTCAGATCAATGGGGTAGTATCAGTAGTAGCAGTGGAGGAAGAAATGGACTGGTTTTAAGACAGAGCTCAGTAAACTCATGGAAAAGATTATATGATGTGATTTGCTGAGTTTGTAGGGGACTAAATCTGCAGATTTATGAGGTCCTATGTTCTTCATTGCTTTTAACCACCTGTGTATTCATCCTATGTGGCACAGCCTGCTTAGGCCATGCTAGCTTATTTATCCTCAAATTGATATTGAACAGCAAGATGCAACCTTTCCTTGAGAGGTATCTTCATTCATACCTAAAACATAGCTCAAAAGTACTCAGAAGATTTATGTATTTATTAGAGGTACTTTAGATTGTACAAAAGCTGGATTGTATTCTAAAAAAAACTGTGGAATTATTCTCATTTATGTTAAGACTACATTACATAATTTTGGAAAAGGAAACACAAAACGGGTGTAAATAAAAATGCTGGGCTGCTAAGAGGACATAAAACACCTTTAATACTAGTAAAACTCATGTCGCCTTTGCTGATATGACTGCAAACCTTAAAAATATGAAAAACATAAAACATAGTGTCTGCTCTATCCATTGTATGTTCACTTCCACAACTAATTCACTGGAACAATGTGGTAGTAAGTTTTACTGAAGTAAGAGGTTGAATTTGGCTCAGAATATAAAAGGAACTTCTTGGAGGTTACAATCCTTGTGATGTGAATTCTACCAGTAGAAATTAAAATGCATATCATTTATTGCAGGATAGTAAAAGTGAAGGTTCTGGGCAGCTAAAAATGTTGATCTTTAGATGCCTGTTAGTAACAATTAACTATACCGGAAAGTTTTCCTGTTAAAAATATTTCTAATGGGCTGCATTATTTTCTGACTTTAGGAAATAAAAATAATTTAAAAATATATAGAATCATAGAATCATTAAGGTTGGAAAAGAACTCTAGGATCATCAAGTCCAACCGTCAACACAGCACCACCATGTCCCCTAAACAATGTCCCTAAGTGCCGCATCTACACGTTTTTTGAACTCTTCCAGGGATGGTGACTCCACCACCTCTCTGGGCAGCCTGTTCCAGTGCCTGACCACTCTTTCAGTGAGGAAATTTTTCCTAATATCAAATCTAAACCTCCCCTGGCACAACTTGAGGGCATTTCCTCGTGTCCTATCACTAGTAACTTGGGAGAAGAGACCAACCCCCACCTCGCTACAACCTCCTTTCAGGTAGTTGTAGAGAGTGATAAGGTGTCCCCTCAGCCTCCTTTTCTCCAGACTAAACAACCCCAGCTCCCTCAACCTCTCCTCATACGACCTGCTCTCCACACCCTTCACCAGCTTCGTTGCCCTTCTCTGGACACGCTCCAGCACCTCAGTGTCCTTCTTGTACTGAGGGGCCCAAAACTGAACCCAGTATTCAAGGTGCAGCCTCACCAGTGCCCAGTACAGGGGCACCATCCGTGCCCTGCTCCTGCTGGCCACACTATTCCTGATACAAGCCAGGATGCTGTTGGCCTTCTTGGCCACCTGAGCACACTGCTGGCTCATGTTCAGCCAGCTGTATGCAAGAAAAGAAAGGGGCTCTGGCGAACAAAGCAAGTCCAGGTTATCTAATTTCAACTGTGAAATGTTCTTCACATTACTCGCCTACAGTAATGGATGGGGGGGGGGTATTTCTTAATAAAGCACTTTAAATGACAAGAGTTGTTATTAAAAGAAAGTAGAAGAAAATTCTTAGGGGGGAGCATCTTGGGTTTGCCTGGCTCACACTACTGGAGACTACTTGTCTTGTTTGAAAATATTTTAGTATTACAATTACGGAACTCTCTGGGCTCTCTTCAGCACAAAGTATCTGCTGTTTTATCATTACGGACATTGCAGAAGGTTGTGCATAGAGTTCTGCAAAAAAACAGTTCTTCCAGTATAAACATCCTTTTTGCAGAAAATTGAAACAAAAAAAGAATGCAGTACACTGACATGTTGCTAAGCAGCAAAAAGGACATATGTCAAGAAACATCTTTGCCTTTTGCATTACTACACTTCCTTTCCTCACACCTTCATCACCCAAGCTTTTATGATTCTTATGTACTTATAATATGGAGAGAAAATTACACAAAAGCTAGTTTTTCCCCCATTTCTTCTCCATTTCCTTTTAATAAGATCTAGTGTTAAATACTGGTTCCTGTTGGGTCTAAGCTGGTTGAGACATTACTAGCTTCAGGTCAGTCCAGGGCTTTAGGCATTTTTGGTGTAGCTGATTAATTCATTACTTGATGGGCATCATGTTGAAGTCTTTTGGACCTGGGTTACTCTCAGAAATGAAAGGAAAATCTCACCAAAAGGGAGAATATTAACCTTAGAAGTAAAATTGGCCTCTCTAGACCATGAGGAGGTCAGCAGTATTCTGCTGCTCTGCTTTGGCTGGGCCAGTTAAGACGTGCAAAATGGTTAATGCCAGAAAAAAAGAGCTAATTTGAAAACATTACCAAACAGGAGTTTTGAGATGCCTTGCACTGACCGTTAATTTATGTTGCTGACCATGTCTCGTGTTCACTGAAGTAGGTGTAGTTGCTTCTTAGCAAGTTTTCACTGAAAATGCATTTAAGGTCTCCCCCTTGCTCTCCTGCAAGCATTTATTCGTGTGAGTAGTTTCAGTGACATGTATTTGTAAAGTGTCTTGGTTTAAAAACCTTTTGCTAATTGATTATATTTTTTGCGGGGATGTATGTTATGGTAATCACGTTCCATGGTTTTAAAAGCATTTATTTACTGTGAAACTGTCACAAAGCACTTTTAGGACACACTCTCTTCCTGATAACAAATGTCTCCTGAAATGAGAAAGAGCTTTTCTTAATTTAAAATTTCAGTATTGGGATTATTTTATATTATTAAAGCTATTTAATAATCTTTTCCAAGTAGTTTCATATTTTCAAGGTCAAGATTTTTTAAAAGGAATAATGGGACCCAAATTTCTTTTCACTTCTATCAGACCAACTGTGATGAAGTAACGGTCTTCTGTGAGTTGGCATTGGAACAACAAATTAGACATCAGCCAGGATTCATCAGCCAGGGCACATGCCTTTTTCCCTGTGTGCCCTATGACTATATGACTAATAAAATGCCTATTTTTATTGTGTGTGGTCCAGCTTCAGAATAATAATCATCCTTGAAGATTAAATTAATGAAAAATCAATTTAGCAATCAAATATTTCAGCCATAGTGGGTGGCTGAGTTAAGAAAGTATTATAAGCAGAGTATAATTTGTTCAGCCATATAGGCAGCTGTTGAATTTCTTATTCAGCCATCAATTACTACAAAATGGTTAGCTGAAATTACAATTAAATAATGGTTGCAAACCACACTGTTGGAGGACAGTCACATGTGGAAACAGCTGTAGTTATTTTAAAAGTGACCATTCTTGCTGCTTGCTACTGCTCTTCCTCTGGAGGTGACTGACCTCAGAGGGGGGCTTTTGTCACGCGCTGCCTTGCCAAGTCATCTTCAGCCTCCACCAAGCCCTCGTTTGGAGTAGGAGCCATCACAAGGGCCGTTGTTGTGTCTTCCTGTGGGCTTGTAACTCCCAGCAGGATGACAGCAAGCAGCTAAGGCTGGTCACGTCTTGCATTGCTCCGCTCTGCCTATCGCGTGGGTTTGCCTGTGAGCACAGGCATTTGCTCACATGAAGAAGTCATCCTTAACCCCTTTCATGGTGATACATTTATAATGGCATGCTTCATGTGTGCAAAGAGGGATAAGCTTTACCTGAATAATATCCGTTTACCTGCTACTACTGTGACCGCTCTTGGAATGTTGCTGCTACAAGTATTTCAATAATATTTACTGTCCTACAATTATACTTCTGTCAAACTGTGTGTAGATTAGGAACTAGGCTGCAAGAGCAGTATTTTCAGTGAAAGTATTTGCAGCAAGCTTTCTGTTCCAATTTCCCACATGTTCAGTGCCCCTCTTTATGATGTGAGTGAAAATAATTAATTGCTTCTTGATGAAATAATTGCCCCCAGTTTACTGTGCACCATAGGACTTTATAAAAGACATGGGAGAAGCTTTGAAATTCACTCTCAAGATTTTCAAGGAAAAATGATGATAAATTAAGGAAGACTTTGGGGCTCATCATAAGCTTGTGATTCCACTTCAGGGCTCAACTTCTCACAGAAAAGCAGTGACATAGTAATGCGGGCCAAGTCTTTCCTTTTTATTCATGGTACAAGGGTTTTTTTAGTACTCACCATCTCTCTCACAGAGCATTATATGCTCACTTAAATATTCAGGAGGAAAGGTTGTTCTCCGCAAGCTTATCTGTTGCAATATTTCTAGCTATCCTGTTTTAAAACATTTGCTAGCAGGCATATGTATGCAATGCACCATGAACAAATGCCAAAAAAATATCTCATAAAAACTTGTGTATTGCAAGAGGATGTGGGTTCAGATGTGCTCCAACACTGAACCACTACTGTGTCTTTTTAGTAGTTTTACACGTAGGCGTTTGCTATTAGGTGTTTGCTATTGTTAAAAGTGACAGCTACATCCCCCTCTTTAGACAAGCCTTTTAAAAATAACTGTGATTTGCATATGGTTTGCATGTTTTAATTCATAATTTGCATATGCTAATTGTCAGTGCATTGCAGCGACAAATGGTATTGCATGTAGTCAGCCTAAATTGTAAGGAGTTACAGGAAAGTTTGTCTGCTCAAAGGCAGGGTCCCTTCTGTATTTCAGCAAAGACTGAACTGCTGTTGACTCTCCCCAGTGATGCTGAGGAGGGGTTCTGTATTGCACACTTCAAAATCATAGAGTAAATAAACACAATGGCCTGTTTCCTATTTTCAAAATATATCTTGCAAATCTGGAAGACAATAATTCCTTGCTATCAATGTCTTTCATGACACTAACTTTGTGCCAGGTCATGTAGATAGAGATTTGCTCTTAAAATGAGCCTACATTTCTGAAACTTTGTCAGGTAATGAGGATCTTAACTTTACCAGTAAAATCATATATGAAGTAAATGTCTCTTTTCACCATGCAGAGGAGTCAGGAAGTAGAACTGTGGCGTAGAGTGAACCAGATGAACACACCACTTTGTAGCATGGACTGTCATGCCATGGAAAACAGCAGTGCTGCAACAGGAGATTCATTTCTGCAGATCGCCAGGGTGTTTTCCAAGAACAAGCAAGATCAGTGGGATACTCAAAAATATGTATGGGAAGAAACATCCAAGTTTTTGCTCAAAAAGGTGTTAGATACAAAAGGACACAGTAGGGAATAACTCCTTTAATGATGTTTAGGTTGCTGAATATTGCAACAGTTGACCTATACTGGAATAATCTTATAAAGGGAGTCCACTGGGATCCTTCTGCTCTGTAGCAGACACACTGGCATCAGTTTATATATTTTCTAGGCCACTATGTTTCAAACAAGAGCGCATTCATATTACTACTGTCAGTGACACATTAAGAAAAAGTAGCGAAAAAGAAAAAAAAAAAACTGTATAATTTTCTATTACAGTGACACCAATGTGGTATCAATAATCTGGATCATCCATCTTGCAGTAGTGTATTCCTGTGATTAGCAGATATGCAAGTGGCTGATGACTCTTTCCTTCAACATATCTAATGTTGCCAGCAGACCAGTTTTTGTTCAATGTTTCAACAAAACTCCTGCTTACTATCACATTTAATAAAGACAATGTAGTAATTCCTGGTAAATCTAGGAGAATGATTCATAGATGGATAGGTAGTTGGAGGAATCCCTCATAAT
The DNA here is from genome assembly GCA_031468815.1 of Morus bassanus. Classification (NCBI taxonomy): domain Eukaryota; kingdom Metazoa; phylum Chordata; class Aves; order Suliformes; family Sulidae; genus Morus; species Morus bassanus. The sequence goes on from CM062570.1 coordinate 67,969,367, forward strand.
TTTGATCTCACTGCACCCATTAAGAAACATCCATTGGCAGCCACCCTCTTGGGACTAGTTTGCAACCGTGGCAGGGAGCACTGCAACATTTGCCTAAGATGCGTCATCCCAATGTACCACGGTCAGTATAGTGAGTATGGCGTATGGGAGAGAGTTGATTATTCCACATCAGTTGTCTAGTTATACAAAGGTTAGGTATTTCAAATAAAACACTATAGAATATACCAAAATATTTTTAATGTCTGGAATCACTGGGGAGACAAAAAAAGACACCCACAACATAGATATTGTCTTCTTTTTTTTTTTTCTTTTTTTTTTGTGATACTAGAGTGTAAACATAGAAGTTTCTCTGAAAAAATTAAAAATTTTTCTTGGTTTCTGATCACATTTGCGTTAAAATTTACTCCTTATAAAGTAAACACCACTTTTTCTTGACACTGCTAAGAATGTCATTCCTCAAGTATAGCTTGTAGCTGTGATGCAGTAAACAAAAATATTGTTTTGTTAGTACTACCATTTGCTCCTAAATATTCTCACAGTTGCATGAAAACCTGTGTTCAGAAATTCAACCATTCCCATCACCTTTCTTGAGATTCTGCAATTTTGGGTACATTTATCACTACTCAGAACATACGGAGCACCAATAACGTAACAAACAAGTGGCAAACACGAATTCTTCAATGGAAATTATTTGGGTGACCTTCTTGTGAGTGACTTCCATGTCAGTACCCCTTTGAAGGACATTGAATGGAGCAGACGGCTTACGACACCGGAGAGTAAAATGTGAATGGGATGACATACAAGTGATGAAAGCTGGGGGGAAAAAAGCAGGTGGAAATAACTGAGGAGGAGCAAAAGTTCAGCTCCCCTATGCAGCATCCCCACGCAGAGCGAAGGCTTCCTGTGAAGTTGCCTCTTTGGGGGTGTAGCCTGCCATCTGCCTCAGAAGTGGTGGGTTTTTAGGAGAAATTAAAGGTGAGAAATGTCACTCAGAGCCATTGCTTGTGACTACGCTGCACACCGCCTCATGGGAATAGCTCTGGGAAATCAAACTCATGCTGCTTTGCCGGCACAATGTGCGTATGGTTAGAAGCAGGATATTGTGTGAGTGTGTAGGCATAGAGGATTAGCCTGAAGAAATTCAAAATCACTTTGTTAAATGTTTATTGCTCCTGGAGTGGGCACGTTATGTAGACGCAAAGGACATACTGTAAAAGAGGGTGGATATTTTCTTCTTTCAGAAGTATAGGTCCCTATATACAGATATGAGTTTCATCTGCAGTAACAGGTGAGATATGGTTGCACGGTGTGGCAAAACCAAACCACCCCATGAATCTTTTCTGCAGTTATGTGACATGTGTTGTGTTATATTGTGCAGTCAGTGCAGGCACCTACTGGGTACAAAGCCCAGGGGAGAAGAGTTTTTAGTATCACATTGGTTGCTGTGAATTTTTTTCTACATTAACTTGCATACATTCAAATATTTAATGAGTGAGTTATAAGTTCCAAGCCATAGCTCAGGCCATCAGAATAATTTCATTCTTTTCCAATGGCAAGCAAAACAGCCATCTCTTTTTAAGAACCACATGCCTCTGAAGTTCTTGCAAAGGCAGGAAACAACAAGAATTTCAGGCTCAAAAGCCTGCAAGAATAAACTCCTTCATATGATTTTTAGCACCTCCTAACTCTAACCAGATGTGAGGTATGCAATAAAAACCTTTTAATTTATCTTTCTAGCTCTGCTGATTCTAGGAACAGGAGGATAGGAAGGATGTGGATAAAGTACTGTATAAAATACAAGAGTGCTGATCCAAAAAATTTTAAATGTCATGTTCAGTCCAAGCTTTGTGCAGAGGTCTGGGAACAGCTATTATTTGCCTAAATTGCTTTCCTCATGTCTCACTGTGGGCAATTTTTCCTCCTTTTCTATTTTTTGTAGCGAAATGACATTTTAGTTTTGAATTAATCCACGATTTTGCTGAAAAAATATACAGAATTCAGTTTGTATTAGCGAGTAGTTGCAGAGCAAAGCCCATGTTTTCTTAGGTTTTCAAGTTGCATGCAGTGTGCTTTATCGACATGATCCAGACACATAGGGAGGAGAAACAGTGCAGCTACCTGTCCTGCATCAGAGTACGGCACTCCTCCTCTGCCCTTACGCCTTAGATGATTAACTTCACAAAAATGAGGATAATTTTCTTCAATCCTTCTTATTGTTATGCAAGCAAAATTCCTGCTGTTGAAGTGGAGATCCATGAGGGACCAGGATTTGTCCTTGAATAATGTCTGAAGTAAGATCAGGATTAACAGGGGGAAAAATAATTTGAAAATATTCATGTATGAGTGTAGTGAAGGAAGACTGACTTTAGGCAGAGATATTCTTCTATGGTTATGGTGAAAAAATGACTTTGTAGGAGTGTTACTTTCTATTACTCTTCTGTGTATTGGATGCCTACAACATAACAAATTTAGACTGGCATTTTCTGCATTTTATTCCAGCACTTTTTTTATTTGTCTTATAGCAAAAGTATGAATTGGTTCCTACCAAACTTACTATTATATGGTGCTAGGCTTTGTAAACAAATAAGTCAGCTAACTATTCACTGCAGTAATCACCATGCAAATTTGTTTCCAGATCCTGAGTTGAGTTGGCAATGCTGCTGTTAAAAATATATTCTTAGTTGTGAAACATGTACAAATTGTTTGAAAGCCAGGGGGATATTTCAAATATGTATGTATACTGCACCGTACCTGCATTGCAAGGTGGAGTATCTTTTTTTTTTATTCAGAGTCCTGTTTGACCATAACGAATGTGAAAGAAACCAAATTAAATTGTTTTTCCCACATTAGATGATTTCTGTACGTTTTTCAAATTTGGTAGGTTTTGAAAAAATACATTTAATTTGTCAAAGAAGCATTTTGAATTAGATAGTCATATTCATGTTAAGATATCAGAACACAGAGTTATCAGTCTGGATCATTCTCCCTGATGTCAACAGGGATGCTTATTGGCAGCGTTGCACTGTAACCCTATCAACACTGCTGAAAGATAAATGTTATTCCTAAACCTTTAGAGAAGAACTTCCCACCTTTAATTTCTTCAGTTCTGTACAAAAATATGTTCCAAGAGAAATTTTTTTATATGTTTCCAGTCTGGGATCATAAAGTTTGTATATATTTCTCTGTAATTAAATTAAGGGTTGATATGTTGGTATTTGGAGCATGGGGTCCACTGCGATCTCATTGCACTTGGATGTTAATAGCTATTAGTAGCCATGACTTCCCTGTGTAACTGAATGCAACCATCACCTTTGTAGCTTTCTACCTCTTCATTTTTGGAATCAGGTATGATGAACCAGGGCAAGGATCATGTCGCACTTGTGCTTTTTTCTCCATTTTTTTCTTAGGTTTTTAGTTCGGCGGTTGTCAGGCTCAGGTGTTGGTCTGGGTGGGCATTTGGGTTGATCCTGTGTGATGCTTGTTATGTTTTATGTTTGGGGGTCCCTGAAGCTGTCCTGACAGTGGCAGTTCAGCATTGTCACGGGAACTGCATCTTACCTGTAGTGGTTCCAGAAATCGCAGTGAGTTGTTGTAGCAACAATATATCAAGAGGATGATATAATGACTCTCTGTGAAATGTGGAAAAATGTATCATACAGCTAAAAGGACAGAAAACATAGGAAGAGGCTATTTCAACTTCAGTACAGATTTGTTACAGCACTTATTGCTGATGTTACCTTTTTCAAGTTAAGAGCATTCTGCATTACTTGCTGCATAAAATTTTATTAAAAGCTACGTATAACGTGTGTTCTGACTGAAGCTTATAAACCTGTTACATTGCTTGCCCTTTTCTGAAAGTGGTTCTTTATTATTTGACGTTATTTTGTCAGACATCTGATTTGTATAGCTGAACACAGGGCACTTGCCTTCATTTTAAGGGTAATAAACAAGCTGCACTTTTAAAACCAACAAAACATTTTTAAATGGTAGAATATTTTCCTTATTATTTTGTCTAGTGTGTTGAATACCTTTTTACTTTCTCTGCGGTTAGCTTCCATGAGCTTGAAAGAGAAAGAGAAAGAGAGTGGGAAAGCAAGCTTTGCTGCAGAAAAAAAGAAATCAAAGCCAACCACCAACGGCTTTTTGAAAAAGAGTGTTCTGGTTGTTATAAAACATGTATATAACCGACAACTGATGTTATCCACTGGTGAGATATTGTTCATAGGTCTACAGCATAAAATTACCAGAAAAATCATGCTGGTTATCAATCCACATGTGCTCAACGCAGTTTGAAGATTTTGAGAATGCCATGTGTATCTTTTATCACATCACCATAACCCCTCACCTTCCACCAGTTCTCCAGACAAACTCCCCACTATGTTATGTCCCTTCTGATGCACATATCAACACATTTCACCTCTGATATTTTTCACCTGAATGTGGACCGTGCTGAGATGCTTGACTGACAGTGCTTGAGCACGACGTCCTGTGTTCAGGGAATGGACACTCTTTCTCCTTCACTTTGCCTACCCATGGGCTTCAGTCTTGCCATGAAAAGAAGACTTCCAGTGTTGAGGATGTCAGCTATGCCTATATGGCAAATGCCTATATGAGCCCATTCTGCCCACATGCCGAGCTGACCAGATGTTGTGTGGCCGTTTTCATCCGGCTCAGAGCCCAAATCAATGCATCATGCCTCTTCACAGGGTGTGGTTGCTCAGATGTGATGCCATGCTATGCAAACCTGTAGCTTTGGGTTACTTGGAGTGTTAGCAGTGCAAGTTGGTGTCTGCCTACAATATGTTTTATAGACACATTCATGGCTATGTTTACACTGTACTAATCACAGCAAAAGAGTACCTTTAACTAACTTACACTAGCTGCTGTAAGTACTGTTAGTAGCTTTCTCTCAGCAGAAGGGAGCTTGTGGAAAGCTGCAGAAAGCATCCAAGAAAGGTAAATTCCGCCTGAGCTGAGCCCTGTGAGGTCTCGGCAGTCTGTGCTTGTCCTCAGGCTTCTCATTAGGCATGGTGGTGGTGGTGTGAGGTGCTATTCTGGCAGATACAAACTGGACTGAAAACAAAAATAGGTTTTATCAGAGTTGCAGCTAATGGAAGGTGTATGTTGCTGCTGATTTTGCCTGCGTGTAAATCAAGAGCTTTAGAAGTGAAAAAGCTATCCGCTACACATGGTACTTTGTCTCAGTCACTCACAGCTTCTCTTTTAATGTCTCTAAGGGTGAAAGGGACCTATGCATTATTCAGATCAGTGCTTTGTCTGTTGTTTATTCTTCCCTCATATAGGCTGTAAATGTTTAATAATATTTCTAGAATACATGTAAGATATTTTTTCCTCTGCCTCAGCTTCCCATCTCAACATGGTTCAGAGGAGAGAGTGGAGATCAGAAACTGATAGAATTACGTATGTAGACATCTGCCTTCAGAACAACTTTGCACCAGCAAATATAGCACAACAGATCTTCCTACATGTTTTTGTAGGAATAGCTTGAATATTTATACAATCTGGGCAGGGGGGGAAGATCCCCAGCATAATGGTCAAATTCTATGCAGGTGGTAATTAGTGTGGTTCCAGTGACTTGCTTAATTTTTGTGGAACTCTCTGGATTCAGATCAACAAGAGATTAATCAAGTTGATTGCTGTTAAATGTGGGTGTTGGTCAGTTAACCCACCACCAGCATGAACATGCCACAAAAAGGCAGACAACCATTTTCTGCATCAGCTAAGCTTTGGTTTTGAGCTCTCTGTCTAGGTTCTGCCCCAGACCAGCTTGAGTACCTGCATAAAAGAATTGTGGCAGTATGGCCAGTATGACTTTATCTTAATGTCATTTTGCTGGCACTTTTACATAATTTTTTGTTTCATGCCGTGTTTAGTATTCTGCTAGGTCAGATGAAGTCAGGGGTCAGGGGTGTGCTTGATTTAATACAGCTGGATGGTTTGCCTGTTTTTTGTCTGTTCCTTTTGGTGTTCTGTCATTTGAATTTTATGTTTTTGTCTTTATTTCTTGAGACGACTTTTCTGGGTATCATTTTCTGTGCTGTGTTGGTCCTTTATGCTGGTACAGATTGCATTTGTTCATCTAAAATGCCTGTCCTGCACAATTTCCATCATTTTTACGGTCTTACATTTTGTCATTTTCTACTTGAGTTTGGTTGTGGTTTGTTGTGTTTTGACAGTGGTTTGTCATACAGCTGTGAATAACCTCTTTGGCTTTCCTTTAAAATTTTCTTCTTTGCAGTTGTTGTGAACAAAGTTAACTGACATACTCTTTCTTCAAACAGAATGATTAACACAGACAGGAGTGTGAGTGGCTGTATACTGCAACCAGGCAAACCATTTGTTCTGGCTTTATTCACATTCAGAGTGCAGATTTTTTTATGCAAATATAAATATTCTCTTTCCTAAAATATTAATGTATAGATCTTTGCTGGGGAGTGATGGTTTTGTTTTCTAAGGTGTGGAAATTTTACAGTTAAAACTGGAGCTTCCTCATCTAAGGTATGTCTTTTGTCTGTGGAAAAAGAATATGGGTAACCCCCTCAAACATTTCTCCCCTCCAGCCTAAAAAATCAGCTTAGACCATAGGCTTCCTCAGAAATGTGCCTGCCATAAGAAATTCTGAATTTTTCATTGTGGGGTGAGGGACTGGCCTGCTCTGTACTACTAGAAACCTAATTCATTTGTTTAAACAAACTGTATGGGCTCTGAGTTTTCATTTTATGATTGGTTAGCAGACTCTCTGAGTTCTTCAAGTGTTGTCACTGGATACAGAGCGAAAACTTAAAGCTTGAAGCTGGTACAGAGCTGTGCAGGGCCAGTGCTCTGCTATTTGTGCTTGAATTTGAGGTGCTCATTATGAGACCTGCAGGAAAGGAGCTGAGAGTTCAAGCTGACTGTGAGCCAGCAATGTGCCATTGCAGCAAAGAAGCCAACAGCCTCCTTGGCTGCATTAGGGAGAGGTTGAGGGAGGTGATGCTTCCCTCAGTGCTGGTGAGACACATCTGGAGTAGGATATTCAGTTTGGGCTCACCATTTAGAAGACAGGCATGGTTGTACTGGAGTGAGTCCAGAGGAGAGCCATGAATGTGATTAAGGGCTTGGAGGATCTGCCATACAAGGAGAGGCTGAGAGCTGTGACTGTGCAGCCTGGAGAAGGGGTATCTTATCAATGTGTGTAAATATATATGGCGACAGAGTAAAGAAGACAAAGCTGGATTCTTCTCAGTGTTGCCCAGTGAAATGCAAGAGGCACTGTGCACAAAGTGAAACACAGAAAATTCCATTTAAATATAAGAAAAAGCATTTTCCTCAAAGGATGGTCAAATACTGGCACAGGGTACCCAGAGAGATCGTGAAGGCTCTAGCCTTGGAGATATTCAAAACCCGACTGGACACAGTCTTAGGCAACCCACTGCAGGTGACCCTGCTCTGAGTGGGGGGGGTTGGACCAGACAATCCCCAGAGGTGACTTCCAAGCCCAGCTGCCATCCCTGGAAAGGGATCTTGGACTCTGCTGCTGCCTCTCCACATCCCCTGGTCCACACTGTCTTAGCCTGAGGCTGAAATACTCTAGATCTGAAGACTCTAAATTTTCTAGTGAGCAATTCTTTAAAGACTGGTAGTGTACTGCCAGTATAATAAGGAAAGGGATGGGAGGAAATTTTCTTGTAATAAGTAGGCTGGCTGAGTCTTAATGAAAAAATATGCTGATGTGGTTTAGCTTTATACTGAGACACATAGAGCTTTTTATAGTTGTTTTCTGACTATTTTTACCAAAATGAATGTTAGTAAAATATTGTCTCTCTTCAGAGGGATGATGGATTTAAGACTGAGTTGCAGATTATGTGTCTATGAGAGTAAGGGTCATAAGGTGTGGGGAGTTAAGCTGAGGTCTCATTGTCAGGAAGTTTCTGTTACTTGTTCTTGACTCAAGTGTGTTTTAGAGGATTGAAGTGCTAGTTACAGATGTTCGAGAACAGGAAATACGCTGTCAACTGAATAAAAATTATACAGGCAAATCCTCACCAGGGTAAAATGTTGTTAGAAAATAATTATTGGAGAAAAGGCAGAGTCAAGCCTAATGCAATGTTTGAATTATACAGCGTAGAAGGAACTGGAGAGGGAAACCTAGACATTTACAATTTTATAAGCTTTAGTATTTTGGGTTATAGCTTTGAAGTGTAGACAATATTATTGACATAAAATAAATAAGATATTGCAGATACCATGAAAGTATCATGGATCAAACCAAAAACACCCCAAAACATTGGGTTCTGGATGTGGGAAGGATTCAAGTCACTCAGTCACAGTGCTGAATCCATGTTGCTCATCCTACTTTGCAATTTTGTTACAAAATTGAGAACAAAGGCAAAATGGTTGGAAACCTTAGATTTCCTCAATTTCCATGAAGTGCTAAGTCAGCCATTAAAGATAAAAACAAAATTGTAATGACATGGGAAGATTGTATATATGGCTAATTTTACTCCTCAAAAAGCTGTGCTTTATTAGCAATATGGAGGTAGTATTTCCACTGCCTTCTGAACCTCATGGAGTTTAAAATCTGTAATGTCTGTAGATTATACAGATGTTTTCTGAATCTTTAAATACAATGTAGTGTATTACTAGTATACTACTATTAACAGAATACTAGTATACTGTAGTATATTATTATTACTACAGTTGTAATATATTTTAAATCATACATTTAATTTTACTTAATATTTAATTGGTATAAATTACTAGAAATTTTCTGTAATTGGAAATTAATCATATATTATAATTTTTATTCTATAAGTAGTCTAAATGATAGGAGCCCAATCTTACCCACTAGATAGGGAGAAAAAAAAGGGCAGGTCTGTGTGTGCCAGATTCTGCCTTCGATACATGTGGGTGGTTTAATCAACATGGCCCACACATCTCTGAGACAGAATTTGGACTTATTAGACAGTCTTTTCACTGCCTTTTGTGCTATAACTATCAACTCTAACAGTAGCTTTTCCTGGGAAATGACAGACTCATGCTGTTCGGGTTTGAATCCACTCGCCAGATAAGGTCTTACAAAGGTGAAGGGGCGTTCCCACAAGCAACCTGCCTTGCAGCTCTTCTGGAGAGCCGGTCACAGTACTGAAAACTAGAGCTTTACTGTTGTCCAGTTTCATGGAGGGACCCCTCCTTCCATGTCCCAGCCAGATGGACTGTGTCTGGGAGGGAACACACCTGATGTGCTATTTCACTGGGAGAAATTTGGGCAAATAGAACTATAGGCAGAATAACAGCAATGACATCACTATGTAACTCCATGAAGTTTTTTGTTGTGTGTACTAATTTGTTTATTTCAGTTAAAAAAATATATAAATGAACATGCCAAGCTGTGGCCCACACAGATGTCAATTATCCATACCCGCAGATGTCAATTAACAATTAACAGAAAGCTCAGGCTTTCTTCTGCGGTACTCGGGAAAGCTCATTTGCAATCAATGGGAAGTCTTCTCCTGGCTTCCCTAGCCCTTACATCTGGCTGAGAGAGAGTTAGCTGTAGCATCTCCATTTAATTACTGAGATCCCACTGTGATAATCTCTCAAGCAAGAGACTTTCACGGTCTGCCCAGCGCTTTACAGGACAGCTCAACATTTTGTGTTGGGAGCCAAAGAAACCCACAGCCCCAACCAGTGGAGTTCGTCAAGCCCATCTATAGCATGTTGATGTGATAATCAGCTGCAGGCTGCACCAGAGCTTCCAGACAGAGCTCCTTTAAGCTATAGGCACAGGGTGGTTTTTTCATTCTGTTGCTGATTCTGTGGAACTTTTAAAGGCTTTTTATATTTTATGGTTTTGTATTTGTGTCTGTTTTATTACTTATTTTATATCCTAGCTCTAATTGAAGACATAGGACTTGACAGGATTCAGAGCTGCAAAAACCAGTCTGGAAGCAATAAAACCAATATTTTTATTTCACTGATTAACACTTCCATTGTTTCACTTCTATACCAACTTGGCAGTTATCTTACATGGTATATGTGTATGCTAAATCCAAGCCTCTGCCCCTGAGAGCTTCTATTGTAAAGGCAACACATGAGCAGTTTGGTGAGCAAGGAGGGGTTTGCTATGAAGCCCTGCTTCTGCAAAGAGGCCATGAACCTTCATTCTGTAGAGAGGGCATTGAGATTTTGACAGCATGTCTTCGGGGCACAAAGGGAGGAAGTGTTCTTCTATTCCTAGCCCACAAATAATACCAGTTTCCTGTGAACTAGAAAAACATGTTTACTTTCTATTTTATTCAAATCTTCCTTGGGACAAAAAAAAAAGCCAACAGTACCCTCACCACCAGATGGTGTGGGGTGCTACCACAATTATATTACAAAGTATTTTTTAAAATGGCTTTCTGCCCATAGCTAGTCTGAGGCTTGCAAAAACCCTGAACTTCACAAATTTTGGCCATTCCCACCTAGAGATCGTTGGGCTTTTTGGCTCAATTTAGGATGAAAAAATAATTTTAGACTTAAACATATTCCTGAGAGAATAAAATATTTTACACTCAGGCAAAGATATTTAAGAGGGGAAATAAATGAAAGGACAGCATGAAAATAATGACTGCTATGATCAGGAAGACAGAGGGGCACCCTAATCATTATCGTTGCATGCCCAGGCCAGAAAGCAGGAGTGTGACCTAAGTGCCTCCCTCCCCAAGAGGCAGGCCTTGGGCCATTTAATATGTCAGACAGTTTCATTCTTTTCTTTAGAATTCCCCAGGAATGATACTTAAGCAATTATATATCATATAACTGTTACTGACCTATAAAGCTTCTTGCTTATGTTCATAGATTGAATTAATTGATTTCCGGACCGCTCATATTTGGGGGAGTGTCACAAATCCACCTGTCTTACTTCAATTCTAAAATTGTATTTAGGTCTCTGATCAACTGGAAAGGTATACAAAATCACATGTAGCCAAGCCATTACTCCACTGAACAGGCTAAAGGTACGTCATTCCAGTGGATGACAGCATTATATTTTGTGCAAAATAGTCACTTTAGATATGTCTTTCTTATAGACATTTTCATATAAATAACTATTACCTGTTGCTAAATCCAGCTGATCTCTGTTAGTTTGCTTTGCTATCTGGGGATTTGCTAGCACAAATGAAGCAAACATTAGGGGACACTGCCTGCTTCTCATGGGAAATAGTACATCCTCAGATACTCAGCTAGGGATGAAGGATGCTGCCCAGGACAAAATGATAATTTAAAGCAGCATTCCAGTGATCTGGAATTAATGCCTGAATGCTGAGGGACAGGCGAATTTTCCTTCTAGTATATCCAGTATCTTACAATGCAGGGTGTCACATTTCACACTATAAAAATGTCTTTTCTGGGTAATGTGACTGTAAGAGCCTGTTAGTATTTGTATAGATGCAGGTATGAACCTACGTTTGCTTTCCTAAACCTGAGTTTTGGGCTCAGAGCCTCAGCATCTGCAGTCATAGCTATTCCAATGTATTCTTGCAGGCAGATGATATAGCATCTCCTGTTAATATTGTTTGATAAGTCCCATTAAAAGGCCTTCTTTCTACTTATTTATAATTTTGCCAAACTTGACCCAATAAAGCTGAAATTCTTTTTGCTTTTACCTAGTTCTTTTTTATTTAAGCCAAAAAGGATTTCTTCTTTCCCCCCTAATGCAAAAATATTCTTTTGTCTGTGTTACAAAAGTCTTGCAACTTCATTTTTTAAAAGCCCAAGAATCTGTATGCTCTAGAGTAGGGTTGCTCACCTTTGTGGCAGGGGTTTGCCCTTTGTCCTCTTTGTGGAAAACTGACTGAATTTAGCAAATTTATAAATCTTTGGGGGGAAAAAGCTCCCACTCTCAAGTACTCAGTGCAGGCTTTACTAGAGTTTGACAGGTAAAATTTCCAAGGTCTCCCTTTTCCAGGAACATAATAAGGCTCCTTGTAGGAGCCCAATGGGGCTATCCACGTGCCTGCTGCGAAGAGTAACTAGAAACGTTGCAGCTCAGGGCTATGTGGACTCATGGACCTTTCCTCTGCAATGCCTGTGGGGAAGGCTCAGCCAGCGCTGCATGCAAGAGCAGGAGGCCCTTCCTTCTCCTGCGCTTCCAGCAGATGCACCTGGGATCCAGGTGGCCCTGCAAAGGAAGCAACTTGACCTGAATGTAGAGGAAAAAAGAGGGAAGAGTAGGAAAGAAAAGTGAAGGGAATAAATCAGGGCAAGATGACATTGATGCGGGAGAGGGGAGAGAAATAGTAACTGCGGGGTGAAAGGAGAAGATGGAGGATGATTAAGTAAGGGAGAGTTGGAAGTCAATGAGAAAAACACAGGGAACAGGGAGGTGTTTGACTGGGTGGGGGGCACAGAGGGAAGAGGTCCTCTTGCCTGGTCCCTGGCTGGATGAGAAGCTGAAGGAAGGAGGAGATAGGGTTTGTTTAGAGAAAGAATCTGCTGTTAGGAGGAGGCAGAGCAGGGAAAAGGACAGAGAGAGAGAATCTTGGGGGAAAAAAAAACCACAAAATCAAGATCCAGAAGGAGGGCTTAGACTGCTGAGGCAGGGAGCCTGGGACAAGGAGCTGGGGCAGCCTGGCTAGGTAGGAAGGGCACTGAGAAAGTGGGTGTGAAGCTGATGTTTTGGGGAGGGTGGAGGAGAACAGGGAGACTGAAACTAGATAGCTGGGCCTGCTTAAGAAAGGAGAATGAGGAGCTTGGGTGGGTTTGGGAAGGGTTAATGAGCCTCCCTGAGCAGGAGAAAAAGCAGCAGCATGTGAGGAGGGGGAGAGAAGAGAAGACTGAGATACTGCGAGTTGAACAGTGAACTTGGAAGATAACCATTGCAAAGCAACCAACCATAAGGTGAGAAACCAGGGGATTAGACCATGGGAGTAGGTGAGCAAAGAGACTGCGGAAGGAATAAAGAACAACAGTGGGATAGGAGGCAGGACTGGAAGGAGATCTGGTTGCAGGGAACTTCACAAGGATGTAGGCAGAAAGCCTTGCAGCAGCCGGGCAAGGATTCCCTTGTGAAGCTGGAAAGAAAATCTGCCTGGCAGCCCAACCCAGGAGCAGGGGTGCTCTCAGGGTGCTCTCAGGGCCTTGACACCAGGAAAGGAAATTTCAAGAGTCTCCCCATGTTCAAACTGGTACTGCAAATGCTCACTTTCAGAGCTCCTATGGCAAAGATCTGTGCACTGGCTCTGAGAGTGTCCATATGATGCTCCTTTAGGGAAGTGTGGTGTGGGAGGGAGGAGCACTACAAAAGCATGCACAGAGATACATTCTTAAAAGTGTATTCTGTGGACTAAAAGCCAAGCTCTAAAACATGAAGAAATTCCAATGGCTGTAGTATATAAGGCTTTGTTCAGCCCTGTTGGTGTGGTAAGATATTACACCATATGCTATTTAGACTATACTTGTCATTATTGTCTGTGACTGCCCCTGGGGAACTGCAAACCCAAGACCAAGCTAGCGTACAGCTTGCTTTGTGCTCTGCAAGGTGTGAGTTCACATTTCTGGTGCAAGGATGGCTAAACTGCATCCTGAAGTGCCCACAGATATCAAGCTCTCCCACAATTCTGCCCTCACATTACTTTGAGTCCACCGAGGAAGTAGCCTTCAGCTGACTCTGGCAGAAGATACATGGGGTTGCTAAAATCCTGTTGAGATGTACAGTGGCCGACACAGGTGGAGTGTGTACATGCACCCCTGAGATGTCCATCTACTGCAAGAAGGGAAGGAAAAGCACGTTTGCCACGTTCATATTCCTATGCCCAGGAAAGGATTGCATGTATGCATGCAGCAGAGCTGAGGGTGCACACACATATGTGCTTGAATGCCCATATACACAATTCTGTTTTGGAGGAGAAAAAATCAAGGAAAAGTCCTGTGCGCTTAAAATGCACAGAGTTTGAGATGATCCCTAAACTTTGTAAAAGCTGTTCCATAGCCTTTTGTTGTTCTTGGAAATACCGTCTCCTGCACAAATAAGCTTTGTTACCACTGTAGAGAGTTTCATGTTTATCCTAGAAATGAAATGATCTTTTTAAGCCATTGAATGCTTCAGGAAGAGAACCAAAACCCTGAAACCGCTTCAGTCTTCTGTGTCAAGGAAACATGGTAAGCTGAGGACAGGTCTGCTTGTTAATACGGGTTTCTATGAATGTGTCTTCTGGAGGTGAATATTAGCTATAATCATTTATGCTGGGCATTTGCATTAGCTATTTTCAATTTTACAGACAGACAGGGTCTGCTTGTGCATCTGCCATTGAACACCAGGCTCCATGAGGCATATCCTTGTGTGCACCTCTATTTGTCTTCATCCTTTTGGTCCCCCACTTTGTTGTTCACAGTAGCATAACCCTGTGGCAACCATAGATAGTGCTTACTAGGAAAAGTAATAAGTATAAGGTATTTAATGTATTTCTAGACTTCTTTAATGTGTTGTAGCTGTGAATACAAGGCAAAAAGCAACACCATATGACCATGCTACTTGGGGAATGGACTATAAACTGCAGTTAAAATAGTTTCAAGATATTTATGCAGTGCATAAGTCACATGAATAGAGGTTTATCACAATCAGTAGGAATGCTGGATTTCATATCACACATTCGCTGCTTAGGATGATTAGCAGGAAATTTAATTTGCACTAATTAGCCTTAGGGGAGCAAGAAATTAACTTGATGGGTAAATTTCACATTTTACTCTATACCATACCAACATGGAAAAATTTGAGTTAAAGCCTGAGTTGAGTCCTATGCTGATACACTGGACTTCAGTTTTTCTAAATTAAATTAAAAGACTGTAGAAAACTAATATATGCATGGTGAGTGGGTGGGGTTTTTTAGGAGCTAGAGTCATAGAATAGTTGTTCAACATAGTCATTGAATTGTCAGCCACTCCCAGAGAGTGTGCAATATTTTTGTACATTAAATTACATCAATATCTAATATTACAGCAAAAGCTTTAACAAGTCTTAATTTGTATATTTTCATTATATAATGTGTGTTATGACGGCACATGCAATATTCCACATTATAATGCACAGAGCAGAATCAGTTTTCACAGAGCTACTGTGAAAATGCCTTACTTTTTAATTTACAACACCCACTTGCAAATACATTTTTAGGGTCAGGAGCCTTTGTTCATATGCTGGCAAAATTCTTATGAAAATAATTGTTTTAGAAAGTACTCTCAAAAGTATACAGCAAATAAGGGAGGCATAGTCCTAATAGACAAATAAGAATTAGGAACTAAAAAACTCTAATCTTGCCTGTTGATGGGGACTTTTCTATCTCATTCTTCCAAAACACAGTTTAGGTTGCTTGTTTTTTTTCCCCTCTGTAAAATGGAGTCAATTTTCATGTATCCACCACTCCAGATTACTGTGGATTGATTAATGCATGCAAAGCAATGAGTCATTCAGTATGGAGGTATCAGTCTGTTATAAACTGAAGTGTTCTGTCATACCTTGTGCTTGCATCCAAATTTATCTGTAAAAAAGGAGATGGAAAACATCAGTTGCATATGAGATATTTGCCTTTGATGTCAGTGTTTCTGCTAGTTTGTGCATCTGAAATACACCCAAAAGCTCACTATTACTATTAGGTGTTTGGAATTAAACCTTGTAGTACTTACCTGAAACTGCTGTTGAAGTAAGAGGTGTGACTTCAGTGAGAGTTTTGGCTGAGTAAATATTGCAGAACTGGGTGCCTTGAGTCCATAGTTTGGGGTTTAAGTGGTGCATATAAGCTAGTTCAGGTGTCTGCTCAGACTTTCTAGCCTATGACATAAATACTTCTAGTCTAAAGAGACATCTCGGATAGACCTGTGCGTAGTCATATATTGTGTAACATATATCGTATTGCATTCTCAGGTCCTTCTTCAATCCCCAGGACTCCGATTTCTCAGCAGTAGCCCTCCTATTCAATCAAGAGTGTGTGTGTGTGTGTGTATGTGTGGGTGGGTATATATATAAACATACATGTGCCCACACACAGACAAACATATATGTGTACATCCCCTCCTATATAAATGTGCTTTGCCTTTTTGGGTGTATGAGTATATTTCTGTAAATGCTCACCACTTGTATTTATACATTTATGAGTAATATCCAACTTTCAGTCATAATTGACACCATGTGGCTTTCTGTATAATAATTACTTTGGGACAAAAAAAATCTTGCAGATGGTTTCAAGAGTGACTCTAACTCACCATCAATGTAAAAAGATTAAATAAGATGAGCCCACTCCCTCTGAATGGAGTAAGCCATTTCATTGATTTCAATGGGAGCAGGCGTAACTTCATTTCTACAGCAGACAGAGAACATGTATTATAGTCATTAAATGAAAGTTTGATTTCATTGCGCTTAAAATTATTCATGTTCTGTTAGCAAATGGTTTGAGATTTTATAACGTAGAGCATTTGCTGAATTCTGCTTTGTATTTTCCTCACAGCAATTGGAAGGACCCTCATTCCTCGTTATTTTAGCACTGTCTTTGAAGGAGGTGTAACAGACCTGTATTACATTCTCAAGCACTCAAAAGAGTCATACCACAACTCATCCATCACAGTGGACTGTGATCAATGCACCATGGTCACTCAGCATGGAAAACCCATGTTTACCAAGGTAACAGGGAAGACTCAATAAAGCATGTTGTTGGTTTGGTTGTTTTGTTTTGTTTCTTTTTTTTTTCTTTTTCTTTTTCTTTTTCAGTGAGTATAAGGTTGAAAAATATTGGCTGTTGCATTTTTCTGGTAGACTGAGATTATTTCTAATGCTGAAAACCCTTGAAGCCATTTAATTACTGTTTTCTATATTCATTACGTGACTGGAAAATTCTGTGGGCATCCTCTGCAATTCTCCCAGAAAGAGTGCAAGAGAAGCACATAATGCCGGGTTGCCAGAACCATCAGCTGTACATGAATTAAATTCAACCTGCCCATCTCCTTTTCTCTGGGCTTCATTTTAAAGCAACAATGAGATTTCATATGGCTGGTACCTACTATTTGGGATGGTATGCTTTACGTTTGGTACTTACCCAGGCCAAGGACTATAAATCTCTAGGAAAATTGTGATTTAATACAGTAGGATGCCGGTCCAAAGGGCAGTGAAGTCAATGGAAGGAGTCAATTGATTTAAACATGCTCTGGATCAGGCAGTTAGTGAATATTCAATATTTGTAATTGATAGTGAATTATCTTCATGCATTGGCCACTTCTAATCCTGTAATTAAGCTGAGTGCCATATATTTATAAATATACATTATATATAATAACATATGTACTTTTTTATATAAATATAAAAAGGCAGAAAATACAAATTGAAACAAAAATTTTCTTATATTAAAAAAATCAGTAAACTGATTTTCAAAATAGCACGTACCCTTTCACAAATTAACAGGAAACAATGATATTCCATCTTGTACCTGTTCATCAGTGTGAATTTTAACCTTTGCATGGAGAAAAGCACAAAAGGAGAAGGGGCAGCAGGAGGAAGTAACGCATCCATGTTGCCCTTGGCCTGCAGGACTGTGGAGGTTTTAGAGTCAAAAAAGGCACCAGCTGTTGACAGCATCATGACCAGGGCCCACATGGCTTATGCTGTTCTAGCATGTATGTGAGTCCCATCCCTTCGTAGTGTCTTCCCTGACATCTTCATGGTTCTTGGTGTGGGACTCAAAGAAGAGGGAGAGGAAGCCGCTGGTATGCGGAGCACTGGTAGAGCTGGGAGGTGTGCATTTAATGGTGGCATTGTTCCAGCTCTCCCACTCCAGCCCCCTGTGACTTGTGTAGACACAAACAGAGAGAGTGATGCAAAGAGACCAGATATTCCTGGGTAGCACCTCTTTGCTACGAGGAGTTGTGTGTGCTGGCCATGTGCAGAGGACGCGACGAGGGTATACAGTAGCTGTTTCTTCGCATAGCTCCCTAAAACAATTTCTGTTATTTTCCTTTGTGTTAGCTTTAATGCAATAGCAAATAAAAGGTGGGTTTTTTTAATCAGTAAACAAACCACACTTTTCTTGATTCAATTAGTTTATTTTACTTATCATAACAGCACATTACGGTGTTGTTACTTTGGAAAAGAGACTAGTATTCAGCAAGTCAAAGATAGGCTAGCAGCAGGGGCTGGGCTGGGTACACACCTTGTGTGAGGGGGGCCACAGTTGCCTCCCGTAGCACCATCCTGTTGTGAGCAGCAAGACCCTCCGTGTGCACTGCAGCTCTGGCAGCGCACGGCCTGCTTCAGCCCTGACATTTCTGTTGCGGATTCCAATATAAGCCTCTGTATCCCGGTAGAAAAGTTCAGGTGGGGATGTGATTTGGATTCTAGGAGAAAAATTAGGAGGGTTTAATGGCTGTATGTTTAAAATATGACTGTGTTAGAGCAAATTTGAAATAAAACAAAGTAGTTGGTGGAATAAAGGAGAAAAGAATATATTATTCTCTCAGAAATAAGTTAGAGCTGAATGCTGGCTTGGCTGCGTGTGTGTAACATCTAGCAGAGATACTGAGGGCACAGACCTTGTACCCAAAGGTAAACTTCTAACCCTCACAGCATCAGTGGTGGAACAAAGCAGACCTCCCATAACAAGCAGCACTCCAATGGACTGCGTAGCTCCTTAGATCATGTCTGAATTTGACCCAGTGAGACCACCACAAAGGGTTTTCTTTAATGCAAAAATACGAACTAACTATATTTGTTAATAGCTGTTTCAGTTTCACAACTTGTAAGCTACAAATTCACTAACTTCTAATATAATGGGCTGAAACAGTTCTCATCATGTATTGAATCAGGAATCCACAGCTGCATTTTATTCATGTCGACATTTTCCTAGTTAGAGCAACTGCATACTGCAGTATTGGATGAATATATAAAATGGCATTTCCAATTTTTTTTCAAACAAATATGGCTATAACGTGCCTAACAGTAACAATATGAATAGTCCAGCTTGTCTTTAGAGTGCAACAGTCCTTGTAAAGTGTCATACACTTTAAGATTGTTTATAAAGGTATAAATAAATACTATAAAGAATTTAATACAGTTCAATGTCATGAATTAAATGTGGTAAAAGAAGAGACCGAAGCCCTAACTACCACGTTTGTTTACCTGGCAAATGCTTCATTTTTTTCTCCAGGTAAAGGAAAGATTTAGGCGTCCTCCTAAGTCTCTGTTTTCGTCATGTTTACCAACACTCCAACTTTATGTGTAGGCAAACTGTTTTTCTGCAGCTAGTGATGTTTATTTATATTTCCCAATAGCTTGGCAGAGGTGAGCTTTGCCTTCACCCCTAGAGCAGTGAGCACCCTGTGTTTGAACTTTTCTCTTCCTGCACCCAACAGTGGGGCCATCAGCTAGATTTTATAGGTGAAGCCCTTGAAACTCAGTGATTTTAATCCTTACTAACAATCTCAGGCATTTCCCAGATTGTATAAGCTTTAGGTTTCTTTTCAAGCCCAGAGCCAGGTTTGAGAAATGGTCGTTAATAAAAGGGAAGAGTTTTAAAAGCTGCCCGATGTTAGGAGAGCGAGACTCTGAGCAATAAGGCACAGGACGAAAGTTGATTTTCATAGGTGCAAGCAGTTGAAATTCCTACAGTTAATAAGTGCAGTGAAGGGGTTAAAAAGCTATTGGTTAGTTTGAGAAATGTTCTTTTTTAGTTTTTTCCTGGCCTAGTCTAGAGCAACCACGTGATATACTGAATGCCTGCCAGCCTCTTTCTTGTTGATCCTCCGGAGACCATCTGTGCTGGGGGCATTGATTAGAGTGTGTCTGCTGGGATTACATCTTTTCTGTTGCCATGCCAACTAATCAGCTGATTTTGGTTACCACAGAAACAAAATGTCAGAGCTCACAGTACGGTAACATGAATTCAGCACAACAGAAAATGTTTTCTTAATTGGAGACCCTTTTGATTTTTTGGATTCTATGTAAAAGGCAGCTTTAAAAAAAATAAAGAAGAGGCCCATTTAAAATAAGAACTGCACCAATTTTATTGATTAAAAGGAATGTGTAAAATTCTGCTCTACATAAGGAAATTAAATTCCTTTATAAGACATATAAATTTTTACCACTGTGACATGAGGTATGTGCTTCAGTTTTTCTATTAAAATTTGTTAATGCCAGTACATAAAATAAAACCGTTAAGAGCTGTGGGGTTTTGAGCTTAACAGAAGAAACATTTGAGAAGCCACAGGTATTCTTATTAAAAAAATACTTTAAACCTGAAATATTTACATGTTAACTGGTCAGT
This sequence comes from Morus bassanus, assembly GCA_031468815.1. NCBI lineage: Eukaryota > Metazoa > Chordata > Aves > Suliformes > Sulidae > Morus > Morus bassanus. Next base: position 67,989,646 of record CM062570.1, read on the forward strand.
AATCAGGATCTTTGGCCTCAACACTGTAATATTAATATAAAATATTTTTCCTCTTGTACGAATCCTTATGTGTGCACATGTGTACCCCCGTGTAATTTCTTGTCATAGTGCAACTGATGAGAAAATCAAAATCAGGGTCAAATGACAAAATAAGTCACAGGAAAAATTTGAAGGCATCAGTAAGTTATGTTGAAAAGGGCAGGTGAGAACCTGTTGCAAGATTCTCCTTCATAGGTCTACAGTAATTCGTCTATATAGTATGCCTGTTAAAATTACCTACATGTCTTTACAGAAACAACCAGGAGGAAAAACTATGATGACGTTAAGGGAACCGTTAACCAGAAAAGCCACACATTGCCCAAGTGGGAACTAGCCAAGTCTGAGCTGGGACTTGTAAAAAGGTTCAACAGACTCAACTAATCTAGGATGGCTAGTTGTTCAATCAAATATTAGTTGTATTAAAACTAAAGTTGCAGGAACCTTTTCCTTTGAAAGCCGTTGCACTCTGTTTCCACAATATCTCTGTATCCTGCACTTGCAACTTTACTTTGAATAGGAGTTGTAAGTCTAAACATCCAACTTAAAGAAAAAAATCAACAACAGAGGGAGTTACTTTTCAGATCATGCATCATTTACAGTACTCCAGTCAGGATACCATGCTGGGCATGTATTTTGCACCTTAAAGACCACCACTGCCACAGCATTTTTTCCACGTAAAGTTGTGGACAGTTGTTTAAATGTCCCCAGTAATTTATTTCATTTTTCATTTCCAGATAGTACCCAGTTGCTGCATTTATTCCTTCCATATTTTCTCTCCTTTCTCAGACAAGACCCCTCACAAAGTTGCGTGAGCCAATTTCTGTGGAAGCAGCTCCGTTGTCCACAAGCTCTTCTCTGCTCCCCTGACTCTCAAACCTGCCGTGGCAAAGCAGTTCATGCAGCCCAAAGGCAGACACTGCATCTGGATTTCCTTGGAAGGGTGGGGTTAATAAAAGTAGATAAGAAATGAAAAATAAAAATGGGATAAAATGCCTGGAAAAGACAACAATGCTTGGAAAAGACAAGAGGAAAAAAATAGGAAAAAAATCAGGTTTGGCCACAGGCATTCAGGGCTCTGTGTAGTCCAGCTGGCCATGAAAGGAAGGTTTATATGCCAAGCTATTGTAAGGACAGGGCAACGTAAAACAGGTTGGGAATGACTGGTTCAGCAACTTGACATCAAGAGCGTGCAGTTGCACCACAGCCACCTCCACTGCAAGGTTCAGTCATTAATTAGCAGTAGCGAACTGCGAGGGAAAGAGAATTGATGCAATGAATAAGATTTAGCGCACACAACATTCTATGTTTGTAAAAGGCTATAAAATCTATAGTATTATAAGTTACTGTCTCTGCAGTAAGGCCTATGAAGTCATTTTCCCACATTTGTTTTTGCTCCGCAAGAGAAAGAAAAACAATTAATCTAGCAGAGATGAACAATAGAATACTGCTCTGATATTTTTTAATATTGTTTAATCGATGATACAATACCATTGAAAACAAAATTCCTGGGAATTTATTTCATGCATTTTATGTATTCTAGGTATGCACAGAAGGACGTCTTATCTTGGAGTTTACTTTTGATGATCTTATGAGAATAAAAACATGGCACTTTACTATTAGACAGTACAGAGAATTAGTCCCACGCAGCATTCTAGCCATGCATGTAAGTAATCCTTTTTTCACTTGACCTAATGCAAAGAGATGAGATTAGGTTTATGAAGAACTCCAGCAAATTTCACACCCAAGGCAATTAACTATAAATATTTTGGTTTGCCTGCAACTGCATCCATTTACAGGTTGTTTCATCACTCCCTTGTTTCTCAGTGCTCTATTGTTGCCACTGTTGCTATGTTTTTATTTTGTTTTAGCACATACTTTTCCTTTTAATCCCATTTGGTGGTCTGTGTGATTTGGGACCATAATTTGTTCTTATTGATATGAACTACACTAAAATCAGTGAATTTTCATCATCATAGGTTCGAATTATATTTAGTCTTTAAATTAAGCAAACTGTTAACCCTTGTATGAGACAGAAAATACGTAATTACTATATATTTACTTAGAAACCTTTAGAATTTTAATCCAGATCCTCCTTTTTTCATGTTTCAAGACTTTTTTTTTTTTGTAATTGCATGAAAACACACACAATGGAATATTAAATTATTAAATATTCTACAGGTTGAAGTCAAAATATTATAATGTAAATCACTGGGGAGAAACAAAGGACAGAGTCTTATTTCCACTTTCAGTTCTGCATTGTAGAATCGTTCAGATTAGTAGTGCTCCGTATACAAAATTAATTGCAGGACTGTGGTTTTATAGAGGGTAAGAACACAGGCCCAAATATGTGCCCATATTTTGACATCAAGTTACTTCGATATCCATAGATAAAGATATATTCTCAGTGAGGAATTTTAAATAACTTTAGCAGCCTGAACTTTTTTGAAAATGCTATTACAGGTCTGAAGAAAATACCTTTGAAAATCTGCCCCACCATTTCTGTCTCAGAGTTATTTTAGAGGGCTGATTTTCTGAACTCTTCAACAGTATCCCATTAAGGGACGACGAGGATGGCCATGAGCAACAATATGTATTTGGAGGGCTGCAATTTAAAGAGAGTAGACCAGGTTAGGCAGCAACCAGCAGGTATTAATTTTAGTAATGAGATTGATCTCATTTTAAAGAGGAAGATGGTCTTACAGGTAAAGCTCCTGGCTAGGGTTGGAGAAGGACTGTGCTTGCATTTTTCCTGTTTAATTCTGGGAAAATAACTTAGACCAGAAGGGTTCTCCAGCCTGTGCTTAATGCCACTTACGTGATCAGCTCTGCTGAAGGTGCCTTGATGAGTTTTCTCTGCTTCAGTTTCTTATCCACAAAAAGAAAGCAATACCTTCTTTATTCCTGCCTTTATCTGCTTAGTCTCCTGGGACACCCAGCCAACAAATGGAAGGCTCAAAGTGTACTGTGATACCTCAGGAAGCTCTTTGGTGGGGCCCTGCTTGCTTGCACCTCTGTGCATGACCGGACCTCCTAGGTCTCTCTCTTGAACAGGTAAAGACAGAAAGAAGATATTGAAAACCAGTCTTTATTCTTCTCCATTTTCATAAGGTTTTGCATTTTCCTGTGCAAACTGAACTCTGTAGCTTATGATATAAATTTAGCATCAATGTGTATTTTTTCCATAGGAATGGCATCTCTCTTCAGAGAACCCTCCCTGCACTCCACCAAGCACATCAAGAAAAACAAATAGACAAAAAGCAAAGTGAAAATTCTTTTTTTCCTCTGTTGTTTAGGCACAAGACCCTCAGGTGCTGGAGCAGCTGTCCAAAAACATCACTCGAATGGGTCTGACAAACTTCACCCTCAACTACCTCAGGGTAAGCATACTATAGCTGATGATTATTGTGAGCATTTTTTAAGTTACTGTTAGCTTTGAGTCAAGGTAATGAGAGGAGAGCCTGTGCTGGTCAGGTAAGAAATGGACCTTACTCTTAATGAGAATGAAGAAGAAACACAGAGACTGTAATAAAGATGTAGCTGCTAACAACACACCGTTAAAAAGGATAAGAATTTTATCCTGGAGTCAAAGCAATGTGTGAGTAGCCAATGCTTTTAAAGGTCTTTCTTCTTGGTTTTGCATAATGGCTTCATTTTTTGTAAGCAAGAAGTTCCCCACCATTTTTCCTCTCTGCTTCACTGTTCCTGAGAAAATGGCAGCTCATTCTTATTAAGAGCTGTCTGTCTTCTCCAGCTCTTCGACCTGCCCACCTCGCCCAGGCAGAGGCAGGGCTGAGGGAAAGCTCAGCTCCAGCCCTGTTTGCAGCAGTCCTTCAGAGCAGTCCTCACTTCAGTTGCTTCTGGGAGCCTGAGCTCCCTCCTCAGCCTTGCACTGAATCGAGTGTGGTTTTTATGATTAAATAATGCATTTGTTCTCATTGCTTTTTGACCCTTAAAGTGCATTCAGAGTTTGGAAGTTTATTTTTATTTTTGAATGTATTCCCTGGTGTGGGCTTACAATGCATACACAGAAATATGGGTTTGTAGAGTTCATATTTCAAGGTTAAAATTCAGTTTTTTCCTAATTCTAGACATGCCATTAGTAGATAAAATGAGGCAAATTACTCAATGATACACCAGGCTAACTTGGCCGAGAATATCTGATTTTATTCCTTTGAATTGTGTGAGTAACTATTCAGGATGCTTTTTTTAAGGTAACAAGAAGACTACAAAATGCACTTTTCAGCCTAATGTAGAGCTGTACCTGATAATCTATATTTTAGTTGCACTTCATTCAGGTCTATGATCTTTGTAACACCTTCCCTCTGGATGGAGTCCTGCCCCCAGAGTGTTTTGAACTCTAAGGCGGACAGTGTGCAGACTGAGATGTGTGGTGAGATCTCTCTCACTGTATCCCTACAGCTAATAGACAGCCTGTAGTTGTCCTTACTCTCCCAATAAGATAAGCCATTGCTGACTCTTGCTTATGTGGTGTTAGCGTAAAAGTTGCTGTTCAATTATAGTCTGAGTTATGCAGGGCAGGTCTGTTCTAGTGTAACTGAAAGAAGAATATGGCGTAAAACCTCAGAAGAATAATACATAGCGTTAGGATTTTTCCATGTATAAATACAAGAATGATATGTGTATATTGTGCGTATTCTATTGTGCGTATTCTATTCACACAGTTAGTTTAGTCTCTGGTTTGGTACAGAGAGCGACCGTTGCACTTTGGCAACATCCCTATAGTCACATTGTCATTGTCTTTTGGTGAAGCATCCTAGAGCACGTTCTCCAGAAATCCCCACTGGGGATTCCTCCTCAGTCATGCCAAGTTTTGCGTTACACTGTCGTGGCAAACTGGGCAGCAAGCAGCTGGCTTAGGTAGGCTATTTCCATATTCTCTTTCTGAATTTTCATGTGGCACAAGTCATTGCCCTTCTTTTGAGGGCTTTATCCTCTTAGCATGACTGGACACACTGGCAAGCACTTGGGCTGGCCCACACCAGCCACAGTATTCAGTACCCATCCTCCAGAAGGCTCTGAGGGCCATGCTGAATTTGCAGTGCTGTCTCTATCACTGACCCCTTCCGGGTCCTTTGTGGCATATTCCGTAATTGCTAAATGTGACAATGCAAATGAGAAAGGCAGGGTCCCTGTTAGGACGCAGCTGGCATCAGGCACCCATGCTGCTTCCCCCAACAGCATCAAAAAAAGGAAGAAAGGAAGGGGGGAGGGAGAAAAAAATCCTCAGGAAAAGAAAACGGGGATCAAGAAAGTGCTAGGGAGACGAGCAGTGAAGTGGAAGGGGATGAAAAGATGAAGTCTTACTTGTCTTCTTCTTCCAGACTAGTTTTGTTAGCTTAACAGACAACATTAGGTCTCTGGGTGCAAAGCTTCCTCTGGCTCCCGCTGTGGTGATTCCAAAAGGATATCTTTTTTCCCAAAGACAATCTTTGCATCTCTTTCTTGTGGTGAGGAACTGATCATTCTGCTCTTTCTTCAGATGTTCAGCTCGTGATGTTCAGCTCATATTAGATGATATATTTCCATTTTGGTTTACTTCCTTCCCAATTACTTCTTCTGTTAATTTTAACATGAAAATCTTTTCTGAACTTGGCATTTTAAAACCATGCACTAAAAAAATGTGGTAAATGCACTTAGGTTTAAGGTATTTAGGTTTCTGGTTGGTTTTTTTTTTTTAAAGTCAGGATTTTATGATATTTTATTCGGTCTTCCCAGTGTTTAGTAATTAGTGCTGTTATATGGTTTTGAATAAGGATTTGAAACTAAGCATAAAAATGATTTTCATTTTTTTTCTGCTGCACACAGCAAAGTCTTGTGATACTCATAAGTGAAAACTTCACTGACGGGCAGAATTAATCATTTTTATTCTCCAACGTGCACACAGTAGCAAGCTGTGCTGCAGTCTCTTTAAAGGCAGAATTTAAACCTGGATTTCAGATGGTTGTGATATAAAGGTACAGCCTGGATTTTTTACATTCTAGACATCACAGAATGCTAAATCATTGCTAGTTGGGATAATTACAGTTGCTGGCATGTAAACCTCCGTTCCAGAGTGCCACATGCCTGTAGAGCCACAGCTTTGGATGCGTGCCCTGGTTTGTCTTCATTTGCTCCGAGTAAAGCTGTCCAGCATAGAAGAACATTGATTTTGTAAATCATATTTAATACAAATTTAAAATATATCTTCTTGGAACCTGGAAATGAAATGTTTTGTCCTGTGTCATTTGCCAAATGCTCTTTCTCCCTGTTTCTTCTGGCTTTGTATAAAACCATAGGCTTCCTTTCTTTCTAGTTACTAGTTTGTTTTGTTCCAGCATAATTGATTACCTCATCAATGGGGTCAGCATACTTTGCTGTAGCTGCTGGCTAGGAGTTGAATAGGCTGTCTCAGAAATAATGAGCAAAACCTTGTAGGTTTTAAATTAATATCAAGCTTTTTAAAATGTAGTTTCTCATCAAGTCATCAAGTAGCAGATATTACAAACTATCAGATAATAAGGCCAAGACCTATATCCTTGTCTCAGTCGGTATGAGTCCAGGAACAAACAAGAATCCTATACAGAGTTTGAAGATGGAGATAACACTTAGGAGAACAGTTTCCACCAAGCTACAATAATCTAGTCCTCACATGTTACCTTCTTATTTTTTTTCTATGAAATTTTCTAGTTGCTCAGCTATTTTATTTAGCTCTTCAATGCATAATGGATTTGAATGTACTCTAAAAACAGTAGCTTTATACCAGCAGCACTATTCACAATTTGGAGCTCAAATGTTTCTTGCTGCCTTCTATAAAATGATTTATTCTCTCAAAATTTCTGACATTATAAAAAAGCCAGGCCCTACTGTCAGTTAGGCAGGACTACCTGGCCTAAGCCTTGAAATACAGTTGTATCTTGCCCAGCAGGTTTTCAATATTTGTCTCTGCTTTCTTGCACTGGTTGGGTCAGAGCGATTTCTTAGTGCTCTTCCCCAGGTGCAGCTCTTGCATCCTCCCCACACTGTGGGTCTGCTCTGGTAGCCAGTTTATTGGTGTTAATGGAGCCAAATCTGCATCTACCCCTTGCAAAGTGAGAGTTAGCATGGCAGAACCCTCCTGCTCTGCATCAGGAGAGGTACCTAGGCAGGGGAACTGCACACTCTCATTTCCCCTTTCATCCTGTATGGTTGTATTAACCAAGGCTTATCTGAGCTACAAATTATCCAATTTGTTTGTTTTCTGTATAAACCAAGAATGAAGTGTTACTATTGCAACACAGAGGACAATATTTTCTGAATCCCCACTTTCACTAGTTTAGTTCCTCACTAGGCACTTTCGGATTTCTTCTGCTAGGAGGATAACTTGAATTATTTAATGGGACTCAGTTTTCTAAAGGCAGTACTTACATTACAATCAAAAGCTATGTGTATGTATACCCACTATGTATGCAAAATTTTCCTTTGCACATGCAAAATAGACACACATGCAACAGCTTCCTTTAATGTGCACGGAAATTTGCTTCTCTAAATATGGTTTCATACATGGAAAGGATATGAACTCTAATCATTCGGGAGCTAGTTTGCTCCTAATATATAACAGTTTGTGGCAGCTGTCTGGTCAATATTTTACAGATGTTTGTGTATCTTCAGTGAAGAGGGAGAAAGATTACATGCAAATGTGTTAAGGATGCAGAGTCAGGTACTCGGGGAAAAGAAATGCTATGTTTATAGTCACTCATGGACCATGAATTAGTTTCCCTTTGTGAGTTGCATTATGTCATCATCTTCTAACTACATCATCATGCATTCTGTTTCCCATAGACTCCCCGATGCATGCAGTGCAGGGGATGACTAGCACTCAGTAGCAGGTGCTTCAGTCCTACTCATTTCCTTGTAGGCTTTTCTGCAGTGTCATTCTAGTATCTAAAGCACAAATGTTAATGGCTGCATAGCAGCTACCAGCTGAAGAGGTGTTGTCATTCCCGGTTGTCATTCCCGGTGCGCACGTGTGGCATTGGGGCACATGGATGAGCGCTGGGGCACTCAGAGGGGTCAGCTAAGGGGAGGTGGCCATTCTGAGAAACGAAGGGCCTGATTTTGCAGAGCACTTGAAAGTTCATCTTATCCCATATACTAATAACAAAACTATTGCTGTTGGATGCAGCCTATTGTCTTGGGCTAGCTATGTAGTTGAAAAAGGTGTTTCTGGGAACATGCTGGTGAAAATTCTTTTTCCATGACAATACCACAGTAGAGCTTGGTGGAAGGAGCAGTTTGCTAAAGCACTATTGGGTTACTCTAAGCTCATCCTTTCTTGTTCTGCAGTTCCCTGCTTCATGCTTCTGCCACATTTCCATGTCTTCAGTAGATATGAATGAAGTCCTGTACAGAGCAACTTCATTTACCTTGTGGTGTGCACTGAATGGGGGGTGTTAGGGAAACAGAGTATGTGATCATGTAGTGAGATGCTGTGTCCTAATGGATATGAATAAGAAGTTCTATTAAGGGTTCACAAGCACTCAAAGGAGGTGGTTTGGATCATTTAATCATTCTGGAGCTTCTCCTATGAAAGCTGTCAATTTTAAAGAATCCTCAGAAACAGAGATGCTGAAAGCAGACACAACATTTTGTAGACTTTATTCCTATAAATGATGGAATTTTTCAACCTAAACCAATTCAGCTTGGGTTAGCTCTCCCCAGGAAAATGTGGTCAAAACCAGAGAGTTCTCACAGAAGGATTTAGATTACTATAACTGACTGTCCGTAATCTATCTGTGCCAACTATAATTAGCTGATTCTGCCAAGGTTTTCTGGTAATGTAATTTCTTAGCATTTATTTTAGTAATGATCACAGTGCTTTCTGTTCCTCTCTTTTATGCATCTAATGCTTTATAAACAGTGTTATATGTTACTTTCAGAATAATAAATGAGAAGAAATGTATTCTTTGCAACAGCTCATACAGTCAAATGTAAGCTTTTCACTTTTTTAATAAAGACACAACATCACAGAATAGTTACATCAAGAGTTATTTCGTCATAAGCAGGAAAGATCAGAGAAAATGATACAGCAAAATTTTTAAAAAAGAATCGGTCAGGATGGAGTGGGTGGGACAAGGGAGCGGGGATGGGAGAATTGCAGAAGACAGGACTGGTAGAGAATGAAGCACCAACTTAGAAATGTTCTGAAGAGAAGGTGGAATCTGAAGCAATCTCTGGATGGTACATGGGTTGGAAAGATAACATGCATATTGCTAACAGTAATAATGGTGTGCTTTTTGTCCATTGGTATCTAAGCATTTTGTTAAAATGAAGAAAGTGTTTGGTAGATGGGAAAATTGTGGCACATGAGAAGCAAAAAAAGACAGAGCAAACTCAATATTATTAAAAAAAATCAGATGGCAATTTTAAACCGGACTTTGGAGAGCACAGTGAGCCGGTAGTGAGCAGTAGCGACCTCTTCTGCTTCTCATGGCTCAGAAACAGATTTTAGTATCTGTGGATAGCAGGTATTTCAAAAGTCCGTGAAAAGGGGGGAATGGGAACAGTGCAAGTGATTAGAGAACAAATTGGGATTTTAGCAGAAATGGCAAATTTTACCAGTATTCTGGAGATGGTAATGGCCAGTCTTCACACAAAGGGTACTACCAGGCTCATGAGTATCAGTTAAGGAGAAAAATATATTGTGTATGAACACAAGCCAGCTACCATGCCCACTGGACATACAGACCATATGACCTTTGAAATAAAATTAAGGTCTGGACTAATGAGAATGGAAGGATGATAATCAGCGATGTGAGTCCTTGAAGCATCCATGAGTAAGAAATCAGAATGAAGTTAGGTTGGAGCAGTTTAAAAATAAAAAAGTCAGAAGGGTAAAAGGGAGAAAAAGAGAGACAAAGACAAAGCACTAGCCATATAAAAACAAGCTACAAGATTTGAACTAATAATGTTATTTCGGAAAGGAAAAAAGATGAAGAAAAAATGTCCAAAGACACAGCCACAGGCTCCCTTTTTACAAGGCCAAATTAAAGCTTGGACTAGTACGCAGTGCAGTCATAAATAATAATAACTATTAATTAAGTTTAGGAATGAAAGCTGCAGAAGTACAATTTGTATGAAGACCTGGAAACACCAAAACCAGCTTCTTGTTCAAAGCAATGAAAATAGCAAAAATTTTAATTAGCTGTTTAATATTGAATATCCATGGGTGTTTGGTGCAAATTGTTAGGCAGAGAGGGGTTGGTGCTCAGAAGAGGTCAAAAATAGGCTTTAATGCAAAGCTGGTGGTTCAAATCTTTGTTCTTGGAAGCAGTTATTTTGGAACCTGAAGTATTCATTGTGGAAAGCTTATGGCAGCCTTATGATCTGCTCTTAATTGGGAAAGTGAATCCTGTACCCCCCCACCTCATGTTTTTTATCTTCAGAAAGATTATTTCATGAGTCTGTTTATTGTGATATCACAAGCAACTAGCTCATAGAATTTTTTAAATAATTTTCTATATTTAATTAACTTTACTGGTTTGCCTGCTTGTCCCTTCCCCTTCCTCTGCCAGTCTTTCTGTAGGTAAAACAGCATTACTGCTTACCTGTCTCTGCTAGAGAGATCTTTGACACATCTCAAGATGAAATTTGGCTTTTCTGTGTCTACATATGTTGGAGCTTTGCTTTGGGCTCTTGAGTTTGATCCTATTTCTAGGATGTTCCTGAAAAGCTCTCATCTTTCTTGTGTGATGCCCTGATCCTTGTCTGTATGGAGGATGCCTCCCCACTTTGTCATTCAGACTGTCTGTATACTCCCACTTTTTCTGCTGTAACCTCACCATTTTATATTCACAACAGACACCCTAAAAAACAAAACCTGACTCTAAACAGTAAAATAGAGCAAGCATTTCAAAAGTAAGTAATAGTCCTGGGCTTCTGTGGGTTTTAGAGACTGGCACAAACAAAGCTACATTTATATCCCAGTCACCTCCCTCATACTGGTGCAAGCACTGTCAGAGCTGGATCAGGAGACTGAACTGATGAAAAAACTAATCTGGTCCTTTCCACCCAAATGATGACCATCCTTAATAGCTCCGAGTGCTACTTGTGCTGGGCAGGGAAGAGAGCAACAGTATGGATTCATATCAGCTGGCATCTGTCTTGAAGCTGGACCTCATCTCCAAATTTGCCATCAGTGAAAGGAGGATACAAGAAAGTGCTGGGGAATCCTACAGATCCTAAGCTGCAAATTTCCCTTTCTTACTTCTGGATCTGAGAACATTATAGGGGTTGTGTCTGACCTATTATGGCCTCACACTGGTATAAATTTATTCACTTCAGTAGAGTGACTACTGACTTTCAGCAGTACAATTCAGAGCAGACTCTTGCTCATACCAGATTACCATAATTTACAAAACTTGAAAACAAAATAAGCACAAAGAGAAAAGGTTGATTTATTGCACTGGTTCTGAGCGAAAACCAAAATTCTATCTATATATATGTGCCTATAGATATAAATGAAACACACATTTTTGTAGGTTCCCTATGAACTTTTCAGTAATTTACCAATTAATTGCAAATATTCTTCATTTGTACTAACCTAATAAAAAACTTGGGTAAGCTTTTTCATGCTTTATGTACACATATATGAATATCAGTTTCTATCTGGTGGTCATTAATGCACAAATCTGTGCATTGCTTTTGATTTGTAACCATACCTTCTGTTCACGTTAAAGGAAATATCAACAGGTGTATCAAATTAATAAACAGAAGCCCATGATTTTGTGTTCACCTTACCTAAGGCAGACCCATAGGATATAATGTGGAGAATCTATAGGCAGTGCCGATAAGCAGAGGTGCTGAACCAGACCTGTACTGATGCATACCTGAAGCTTGTGAGCAGAGTGGAGGCAGAAGACATTAGCAAAATGATAAAACAGGGTTCCATCTCAATTGTGTCATTTCTGGCACTGTGTTCTGCACAGCTAGAAAACTATGCTATATTGGATATTCCTCCTTACCCCAAATCGCTTCCTTAATCCTGTGCCTTGTTACCTTTTCCAGTCGGTGTTGCTGTCTCACTGTTACTTCATAATAAAGCAGTTTGTTAACCAAAGATCCAGTTCAACATCCATTAAAGTCAACGGGTATATCTCCTTTGATCCAAATGTCATCTCATAGTTTTTCATTTATTCAGAGGTCTTTTATGCCCATAAAATCCAATTTATTGAAATTAATTTCTCCATTCCCTTGGGCAATTTTAGCCATGAAAATGCCATGCTTCATGAACAACAACAACAACAACTGGTTATTTTTATTGCTTGATTTTTTGTTGTTTTGTTTTGGAATTTTGTGACAAAAGAAAATTAACTTGATTTAGCCACAGATTATAGTTCTTACTTGAGCCCAGAGGAACTAATATCAACTTGGGGATCTGATTTGAAGGAAGGGTTTAGGAATAGAAAAGAATGAAGGAATACAAAAGAATAATGCTTTCATAGCAAGACAGAGAATTTTCTCATTTTATTAATCATTCAGGCAAAACTTAGAGCTCATTTAATTAAAGGACTGTGCACCGTTTCTCCCCAAGATAAGATAATTTCACTAAAGTAAGTATGAAGCACATGAAAAAAAGCCCACAGCCATATTCCCTAGCCTAGATTTCACAGCACCTCAGTTATAAAGCAGGATTGGACCCAGCTCTGCTGGATCAAAACCTCCAACAAAAACACAAGCACTGTCTAAACAAAATGGTGTTGGTGATTAGGCAGAGATCACAGTACTCTCCAGAGCAGACCTTGTCTCACTCCGGCGCTTCGCTGCACCGGCTCCATCGGGAGTATTACCGCTCTGTATACCGCAATGTAATGCAGATCCCAAGTCTACAAGAAGGCAGAGGTTTCTTTCTAGAGGCTTTCCAATCAAAAGAATGAAATATAAAATGGAATATTCTTCTGATAGTGATATGCAAAGGAAGGAAGTAAAGTTTCAATCTTCTAAACACTACACTGGACCTTTCCACTGATTAGCTTTTGACAAGATGTATTAGAGCTATGGTGTCATTTGAAATATTATAGTCTATTTAATAAAAGTCTCCGTCTTTTATAACTCTCTCAATATCGTGGTGGTATTCCAGTGTATCCTTGGATGCCTTACTGATTTTCTTTCTCAGTGTGTGAGGTGAAATGTTCAGCCATACAAAGGAGAGAATATCATATATTCTATTGCTAAGTGCCCTTGAACAATGTAATTTTTAAAATGAATTAATTTTATGAAAATAATTGCAATAAGGAACAGAACATGAAATACAGCTTGCTCATTATGATAGCTAACAGTGTAAGGAGAATGAAAAATTATTCAGAACAAAATGTATATTCTTGGAGGCCTTCAATGTTATCACCAAAATCGTATTCATGGCACTTTTTGTTTCTTTTGTGCACCTTCTTGGTGGCTAATGGTATCTTGAAGACCATCTGGTCTCTTTATTTCTCAGCTTCTTCAAATTCTTTCTAGTTTAGTATAAGGACAGGTTGGTTCATATAGTCTTATTTTAATATTTAGATTCCTACTGTGGGCCACTTTGCTATGTAAAGTAAGATTCCTGTTGCTATAGTGAATGGTAAGGAAAAATTCTGCTTTCAATTACACAAGTATACAAACTGGAATAACATTCAGAAAGCAGAGGCCTGTCTCCAGAATGACCTAAGTGGGTGCAAAGCTTCTCCTGTGGTATTTATATATTTCATTACCTTTAGAAATACAAGGTATGGACACTATCAGATGAATCAGTGAACTTCAGAGCAGCAAAGGACATGTGGACTGTGTCATATTCTGACCTCCAAGGCTTGCTTCCAAACCTCTGCCAATCAGCCGGGTTCTGCTGAGGCCACAAGGAGCAGCCATGCACTGCTTGAGACTCTTCTGAGTACAAACCCAGTTTAGAGGAAGGAGGCTGCCTCCCTTCTAGACCAAAAAAAAAACCATAAAAGCTTCAAGAGGTTGCTTTTTCTTTTTCACTGACTAATGCAGCAGGGATTAGAAATACATGAAGCAAGAGGAAAAGCAGCAGAAACAAAATCTACCCACATAAGCCAAAGCACTGTAGCTCCCCAGGGGGCTTGAGAAGGATGCTGTCTATGAAGATGCTCTCATTTCTCTGCTTACACTGTCCTCCCACGTTTCTTGCACCAAATTCTGCTAAAGACCATTTGCTTGAAGAGGGTAGAAAACCAGAGAAATCAAAGGAAGGATCAAAATATAAAACAAAATTCTTTTTTAACACTGATTGGTTTGGAGTGATATTTTAGACTTTTTTCTCTCCATTTCCTTTACATGAAAGAAGAAAACAGTCTTTTTTTGACACCTGCTATGAAGGCAGTTATTGGTCCTTGATAATGCCTTTGTTTAAATGGAAGTTGTGGCTGCTTAGTACTTCACGGGATGGATGTGTCATGCCAGCTTTTACCCCTAATTTTTATATTCTCACACAAACCTAAAGGGAGCTTACATTTTTAACTTCCAGTGTTTGATTTCATTGTTCAAAGTTTTGTTCTTTCATAGTTTCTTTCTGGACAAGAATTAGATTAGAAAGAACTTCAGAGTGTATCAACTGCAAGACGGTTGTTGATTTCAGTGGAATTATACTGAGTTATAAAAAAATGAGGCCAAAACAAGGAAAAAAACTTAGAGGAAAAGTACATGCATTTAATATTCTTAAAGCTTTCTTTGACAAAGCTTTTAAAAGGTGAGCTGCTTAAATTTTGCTCACACTCATTTCTTTTAGGCACAAAACCATATGCTTTCCCAAACAATTAATAAAGTTCACCTTTGCTCAGCTTCCTACTAGTATGGCTGGAATCAAGTTCTTGAGACACTATCTGAAGCTAGTTATGGATACAGTCCAAAAAGCTATTCATCTATATGTGTAATCATGGAGGGTGATGTATATAAAGGTGAAAACAACCATTTGTCATTGCAATCTAGCTTAAAGATGATCTGTGCCTTGGGACTAGGGCAATATGGGCAGTTTTTCTTCTCATTAGCTACTTCATTCATATCTGCAGGGGCTGTCAGAAACATGCATTTAATAACACTCAACTCTCTGAGTTTTACTAAATAAGGCTGCATGAATCTATAGAATATCATAGAAATTGTGATTGTGCAGAAAACGCCTTTGGTGATGAACAATTCAACCTCCCTCTTGGGAGTACTCAAAAAAATGAAACAAAACCCAGAAGGGATTAATCTATGATGACTTTTTTGTTTTTTGCCTATCACATAGATGTTTTTATAAGAATATAAAATTCCGTGTTTTCCCCAGTTTTAGTTGAACCCACCACACACACATCCCCCCCCCATATTATTTGGCTGTTTTAGGCAGTGTGTTGCTGAGGCAATGGGAAAGTCCAGGGAGTGCATCTGTGCTTGGTTATCAGTATTAAACACCTTGAATGAATTGCGTAGCATCAAGAAAAGCAGATGACTTCAGCCATCCAAAAAGTACAAGAAAATGCATTGCCTGCAGGCTCTTGCGGCTGTTATAAAATAGAAATAATTATGAAGAGGGGAAAAAAGGTCATCCACGTACTTTTACTAAAGTATACATCCATGACATCATTGAAAACGTGCCTGAAAGTTCTAGCATAGTAAAGCCATTTCCTATAATGAATTTTGTTATGCTTTCTCATATTTTCTGTAGGCTCCAAAAATCTAGATCTACCTACCCTCCCATCACCGTAGTATCAGATCTTTTTGCAATTTTTAATTTTTTATTCTAGCAATATAGTTATAAAAGCCATTATACCCACTGCACAGGTGAGGAGATTTAGGATGCTCAGAAGGACATAAAGTCACAGCCAAACTTAGGGACTTCACTGCAGCCTTCAGCTAGAGGCTTATCTTTGACTGGAGTTCATTGCTTGGGACACCACAGACATTAGTGCCATGCCGGTTTCAGCCAGTCATTCTTTTGTTTATTTTTACAGCACTGCATTGAAGATGGTAAGTGATGCCTGGCTTTTTCTGGTATTCCAGAACACTTGCCCAGAAATCTTGACATATGGGTCAATGTCCTCCTTAACCTGAGGGAGTTCAAAGCCTCACATGCTGATGCACCGCAAACAGGCTAAAAAAATAGTGTGTGCTGTGAGCAACCTATTGAAGCTGGGCCACAATGCAACCAGGAAGGCCTGGATCCCTGGGTCAGAAAGGAGAGTACAAAAAGGAGCCAGATTGTCTTAGCTGATAGGGAGCATGGCTGACTAAGAATGAGGACTTCTTTGCTCCAGTCTTTGCTCTTAGGATTCATTTTTTTATTGAAGAGCCACTGGACAGCAGGTTGGAGTGAAGGTGCCAGTGGTTGCTCTTCTATGTACTCAACTTGTACTTCTATGTACTTAAGCCATCCAGGTCTGTCAGACTTCGAGCTCATTTGCCTATTCAAAACCCTCAGGTTATGTCCATCCTTGTATATTAAACAGCATTCAGTGATGTTCTGAGGTACCTGAATGCAATGTCTATATTCTTTTAGAGCTGTCCCTGGCCTGTTTTGCTGACTCTCAAATAATTCCTGGGCACGGTTCAGGAGTCAGCATGATATAGAGTCCATTGCTGGAAGGCAATTTGTATGTGGTCTCCTGTCGTGGTGCATGAGAAGGCTTAACATTATGAAGGTGGGACATTCCCTGCCAGTTGGCCTCGCTGCCAGAGAACAGCGCTGGCACATTTTGTTTGCTAGGGTTGCTATGGCTTCAGGGGGCTTTGTGAATTCTGAATTGTTTGAGTATGTGCCAGGCTCACCTCAACCAAGGCAGGTGAAACATGGGTGCCTCAGCAGGACTTTTATGGCTCATACTCTTGGAGTTGAATGCTTAAATGTAGGTACTTTTGGATCCTTTTTTTCTGATAATTGCATTTAGTGGTACGACCATGGTCACAGACCAAGAATGAGCTTGAAGACCAGCTCTCCCAATTTTTTGCCTGATATCTTTACCACCGTTTCATTCCTTTTTTTCTATATTAACAGAAATGCATGCTTGTGTGTACTTATTCTTTCTGTCACAGGAAAATGCTACTGTTGTTCTCCTGTGTACTGGGATCACAGTTGGTAATAACAATTTGCTCTGTCAGCTAGCAGGAGAAGTGGCAGTCTCCTTTTACTCTCCTCCCATATACACTTCTAGTAGTGACAGAAAGACCTTTACTTGCCTCTCTGAAAGAGGCCAGCTGCCTAGACTGGTGGCAGGCATGTAATGGCCAAGCATCAAAGTGCCCAACTGGTACATAACACAACATGTTCCAGGATGTGAGGACAGCTCCTGAATGCCGTGGAGAACATGTAACACTTGGAAGTGTGTGTCCGGGTCCACAAAATAGGACTAAAATCTGAAAAAAATGCCATCTCTTCCTTGAATACCTCTGGTCCTTGTGTGCCTGTCTGAGGAAAGCAAGAATTTACTCTTTGATTTCTTTTGTCAGTGCTGCAAAGTCATGCAGCTTGCAAAGATTAGAGAGGTTCCTCCTTTGTGAATCACACTTTACAACAGCATTGTTAAGCGCTGAGTGCAGCGTTTTATTGTGGTGATATATGAGACAGAAGGAACACAGCTTGACTTTCAAACTCCAGGCAAGAGTTTGCGGTGCTAGCAATTAGGAAAAAGATATTTCTACATGTAAACTGCAAGTCTTATCTGGAAATCACTGTGAGATAATAATCTTGGGACCTTATGACGTTATTTTACCAAGACAAAAATGAAGTATAACAGCAGTTTAAGGACCTTGTTGTGCGAAACTTTGCACAAATCTAGTAATAGATCAGCTGGTCTGTTTTTAAAAGGAGGGAAGGAAGACTATTTATTTCCCCCCAAAGGAACTGCTACAAAGCTATTTTCCTTATCAGAAGAACACCTTTTTCCTGAATGTTATCTCTTTGACATTTGTTCTGTATAACCTAATGAGGGCAGGTGGAACACCATGGGAATGAGTTATTGTTGATTTGATATAATTTTAACTTTTGTTTCAAGCCTGCACATGGAGTTGGTATTTTGAGCCTACATTTTGCTTATTGGTGACCTTGGGCTATTTTATAGTGAACAGAAGGAAAAAAAACCAGTGCTTCTTTTTAGTGCTAGACTGCTAGGTGGCTCAAAGTCTTATCTGGAGACCATGACAGCATTTCTATATATTTTTCCTTCTGTGAGCAGCAGAGGGTGTTGCTTGACGTCCCCACATAAAGTGGTAGGGAGCATTCGTGATTTAGATTCTTCTCTGAATGTTTGATTTAGTCCTCTTACACATCTCATAACAAACACACAGTGTTTGTGCTGCTGTGCTGGCAGGGTGAAGCAGTACACCATGGCCCTGCCTGCTGCCCTCATTACTCAATGGAGCTGACAGTCTGCTGGGTGCTGCCCACCCTGGCAACCAGACACAAGCTGACCTTTCTGCATGAGAGAAGGTTCCAGGAATCCCGCCCCAAGTGATCTTTTGACATGGTCGTGCCCAGAAGATGGGCTTTCCTCTGCCAGGCATAAGGGGCTATACAAACCTGTTACTCCACTGGTGTCAGTGATATTGGCATAGGGGTTTGATTCTCCTCAGAGTGGATGCAGCGATGTGCACACAGTAAAACCCAGTGATTGGGAGAGGAGCTTGTGCATCCTCAGCTATGCCCATGCTCGTCCCGTGGCCAGCGTGTTTTAATTTGCCTTCTTGGCACTAAACAAATAAGTATGGGGGAGACCTGAGAGTTACAAAAGATCACCATGGGAAGTAAAGCCATGGAAAGTAAAAATTTAACCTTACCTGTGCTCAGGTGCAGCCTCTTCCCATCCTGGCTTGAACCCAGAGGTGTGTTAAAGTCTGGATCAGACAGAATACGAGATTGTAGAGTATCAAGGCTCAGGGAATACTTTGACACAGTCTTTTGAATCTTAAATGGCTGAACATCCATGGTCTGTTTACATGTCCCTAATACTTTACATGGTACTGTAATATCAAACCCTACATGAACGTGAATTCCCAGTGCTGCTACTCTGCCAGGATCAGGGGGCAGCTTCTATCACAATAAGAAGAAAAACTGCTCTAGCTCAGCCTGCCAGATAAATTACCATTCTTTGGAATTCCATCAGGAAAATGGTTCTTCTAAAAACAACTTTCTCCTCCTCATCATACTTGGCTACTGGGAAAACTAGAAGAGTCATACACAGATAAAAATAAATTTAAATGCAATATAGAACTAAATGTAGTTTTTTCTGTTGTCATCTATCCTGGCTTCTCGCCAGGATTTGGTCCCCAGCTGTTATGTCATCTTATTTATGCAGTCCAACCATAGTGGAGTAAGGGTGATCCCCAAGAGCTCTTCTGAGTCTGGGCCTGAGAGCCACAAGCCTCCACAGTATGACCAGTCCCTGCTCCAGAATGACCCTTTCTGGGGAGCTGAAATAATCAGCAGTAATTAGAGCTAAAGTAAGATAGCTTTCCTTAAACAAGCCAGCAAGGATCTGGCTCAGAACAGAGTCCTAAAAATGCCTTTGTCTATCACCAAGTAGAAAAACTTCTCCAATGGCTTTCAGAAATCCACACATGGATTGGCCAGTTTCTTAAGCAACATTTGTCCCACATCACCAGTTTCAGCCACACATTTCTGCCCACATACTGCCTATTCCCTTGGATAGTTTTTGGACAGGTCTGTTCCCCCAGCTGATTTGCTGTACAGCCACAAAAATAGCTGGCCTCACACAGCAGTGGGGACAGCATGGTGCTGCTTAAGCTGGCATTGCCACCTAAGAAACAGCAGCCTGAGTGTAGTGTCCTTTGGATCTTGTCCCTTCCTAAAGCTTCCACATGATTTCTTCTGGCCTTGCTTTCTGGGAGAGAGGAAGAAGGGAGAGAAGGCAGTCAATTAGTACCAACATCTCTGAAACAAGATTTTTCCTACGTAGCAGCTTATTTGATATTTGATGGGCCATTCAATCACAGGTTATACAGTTGGATACAAATACTTTCAGTCTTCTTGCTTCTCAACAAGAGCAGAGTTTAACTCATTTCTCCACTTAGCCACAGATTACTGAAGGATTGGGGAAAGTGGGGCATACCTAGTGAATATAGAAATATTGCCAGCATTTCTCATGTTCACCACACCCTAAATGTTCACTTTGTGGTGCACATACCATATTGCTTCCCAGAACACTGAGACTAGGGTTCTTTCACAGTCTGCAAAACTAGTTAAAAGCTGAAAAACAAGGGATCTGAAAGAGCATATTCCTGCTAAAGTTTTGCTGGTCAGTGGTGTCTGCAGAGTAATTTATCCTCACATCTTGATCAATTGACTCATGCCATAATGATCTCATACTTTTCCCATTCAATCTCATAATGTTTTTAATGATTGGAAATCACTGGCTCTGGCTGTGCTTTATACCTCGTGTCATCTCTTAGACTTCAGGAAATTTCTTAGCAAAAGTTTCCACCTTTCGGTGGAGCTAACTAAAGGGCTCTCCAAGCTGTACCATTCTTCATCATCAGGTCCCAGAATGAACCCACTCGAGAAGAACAAGATAAATCAAACAACATAGGCAAGGACATAATGCAGACAATTCACAATAATAAAGTAGCTGCATTAGTCTCAAAACAGCCATTCAAAGGAGCATAGGATTAAGCAAATACTGTATATGCCAGTTCATTTGCACCATCTGCTGAACCAAGTATCAGGAGGGGAAAGGATAGTAGACACATGGGACTGTATGTTGAAATACATTTGGAAAAAGAAAATTGTTTCAGAAAGCTATGAAAACAAAAATCTGGGTGCTTACAAGTGTGCAGCCAAGAGAGGGTAGGAAGAATGATGTCATTTCGTAGACCTCAGAGATCTAATTTTTTTCATTTACCATTTTTAGGAGTGGGAAAGGTTGTGGAGCTTAATATTATCTACTCTGGAGTCTAGTTCAGACTTAGACAGGAGTTGGTATTTAACTATAGGAAACACAAGTGTGGAAATTATTATGTGGAGAATGAGAAGTACAGGTTTTTCAAACATGCTTGCATGCTGTGAGTGTGTACATGCAAAGTCTGGGCTTGGGCATAGTCACCAGGATATGGCCACAGACTGACTGTGTTTTAGGTGGTTTAGACAATGTAGCTGTTTACTAAGAATGTGTTGTGTTGATCAGAGTGGGTGACAGGCATTTGGATCCTTTCAGCTGATCTTTGGATCAATAGTGTTGCTGAAGATGCTTTCCTGTAAAATATGATTGAAGGCTGAGCAACTCAGCTGTTCAGATACTATTGTGAAATATGTGTATTAGTCAAGAGATGATATTGGACGTATATGTTGTCAAACATAGGAACAGTAATATAGGGAAAAAAGATCCCAGTATTTCTGTAGTCTGGGAAGTGCTGGTGCATCTCTGAAGTGTCATATGGGCTATTAGCATATACCAACCCATTTCAACCACTGAAAATATGTGTTTATTTCTCTTCATCAAGACTGCTTCAATATTGGAAGTTACAGTTTTTCCCTTGCAATATAAATTGCTGTAAGAAACGTAATAGAATTGTTGCTTATTTAATTGGTAATAATTACACTTAACAATCTGTGCCACAAAAGATAATGGCTGTGGAATTCAAAAGGCATTTGCACAGAAGTTTAACTTGGTGATAAATGGCTTCCTCTGTGAGATGACACACAAGAACTGCAAATACTGTCCCATCTTTAAAGACTTGAAAAATTCTGGTTTAGCTGCAGGAAAAAAAGATGGAAAGAATTTCCTATGTCCTTTCCTTTGGTCTTGAATAGGACAATATTTTGGAACATGACTGTAAAAATTCTAAGGGTCCCTTAAACAAATACAGTAAACAGTAGTTACTGTTTAGGTAGTTTAATTTTCAGTTCTTATAGTATTGGAGCAACTCAAAATCACTGATAAAAGCATCATTGATTCATAGATAGATGGTGTTAAAGGACATAAGGCATCAGCAGAGAATCCAGTCTGACTTTTTGTATATCATAGGCTGTTACATTTTACTGAATTACTGCCAAACTGAGCCCAGTGGCTCCCATTTCACTGAGACATAACTGGTGTTTGGCAAGAGCAGGAAGTATCCTCACAGTACCCATTTCGAATTATGGAATTATTAGTTTCCTTATTATATAGATGGGACATAGAGTAGTTCAGGGAACCATTGGAAGGTCTTTCTGGATGCCACATGCTCTACCAGGAGGCTATTTTCTCACGGAAAAAAAAAAAAAAAGAAAACACCACAGGAATCTTAAGGTCTCAGTAACTCCTTCCCCATAAAACTGACTTCTCCTGACACTAGTGGTGATAATGAGAATTTGACGATTGTTCTGTGACTTGTGTGATATTTTCAGTCCTGGCTGGAACACATTAAAAAGCTGTTTTGAAGACAGAGGATACATTACTGTGATCACACTAGCAGAAAAGTTCAAAATCTGTCCTTGCTTTCTAAAAGCACTGAACTGCCTGAAGAAAATTGAAGTGTTAGCATAGGCAAAATCACCCCAACAGTGTACCAGAAGTAAAATTCACATTGCCTTGCTCACGTAAGAAGATGTAAATTGTAAATAGTTTTTTATAACTAAAGTATAAAAAGCCAAATCATAATTATTGTTGTGGTCAGAGTTTCCAGAGACAGACACTGTGTCTCGTGAGCTTCCAGGGACATTGTGGCCACTCTGGAAATAACAGCTACACTGTCCCCAGCAGCACCAGGACCACTGCCTACTGTCTACATGCATCAGTAATGTATGGACAGTGCTGTCTGCAAGTGATCACAGATTTTGGCTTCTCAATCCAGAAACACAGGTCTGTCCAATTAGTCCAGTTCCTCTTCACCACAGAAAACAAACAGGACACCCCAGTCACCAGACCTGTAGCTGTCATTAGGTAGACGATGTTCTTGTCTCTCTGGCTGCATTTCTGCTAGTAAACCAGACAGAGCTACAGCACTGAGTCAAGAGCTGGCATATAAATATCCACCCAGGTCAGCTGTTGGCACATTTTCTCTGACAATTTATCCCCTGTCACCTTGTTCTCTCCCAGACTGTGACTTGGTACCATTCTCAAGAGCAGCTTGGGCGAGGGAAGGTAAGAAGAGCAGTTGGGGCCACCCTCCGCTGGCAGTAGGCAGAGTTTAGCTGTATGCACACAAGCGCTGCCCTGTCACATGCCCTGAAGGCTGGAGAATGGGCCTCACCCATTTTATTTGGGAGCATAAATGTACCCGTAAGTCTGTGGATCCATACACATGAGTACTGGATCCTTGTGCGCTGGATCACCAAGCCATATAAACTTAGTCTGGATCAGATGGGAGCAAAATTACATTTCTGTTATATTAACAGAGCATCCGTTGTGGAATTTAGACTGACTTTGTTCTTTGTGCTGGGCAATACCTGATCTGATGCTGGAATGGAACTGGCAGTTGTTTCCTTGTGTGGCATGAAGCATGCTGACACAAAAGTAATCTGTCAAATATTTTGAAAAAATTTGAACCGGTCAAATTAATTTCTACAAGCACAGCTCTCTGCATCACTGGTACCCAGGAGCTTTAATGCCAGGGCTGCTGTGCTGCTGAAGCACAACCTTAGTCACACAGTTAACAGCACTGAGAGCAGTGCTGCAGTGCAGTTGGTAGCACTGATATGCGCACAGAAGACCTTTTTCAATATTGCTATTATTGAGAACTTCAAATGAATGGATGCATTTGAAAGACTTCCCAGAAAATATATTTCCTTTTCAGCTGGCAGTTCAGTTATTCATCTAAGTAGTCTGTGGATTAAGTAATTTGACAACCATTGAAGGGTTTCTTTTTGTGAAACAATTGTGTGTTATTGCTCTCTCCTTTTTCCATTTCACCTGTACAACTAACCCAGAAATTTGACACAGACATATCAAGACACACACCGAGTCCTGTGGTGGGTTAGCCCTGGCTGGACACCAGGTGCCCACCAAAGCCACTCTATCACTCCCCTCCTCAGCTGGACAGGGGAGAGAAAATGTAATGAAAGGCTCGTGGGTCAAGATAAGGACAGGGAGAGATCACTCAGCAATTACTGTCACAGGCAAAACAGACTCAACGTGGGGAAATTAGTTTAATTTATTACCAACAAAATCAGAGTAGGATAATGAGAAATAAAGCCAAATCTTAAAACATGTTCCCCCCACCCCTCCCTTCTTCCCAGGCTCAACTTCACTCCTGAATTCTTTACCTCCTCCCCCTGAGTGGTGCAGGGTGACGGGGAATGGGGGCTGCGGTCAGTTTATCACATGCTGTCTCTGCTGCTCCTTCCTCCTCAGAGGGAGGACTCCTCACACTCTTCCTCTGCTCCAGCGTGGGGTTCATCACACGAGAGGCAGTCCTCCATGAACTTCTCCAGCGTGGGTCCCTCCCACGGGGTGCAGTCCTTCAGGAACAGACTGCTCCAGCGTGGGTCCCACATGAAGTCACAAGTCCTGCCAGCAAACCTGCTCCAGCGCGGGCTCCTCTCTCTCCATGGGGCCACAGGTCCTTCCAGGAGCCTGCTCCAGCATGGGCTTCCCATGGGGTCACAGCCTCCTTCAGGGATCCACCTGCTCTGGTGTGGGGTCCTCCATGGGCTGCAGGGTGGGTATCTGCTCCACCATTAACCTCCATGGGCTGCAGTGGGACAGCCTGCCTCACCATGGTCTTCATCACGGGCTGCAGGGGATTCTCTGCTCCGGCGCCTGGAGCACCTCCTCCCCCTCCTTCTTCAGTGACCTTCGTGTCTGGAGGGTTGTTCCTCTCTCATAGTCTCACTCCTCTCTTCCAGCTGCTGTTGCTGTTGCGCAGCTTTTTTCCCCCACTTCTTAAATATGTTATCCCAGAGGCACTACCACCATGGCTGATGGGCTCGGCCTTCACCAGTGGCAGGTCTGTCTTGGAGCTGGCTGGCACGGGCTTTATCGAACATGGGGGAAGCTTCTAGCAGCTCCTCACAGAAGCCACCCCTGTAGCCCCCCGGCTACCAAAACCTTACCATGCAAACCCAATACAAGACCAAACAGCAGCCACACCAAGTAGCGTGTGATGATGCTGGTGCATCTCAGGAACTACCGCAGGACAGGCTTGTAAAAGACTGGGGAGGGAAAAAAAGAAACAGGAAAAGGGTTAAGAAGATTGTTTTTTCCTATTTGCTTTTTAGTTCACTTTTTTACATATGTGGGGAAAGAGGGAGCACAGATCTTAGTCATTTCACATCACAGAAGATTAGTGCAGGGGAGGTCAAGTTGAGGTACAGCATCATGTGTTATAAGGCAGTTGAATGATCGGGTGTCTAATTTATTAAGATACCAGGCAGATTGGGCAACCTGATTTTTCTAAGTGCGTAGTGACTGCTGTTTCAGTTGGTACTTCTCCATCTTTCTGTCTATGCTATGCTGCACTGCGGGAGGGTGGGAAGATGCTGGACTGTCCCCACCTGGCCACAGCCACTGTGTCGTGGCACTTTCCCTCTCAGGGGGAACATAAGATATGTTTCCCTGGGGACTACCTCCACAGCACCAACAGACCACCGAGCACTTGTGTGAGCGGGTGATGTAAGGCGGTGCCATCGCTGCCTGCGATGCCCCCACAGCGCTGTGAGATGCAGTCGTTCTGGGAAGCAGGGGCCGCATGTGCCAGTGTGTTATACCTCCACCTGACTGTCAGATCCACCCACCTTAAATATTATCTCTGTTTTTTGTATAGATCCTGACAGAACAGCTTGAGTACACTGTGTACAGTCAGAGGAAAAGTATTGATTTTGCTGTACCTGAATAGAATTCTTAACAGAAAAACAAACCTAATGTTGGTGTTTTGTTTCTTTTTTCTCTTGACTTTTGTGCATGGGTTTCTGTACTCACCATATAGTGTTTGATCCATGTGAAGTACACCGTTAGAGCTTGATTTTTAAGATGAGGACAACCCAGGCTCTGAGCTGTGCAGGCACAACTTCAGAACCAGTGAATAATTTTGCCCATGTTTTATTACCTGTATTTAATTGAAGTGCAAAGTAATCATTTCCTTCCTACCTACAAATCAGAGAATCAGATGGGCAGTTATTACATTTTTCTGGGGCAATTATTAGGAACCATACCCTACTACATCAGCATTACTAAAAAGATTGAAAAAGTAGCTTATCTGCAGTTCACTGGGCCAAGGGACAACTAGCCTGATCTGAAGTGTATCCTTATTTATTTTGAGGATGTTGCTGTGAATTAAGTTTACTAAAGCATTATTTTAATAATAGGTATAGTTTGCATTAGTTGTGTTACTAATTATATTGTTATGAAAAGAGTTTAAGCATTATTAACGTACACATTATCAATACTTAAAAGCATCATTGCCTGATGGTGATAACACAGCTTCACTAGTGGATGATCTATGACTGCAAGCATTAAATACTCTGTACTTTAAAGTCATTAATCCCTACTTTCTTCTAATATGTTTAATTAAAAAGTTCCATTTTCCAGTAATTGCTGTTTTTATATAACCCTGAAATGGAATTTTATTGAGGCACAAGGTCTTTTATATAAACATCCATCTGTCCACAGCGTAACAGTGCTGGGACAAGTTTTGTGGAATGGGCGAGAAGTGGAGAGATTACAGAAGACTCTGTGTCCCTGTAAGAACTGTGAACTTTTGTCCTCTGTGTAACAGCTCTGGAGGATTTTTGTTTTCATAATTTGGGTACCAAACAAGGGAATTGCAGAGTCAATAGGAGAGAAAATCATGAAACAATGGGTTTAGCATCTAGTGGAGTTGCTTTATTAGTTTGTAAAGAAAAGCTCCTTCCTTATTCCATTTTTCCTGTGTCAAGCTCTGCACTGTGAAGTATCATCTGCTTCTTATATTGTTCCTTTCTGTTTGAACACAGAAATAAGCAAACGACAATTGCACATATAAAAATACATATACACATCTAGATCTATATCTATGCTTCAGGCTGAGAGATTTCACTAATAAAATAGAAAATATGTTGGTATTAATAAGGTTGGCATTCAAAAAGTATGAAATAAATGCATGGAAGTTTGTCAGCTTATTATTCATTCCATTATAAGTGGTGTTTTTACTTTCATTGCTCTAACATCTAACCACAGTTCATTGGCTAAAGGCCAAGATAGCTTTTGCATTGGCACATTACCATGCGGTGTAGTTCTGTACTTCTCTTCCATTTATTAATGCTGCAGACTTCCTACAATTCAGGCTAAAAATAGAACTGGTTATGTGAAAAACACTGCATTTGTGCTTGAGCTGCAGTATAGAAACAAGAGGATTTTATATGGACAGGGGAAGGGATTCATGACACAGAAGAGCTATCTGCTTATACTCTGGAAAAAGCTTTCTTTTTGCATGGTTGTAAATAAGATTAGAGTTGCTATGTACACGTTAGTCTGAAGGATGAATCATAGTTCTGGTACTGCCTCAGTATGTATGAATCTTCATGTGTACCTGTTGTATGAAGGAAAGCTGATTTCTTGTACAAGGAAACCTGAAAATACTGCAATGTACAAAAGTGAATTTGTAAAATCAAAGGCAAAGGTGATGTTTATTTTTCAGTATAAAGAGTGCCTTTATCTGTGGCACATATTCTGAAGTATCCTCAAAAAATTATATGCTAAATTAAAACTTCAACCGCACCACTACATTTTTAGACTTGTATTTTGGCCAGTCATAGCCTCTCCTGTTGTTCTGCTTCCAGTATCTTTAAGGCAGCATTTGCTGCCTCCAGACCACTTCACCATGAAAACATTCCTAAACTTATTTCCAAGTTGTAATACAGCTGCACAGTAAAAATTGTCAGCATTCAAATGCAGTCCCTACACTCTTGATCTTTTTTATAATGCTGTGATTTGTTTTGGATCAGCAGTAGTTTGAACAAGACAAACAACATACCGGATTCTATCTGAATCTAAGGGAGCTGCCAGGGACACAGGTGAAGAGTGATAGTGGATGCATTTCATAGCCAAAATGAAAAGCGCCAAAACTGATAAGGTCTCGTTGTTGCACAAATAGAAAAAGCTAACAGTTTGCATATCAGAAATATCAGGTGTTAGGATTTGACTCAGAACTGCTGAATAGTAGCTTGTTTGCCTTTGGAGAAATAGAGAGGAAGGAAATGTCATGCAGCAACATCACACGTGATAGTGATGGGAGATGGCAAACAGGGAAATAGACCTTTCCGATGCTGTTTCCTAAAGATACTGTTTGGACTGGCTGTGATGGTGGATTATTAAGGAATTCTGATTATTAAATATCAGCACTTGGCAAAGAATAAGAGAGGAACAAACCTCTTTTGAAGTGCACAACAGTCTCCAAAGTCACCCTTGTTTTGTTCTTAACCTGGTACTGTGTAAGAAATAAAATTGGCGATTGTGTTAGGAGTAGAGGCAGTAGTAATGAAATGAGAATAAATTGTAAGCTGTATGATTTTTGAACTATCTAGAGAAAATGAAATTAAGAAAGCTTTCAAATGTCATGTGCTTTGCACCAGGCCACCGAAACATAGTGAGGTAGAACAACAGCTATCGGGTTTCTATGTCATCAAAACCTATAACTGGATGTAAAAAAGCAGAGATTAGTTCACAGGACAAGGTTCAAGTAAAAAATATTTAGTCCAAAGTGCTTACTTCCTCCTCTTAATTACTACATACCAGCCTTAACCCCCACATAATGGGGGAACTCCATCCAAATCCAGTATAGGCTGAAATCAATGAGTCTGTTCTGATTTACATTAAAATTTAATTTTGTCCTGACAAGCTCTCTGAAAGTGATACTCAGCACAATACCAAGTGCAGTATAAAGGATCATATGATGCAGACAACATGATGCACTTTGCAATATAATTTAACACTAATATTAAATTAAATTACAAAGATAAATTTTATGGTCTCTTAAAATCATTTAAGAGTTTAATTCTGATCTGAGATGTGTAAGGCACAAATCCTGCCTATTGATCATTGAATATACAGATAGTTGTGAGAGAAGAATCACACAATATGATGGGCTGAACAAGACTTTTTGTTCTGATACAGGCTTGTAATTTGATGTAATGATCCTTTTCTGCAGTTAGGATCTCTGCTCAAGGAGAAGGCTCAAGCAGGTCGACCTCATTGCAGAAAACACCAAGCAATCTATATATTTGCATGAGGCCAGATTGCACCAGGAGTTCCATAAGGAAGAGTTAGATGGTCAGTTATTCACATTCTGGGTTTTCACAGCCTTCAGAACAAGGTCCATCAGGAGGAAGATGAGACTTCTCCTGCCAGTCCTTTTGTCTTCATCAGTTGAAAATACGTACAGCAACTGGATGCAGTTTGCCTCTGCCATTGGGATTCCAGGAATATCTACTTGTTGTATTGAAACCAACTACCCCCACTTCGCCTAATTTGTCATCAGGGGAAAAGGAAAGGAACCAGATAACCTTCACTGTTCACTTTAATGTAGGAAGTAGGAAAAAGCATGAGCCCAGCTGGTGCAAACAATATTAAAAGCTCATAAGACTTGTGTGGTGCCATTGAAGGATAGGTTTTTCAAAACATCTTCCCATTGTACAGAGGGTGAATAGGAAAAACAGCATTTACTGAGAAGATGTTCTTTTAAAGGCTGGGTAATGAGTGGAAGAGTGAATAATTTAAAGTTACAAAGTTCTTGCAGGAGTCCAAAAAATATAAATCTATTAAAAAACAGTATTAAAACTTCAGAGAGCGAAGCAAAAATACAAACAATAGAGCTCCTTTCTAAACCCATGAACTACGGATCTAAATATAAAGATTAAGCAAAATCACAAGGAAAGTAAAAAGAGCTACTTTTTAAAAAAAAAAAAGTCTGAGTGGAGAAGATTATCAAATAGTTACAGCAATGACTGGGAGGCCTAAAACATTTTTTTAATGCTTAAGAGTATTGTGAAACAGAATTCATTCCAGCACATGCTGTAATGATGACCGTACTGCCAAAGTGATAACTAAATAAGGCAGATGTCAAACTCATCTCCACAAATGCAACTCCAGCATGAGTTCTTCCCCTCTGATGGGGAAAGGATAGCACATCTGTCCAGTTCAGCCTTCATTACATGGCATCTTGAAGGTGCTTCACACCATTCATTACATATAAACTGAAGATGTCACTAAGACTGCTCATGTCCAGTGTAAGAAATGCTTGTTTTTGTACAATACGAATGCTAAGGAGGCCCTCAAACAAGGTTCTCCCCAGGGGAGAGCGTGCTCAGCTGTCTGCAAAGCATTTCAGCAGCAGTTCTGCAAGAACAAGGACATTTACAGGAATGTTTTTCTGGTTGCAGAAGTGTTGAACCTGGAACCCTTTCACTAGTATGGGCACACTGCAGGGAGCGAGGAACCTGAAGTCCCATGTGGGATGCAGGGAAGGAGGGAGAAGCTTTTTTAATGGTAAAGGAGGTTGGGTTCCTTGCTCACCAGGCACACAGTTTTGATGCTGTCACTGATGCCACCACATGAAAGGGCAGAATGAATGGCCACAAGAGCAAGCAAAGTTTCCATAATCACCTGCATTGCTCCAGAGTGCATGGAGGAGAGGACACTGGTAGAAGCTGTTAGCTAGCTGATATGTTAACAAAACAAAAGAGGGATGGAGAGAGAGAAAGAAATTAAATTGGGGTCCAACACACTAATGAGAATTAGCTGCAGCACTGGTGATAGCTGTGCTGTGTTAAGAACTGTTTCTGTTTCCTACCCACTCATAGTATTTGCCTGGAAAAACACTTTTTTTTTAAGATTAGCCTTACCTGAAATGAATGCTGCTTCTTTCCATTCTCACTGTTGCCGGGAATTGAAATGGTTGCAGATACAGAGCAGTGTAAAAACATGATGAGCTATGTAGCTTGGGAGCGATTGAGCAGCTGAATACTGCATTACTGAGAAATCATTTGCTACCTCTGGGTGTTAGAGAGAAACTGGAGAGTCCTAGACTGGCATTCAGGGCAGAACATAGGATGAACAAACATTATGAAGTGCTGGGTATTTACTACTGAATCCAGCATGGAGCTTCAGTAGTTTCATGTCATCCCACTGCATCTTGCAGGGTTGGCAACACACAGGAAAAAAATAGTGAATTCCAGGAGCCTTGTGGCAGAACTGATCTTATATTGTTTCCTAAATAACCAAAATATCAATGAAATGAATGACATTTTGCTTAATGTGCAGCAGGCAATCTGCACAGCAAAACAGCCATATTTTCAAGTGACAACACGTGAGAACCATTTAAATATATATCAGTAGTCCTCAAGGGACTTGTAGATAGCTACATGAAATTGTTGTTTTCATGTGCATACCTTACTGTTGCCAAATTACTCCTGGCTTAGTATTTTCCCTCTTATCTAGTTGAGATAGGAATCTTTTCAGAATGAGGGACTCAGTAGTTTGTAAAATATCTGTGTATATCTCTGGCATTGTATGAATAATAAATAATAAGCCGTAGATGCTAATGATCATTAATATTACAAGTGTTAAGCTGGACATTCTAATTCCTAGCTTCTTAGCTGATTGCAGGTATAAATATTTCTTGACTCAGCATGGTGAGTAGTCACAAAACATGGAACTTTCTCCAGTGCGAAGTGATGGCTATTAAGTATATCCCAGACCCAGTAAATCTCAGGTTGCGAAATTTGTCCCAGAATCTGCTCTTGCTATGGTATTGTGCTACAGAACGAGTTTCTGCATTCTTTAAAGCTAACACAAAATATCCACTCCCTATGGTTTTGGAGACATACTTAAAATTTGAGCCAAGTTCAAGCTGATGCAGTGCTGTCTTGCTGAGCCCTGAACTAGTCTAAAACAATTTCTTTGAGAGGTGCAAGCACATTCATCTCAATGAGATTTTTAAGTCAAAGTCTAAAGAAAGATCAGTGACAGTTTTTAAACCTTTTCATTACTGTTTAAAGCAAATATATTTAATCTAGGAGTAAATACAATAAATGTGCCTATATCATATTTCCAAGCAGCTTCCCACCTCCTTCTAGATACCAAAAGCTCATATTGTTCCCTACCTATGTAGCAAAACCAAGGACTTCAATCTGCTTATACACTGCCAATTTAAAAATCTTTGGCACAGAAGGAATTGGAAATACGGAGAGAAGAGTAGTCACAGTAAACAAGTCAGGGATTACTTTATGGCATTGGACTACTTAAGCTATTGGGGTTAAGAGCTGCCTTTTCATTCTGTCCCAAAGATCATCTAAGGTTTCACTAAAATAAATGAGCCTGTGCAGACTGGATTTTGAATAGTCAGGTTAAAATAACTACTTTTATAATTTAAATTGAAGTGGTTACTGAATTTGCCGCTTGCTACACTAAGAACTGCAAAATCTCAAAATTGATCATTTATTTATTCCATGTATATCATGACATGGGATGTACAATGGGATGAACATTTCTTATTAGTATCCACATCTCAGTGGGAGTGTACAGTAGCTCTTCAAAAAGTGAAAGCAGGTAGCAGTATGTTCAGTGATGGGAATCTCAAAACCACTTATTTTGGCTTAAAGTTTATCATGCAGGGAAGGAGCATGGATATAGTTGATCCACTGAAATGCACTGATGGAAGAGACTTATATTTGACTTGACATACTGGGCAAGAGCCTAGAACAAAGCAAAAGCAATCCCCTCCAGAAAAACAAGTATGTAAAAAAAAAACCAACCTAATTTCTTTTGGTTCATAAAAAACCCAAAACATTTCTCATTTATATCTCCATGTTTTTAATGGAAAACAAACATTGTTTTTAAGATGAAAATGTTCTGTATTCACATGTGATTCTTAAAAAACACAAGCTATTTTCAGCAGTGAATTGCAAGCCGGCCAGTGAAAGAAGCAGCAATATGTTCCTAGGAAATTTTCATTCCTCCCTCTGTTCTGCAGAGGAATGATACTTACATTAATTTTGAAAAACAAGCATGAGCAGAGGAATTTAAACTCAACTATAAGCCTTCCCTATTTCTAACACCAAAGAATGATCCATATTGAGGACTGCAGCAAAGCATTACTCTTTCAGTGCCATACTGCTGGGAGTGCGGGCCACTTGTACGAGGCTTCGACACGACTCCTGAAGTCAGACTTTCAGCTATCGCTCTTTCACAGGGGCTGAAAAAATATCCATAATGTGTCCCCTTCCTCATCACAGATGTATCAGTAACGTATCATGGACCTCTGGAAATACATATCTGTGGATGTTCATAAAACAGTGTGCGGAGACATTTGAGTTCTTTTCAGAAATCCTGCCCCACTGAAGTCAATGGGACCTTTCCCAGGGAAACGCATTGGGGCCAGAATTTCACTGGTAGCATTAACTGGAGCCGTTCTCTCTAAAGCACATATAGGGCACAGAGAGGGAAGACTGCATTTCAACATAGAAATAAAATGTCATCGTGTTCCGATTTGTTAGTTAATAAGTGAAAACAATTGTGGAGGTTAAAAAATGAGCTCTAAAAGAAAGCACTGAACCCCTTCAAGGCTGCACAGTGTTTTCCAGGTATACCTTCATTGTCAAAATCCTACCTGAACATTAGACAGTGACTAATACTCACATTCAAATGTTTTTTATCACTTTGAGGAAGGGTTGTAGATCTCTGTGAGCTCTGACTATGCAACAGTTCCTATAGTTTTCAAATGATTAATACAGGCAGTCAATCAGGAGATGTTTCAAGCATCAAAGAGTTAAAAATAAATTTCAGTAAAACTTCAGGGAACACTCTCATCGCTGTCAGGTTCCTTGCTGGTTTCATTCAGAAAAACTGATGTTACATTACACATTAACATTTTTAAGTGTCATCTACATGAAAATTTTAGATAATCCAATTTTTTTTCATTGTGGTTAGTGAAACTTTTGCTTATACAGACAAAACTGGTAACCATGGGAAGATACAGTTCTCAAGACTTGCTTCTTTTGGTAGACTTTGGGACACTCAGGCTGCCCAGCACTCACTGACCAGATATGTTTCCTGCTTTAAAGAAACTGGCTGTTGGTTATGTCAGTCTCGCCACCTAAGTATTGCAAGACTCGAGTCCCACTCGGTTCTCTTTAAAATGCAAAAGGCATTGAAAGACTGAAAGGCTGCAGTTCTTTTGTGCTCCTAGCATGTAAGCAGCAGAAGGCTGTTAGCTGGGCTAGCTCTGCCACCTGCAGCTCAGAGCCGGCAGGACCGCAACGTCTTCACCAACAGGATAACAAACCTTCGCTACTGGAAATGTAAAAATTCTCATGGAGACAAGAGGTTTCACTGAAGAGGGCAATTGCTAATTAAATTAGCAATAGAATACATAAGCTTTTGGTATGCAAAAATAAGGTAAAAGAGCTTTCACGTTGGTCTTTCTGCTAATCTTCACTGCTATCAGAGTGCACATCTATTCTCAGAACAGAATAGAAACCCAGTGTTAGAACAAAAATCAAAGGCTAAAACTATTCTTGGTGTGACTGGAGTGATCTCAGAGCTGAATCTGACCCCTTACCTATGAAGGCTGGTTTTGGCTCTGCTGATAACTCTAAGTATTACAGGAAATTACGTGTG
The DNA here is from genome assembly GCA_031468815.1 of Morus bassanus. NCBI lineage: Eukaryota > Metazoa > Chordata > Aves > Suliformes > Sulidae > Morus > Morus bassanus. The sequence continues at coordinate 68,024,214 of CM062570.1, forward strand.
GATCCATATTCTCAGAACTCTCTAACTCCTGTCTGCAGTGCCTCCAATATCTCTTCATATAACTCCTTTCTTAAAACACACTGTTTTCTGAAACCCATAAATGCTAGTCTTCTCTAAAAAAGAGTCATTAAAAAAATAAAATAAATCAAATCCTTCCAGATGTGTTTTACTGACGCAAAAAAGCATGTGCTTGATTATGTTCCCTACTTTCACTTCCCTGAGCCCCAAGGGTATAACATTACCATTTTCTCAAGTTGGATCCAAGCCCTGTAATTGATGAATTGTCCATAGGATCCATATGGAACTCTAGCAAAATCACTGACACTCTATATAGCACCAAAATACATGCATGAGTCCCACTGTGTGCTGGGCACCCACAAATATAAACTTTTCATGCCAATGCCTTCTCTCACTGTAAAGCACTGTGTTTGTCTCTAGCAGTGGATCCTGCTCACAGCTATGACCCAGTGAAACAGCAATGGTTCCACAGTAATAATCCGACATCAAGTAAGAAAACGTGACTGGAATTTAATTCTAATAATATTGGGTTACAAAGCATCACATGGAGTTCTTTCAGCAGGTTTTAATACTGCAGAGGGAAAGTATATAATCTATTATGACACATGTTCTCCTAAATATGTTTTAAAAGCTAAAAGAAGCACAATTTTACTTTATCTTTGGGCTTCGTTTCTATTGCCCACACACTTAAGACACCCTCTAGTGCCTGAAACATCCACACGGAGCCTTGCGTCCTTCTGGGACAGCAAGAGAGATCAGATGAATCAGATCCAGGATAACCTAGGGCATTTCAGCTGGCACTAGACATCTATGCACAGGTAAATGGGTCCCACCTTTTGTGTTGCCTAAATGTGGAACTTGGAAATGTCTGCATCTTGTCAAGCATTGCCATTAAAGGTTCTGGGTCCCTAGAAATGTAGAAATTATTTCTGTGATCATACATCGTCACTGCACTAAAGTCTTTAAGTCTTTACGATATTTTCCTGGGTGGTTGATTCTGAGCTGTGCAGAAAATGCTTGTAGAAGAGATTGGGTTTGTTGGTATTCCAAATATTATTATTATAGTACTACAGTAAAGACTTGTACATTTTAATATTATCTAATGCTTGAAAAAACGTTAAAATAGATGTTTTGAAAAGGAATCTCACAGAATGAGATTAGGTGATCTGTTGGGAATAGCCAGTCTAAGCCTCAGGCTTCTTCTATATGCCAATGATTGTAGGAGTATGTAAAACATTTCGTTAGCTTTGTTTTAAGAAGTCACTTTGGAAAATGATGCAGTCAAATCAGACTGCCAGTTACCCTGCTCACTAGCAGTTAAAGACAGCAGGTGGTTTTGGCCAACCTAGCTCTTATATGCATCTTGTCCCCACATTTTTAATATAGCTCTTTGCAAAAAACAAGCTACTGGTTGTCAGTGTCAGGTTCCTCAGACTTAAGATAATTGGACCACGATCTTTTCCTCTTTCAGGGATTTGGTTTTGAATCACTTTAGATTTCAAGTAGGTCTCAAAGATCACCAAAAAAGACTGTGAGATTTAATATCAATCATCGTTAATCCAGTTCATTTTACATTTGTGCCCAATTCACATGAGCTAGATTCATTTAAAATGGACTTGTCACTTCAGAGTGCAATGCTCTCCTATTACTCAGGTATCCAAAGCTAACCTTATAATTTGCAGACTTTAGAGGGAGAAAATGGTTGAGAATTCCTCAGTCCCAGAACCAGAAGAGGAATTCATGCAAGTCCATACAGGTCCCAAATATCCAGGAGGGGAGACTGTCCCATTCCCAGTGCTGGGGCCCCGGCGCTTGTCATTTTGAGTCGACGCATGTGAGATCAGTCAGGTATTGCTACATTTTGGGCTCATATCCAGTTTTAATCTTGTGTGTGAAGTGAAAGAGATTATAGACAGGATTAGCAGTCAAGATATCTACAGGCAGCAGGGACTGCATAGTTCTCCTCAGTGTGCATTACAGTTAGTGCTCAATAGGAAACATCTTTGCCAGATGATAAAGAAGAAACATTCTCTTTGTTGCCAACAATAAATATATACGGAGGAGTAAAGGCGTCATGAATAAAGTGTCCCTAAGGAAATCTTGGAAGACCCTACATGTATATTTACATACTTTTAGGCCCAGCAGCAGTAGAGCTATGTGAGTGTAGTGCTCTGCCCAAGCTAACTAGTTTGTTAAGAATTACCACAGTTATCTTTTTCATGCTAGCTACTATCTGCTCATAATGAGACAAATTAGGCAGCCCTGCCAGAAACCCAGACTTTTGAGAACCAAAGCAATGGTGTCGATTATGATCACAAGTCTCTCTCGCACAAACACACACAAAACCTAAGCAAGTGCCTGCAGGTTTCATAATAAACTGAATAAGAACTCAAACCACTTTCACAGCATTAACTTGATCCTGCACATACTTTAGGACCTGATGCTCTTAATTTTTGGTAGAGTATTGAACCAGAGGAAAATCTGAGCCCAAAGTGCACAATCTGATAGCAACTCTGTCTATTAGATTACCTTGCAGATATTTATCTACAAAAATATATGTAAAAAGTCTATGTAAGAAAAAAGGCAATGAGGCAACTGCAAATTCAATTTCTGCAGTTGGAAAAAAATAATTCCTCATACTGAAGCTCTTCATTCTCCCTGCTGCTTTATGTTATATCTGTTTTAACTGCTGTTAATGAAAGGCTCATCAAAAGGCAGTGCCAATACACAATAATATTTAAATGCTGAATTAATCTCTTAGTCCTTATAGCAGCTCCCTTTCAGCTATTTTCCCTGCATACTTGGCATCTCCATTTATATGAATGAGAATGGGGTGCACATGGGGAGAATGGAGCAAACATTGATTGGCTGTGCAGCGCAGAGAAGAATTTGCCTCATGTTTTATATATTTGTTAAAGCATGGAAGAAAAACATTGCCTGCTGAAGTAAGTCCAAGCAAGACCTGCTAAAATTAAGTAAATAACTCAAAACAAGACTTGGCTTAAGTTATGCCTTTCTGCAGTTGCCATTCTGACTTCTAATAATTGGATTAACTTGTCGCCTTACTTCTGTTGGTAAAAAAAAGCCAAACCTTCCCCTGCTTCTAAATGCAGTTCTGCTTTGAAAAGTGACTAAAAATGGCATGCAGGCTCCATGTTTATTCTGTGTCAGCTATTTCTTTATCAAATGTGCTCAGTTAGAAGTAAGGAACCTTTTCCTTCGATGTGCCAACCCTGCAAATTTCAGGTGGACCATAGGGGTCAACCTGGATTCTTTCTTCTCATGTAGGATGACCAAAAAAACAAGGATCCTGCAAGCAATAGTAAGCCCTCAATTAGATGTGTCAGTTCTGTGATCTTCTATGGTTTTGCATAAGGTTTAACTGACTGGAAATTATTCTGTGGTGATAAACAGGAGGGAATAGAAATCAGTTCACTGTGTTCTTTATGCTAGATCTGCTATGCTAACACTAGCAAAAAGTGGTGAACAGTGATTTTAATTACTAAGTGAAAAGACAGAAAATATATTACTCCATTTAAAGAAGAGGTTTGCTTAAAATTCCATGTGTTCAGACATCTCCAGCTTCGACATAATAGAGCATTCAAGCTGACAAGGAAAATAAAATGCTTCTCTTTTTTCTTGCACGTCATGCATGTGGTGGGAAGAGAACGTATAGTCCTCATAACAAGAAAGGAACAAAATTATTTAAATTATTTTGCATGCAACAGCAAGATAAAATATCATGTTTACAACCCTCATTTAGGAGAAGTCTTCATTGTGGAGTGCAGCAGGTCAGAAGAACACTGTGTGTACATTTTGCTATATGGGAATGATAACCCACTATGGGCATTTTATTATTTATTAATTCATCTTTTCAGCTTTGGTAATCAAGCATGAAAATTTTCTACTCTTCTGAAATCTCTGTAGTCTGGAAGACCAGAGTTGAAGTTTATCTGATTTTTTTTAAATACTTAAGATAGCAAATAGTGAGGAAAAGTTTTCTCAATTCAGAGTTTTGATCCTGTAATCCCAGTGCAGATTAAACTGAGCTGTACAAGGCATACTCTGTTAGCAAGGGTAAAAAAAATCCAAGAATATACTTTCCAGCTATATAAGTACTGATCAGCTGAGTCTTTGCCTGGATGAAATCATTCTATTCTGACTTTTTCTTCCAGTTGTGTGTAATACTGGAGCCAATGCAGGAACTGATGTCAAGACATAAAACTTACAATCTAAGTCCTCGAGACTGCTTGAAGACTTGCTTGTTTCAAAAATGGCAGAGAATGGTGGCCCCACCAGGTATGTTTCATTTCCAGTATTTTACTTATTTTATAGTTAAATTAATACAGAAACAATGGGAAAATTTACTGCAAATTTACTTACAAAGGAAAGTAATAAGAATTAGCACTGTTCCAAAAGTAAGCCTGAAAATGATTCTGATGTTTTATGATTTCAGTCTGACCCAACTGATTTATAGATGTGCACATTCAGATGGTTTCACTATGACTAGGATATAATTTAGTACAAAAATATGTGTAGATGGAATGCAAAATGCCTACTGGCTCCATTAGAATTCATCGTTTGTGTAATTCAGCTTCCTGCTGTGACTCTGAAATTACAGCTACAATTCATAATTAATTGTCTTTGAGACTAATATAATGTTATTTACAGGCCTGGACCTAATCTCCTTCCTCTTACTCCTCAAACTAATAATTCTCTCTTTTTTCAGATTATTAAAGATTTGTGTATCTAAGAGTATTCACATGCATGCCCAGGCCAGATTTTGAAAAGTACAATTGCCCCTCTGTTCTTTTCCAATTTAAGAAAAGTTATGTCATTGTCCTAATTCGGTCTGTGTTTGGAAGACTCGCAGAGAAATGGCATTCAGTACTCTCTAACGTGTTCCCTTGGGAGTGGCATTTTTAAAGATGAAGCCCACATCAGAGGCAGAAGGAACTGAAATGGTAGCTGCTCATACGCTGTGTCGATGGCAGCGGTAGGGTAGAAAGCTACCTTCAGCCTTTGCCTCTGACTGGGTCAGTTGAGGCTGTACCCTACATCAGAATAAGACCTGGATTTTTGTTTAGCACTAACTGTTACTTGCTGCGTGACCTTCAGCAAGTTACACAGTCAGTTTGAACGTCGTGATAGACATCATGATACTCCCACTGATACAATGCTTTCAGATGTCTTTATAGGTAATGCTGGGAGAATAAACTTCATTAGTCCATTATACAAAATTGAAAGCAGATTCCACTGGTTTGTGTCCAAATATTATCCTACAGTTTGTATGTTAAACCTAATACTACTACTACTACTACTACTACTAGTACATATACCAGTAAACATAGGAATTTAAAACTAGATGAAAAAATATTGCAGCACTTCTGCTTATGGATCATTTTAGTGCACACTTTACAGTATCTGTCATTTGCTTTCCTTCTTACCATTTTATTGCAGCAGAACCCACAAGACAACCTACAACCAAACGGAGAAAAAGGAAAAACTCTACCAGCAGCACTTCCAACAGCAGTGCTGGGAACAATGCAAATAGTACCAGCAGCAAGAAAAAGTCAGCTGCTGCAAACCTGAGTCTATCAAGTCAGGTACCTGTAAGTCTCACTTTCCTTTTAGGCCTGAATCGCTTACGGTGCTTTAATTCTTTCCTTACATTGTAAAGAAGGTGCATTCTTGAGCCTGAACTATCACAAGCAAAAGGCGATCTTGCAGTGTGCTGTGGAAGCTGGGGAATTAGTGGAGAGATGTGAAGAAGCCATTCTGCAGTGCAGCTTTAACAAATGACCCTCAAGCAGGGTTATCCTGAGGACCAGATGTTATTTTTTTAAGGCCTGGGCCAACTCCCCTTCTTGTCAGTGGGAGTCCTTCCACTGGCAGTGGGACTCAGATTGGGCCTTGTGTTTTTAGATATAGCATGAGTCTTGCAGACTTCCATCTGCCAGGCGCTAAGTGAGAATGAGTTCCTGTGGAACAGGACAGCCGTACTGGAGCAGACCGCTGGTCTCTCTGTGTTAGTACCTTGCCTCTACGTGGTGCCGAGTTCAGGTGCTTCAGTGGAACAGGTTATGAATTAACTTACCTGCAGAGGTTATCTCTTTTTTCAAGCACTCCACTTGCAGAGGGTAGATCCCCTGGAATATGGGTCTCAGCTTATCCACCCTGCTAGCTGTAACTGTTGACAACCTAATTACATAGGGAAACACCAGTCATTTCCAGAACTGTACCAGCACTTTAATAATCACATTTATTGCCTTCTTCACAATATAGGGGCAATCAGACCCCAAATTGTGACAAAGTGTGCCTTAGTCAACAAGGAGATAGCTTACGCATTTTAAAGCTACGGAAATTAATATGATATTATAGGAACTGTAAAGTGGTATCTGAGGAATAACATGCAGGGATTTTTATTGGATTCCTGATCAGCAGATAGGAAAGGGCTAGGTCTCTTCTGAAGCCTGACAAAGAATATAGGCCTTTTGTTAGCACAAAGCAGACACTTCCTAGGAAGCTTCAATACGCAGATAAAAAAGAGTAGACCAACACCAGTGAAATGAAATGAAGATTTTTGTTTAGCAACTGATTCAGCAATCCACTTGCTTACAGAAGCTTTGGGCTTCAGTACGTTAAACTCATATTTTCTCCTTGTCATATTAAAATTTTCACGTGGCTCACATCCCCGGAGTCAGGTTCTTTCCCTAATATAGGCATCTCTGGGTTTTTCTGGCAGCACAAAGCAGTCAGAAGGTCAGCTACCTGATCCCCTGGTGGCAAGGGCCACTCTGCCTCACTGCCTCTGTCTGCCAGAAAAGCCCTTGGATCAATAATCCACCATATTTAAGAAAAAAACCAGCAATTAGGTGTAAAACTGAGCAAACAGCTAGTGCCCTACTGTCTCCAAGTTCAAAAGACAGTGAAATCACTTTATCTTGGCTACTCCCTGCCCTGAGTTCAGTTCAGTAGGACCAGAATCTGACCCTCTGCCTCTCTTCAGCCCAGTCCTCCCTGGAGAGACGATTTTTGTTGGTTTCAGTGGTAGCCATGTGTGTTCGTATGTTTGAGTGTAATTGAACCCTCCGATAGTTACCTGTCACTCCCACTGATATTCAGGCTGACTTCAGGTACTGAAAGGCTACTCCTGACAGACAAAACAGTCAAGGTTACTCTTCCTGGTGGAGATGATATTTGAGCATCTGAGACATAATGGTGATGGTATGAGGGATGGATTTTTAGTCTTCATTGACTTTCAGGATGCTGCATAGTCAATGTTTTTCAATATTGTTTGCTCTTTGTGCCAGAGTAGCAAGATGGTCCAAACTCTTTTGTATGGAGGATCAGGTTCCATTTTTAGGACCCCTTCTCCTTTCCCTCTGCAGAGTGGAAAATACTTAGCTGTTCAGTTTGGCATACTAACAGCTCTTCCCATCTTCCCCACAGCAAACATAGCAAACCAGATGGAGTTGATGGTTGGGCCACCCTGTAGAGTAGACAGAACTCAAAATAATTTTAGCAGTAGGATATTTTGGTGTAAAACTATTCAACACTTTTCAGTTAAATAGAGCGATGTTACCATGTTTCTTCAAAATTACGCATTCTTTGAAGTGGGCCTTATTACAGGCATGCCACTGCTTTCTGAAGTTAGCTGCAGGTAGCAGTAACTTGCTTTCTGTTTCCTTCTCTTAAATTTACCTTAAAGTGAATCATTGAGTAGTTAATGTTTGATTTTCCTTATATGCAATAGAAGACAAGATATCCTCAAACACAATTTGTCATTTTTCTACTAATTGAAAGTTTCATTTGGCTATAGAACTTTCTGTGAATGGGACTTTCCTCCTCAGTAGAAAAAAACCTATTGAAATCATTCATTTTCAGTGTTAAAAGCATTTTCCCCTCATTATTAGAGAAGAGGAATGAAATCACTGCATCTTCTTTCCAGATGACTCACATAAGCAGAGTGAGTTGCAGCTCCACTTTTCCCATCATCCCCTCTAGAGAATCCCAACAATGAGCTCATATCCATACCAAACTTGGATTAATGTGAAGCCATGTACTCCAGCCTTCTCTTTGTCTCCAGTGATTTCTTCCCAGCCAGCAAAGACAGTCTCTCCACCATAATAGAATCTAACTCCTAATTTCCTGTCACTTTCATGCTTCTATGTTTGTTTCTCTTTGATAGTAAATTAATCCTGGTTAGAGAATGTTTCCTTAGCCTCTATTCTATGTAATGTTTCTTGGTTTAGGACGTTAGTAATTATTCAGTTTTGCTCCTACAGTAATGCTGTGTACACTATGGCAAATGTGTTAACTTACCATATCCCTCATCCACATTTCTCACCCACACCAAAGAAATTTCTGTTTCTTTGTTGGGGTCTTCATGTCTGGAGAGGCAAACATTCCATGTTCAGGACAGTGACCAGAAAGCAGCTGGAGTACCATCAGCTATGACAAAGCTTGAAACTTCAGAGACATTTGTCATTTTCCTCATAGCCCCTTCCAGATTTCTGGATAAATACATGGGGCTGAGCAAACCTTGATCAATGAGATGGACCATTTTTTGTCACATACATGTTCTTTTTTAGTAATAGGTTGCACCATTTCCTCTACCTGCATTATTTTCTGATTGGTTCCTCAGGCAGGGACAGTGCTGACAGTACACAGCCAAGCCCAGGAAGTGAAATGACATGGTTGCATTTCCATGAGTGGATCAGGTTGGCACTGCACCCTGAAGTTCAGTTGCTGCAGCCTAATCAATCAGGATCACTGTGCCCTTTGTGTTGCCTCAAATTTATGAGCACTTTGACTGTGTTGACACATTCTGATACATCTTTAATTACACAGTCTTCAAAAACATTTTAAGGGTCTCTGCCAGTGGATGGGTATGCATCTTTCCTCTCATCAGTAACTTGAAAAGGGTCAGTTGCAGTCTGTCCTCATATCTCTAACTTTTTTATACTTTCTCAACCCTGCTAAATAAAATACAAAGTTTTGCCCTTTTGACAGTCACTTGCACTCTATCATGCTCATTTTCCTTTATAATGTGGTTTCTGTGATTCTGTTAGTTCTCACGCTCCTGCTTGCAGACCTTCAGCATCTCGTGTCAATATGAGTCTTCCTGCCCAAGTCCCTTGTTTAACACCTTTCCTACATATTACATATTTCCTACATTCTTAGAACAAATGTAGTTAGCCAGTGTGCTACATGATTGCACTGCACAACTCTTGCCTAGGCTGGTCAATTACTTGTCCAGTGATTCTGTTGACCTGAAGTGTAGTGTGTTGGAAGTAGAACCAAGTGCCACTAAAGCCTCTCCAATAGCACAAATACAAAAACATTTTTCTCATCAGAAGTTTTCTTCTCCCAGGGTCTCATTGGTGCAGGCTCAATACTTCCAGAGATTTCCACAGATGCATCAGCTTTTCTTAGTGCATAAAGAAAGTTGACAGAACAGGGACCCAGAAACTCTAGTCCACTCAGCTGTCTTAGTCTCAGCAGATGCGAGTCATTTGAACTGTTCTCAGATTTGTTCATGTTCCCAGTCACGTCTGATCTTTGGAAGAAATGTTAGCCCACTGTGCAGAAGCTGGAATTACCAATTTCCTCTTTCCTCCAAACAAAAAGCAAAGATGGGCAAGACTCCTTCTGCAAGGTTCATAGAAAACTTGCCTTTCCTATGATTTTCCTATTAGCTCTCCAATGATTTTAAAGATATTAGTTATCTACTTTGGGTGCGTCACTGCCTTATCACTTTTACAGTACTAATTTCCTCTAATACTTGAAGCTAACTGCAGTGTTTTCCCAAGTCTTTGCTCAGTTTTGAAGCCTCTTTACTGGCTGAAATCTTATTCCTTTGCATTTTTCATATTCTTCTATTTCAAATAATACCTTCTTGCAAGGCCAAGCCTTTATACATAGAGCAGTGACTTGTACACTATGATCTGTGGATTAAAGGTGTATGCAAGATCATCAGAAGAGGTCCATACAGCCATATCACTTAAATACTACTTTCTGTTAAGTTTAATAAAAAACATGCACATTGAGCCATTTTCATCTATTTGAATTTGGAAATTTAACAACAATGCACAACTCTCACAAACTCTAAGAACCATTGCTCTAGGCTGCTCCCAATCATAACTATAGAAATTAACAGGCGGATTTTGCTTTCATTTACTAATGAAGATCCTGTTGAGTGTAATACTGTAACTATGAACCCAGTGAAATGTTATTTGTGTTGGAAAGAATTAAGCATCACTACATGCCACTGAGTAAATCAAATGTTCTTTGTTGCATCCAGAGTCTTAATTAGAGCCTCCTTGCACTCCATACCTCAATAATCTCTCTTTCTCTTTGTAGTTCTCTGTAAGCTCCTCAAAAGCCAAATCCATAAAAAAACCTGCTAATGTGGAAGGGAGCAATACAATCTCTTATGTGTTTCAGTGTAGGTTCAGGTGGCTTGTAATGGATGTAGTAGTACCAGAGCTACAGTTCCAGAGCCAAAAGATTAGTGTCAGAAATTATCCCATGTCTCAGAACTGTGCAATTTGGAATCTAAGATTTAGCTGTAAGGAGATGAGAGTAAACAAATTGATTTCCAGTTGTTCCACTTTAGGAAAAATATTCCGAACAAGACCAGAATGTCAAGTTAACAGAGAGGACTATGATGAGATGTGAAAGATAACCATTTTCCTCTAGAAAGTGTTTACTCTGAAACCTAAGTAAAATGTCAGTTCTGTTTCTATAGATCATTTCAACACCAATGTCAGTCCGATGTTTTTGTCTTGGGGGCGGTGACCATTATGGGTGTGGGCAGCAATGGGGCTCTCAGCCATTAACAATTTTTGTGGCAAGGAGCTAAGAAGTCAATTATTAAAATAATCACCACTAACACAATTCTGTAAGAAGGAAGGAAGGAAGGTAGGAGGAGGTACCCTTCTTAATTTGACTTAGCACATAGAGGTATGCTGGCTGCTAAAACTAGTGCAACCTCCGATCCTTGGAGTATCAGGCTTGCTTGAACAATATACTTGATAGTTTCAGGCATTTTTAATTATTTCAGGCTTGTGAAGCACTGTTCTTCTACTTCCAGGGACTGTGACACCTGAGCTACAAATTAATCACCTTAACACGTTGAGCGGGGCTACGTATTAACAGCAGCAAAGATGGCAGGCATAGGGATGGGGAATTTTACATGGCCCACCACACACTTTTACCTTCAGACTCCAGTAAGACATTGTTTAACCATCAGATGATCTTTAAAATCCCAAGTTAAAAAGTTTAGTTACGTAACTGGGCATAGCAGAGCTAAGCTTTGAGGCTAGGTATAAAAAAGATGAAGCTTGAGAAATGACCGGTCTGTTAAATAGAAGTGCTTGCATTTGAGTTGTGTATGAAGTGATCTCTGTGTATAGTTTATATGCATCAATTCAAGTTTGGATGGCAATTAGGGTTATTTCAGGATGAAAGGTATGATATACATGAAAGCTGCTTTTGTGGTTATATTATTAAATAATACATTTCTATCACATAATGTAAAACATCCACTGCTTTATTTACAGTGCTTCACTGCAACCATATTTTACTATCATGAGACATTCCTTGACCAAAAATGTTGTTTCTAATCACAGAGTAAATTAATAAGATTGAGTGACTACAGTCTAAATCTTTTTTAAACTAATCTAGTCAAATATGTTCTACCATAACTAGGCCATAGCAGTGTGTGCTGCCGTGCAAGAGACTAGGGTTTAATTCTTGGATTCTGCTTCTCACTCCATGAGCAGGAGCTAGGAGCACTCCAGAGCTGCAGCCTCAACCCTGGGAGGGATGGAGCCTTGTGTCATTCAACAGCAGTGACCCCCACTGGCCAATTTAAGGAGAAGCATTGAGGGGCTCTAAAAGGAGTCACTTCCAGTCCTCCTCAGAGGTTGGTGGTCATTGCACGGGAACTAGTGAGTGGAGGTTCAATGGGGTGCACTCGGTGGGGTCTTCAGCTTTCAGTCTGAGGAGCAGAATCCTCTCTGGGGAGGAACCAGCATGTGCGCTTCCTGAGACACTATTTTTGCCTGACATAACTACAAGTGGCAGGATTGTCAAGAATATATATTACTTTTTTAAAATGTCCTGTAACTAATGCTGTGATATCTATCTCTTAAATAGAATGAGGGAAAACTCCACTAACCTCAGCATAACTGTAGTTGAATTCCCAGAGAGGGAGAGAGGGATACTCAATAGCATGAAGAGAAATATAAGTGCAAACTGTCCTCTCAGTGGGTGTCATTATATTAAAGGAATAATATTTGCAAAGAATCTGAGAAATGAGAGATGGAAATACTTACAAGGTCATTGAGTATCTCCCCGCTGATGCACGAATGCTTCCTACCACAGATTGAGACTTTTCCCAGCCCAGTGTTAGGTGACCTGAGCAGCAAAGCTAGCACTGTTCCAGTGGGGTCATTAATCCTCAGTCTCTGGTTCTCAGTAACAGGAATGTTGTCTTAGCAGTGGGAGTTACATTTTCGTTTACTTAATGTCATCTTAGTACCCTAGTTTACATCTCATCGCATTGGCCTAAAGCGATCCTCTTCCTTTCAGCAATTGCAGCTGCTAAGCATATTTACCCCTCCCAATCATTTGGTGGATGTAATGCAAACTTAATACTTTCATATGGCCTCCCCAGACAGCTGTTCTAGCCCCATAGTTATTTTTGATGCACTTCTCTAAGTCTCATCCAAGTTGCCGACCCCTTGCTGGTATGGCAACAGGGAGAACTTGAGGTCCATACTCAAGAGCGTTGAAGTAAGAGGAACTGTTGCCACCTCGGTCTGTGATTCTGTATTTCAGCCACTGTGGTCCTTTTTGCCTGCCGTATCACACTGCACGCTCAAACCCAACTTGCTGTCCTCTGCCAGGTCTCTCTTGTCATTAATGCTCTTGCAATACAATGGTGTCAGGTCTGGTTCAGCAGTGCACACTATACATTGTCTGTTGTTTAGAGGGATGAAATAAATTAGGACAAACTTTTGGTTATAAACACCTTTGTCTTTTAAACTTCTATGTTGCAAAGCTGTGTGTGAGTTTTATTTAACCAAATATTTTATGGATATATGAAATAACAAAATATAGACAATGTAAAGAAGAAATCGTAACAGTTTTCATCTACTCAAATTTTTCACATAGCACAGGCTGAAAATGTGATATAAAAATTCTTCTGTAGCATGTCAGCCTTTGCTGAGGGATATTGAGAAACAGTGTAAATACTTACAGGCAATAATTTGTATTGTTTCATGGTGAAGGCATATCAGATTAAAAAGAAACCTTACTGGATGCAAACATTTGTCTTCTGTTTGCTTTTTACAAATCCTTTTACATTCATAAGGAGGAACAGATCCTTTAAAATATGAATCTGTTGTTTGCTAGGATTCTTGGAAGGGCTTGTTAAATCAGCAGGTACAAAGCTAGACGTCTGGAATTACTGCACTTTTACCAAACACTAGCTGATGCCCTGCCACCTGAGCTGCATGAAAAGATGCATCCCACATATTTCTTTAGCGGTTAGCACAGCAGCCTGTTTCTCCGTTGAACAGAGAGAACAAACGAGCTCTCTGGCTTTGCACCTTTGCTTTCCAATCTCAAGTTTGCACCTTTCTATCCCATGCTGGTTAGGTTTTTTGCAGCAAATCTGTGATGCACTGGAGTACAGTAGGCGGTTTACTTGTTTTCGTAGAAGGACAATTTGTACTTAAAGCAGTGATTAGATGAAATCTTTCTTTCTTGCATGCTTCAGTTTTTGATGACTACTAGCTTCATCAGTGTAATTATAATTAGCACTCTTCATCTTCCTTTTACGGTACCAGCTGGACAGATCGGTCCTTTTACTGCACAGATTGGCGGCAGGGTTGCCTACATGGAGTTAGGTGACAGGCACCATGAAATAACAGATGGTAAATTCAGGGCTTGTTGGCAATCAGCAGGTTTTTGCTAATGACTTAATTAGCTATGCAAATTGTCAAATCAGTGTGAACATTGTTTTTATCGAAAACTTTACCTAAATTAATTACCATAATTAAGTAGCAGAATGTCAAGTACATTGGATGCGTAAAAGGGCTTGGCTGGCTATGGATAAGAGAGTTACCATCTTTATTAGAGTGCTGTGCTCCACATTTGAGAAGTCTGAGGATACGAAATGCTGTTTCTTTTAAACTACTTCTAAAGTACGCATATCGCCAAGTTGCAACTGAGATGCACCCTGGTGCCTTTCCAAACAAAATGGCTCAGGAAAGAATTATTGGATAAAGGCTAAATATTTCAAGCAGGAGCTTAAGGCAGTTTCATAGCCTGCTTATTTGCTTAAAATCATGCGCATTTTTCAGTCTACCTGCTTTTCAGTTCTGGGGTTTCTGAGATCCAGAGCCATGAGCATGCAGCTAGAGAGATGTGTTATAGTTTTTCATTTAAATTAGAAATAAAGTGCAAGCCTGTCTCCTGGTTCCTACTATGCAGGAACTTTTAACTCTGTTGTTCAAATATCACAAAGTTAAGAGATGCAAATTCTCTAACATAATTTTTTTAAGTTGATTTTTTCTCTCTCAAGGTTTCCATATAACAAATATTGGGTGCTGTTCACAGGATGTGATGGTGGTAGGAGAACCAACTCTGATGGGAGGCGAATTTGGGGATGAAGACGAAAGGCTTATCACTAGATTAGAGAATACACAGTATGATGCAGCAAATGGCATGGATGATGAAGAAGATTTCAACAATTCACCTGCACTGGGAAATAACAGTCCGTGGAACAGCAAACCTCCTGCTAACCAGGAGACTAAATCTGAAAACCCCACACCACAAGCTTCCCAATAGGTTATTCTGCAGCAGTACCCACTGCAATGTATGTCAGTGGGTTATTAATTACTGTTTCACAGCATTCTGCAAAATAAAATTGAAAAAAAACACCTTTCAAAGGATACAGTATCTATTTCTAAACTAAAACTATCTGATTTTTTTTAATTAGGGAAAACTCTTGTATAAGCTTCCATGTACATTTCTTGGAAGCATTCACATACAACATGATACTGGCACTGACCTCAATTAAAATAATTGAAAATTAAATAGCATCTCATGGCAAATTTCTGACAATGCATTTTATTGGAAGGGGTTGTTTTTTTCCTCATCAAACAATGGCCATATTTTAACAAGTCATCAGTGCTCAGGATCTCATAAACATAACTATGTAAAACTTTTTACAATTGTAATATATTTTCTGCTTTTCAACTTGCACCTGAAATTTCTTGTTTCAGAAAAAAAATCAGCTTTTAAGGAAAAGTAATTTAAAGTAACTTTTATTCTCTCTTTAACTTTCCTTTCATCAGTTAATCATTTAAAGGATCCAGCATTTTTAATTTGCATTTAGCTGATGCCAGTAGATACTCTTTCCATCATTTAATAAAAATGCTGAAACAAGAAATGTCTTTTTTTCATCAAAGACATGAGAAATATTTTTATGTGGAAAAAGACACCCAGTCCTATGAGAGTTTATGCTTTGTAAAATTGCTGTTGATCCAGATATTTTAAAGCCATGTAATCCATTAACTTTGTGGGCAGCTTAATAAATCTAAAACTTTTGTGTTTTTATTATTGTATCTGATTTGGCTTTGTTGTTATTTCTTTTCATAGTATATTTCTTGTATAATATTTTTGTAAAGCCCTCAAACCCTTTTTTGTTTTACTTTTTTTTTTTTTTTATTCCGGTGTATTTATGTGAAACTTTATAAAAGAAACTAATTTTTTCATTTACATATTAATATGTTCAACTCATCATGTAAAGACACAGTGAGTCAGTGTGTTATATAATACAACTGTATTTTATGTATGCTTTGCCAATAAGTGTGCCAATAAACTGTGTTAACAAATGTGCTCTTATATAGTGCATTTACAGTTCCTTGCATGCAAAAGACACACACCCATGTGCGGGATCATGCACCAGGAATTTTTGGAATTAATGTTTCACTGAATTACAATCTTTTCCTAGCAAAAACGAAAGCCTGTATTTTAGGTGTGAATCACTTACAGCTCAATTTGATTAGACGCTCTTTTTTTAACGTTAATGATGTGTAACACCACAGGTCAGTAACAGTGGTGAGAGCCAAGCGTGAGGGAGTGCAGGGCAACCAGCAAGTGCACCTCCATCCTGAACTTTGCATCTCTCGCCTTCCGGGGCTGGGGTTTATCAGAGCAGGGATTTCCACTCTGCTGAATTCTGTCTGATAGTTTTACGATGAGTCCCTCAACTGGGGCTGAGAGGATTTAAAAAATTCTCCTTCTTTCTTCCCTTTGCTATCAAATCAGTTGTTCACAGGAGCAAGCAAAACCTCTGGACTGGTGCAGCCGCTCTGAATACAGCCCCTCGGCTGAGCTGGGAGGCAGAGGCACACGCCTGCATCCCGAGGCAGCTGAGAAGCCCTGCAAGGTGCACCCTGCAGGTGGCAAATACAGAGAGAAATACCAACACAGAGATACTGAATCTACGTGATCCTGCCTTTTGTGCAGGGGAGTGATGTTTTGCACTTGACTGAAACTGTACTTTTAATATAATTATAAAAGCATCTGAAGAACTCTTGGGTTTTTTCTGAGTGACTATATGTATATACAGAAGCCGCTCTAGGGAAATGTGTCTCCCAAGCATATATACATATTTTTAAGCATGCTTTTGCTGGATTTGATTCCACCAAATAGTTTTGAAACCACCATTGCAGAAGGAATACAGAGCAAAGCACCCTGCATGGCCACTTGGTTCTTCAGTGGGAGACGGCTCCCCCCTACCCCAGGAATGAACCTCAGCCTCCGACATGGGCCCCATTCTCTTGCAAGCAAAATCCTAGTTCAATTAATTTTGGCACCTATGGTAGGCCGTGCAGGAAGATAGCCTAAACGACACAAAAGCATATCTGCTGTAGGGTAGAATTTAAAACTAACTAAATAACAAAAGTGGACTGAGTGTATCCGCATAGATAGCAACGCTGCTCCTTCCTAATACAGGATGTAGGAAACAGTAGGTCTGTCATTCAGTGACTATATCAGCCCTGAGTTTTCCATGTAAATAATTAAATTCACAATGTATTCCATTAAGGGATCACTGGCTCCTATATAGCTGCTATAACATTACAATTATACACTGTAATTCTAATGTTCAAAAACACTAATCATTCATATTACATTTCCATGAGCACACTCTAAAAGGCGTTCCTTATTATTAATCTTTCAAGACTGGCACTACTATTTCAATTTTTAAAAGATTTATGATGTCATATTACTCCTGTTGTTTCAGCAAATAAACATAGAAACGCTTGAAAAATGGGTAACAGATTCCTTAGAGGGCTGTCCTTGAATTAATCTGGAAGGACACTTTCTCCATATCTCCTCAAAAACCCCATCAACAAGCTATCAATCCACCCTCTTGTGGTTAGGGTGAATAACAGACGGAGCTAGCTGATTTTATTTATTCACTTATTTATTCATAAAAGAAAATGTCCAAATGGGTCATCTCGGTGAAGTGGCTCGAGACATACAGCAGCTGACCACACAGTCTCGTCACTGCTACTTCCTTTATCCCCATGCCCTGGGCTGCTGCATGGGCTTTTCTCACCATTTTTCAAATGATCTGGTAAACTCATCAACACGGAGCCTGTGATCCCGTGTCTTCCCATGTGCCCTGTCCTCAAGAACACTCCCTACAGGTAGAGAATGAAGGTACAGCAATCACATTAACTACTGGATTTTATGGTTGCGGGTTGCAGCTTTTGTGTGCTCTGTGACCGTCTGATGCAGAGAAGTGGGAAAAGTGAATAAAGATCACAGGTGAATTGAAGTAACATGTTCATGAGAGCCAAGGTTGCTGCCTGAAGAATGAAAGCTTGAGACCAACAATTAATTTTACTGTAATCTAATCTCCCCACCTACATGAACATTGTATCTCTCTCAGAATTTGGAAGGAAATAATGTTGTTGACACTTTCCTCTGGAGAGCTCTGCAATTATTAAAAGGAGGAAGGAAACTTATCTCATGATGCTGAAATACTTTCAAAGAGAAAGCTTTTGTTTGTTTTAGTTAAATGGAGGGAAATACTGGCCCTGAGAAGTGCCCTGGCAAATCAGAAGGAGGAAATGCCAGGAGTTTACTTAGAACAGCAGAATCACATAATTGGTAAAGTGACTGAGTAAGAACACTGATAACTAAGCTGGTTGCTGTTACAAAGGACTTGGAACATGCAAGAATCATAAGCACTGGTGGGTTTTCATTATTCTTTGAACTGGTTTTTTGGGGATCTTTTTTTTTGTCTTGGGTCAGCCAAGTCCACTTCTCAGGGAGCTTCCAAGTCACAGGAGTCACCAGCTGGTCTCACCAGTGGCCCCTTGTGAGAACATTTCAGTTCTTAAAGCTCCTTCTTTCTCCCTTTTCATAACAAGCAAAAAGCAATATTTGCAGCTTTGTAGTCTTTTCAGAAAGAAGGTGTCCTCAGATCTCCATCTTTGCATCGATATGTATGAATGTAATAACATTGTAGGAGAATTCAATTTGGAAAGGACCTTGGGAGGAACAGCTAACATTTGTATGCTTGCAGCATCATGGGGCTCTGTGAAAGTCATCAGCAACTAATTTTTAACCTTGGTCCTGGAGAAGGTACTACTCTTGTACCTTGTGTAAGTGTAACCAACTTGTGTCCTTGGGGAACAGAGAAAGTACCCATTACCAGAGAGCTGCCATGGAGAATCAGTCTTGAATTGTGCAGAAAGAGATGGGGGTAGTGAGTAAGGAAACTACTGAATGGAAAGGCAAAATACTGAGCACTGCTGGGTGTTCTCTAACATCAGGGTGGAGAGAGGTTCCTTACCCAGCCTTTGCTGTGAAACACCATTAAAGGGGCCTAAATGATAGAACCAGCCATAAGAACAGACTAAATTTTGCAATTTCATGGCCTCCATGAAAATCCCATTTTAGCAAAGACAGGATGAAAGAGAAAACATGAATGATTGATATTGAAGGAAACCCAGTTTGTGCCTAATATATCCTGGAGAAACTGCTAATGGAAATTGAATAGTCCTGAAAATATTTCCTGAGACTGCAACTCTGATCAAGTAGCGCTATGGTGATATATTGCACGTCCAAATTAAAGCTGCCCTGGGGCACAAGTAACCCCAGCAGCTGGTTTTACTGTGTAGGACTGGATGATTTGTATGTTTTTTCTAGCTTTTTGACAGCATATTTTTATACAAGCCTGAATCTTCTACTATGTAAGAGGAGCTACTGAATATTTAACATCCCATAGAACTGATGTTACTCTAGCATATCATTATGCTTCTGTTAGGAAGTCTGGTGGTACCCCAGCATTGCAGAATGGCAGATGGTACCTTTAGATAAAGAGCCGCTTATGGAAGTCTCTAAATTTATGGACCATGCTGCTATGTTTCATGAGAAGATATGAATTTCCACTGAATGTTCACAGTATTAAAATCTATTCTAATTTAGCATGTTATTTTGACAGCAACTAGTACCAGTTCTTTCAAAGGGAGAGGCTTTATTAGGATCAGTGATGGAGCAATCTAACTCCAGGAGCATTTCTTCCATGACCCTGTGAGTCACTTCTGAAATAAAAGAACTATATCCCTTACAGCAAGAAATAATTTTAATGAGTGTATGGGCAGTCTTAATCCATAAGTACATTTTAAAACACCATTATGCACTAAAGATGACATCAGAGAATAATACACTTGTGCATACAGAATCAAAAACTTTATAAAAAGCATCCAGCCACAACAGAGCACAAACATTCCAGTTACCCAAGAAACTCCTGACTGTGCTTCCATCGACTTTACAGGGAGCAAGATGAAAACGATAAGCTCCAGTTTGGATAAGTTACTAAATGTATCCCTGATAACTTGGGTGATGAATGCTGTTACTGCACATTAGGAAGAGAATGTGCTTCAGCTGAACCCAGAAAAATGCCCACCCAGTGTGCCTCTGTTCCTTCTGGACACCCAAATTTAGGATCCTGTAGGTCTGAGCTCATAGCTGGAGTCCAAAATTCTTCAGGTTGTTTTTCTTTGCTTTCTGTGTGTGGTTGTGGGGATTTTATGAGGGATTTTTGTTGTTTGGGTTGGTTGTTTTTTTTTTAAATTTGTACAGTGCTCTATGATACAAATACTTCTCAGGTGTCCAGGATCTTGCCAGTTGGAAGGTGGCATGCAGAACCCTCATTGGAGTCAGGGGAAGAGCTGTATTTTATATTATGTTAAAAGGAATTCTGTCTGATCTCCGGAGATCCTCAAGTTGTGTATCGCCCCAGTTTAATTAATAGTTCTGTCTCAACAACTCTGAATTCATCTGAGATAGTATGTACAATTTTGTACTGAACAGCTATAATGTATAAGGCTAGTGTCTCCTTTGTAAGTGCATTAGGAGACGTTTTAGCTAATGCTTGATATGAAGCAGGCATTTAACACTCCTTATCACATTCAGCTGCAACTCTCATTTCATCACATAAAGTTTCATCTTCCCTGAGTGATCTCTTGGGGAGTCTGAGTACTGGAAAAGCTTTTAAGAACTGTGTTTGGTGCTTTCAGATGCTGGGTTGAGGGGGTTTTTTCCATTCAATTTTCCTTCATCTCTCTTTGATAGCTTATGAAAATTTGTTTGCCATTTTGCCCAAAGTTTTTAACTTTCCATCTTCTTCTGGCTATGTGTAAATCAAAAGGCAGGACTTGCATGTACTCCACACAAACAAACCCATCAAAACCAAGGTGGGTTGCTCCTGGGTTGCCAGGAGAGATCAAATTCAGCAGACAGAAGGTGTGAAATTTAGGAACTGTGATGGATACTGGGGCTTGTGTCTGTCTTTGACTGCAAACTCCATTTTGAAAGGGAATTTTCAGCTGTTTTCTTTGAAATCTCCCCTCCAGGTTAAACTCATGTTCCAAAGGGTGGTAACAAAAGGTGAGCAACTGAGACAGCTATCTTTCATACAGGTTTTTCAGCAGCTATATGACTTTCTCTGTGCTTAAATCACCAGCTCCTCTGATGTGAATCAGGTGTGAAGTGCTACAGGAGCTCAATTTATAGGAGCTGAGCTCGTAGCTAAGGTGTCCCTAGACAGTGATCAAGAACCTTTATTGTGGTTCCTGAGCTTTGTAGGAGCAATGCAATTTCATTTTTGCATATCACAGCTATCTCCTCTGCTTGCCTTTGTGTCAACAGGGATAAGGAGTTTCAAATTGGCTTTGTTTAGCAAACTTCCAAGGTTTGCTGTTATTTCAGCCTAAGGGCTCAGAAAAATATAACCTAAATCAGCCTCCTTTGTCCCAGAAAATGTATTATTTTTAAATATCCCCCCCCCTTTTTTTTTTTAAATCAGAACTCCCTTGAGAAGGGCCTAACTCACAAATTTCACACAGCAGGATTTGGCTTTACTGTAGATGCCAACTGCATTCCTGTGAGGGGGGGGGAAAAATAATACTAATGACCAGTTTATAATGAGTGATTGAACAGTGGCACTCCACAGGGAGGCAACATTTTTAAGCTCAAGGCCATGAAATAGTGGGATGTGGGCTTTTAAAATGGAAACAGAGTTGTCAAGTCCTATGATTTTATTGTGAGACCCGCGGCATAGCCAGTTCTTAAGTAGGAGGGGAACTGTTGGGGAAGGAAGGAGTGGTCTGTATAGTAATTGCCTTTGAACAGTCTGACACTTCAGAAAGTGGCAATCTACAGGACGGCAGTTTCCAAGAAAAGCCCATATACCGGGGAAGAAAATTGCAATCAGTAATGAAGGAATCCTTCCAGAGATGGGCCTCATTCAGGCTCTGCCAGGTACCAGAGTGGGCACGTAGCTGCAAGGTCAAGACTCAAAAGGGAAATGGAAAATTGATTTTTTTTAAATTTTATTTATTTTCTTTTTGAATCATCTGTGATAACGCAGGTCAGTGCCAAAACTGTTCTGGTTTCTCAACTTCAACAATCTCCTTTAACTGATTAACAGATGGATTAATTTGAAATAACCTTTGAGGTAAAATAAACAAAACACATGGACAGTCCCACCTTGAAACCAGTAGAGTCATTTTGTCACACTAAAGGCTTGGCTGCAGTCACAGCTTTTCTGGCACTGTTATCCCTGTCCACCTACACCTCACCCTCCATCCGAGTACCTTGCAATCTCCTCCAGGCCAGTGCCTCACAGTGGGAAGGTTTGAGGCTGTTTGACTTTCACTGCAAAACGCCTGTTTACGTGGCTGCAGGCTGCTGTGAAACACCTAGAATAGAAGTACAGAAACAATGACCCTCCAAATCATGATTTTTTTAAATTTAATTTTATTTTATTAAACCAGAACCTTTTGGTTTGGTTTGAATGTGCTTTTTCTTTCGGTTCCTTCCAGGTATTGAAATTTTAACTTATACTTTGAAATTCTTTTTTCCAGATTTGATTTTCATGCAGCTACAAGGACTACAAATTTGGTTTTGATTAAAAACAAACAGTTAAAAAATGCTGAAGCTAAATGTCGAATATCAAATGCAAGCCCCTCTGATCTAGCCAGGGGTAGGTGGATGAGGTTCCCTTCTCAAGGCTCCTGACTAAGCCACGATGCTGCAGAGTGAATTACACAGATCACATCCTGCCCAGCTCTCTACAGAAATATGCTTGTAAACGTTGCAGAGAGGCAGCCTGAAGGACATACGAATGATATAGATCACCCAAAGCATCAGTTATTCCATCTTTCTCCTCTCCCCCCGCTCCCCAATTCCCTTCAATATTTGAAAATAGACTAATCCAGGAGAGTCGCAATAAAAAAAAAAAAGAAATCATAAAGAGTTGTCAACTCTGGCTTTCCAGTTACAAGTGCACATCTTGGGATGCTTTTCTGGCAGCTGGTGCTTTAAATGTGACCAGAAGTGAACAACCCTGACTGTAACACGGCTGCTGTGTACCTGGGTGGCTTTATTGCTTTTTCTGTAACTACAGTGCAGCAAGCAGGACTGAGTCCTCCTCCCTTTCTGTTGTTCCTAAAAATAAACCCAGTTTCCTAAAATTCCCACAAAAGGACTATGTTGAGGACCCCACTTTCTGTACAAAGATAAAAGGCTTCAGAGCTGAGCCGGCCTCGTGGCACGTCCGTGGTTCCTCAAGGGAAGCACGCAGTGCCCTGGTGAGGAGCACGGCACGCACAGCTCCTGCAGCATGAGGCTGCCTGTCTCATTAGCAGCCCCCCATCGGCTGGTACCACCCCTCCGCCTGAGCATCCACAGTTCTGTGCTGAAGACACTCAGCCTTTTACATGACCCAAGACACTTGTATGTCTTAACATTAGTGAGTCTTGAGTGGAACTGTGCCAATTTGGATCCCTTTATTAGCAGTATTAAATTCCATTGTGCAGGTATTTCCACAGCTGTGAGTTATTCAACATAAACTCCTACTGAAGTAGAGAATAGGCTGCAAATAACCCACCAGGGAACAATTTCTTAAGTGCTAGTCATCCAGCAAATTCCTTTATTCTCAGTTTTTATAGCAGGATTATTCGATGTAGAGGATATGTCCAGGTTATAATGTATTTGATTATTTATAGCAGATATCTTGTGGCATGAGCTCCATTTTAAAATGGACAAGGATTATTGGAACCAGACAGATGTGATGTTAATTTCCAAAACTAACCTCATTTTCAGTGGAGCCTGTGCTATTGCTTGCACTCTTGAGAATATCACTTTTCTGGTAATTTTTCAAACCCCCAGTTGTTTTCCTACTAAGCCTACTTCAGCCTATGATTTCTCTGTTTCCCATATCTTTTCTTGATGATTATTCCTATTTCCTAGTGAAACATTTCCCTCCCTGTACCACCAAATGGATTCCCCCCATACAGAAAAAAAAAAGCTCTTTTTCTGTTCCACTCTTCATCATCCCTTGAGATATGTTTTCAGCTCTAGGGAAGCCCCATGAGCAGGTGCTGCATGATTTAAACCCCTCATTAAAACACCTCATACCCCACTGAATGGAAACTCCCCCTTCTGCTCTGCCACCTGCCTGAGCCACCAGCCTGCCCTTTGCACTGGGAAATGTATTTAGAGGAAATGCACCCCTTTGCTTATGCTACTGCATTAGCCTAAGGATAGGTAGACCCTTATACAATCCTTCTTGCTGGTGTCTCCAAATCAGGCTATTGGCGCAGCATAGTTCAGTCCCTTTTTGAAGCCGTCATTGATCTCTGCCTCCTCACCCCCTCTTTGCTATTTAAAATACTTTGAACCAACCCAGTAGCTTTGTGGAGGGCCCCTACATCTTGTACTGAGGGGGTTGTTAACAACAGCTCCGCATTCAGCTTCTCTGCCACCTTTCTGCTTTCATAAAAGTGATCCCGGTACCTGGCCTTTCTGCCTGCAGATTTCAGAGAAGCGCATCAGTGCAAGGCTGGCTTCAGTTCCACCATGTAAGAGGTTCGGCAGGGGTGGTAGATATGCTAGAGCAGTAGCCGGGCAGTGAAATCTTAGCAGATGCTGTGCCTCTGTATCTGCTGCTCTGTCTGCCCCTTTCCTCCATGTGATGGAGAAACTAGTTCTGGAATGTATATTCATGAGGTTATTCCATACTGAGCTGAGCTATTAAAGTGCATTGCCTACAACTAAGGTCCTTTTATTTATTTATTTATTTATTTTAAATCCCATGCATTTATGGAGGCACACTGGTGTGGTTTCAAAGCGCTGTGCATGGTTTTTATTTGTGTGACTTCCACTGATTTTTTTTTTTTCCTAATAGAAACTTTGTAGCAAAATCTTCCAAGTGCCGCTTAACAGTGCTAGGATTTCGTTCCTATCATCCCAAGCCTTTTTTTGCAGACTATTCCGCCAGCAATATTTAGGGCTTTTCTTAATGCCTTCCATCTCCTCTGCATTGCTGGGAAGGGGCCAGCCATCAGCCAAACAGCAAGTAAATAGACTGCATGCATTTAGTGTAGTGATGGGCACATATGTTTTCAGTGAAGAGTTTATTTGCCAGAAGAAAAGTAGTTTCAGAATTCAGGTCAACTTTTGGTGAATCACTTTGAACTAATAAATATAAGAGGTGAGGACAGAAAGATTTCAGAAGTGCAGAAAAAGTTCATATCAATTTTTCTGAAACAAATTAGCTCTGTTTAGTTGGGCTAGGCTACTCCTGTTGCCAGCAGGAAAAAAAAAAAAAAAAAGAAGGGGGAGGGAAGAGAAAAAGGGGCAGGAGATTCTCTTGCCCCAAACCCAGCATCTAAGTCAGAGGTGTTTAATAAATCCATTTCATTTGGTGCCATGGCTGTCCTGCCCCAGCACTTGCCCCAGCTCTCTACCTCTCCTGTGCCAAAGCTCCTATTTCCAAACCCATCCATTACAATCCAACGCACCCCTCGGTCCTTCTCATGATCGTGCCCAGGTCCCAGCTGGAGAAACCCCAGCCTCTGGCATCTCTAAATCTTTCTAAAGCTCTGCATGATATGCTCCTTGTCCAAACCCACGCAGAGCACCCGAACCTCATGCACCTCCACAAAACCTCCCCAAACACCCTTCTTGCTTCAGGCATCCATGTCAGAGCAGGTACTTGGCTCTTCCCTGTTGGCTGCCACACCCCACTGTGCCCATCTTCACCTCC
Source organism: Morus bassanus (assembly GCA_031468815.1). NCBI lineage: Eukaryota > Metazoa > Chordata > Aves > Suliformes > Sulidae > Morus > Morus bassanus. The sequence goes on from CM062570.1 coordinate 68,049,886, forward strand.
TGAAAACGCCTCTGACTGTGCTCCAGCAGCAAGCGAAAGATCCCAGAGGGATGCTGCACTCACCCGTAGTACAGAGTCCTGTCCTAACAGGTCTCCAAGGGCAGGAAAGGAGAATTATGATGGGAGAAAATCTGATGTACAGAACCTCTTTTTTCAGGTTGCATTCACTAGAGATTCGAAAGATGCCAATTATATCTTGGCAAAAATGTTGCCCTTAACACTCATGTAAGATGTAAAAGAGCTGGATTCAGTCTTCAGCCTCCCATGCTGCATGAGGGTTACACTGGAGGGAGGGTGATCTCATCTCCTGTTGAAGGGCAAAGATGTTCTCAGTAGTACCTGGGCCAGGGGAGAGCGAGCAGCTCCAGAGGCTGCTGATGCTCTCCGCAGAAAGATAGCCCATGGCTTTCCTCCAAACCAGTCACATTTGAGCTTGGTTTTTGTACCACACAGAAACACTATTCTGTGGGCTATTCAGGTGCCACTGCGGTCATGCTCCCTTCCATCTACTGTCCCCTGTCAATCTCAAGTCCGGTTTTAGAGTGAACAAAGAAGCAAGTCCCAGTCAACTGAGCATAATTCTTTCAAGCACAGTAAGAAATTTTGGTTGAAAGCAGACTCAAAACCATGCTACTTAATTTAACTTTTTTCATTTAGTAAATTAGGAAGCACCACTACTGACAGAGCTCCAGCCATGTGTCCCTGCCATGGAAGGACAAGGTCATTTTGGTGCTGGGGGGCTGTCCCGGCCACACAGAGAGGAAAGAGTCCAAGGTGCCCTGTAATGAGTGGCAGTTTCCTACTGGGGTAAGTAATTCTGCTGATTTTGGTGAAATGAAAAGCCGTGAGGCTCAAAGACCCTAATGTTAACCTGCTACCACCACACTAAACCCTTGTTCTGGCTTTTCGAGTTCAGTGAGTTCAGCCCGTGCAGCCCCTGGCAGCAGCCACCGGTGCAGATATTTCAGCGTAATGGTCCTTCTTCACAGGCATGGCAAATGGAGCTCTGAAGAGATTTATGGATGAACTTATTGAATAGCATTGCATACTTGAAGATGACAGAGACAAATATCGGTGTAATGGACCACAGCCTGACTTTACAGCATTGGTTAGGACACCTTTTCCCACGGAGGCATGGTCTATGTCTGCCCTGCCTCCCACCCAACTTTGCACTTTCCAGGCCAGCTACAAAGCTCCAGTCCTCACCCGGGGGTCCCCAACTTCAGCATACCCCATTGTTCAAATCTCATCTCCTACTCACAAAATGAACACACCTGTAGCCTAACTGCCGGTCATTTAGCAAACGACCTCATTTAGAAACTAACCCCCTCACTCCAATTATCCCTCTTCTTCAGCCACATGTCCTTATGTAGCAGCGTTGCTCATTTATATGCTAATTTTACTAAGTCTACTTCAAAGGGGAGAATTGTTTGTTAAAAATCTTACACTCCAGCCTCAGTTCAGACCATCTCATTATTTACCTGCAAATTTAGGGAGATATGGGTAAAAGCTCTGTTCTTTTATGATCTATTGTCTAGGTGATCAAAGGAAACCATTCAATATGAAGATCAAAAAGAGTCTGGCTCCCAGCAGCCCAGCAGCTGGCTCTGCCAACTCCCAAAGTCTGCAACCTCTGTTATAAGTAAAGACTGATTTTACTATTAAATAACTTTTGATTACAAATTGGAAGGAAAAGCTACCCTTCACAATCAGAGTCTCTTTACTAAGGTGTTAATGAAACTAGGCTTCATATCAATATTATCTCAATTATTAGTCAATGAATAACCGCTATGTATATAGTGCCTCTATTAATAGTCCTCAGATAATGAAAAATATCCCACAGACATAGCTAATACTGCTTGATAAATTGCTGGTGGCCCACAGCTAACCCAGATTTTCTTTTTTACATAGATATACTGCTCAAAGGATTTTTAAAATAGGAACTCAGACACAAAAGTGTTTACTATTTAGAGAAAGGCGAAAGCAGTGACTGTAGGTTGAAGTATCAAACTGGGACACCTCATGTCCCAGTCTGTTAGGGAATTATGTCAACAGAGTAACACGATGTGAATAATGAACCCATGCTTTTCAGGGCTGACATAATTCCTCAGCCTGAGGAATTTGAAGAACTGTGATTTGTAGAAATCCTACTCTTCTAGAAAAGATAACCCACAGAATTTTTCATCTTCATGACAAATAAACATTAAATAGTATACAGTTTTCTTTAGAAAAATAATGTGAGAAGTGAAAAAGTATAGACTTTCAGGCTTTAATCTTCCCTTTAAAGTCAACACACTTATTCACTATAGTGTGTCTCTTTTCTATGCTACAAAAGGCAATAAACAAGAAGCTGAGCACTGAAGTATATTTGGGGGCTCTGCAAGGGGACCACGAGGATATTTTGACTTCCAAGATAATGAAATGTGTTGGTTTTTCTACCAAGTCACTTGATGCGTTTCTGAAAATACACCAAATTCTCCTAAAAATATTAAGCTACCTCTAGAGAAGAAAAGCCTCCAGTGCTGCTAGGAAAGGCATTTTTCTTGTGCTATAGCTGGTTTGCATGCTTCAGTACGTTGTACCCTTTCCTGTCAGTCAGTAGTAAATGAATACCTCAGCAGGTCTTAGATGACTTTTAGTGCTGTTCTCATTTGGAGCAGATCTAAAGCTGATGTTTTGACCAGTTGTTAGTATTAAATGTCTGATGGCACTTTACAGGAGGGTTGGGGTGTAAGTTTTGGTGTCCTGGCCAAATTCCAACATGGGTAATTAAATTCTGTCCATCTAAACTTCCCCCTGTGGCTTTAGTTGGCTCAGGTATTCTTAATTTCCTGTCTTAAAATGTTCCATAGGGTTGCAGCAGTGCTGTTAAATAGTTGCCAGGTTTCACCTCAGCAATGTGTGAGATGATTCATACCTTACAGATTTGCAGATAGCTGCACGTCAGTACAGCCTATGAGAGCTGGAGGAAAGGCAGAGTAGAAATGACAAGATGTCATAATGACGGTTTCCTCCATTCATTTTCTAATTTTGTGACACTTTAGAAAAAAAATTTGCATCTCTCCATTTGTTGATGAAATAAATTCTTCTCCCCCTCAACCCTTCCATTTCTTGCATGCCCAGGAGAGAAGAGAGCCCCTGAACAGATGCATGTGGGTCTAAATGAAAACCCAGATCCCTGACTATGCCAGGACATGAAGAAAACTGAGGTCTACATTTGAACTGCTCTCCTTCCTCACCTCCACAACAGGCAGAAGCATGTTTTCCACTTCACATACTCCAAAGCTTTGAGAAATTTCACTTCCAAATCTAAGCTTTATGCCCCGAAATCATCCTTATGGCAGTTTTCTTAAAATGTAGCAACAAACCACCAAAACAGTGCTGAAGGTGAGATGAGCCCAAGTGAATGTGTACTTTAAGTTGCCCCCTGTTTTGTCCTTTCACTGGCAGTTTAAAAGCTAAACAAGGTCTAAATTAGACTCACACCATAAAAATAAAATACAGCCTCCAAAAGTCCTTGTTCAGTATGGTATGGTATGGTATATGCAAGTCTGTTATTTGACACTCCTTCATCGTTATCTGCCCCGTTTCCTCCCTTAGTTTGCTTCAGCATTTCAAAACTTCTGAACTCAGTCTAGATGTGGGGGAAGAGCTTAAAGTACTCAGTCTCTCACCAAAAATAAGTTAGGAGGCAAAGCTGTCTTTGTTAGGGAAGAGAGAGGCTTTTCTATTAGCTGATTCAGCCCACCCAAAAATCCAAGGAGCCCCCCCCTGAGATGTCTACCTGAATCCATTGCTCAGGTAGGAAGAAGTGGAAAATGAGGCTGTTAAACTAAGCATCTCGGTTTGTTGCCTAAGATGAGAGGAATATCACTGCCGTTTTAACACAAACAACATGTAATGTGTCTGCCTTGTGGTACAGCTCATGCATTTATCCTGGGGTAGCAAAACCAGGATAGTAACAAATTGGTGAGATTTCATTCTTACACAAATTTTTGAAAACTCTCAAAGCTATAAAAGTCACTAGGAGCCCAGCAAACACCCACTACTGTCCTCTGCAGTGTTCAGTATAAAAACAATCTCTTTTGCAAGAGTAGAGGAAGAAGCTGAAATGTGTAACAGCTCGATACTCCTATTTTTATGGCTTTCTCCCGCAAGCCTTGCTTCAGAAATGGATACCAGCGTAGCTCACAGTGAGAGCTTTGTCTGACTTGTCTGCTCAGGAGCTCGGTGAGTTACTGGCTGGATTACAATTGCGTGGCTGCCCGGTCTGCAATTCTGTGTTAGTGAGGGGTAATGGGCAGACTTTTAAAACTTTTTAAATAAGGAAAAAAGCTCTTTCAGAAAAAGAAAGCAAATATATGCCAGGTTTTTTTAATGACAAACGCAGAGCAGTAAAAAGGGGGGAAACATTAATGCTGCTTTGGGATAAAAATGTCTTGAAGAGGCACATCTTTAACTGATCAGGAATCTCTGGAGGGTGGGCCTAATCTTTTTGGTCAAGCAACAAAATCTATGCATCTCATTTTCTGGCAGAAAGCCAGTTTTTCTAGTCTCAAGATTTCCTGAAATGAGATCAATTAGGGCCTGATCCTGGAAAACTGGAAGGGGTTGAGTTCCCAGGAACCACTGTGTAGTACACTGAAAAAGAAGAGTTTTTCTGGCATGCTGAATGAAAACAAAGTCAAGCGCTTTCTTAATTAGGATAATCGTTGACTATATAAAGCCAAAAAGCGATGAAAAACATGGTGTAGGAAGTCCTAGTAAGTGAAGCTCTGTTTGAAAGTCAAGAGTTTTCACTTTGTCCTCCATGACTGCAGGCAGGGATCATTTTCTTGAACTGTTCTGATCCTGCTGCCCTTAAACATATAAAACTCCCACTTCAATCAATGGGAGCTGTGCATACTTAAGAGCTACTGGGTCGGGCTCATAAATGTCTGTCACTGATTGTATGACACATCGGCACTCTTACAGCTGATTAAAGGAACAGCCATGTCAACAGCAGATGAGACCTTTGCGCAAATAGGATAACGACACCATGTCAATATTTTCCTAATGTGTGAATAAGTGCTGTGAGGACAGGGCACAAAATATTCAAGAAACCGAAGTGTGGGAGATGATTGAGAAAGCTTGCTGAATTCTTATCTAAACACAAAAAGGAAATATTAAATATTAAATCAAATTATTACTATTAGAATATAATATGTTAACATGACACTTCCCCTTCTCTAAAACAGCCTGTTACCACTTGTCCTTGATATATAATCATGCACTAAACAAATGATTTTCTGTTACCGCTTTCCAGTATGGAATAAATGGGGTGGAAAAGCTTTCTTTTTGTCAGAGAGAGAGAGAAATTTCCAGACAAGATTGCATGATGTGGTTACTGGAGGTGGTAGTAGCAGGGGTAAATATGGAGGGCTTGGCCTTCACAGCATGTGGGGATAAAAGTATGAAATGGTGTTAAACCACCCTAAAGCCCTCCAGTCCTCAGGCTCTCCAGCTCCAGGACACGTCCTGTGCAAGAAGCAAAGCAGTGCTATTTTTCTCCTGTCTTATGCCTTGTTAAAGGCATGGCTCAGAAAGAGCTAACTGTGTAAGCATGATTCTGCATTTTTAAGATCACAAATTGCTCTAATTGATGTAGTATATTTATTTACTTACTTCAAACTTAAACAGAAATGTCATCATTTAGGTGTATGAATGCTTCTGAAGAGGCTTGTCTGGTGTCTGGGACCACCTGGAGATCCTACATTTTGTCCGTGTCCTTCCAGTACCAAAGTCAGTGTTAGAGTTTATAGGAGCAATTCCGAGGAGACAGAAGAAGGGAGATGGTGGTCAGACATGTACACAGACAAGGGCTTCCCTTCTCAGGAAAAGCTTCTCCTTGCCAGTTGTCTTGACTTAAGGCTGCTTTGTAGCACCTCACAGGGTAGGAGATCTTGCCTGCTTTCTCACTAACAAACAAAAATATTACATTTATGACCTTTTTCTAGTATTGCCATTTTATTGAGGGGTAGGTTTCCATTTTTCTCCAGTCCAACACAGAGAGTGGCCCTTGCTTACCTCATTTTTCCCCTTTGCCTGAGATGGATACATGATGTAGGAATATGAATTCATCACCAACTCAGTGTTGCCACTTGTCTTTCCTCCCCACCAGCCCTGAGTCCTCACAGTCTTTTTCTTGATGCTTCTTGTCTAAGCCATTCTCAGAGTATATAGGCTCTCTAAAGACATAAGTGGGTAGCAGTGCCAGTTACCTGAGTTACCTGCTTTCTTGGTTAAGACTGTGGGAGACACTAGTCCCTTTCTGTCCACAAGAAGTCTTTAAGAAGTCTTTTTATAAACAATGTACTAGCAACCAAAAAAATGAAAGTACACAAAGTGGACAGAGCTGGTATTTAAGCCAGACTCCCAGGAAAAACTGAAGGGAAGGCTTATGGTTGGACCCACTCTGAGCAGGGCCTGGACAAGAGGACCTTCAGAGGTCCCGTCCAACCTGCCGGAGACTGAGTGCGGAAGGAGGGATGGAGTGCAAATGCATCAACATGCTTTTGCAATGGACAGGCCCAGCTCAGATCTTGGCTAGTCATAAGGAAAAGGAATAAGAGGTTTCATGATTTTAGAAAAGGACCCCAGGCCTCCAGAGGACCGGGTACTCCTTGGCAGGCTTGGATAAGCTGCATTAGTTTCAGGACATAAGCATATAGGATCAATCATTAAGTGAAAATGTAGGAGGCCTTTGAAGTAATTGAAGTGACCACCTGATGTCTTAAACTCAGGGCCAAGAAGCTCTGGGGAATTTGGAAGTCCCCAGCAATCATGCAGGGGGAGCTCAGTCATTCCCACGCCAAATTAGTGATGATTTCTGACTATTTCTGGGTCCTACAAGAAAACTGGTCACGTGTCAGCACTGTCTAGAACAACAGGACTTTCACACCTGTGTTTTCACAGTAAAATTTGTAATTCTGTAAAGCCCTTCAGTGCTTGTGAAACCCATTGCATGAATTAATAAATAATAATAGCTTGGAAACTGCAAGATACTCTACTTCAAATCTAAGAAGACTCTCATCCTTTCACACTATGAGGACATCTTTTCTATATTCCCTTTCTTGGGATGTCAAAGATATATTTTTCCAAAGCATTTGAACAATTTGACTGGGACCCAGGGGGAAATTCTGGATGCTTTGTGGTGGAGTAATGAGTCAGAAAGTTTTCTTGCCAGGGATTGAGAAATGCCTGACCTCATTTCTGAGAACACTGCATGCAAGGGAAAGATTTTGCCCTTAGTGGAATTCTAAATGTTTAGTATAGACCTCTGAGCATAAGGCAACAGCATCCCTGTTCAAAAAAAAAAAAAAATAAAGAATTTGTGATTATCTTTGTATTTACTTCCAGGGAAATACATGTTTTAGGTCAAATTTAAAACCTGAACAGTACAATTAAAATCTTTGTTTTGGACTAATTTTAGGTGTCAAAAGAATACAATAATGAAGAGTTTCTGATTATTGTTTATTGAATATATAGCTTTGATCTAAGCTGTAGCTTTGTATACATAGCTTTGTCTTTTAAATCATAAATCTGGGAAAGCTGCTGGGGGTCCAGCCATATGTGCCAAGGCAGGATTAGCCATATCTATTGCATTTCTGACAAATATTTATCTAATTCCTTCTTACAGACCTCCAGCATTGAAGACACCCCAGGCAATCTATTCCCAATGTCTAATCTGAGTCATCCTTGCTCCAAATGTAAACCCAGTGTCTCTCAGCTGCTGTGCTATAGTTGTAGAGAACAAGCACATATTAGTCCTGTGGCTATATGGAAGAAGTTTTACTGAACTGTTGGCAATTAAAATTTGAGGCATTTTTGTTTTGTTTTTATAGTCCCTGGGTCTGTAATCAAAATACGTGTTCCATAAGAGAATTAGTACTGGACCTAACTAAAATTATATACATAATTGCCAATTCTGTATCATTTCCTTCTGCAAAGGCCACCTAATTCTTTAGGTGCACAGCAAAGCCACTGTGGCTGGCAGCTATCCTTTGGGTGGCAGGCAGAATGAAAACCCCAGTGGATGCACGTGGCTTTCTGCTTTGCTTTTTATAAGGTTTACCTCCGTAAGTCCATAAACAATATTATTCACTGAATTCCATTTATTTGCCACAAAACTGTTTGAATTGAGTACATCAGGTTTTGACTGCCACCTTACCTTGGTATGTGACCATCAGACAAACACACACAAGTATGTATAAAAATCTGTGGAAAAGTTACCAAAGCTGATAGCTTACAAAAGTTTTTTTTATGGTAATTGTTCCAATTTATGATATTCTACAAAGGAAGCTCCTAAATCCACAAAACTTTTTTTTTTTTTTTTAATTTTTTTTTAAGGCAGTGGGTACCACTCTCTTTAATGAAAATCAGTCTTTTTATCCTGGAGACTAATATAACTGCTGGCCCTGGAGTTTGAACTCTATCTCCCTAGACTGTCAGAGCATTCTCATTTTTCATCCCTGCTGAGAACACAGCTACAGCACATTTCCTAATTTCTATCATATGTTAGTGTGTTTCGTAAAATGCAATTCCCTTTTTCTTAAATAAAAATAATCAAATAAACCACATTGCAATGAATAGATGTTTTCCACTTTTTTACCTTACTTGATCAACTCATTTAAAAAGCCAGTAGTTATTTTCACTAGAGCTAGAATTTGTAAGACTTCAGTCAAAAATGTGACTTTTTTATATCTTATTAAATTTCATGTGGGTTATGCAGAAAATAAATTACTTGCAACTGTACTACATAAGTACCATTGCTGTATTTTTTTTTTCATTGAGCAATTTCTGAAAGCAGTATAAATCATAGGCTAAATTCTGCTGCCCTTCCTCCAACCTCACTGAGCCAAAATCCCATTAAAGTTAACTTTGAGATTTGGCCCCGTGACTGGATGAGTATGGGAAAGTCTGTAATTTATAAGGCCATATCCAGTCTATTATACTTCTGGAAAATGTGCAGAAATATATTGTTAAGAGACTCTTCTCTCCAAGTTCCTAAAAAACTCTGAGTAATTTCAGGGAGGCAATCTGATAGACAGATTTGTATGAATATTTATATAACTAATAACAGAGCCAATGCTTCTAAATATTTTCTAAGAATATTCAGTCAAGTAAAACAGTGAATGCGTCTTGGCTGTTTGTCTTCTTTCTATTTACTTTCTTTGAATATTCCTGCAGATGAGTTCCCAGGCAGGAGTGTTGAAGAATAATGACACTATTCACAAAGTGGATTTAAACTTGTAGCTTGGAGCAGTTTCATCGGAAATCTCTCCTAACTTGTGAATAGAAATAATGATACGTGGCAAGTGATGTTCAGAAAGATTTTACATTTTTAATTTTGAATAATGAGTCTTTCAAATGTAAACAATCTACAGGTGCTCTTCAGAGAACCTATTGAAAGAATAATTTCAACTAATCCAAGAAAATTATAAAGTATCTTCAGAAAATATGCAAACAGGGAAAGGTTAAATGAATTAAGTAGGTTATTTACTACAAAATACTCATTCAGCCATGAAAACTAACCCCGAACAGATGTACACTTGTGGTCTATTTGAAGATAAATTAAAATGCTTCTTTTAATATCAGATAAATACTCTTCAAAATGCTTATTCAGATCTTCAGTCATTACCACAAACATGTGCGGTACAGAATTAAACACTGCAAGTATAGGCATCTTAAAGGTCAGGACCTGAATAGAGTCTGCATTTGCACCATAGGAATTAATAAATTCCCTCATATCCTATATGCTTGAGCTCAAGTTCTTCATTAAATAGCTTGAATTTTGATGACTGGGATGAAAACAGCCAAATACAAATTTGAGAACTGCCCTGGAAGCTATTTCGATTGTAGCCAGGGTCCCTGCTCTGAAATCAGGCTCTTGTCCAGAAGGACCTCTTATACCTGGTTGAGTCCCCACTGGTGGGCAGCCACTAAACAGGTGAGGGCCCCCAGTTTACCTCCAGCTTCACTTTTGAGTAAGTAATTAAAGAAAATCCTGGAAAATGGATCAGTTAGGTCCATTTTTCTCCCTACTTAGTGCCCACCAGCAAGGGGGGAAGAGACTAAAGCTTTCTGTCTGAATGGGCAGTGTGGACACAGTTATAGGACATGCAGAAAAGCTGGCATTGATTACAAGACTTTCTTGGATCCATTAACAATGAACCACAGTATAGATTTTAGAAATCATAAGCTGTTCAAACAATGGACATTTACAAGGCTAACTACTTTATTCATGGAAGTTTTACATTCTTACATGTTTATACTGCTTACATGCATATGTATAAACCATATACTTATATGTGCACGTGATCTGCAATTGTTTCAATACCCATAACTTGTCAGATGTAGCTAGTTATATTTTACAAACACGAATATATTTGATTGATGTTGATATGTTCTGATTAAATTTACTGCTGATCAGTTGATCATCACTTTAAACAACAAGAAATTATATTTCACTGGTTTTATTACTCTGATTGGCATTCAGTTTATCAACCATGGCACCAATGGGAATTACCAGAGCTAACTGATTTCTAATGAGGATATATTAATTATATAGATATAAGGAAATTCAACCATTTTTATTCTATTTTATTTTAAGACAAGCAAACATGAGCCTATGAAAAGGAAACATCCAGATCCTACAGTAATCCTTAAATTCTACACAAGTGCATTGACCTTATACTTTAGATTGATCTGCCTGTATAATGGATCTTTGCTTCTGAGGGCTTATTCTTCTGATTCTGACTGAAGATTTGAAGGACTGTATCTTTTTTCTTTTAACATACTGCTTTTTTCATCAAAAAAAAATCCCTAATGGGAGAAATAATTGTTTTGGTTTTATGTTGTACAGCTTCATATCTTCTGGGGTAAGAAAAAATGATTTTAAATAACACTTATTAGTTTTAAATACATGAGTAAAAGGAATCAAGGACATAAAATATAAAAGTTAAAAAAAATTAAAGCAATTAAAAACCTCTTCAGAGCCCTTACTTAAAATCTCATATATCTGCCTTCCTCTGCCTGTGGGTGCCAACGTGAAGCGTTCAACTAATTTTGCAGTTTTTAATACTAGCTTACTGAGTTTTGGTTCATAAGTCTATTATGCCCCTGCTATCTGGTTCTCACATACTGATATCATCAGTGCTGCTGGCCCTAATTCAACGAAGCACTTACGTATGTGTGTAAATCCCACTGACAACCATAGAGGGTTGCACTTTGTTGAATTGGGGGCTGCTGTCATCACAAAATTAAACATGGGAAAAAACCTCTAGTCAAGACTTTCATATGTAACCTGAAAACTAGCAGCCATACATGTAGACTTCTGCTTGCATTTTCCTCGATGCTCTCCCAGCTAGCCTGCAGGTCTCTGCCTCATGCTTAAGCTGATCTGAAGTATGGGGATGCAGCATCCTCGCACCAATGAACTTTCCTGCCTTTGCTTCACATGTTCATTCTCCCTCCCTCTTTCGCTTTGTCAGATGAATTTGGTGTTTTGCAAGCCACAGTCTCAATCCTGCTTTAATGCTTTCTGAAAGCTGCTCGTTGCAGGCTCAGGGTCATATCTAACTTGTGTGCCAATATTTTCTTTAATGCTCTTGCTCACTTTTAGGCCTGCTAATGAAGGATGAAGTGTTTCTACTTAATATACTCAGAAGGATCTTTTTGAATGCACTCTACTTTAAGAATAAGTTGAGGGTTTCTTAGGAGCACATGCTCCTAGAAGAAAGCACAAATACTCCATTTTTAGGGAGTTTCTGGCTGCCTTAACATCTCTCCAACATGATTCACGCTAAAGCACTTAGGAATATCAGTCTGTCCATGTGTTGTTCACCAAATTCCCCAGCCTGTGCAGGAGCAGCAGGAGTGGCCTATTGGTATGAATAATTTATGGCTGGGGGTAAAGCATTTTTACATCTTTCTATGTTCACCCATTAAGTGCAATTCAAAACCCACAGGAATGCACAGAATGTGGGGACTTCACCCAGCTCTACGAACCTTAAAGGAAAAGAAACTTATCCTCATGTGCCAACACTGCAAGTAAAAATAACTTAGGAAAACTCTGTTTCTAATGCAGCATTTCAAATGGAGGATCTTAAAACACTTAATATTTCTTAATTATTTTAGCGCCATAGTGCTGACCATAACATAGATGCCAAACTGACAGTGCAGTTATTATCTGAATGCTAAAGTTCAGCTTTACAGATGGATGAGCTTGCAGCATGCACTCATTAAAGCATACATTTCCAAACATATTTTATTTCAGATTCTCCTCTTTATAGTATTACAAGGGTCATTATGAATAGAATTAGTTTATTATACGTCAACAAGATGCTTATAAAGCACAGGGTAATGTTTATTTTTATGATTCCTTACCTCAACTCATAAAGGTTTGTTTATCTTTACAGTAAAATAGGAACCTGACTGTCCTATTTTCAAATGCGCACAGTTTATTAAAAGACTCAAATTCCATATTTACATATGCTCCTGCTTTTTTTATGGTTGAAATTCAAGTAATGGTATTTAGCCATCAGCAAATACTACATAAGTGATGGGAAAAGGTAAAAATACTCTCCCAGTATGCTGACGGGGCCTGTGACACACTTCCAGATGGACTGTGTTGTTCCACGGTGTGGAGAAGGGTAGGTACACGTATGTATAGCTTGGATATTTTAAAAGTGACTAGCAAGAGCTTAAGCATCAGGTAAACAAACCCAAAACTAACCATAAATTCAAGAGGAAGGTTCAGAGTTGACAGTCCTCATCAAACTACTGGAAGATGCACAATTGCTATAGATCAAGAGGTCTTTCAGAAGTGGCATGTTGCTGCTATCGAACATGCCATTATTCTCACTGGGCATATGCTTTCAACAGAGCTACAGCATTGCTGGAAAGTCTGAGCAGCCCATAGCTAACATATTTTGGTTATCATGCTGGGGGATGGCTCAGGCACAGAACAGTCTAACTGGCAGACAGGAGCTGTAAGGAGATGGAGCCTGCTCCGTTCAGATGAAATCTTCTGACAATTAGCCACAAAACTATGATGTGCCTCAACAGGGCAAGAAGAAAACACAGATGAATTTTTCATGAGCTTGAAAAAAAAGAATGTCATTGACACAAAACCACCCCACACACACACCCCCCCCGGCCAGATTTCAAATTCTGCTATAAATATGAGCATGATCGAAACTTTTTAAAAAAGTAGTACTTTAACTCTAGAAAAAAAAAAAAAAATTCTTTCTGAGTCTTAACTCTGGAAAAGCCATCTGAAATAATGATTCCCAATCTCTCCAGAAAGTATCACCCTGGGGCACAAATGAAGCACAGAAAATTTCAGCCTAGCTGCTTTATATTTGGCAAAGTCGTAAGATCTCACAATGGGAGTGGCCGAACAAATCACTAAAGACAATTGAGACAGGCCTGAAGAACTCACAGTTGCAAAGCCAAACACTGAGCAGTCAGAAGACTCTGGAACTGATGTTAGATGATGAACTTTAATTTGCCATACATGGTCTTTAAACACATTATGACATGCTTCTCTTTTCCCTCCTGGCACTTGTCCAGTGCCCAGTTCTATTAATGAGCAGATCTTCTCAGGGAAAATGTGAGTCCAATGTGAGAAAGAGAAGTTTTCCCCTTGCCTTGTCCTTTGAAATGGTGTACTTGTGTTCACTGACATAAAAAAGAAGTTTTCAAAACATTCTACTTAGCCAGACATCAATGATATCAAACTGGTAAGGTACAGAAATCTTAAGGGCATGGAGAAGCAGGTATTAAATAGGAAAGTCTGAGAAACTATAACAGCACTGAAATTAATATCAAAAAAGAAAATGCTTTTAAAAGTTATCTGACAAACAGAAGCCTACTTCTTAATAAGTGCACATACACTTTCTGACTTGCAGGTTTGTTGGTGGTAAAGAAAGCTTTTCTTACTTTTTTAATAGTCACATGAAATATGTTTATAGCTAAAAATAACATTTTGTAAACACTTTCTATTTAGAAAAGTGAATAAATAATTTTTCATAAAACATGTTTGACAATGTCAGCAATTTTTCAGACTATATTTTGGTTTTAAAAACAAAGAAATTGTTTGAGAATTTTTCAACAGCTTCTTGAAACCTGTTAGCCTCAGCTGCCGTTTTTAAAGGAAGTGTACAAGAAAATTCATGTATTTAGAGAGGAATAGATCAGTAGTTAAATCTGGTACTTTGCAAGGTTAATGACCATACACAGTATGTCAAATAGAATGGATGATACCATATTACTTTCTGACTTTGTTGAAAGAAATTCACTGGAGAATGTGTTTGAAGGTAGACAGCCCGTACTACTGAAAGGGGAATATACATCTTGGAAGATACACTTTGCATCAAAACAGCTTTATGAACAAAACCTGTTTCCCTGCAGAGGTATTTCTGATTCTGGATCTTTTGTTGTGAAGGTCTTTGTTCCTCTTTTGTGACACTGAAATGGTTAAAAGCAAACTTTTGAAATCAGATTTGAAAAGCGTGATGAAAGAGCCTGATGTTTTGCCTGATTTTTCTTTTCTTTTCCTCTGCGGACAAAGGCCTTGAACACTGAAGGCTGAAAAGCCTATTATCACCAGAAAGAAATGTAAGTAAACAAGGCATTACAATAATGAATTCTACCGTACATGACACGAAGGCAAGAACCAGCTCTGTGCAGCAAGCAGTGAAAGATTTGGCTGTATCTTGGCAATGTTTCAAAAATGATAACAATAAGAGGTTTTGTCGCTTCAGACATGTAAATCAAAAGGATATTTCAGCACTAAAAATGATACTGAGAGTTTCTAACCATTGACCCCAAACCAGCATTCAAAAATAGACATTAAAACTAAGAAGCTATAATCCTACAAGCCATGCACAATCAAACCTAAAGAGCTAAAAAGATTGAATTTTTAAAGTCCATTTGAAATTAGGTCGGCAATAACTACCCTTATCCACAGGAAAAGGAGTTCTGATATTCAAAGTTATGCGCTAAAAAGGAATAATCCAAAAAATTATACCAAAAGTGGATTTCAAAGCCAACATTTCAAATGGTCTGAAATTCCCTGATCTTGTCAGCAAATACAGAGGCCATGCACATGGGTAGTTTGGACTATAAGGACTCTCAGAATTTTATTTATAGGAAGTGAAAGTGTATATAAGTGAAACATGAAGATGGTGAAATTTGATATTTAGGCTTTTTATAGTGCATTAACAAACTGTGCAAATGTGCCTAAAGGCAAATAAAACCACCAGCTTGGCCAAACTGGTGCAGCAGAGATTTGGCAGTGCAGAAGGGATCCGTTCACATCCTCATCTATTGATGAAAGTTAAAGCTGCCTGTTAAAACTCCCAAAGCAGGAGAGAGTGCCCGTATGTATGTGTGAGCAATACCGTACAGACTCTAAATGAATACAGAAATGACTGCATAGTAAAGTAACCTGTTAATGGTGAATTGTGTTTTTTGCACTGTCCGCCTCATCTGTGAGGGAGGACAGGAGCTCTTGCTGCGTTGGCGAGGTGTAGCTTTTAATGCCACTGACAGCAGAGTATTGCTGACTTATCTGGGGCATCCTATGGGAATGAGCAGTGTCGCTTCAAGAGACATATCCAAATAGCAGGCAGGATTGGACTGGGCACTTGTTCGTTTCCTTACCTAAGCCCTAACTACACACTCACACAAAAAAAAGCAAACAAAGGAGCAATAGAGGGCTGTAAATAAGACACCTACCCAGGTGAAGCAAAACTCCACCACAGATGGGGTACAGGCTGACTTCACGTATTGTCACCAACGTAACTGAGGTCAGCACTGTGCCTGGCAATCCCCAGTGCTGCAACACTACAGTCCCTTTTCTCCCACATTTAACTGAACAAGTATGACAGATTCTCAACCACTGAATGACCTTCCCTTTGGGATTTGCCCCTTCAGAATTTTGTCAGAGCCCGCCTTGCAGAGCAGGAGCACAGGAAGTTCAGGCAGCAAAAACACCACAAATCTCGGTTCCTGACATTGTGTTTGTCTGCATCAAACTGCCCCAAGAAGACAAGCCCAAAAGACTCCTCTTGACAAGCCTGATGCCGGCAAGGGCAGTACGGAAAAGACAGAACTGCCTCTGAGGTGGTTTTAGGGTATTACCTAGAATGGGAAGAGTAGCTAAGAGGGTTTGACTTGGGTGAAGATAACCTTTGGGATAGAGTGCAATACAGGGTGTGAGAGGGGTTGGTGACACTTTTCTAATGAGGAGTGGAAAGCAGTACCACTCCACATGGAGGCGAGAAAAACATCTTACTTGTATAGACTGTCACCAAAGGGTCAGCACCCAGCCTGTGATGTGAAGTAGGCAATGTTAAAGAAAGGATTTGGGGCATGGGAAAAACTTTCTCCCTCAGCAGGATCAGATCAGGCTTTGATCCAGGCTTGGATTGATCCCAGACTACAAGCATTTCTGTGCAGCTCAGCCAAGTCCAGTGCAAATAACCCCCAAACTGGTGACAGTCCAAGCCTGCTCCAGGACCAGAAGCAATAATAACACATTACAGACACACTAATAAGTCCCACCACAAGTTCAGAAATTTCTGTATGGTGTTGCATGACATAACATGGCATGCTCTTATACAGCTACAGGTAGTTTTGAATAGAGCAGAACAGTCTGAACATGTTCTGGATTAGTGCTTACCGTTATTCCCTAAAGAGCCAAGACCTTTCAGTAACAGGAGCACCTACAGAGCAAAAAAAGAAAAAAAAAACCCAAACCTCCCTTGACCTCTCTAAGACCTACAGTAATCACATAAATTTATACGAATCGTGACGTTAGTAAACTGTGAGACCTTTGTTAAGGCTTCTACAAATGGGCCAGGGTAGTGCTGGAACCTGGACTCTCGAGGGAAATCTCCACTTTCCTAAAGGTCTGCCCTGGCTTCAGCATGTGGAGCTGAACTGAAAAAGCAGCTCTCAGTTTCAGATAGCACCAAAATTGGAATCAAGATCAAAGATTTGGTTCATCATCTGTCCCTGCTAGCCCAGCTCCACTGAAGGCAACAAAAGTTAGTTTCAGTTAAAGGTCTGGCTCAAGGTATATAAATGAACTAAATAAAGTGTCAGAAACTACAATCTTTTTCAGTGATAAACAGTCCACTTTGGGATTTTTTACTGATTCCATTTTATAAATCATTTTAATGTGCGTGTGAGGTAACACTTTCATGCCAATATGAGTTGCTTGGTGCTGACTACTCTCACGTATATATGTACAGAAATGAGGAAGAACTATGAAGCCAAATCGAATGGTATAAACATTTGCACTGGGAAACAAAACTTGATTATTTGATAAAACATATAATTAGGTATTAATACTTCATAATGTGTAAACATTTAACTAAAAATCAGCAAATAATAGTTCTCCCATTATTACTATTATAGAGACCTAATCATATAGCCCTTTCACAGGCAAAAATTGCTGCCATGAATGTGTATACTCTTGTTTAAATATATGTACCAGGGATAAAAAACATAATTGTCCACATGGACTTGTTTATTCAGACGTATTCAGTACCCAGTACGCTTACTGGAAGCAGTGGGATTATGGGTGATCAAGCAACTTTCAGCAGTATAAGGTACTAAACTTTCTGCTTTATCAGCGTATCTCACAGAAGCAGCAGGTTTATTGCTGTTATATTACAAAAGTTGTTGCATTAGCCATTGGGCTGGTATTTTTTCTCCCAACATTAAATAGTTCCTCTAGAGTTTGGTACTTTCCACATACATAATTAATTCCCAATGGATTTAAGCGATTTTAGTAACACATTGATGACATCAAAATACTTTATGTATCTAGAAGTTGAACCCAATATTTTTATTAAATTACTACATTTGGATTAAAATATTGGTAGTGAACTACAGCTCCCGGATACATTCCACAATGGTCACACTTAGTAGGTCACGAAACCATTGAAGTGTTATTGTAAAACTCAGGAAGGCTGGGGGGTGGGGAGAGTGGCGGGGAATGGGATAAACCAGAATGAGAACAACCAGACCAACCTAGACAAATTGCACTGAATTCCATAAGCCATACAGACTTGCTACATGTTATTTATCCAGCGAAGACAATGTTACACAGGAATGCAGAATAACACAGTATGATATGAGGAGGAATTGCATGGCAAATTCATTTATTTTTTGTGAAAGGGAAGGATGCTGTAAAAAGTTGGCATGAGACAATTTAGTCCTAACAGGAGAGTGTAAGTTTTAGGCTCAGCATTACATGCGCCAGGTTGTTTACCTGTAGAAGCTATTGAGCGAGTTACAGAAAGGAAAGCATGAAATATCTCTAACTTTTGTGTTTTGGTGGCTATAATTGTACCCTTTAATTTCCAGCCTGGCAACAGACACATGAAACATGGGAGCTTTGTTGACATGATATTAACAAAATATCATTATTTCTTTTTTCACTATAAACCTGTTCCTAGAAATATTTTCCCATTGTAGGAAGCCCATTTGGCTCACAGTGAACACTCCCCTTCTGACAGAAGCTTCATCTGGTGCCTGTTTAGGTACCACCCAGGGCTCTAAGCTTCCTGGCACTGTCAGGTTATATTTCATGCTTAATATGAACGCATGTGATCGGTACACTCCCTGTTCACCGCACATCCAGTGCCTGGTCTAATAGCTAATTCTGACTGCCTCAGATGGTAGCAGTGGTTTTTCTACTTTTGCTCAGCTTCTTTTTTCATTTCTTATTGGCCAGGGCCTTAAATTACACCTGTCTACTTCATATATCCCACTGGGTTACTGCTCCATGCAGCTGCACCTGAGAGACCAAAACCTCATTAGACTAGGTGCTGTAAAAATACCAATTTAAAAAAAACGATTGGTCCTGACATAAAGAAGGTGGCAGAATTGGAAAAAGAGTATGCCTGAGGAGATGTAGTAATGCTAATAGGTGTTTTTACATTTTATAAGACCTCCTGATATAGTGTTTTAGAAAGTAAGTCTGTTTGCCAAAGTTAAGTGAGAAGAGATGACAAGAGGAGAAAAATCAACATGAAAAAAAGGAACAAACCGGTGCAGATGGGACTGACCGCAGAATGAGATCAGGCTGGTTTAGCTAATCCAAGAATATACACTAATGCACTTAGATCTAGTCTGCCTGGGAATACATCCACTTGCGTTATTTGTAACAATGCAGCCTGTATTAATGTTTGGATAATGAGGTATTAATGATTAGATAATAAAGAGCTACATGCCCTACAGCAGCAGTCCTCTGCAGCTGAACATCAGTGATTGTCGAGGTCCTCACCCGCAGGGCAGAATGGTCCTCACTTTCTCATACCTTAATGGCAAAAGCTTGGACAAGATTTTAGCACCAATTGGCGAGCCACCTATTAATGGGTTTTAAGCCCTTTAAGAAGAATTTTGGAGTTAGGCTTCTTTCTGTTGCATTTATAAAATTATGCTGCTCTTTCATCTCTTTTATTCAGTATTTGTGGTACACACATTGATTTACAGCAGTCCATTATTAATAGTTTCTTCTAAAATCAGTGCTTTGCAATACTTTATTTTTTTAGGCACTGGTTCCTGGAAAGCCACCTGTGATTCCCAGCTCAGGTCTGGAAGTCTTCTGTCCTTTCTGGGAACATGTGTTTAGTGTCTGACTCTTCCAGTCCATGATCCCGTACCTCAGGTCTCTGAGATGGCAGGGTGGCAAGGTTAGGTGCTGCAACCTTCAGCACTACAGTATTGAAGGTCTTGCCATGTAAACACTGCCTAACCACAGAAAGTTCCTTGAATGAATCCTGCTGCCCAGGCAAGCTGGGATACCTGAGGGTCTCCCTAAAGACTGGATGCTGCCAGCTTTCTGGATGTAAGATAACTCAAACATCAGGGGACCTTCGTTTCTACATCCCAATAGCGTAACAAATTCTGCTATTCCTCAGGCTTACCCAAAAACTCTCTGCAGACATTTTTACTTATATAATCAATTTATAGGTTAAACTCATCAAGAACTAAAGAACAGGTAGTGTATCAACAATTCACTATTGCAGTAAATTACATTTGTCAAAATTAGAAACTTGTTGAATAAGGCCTTGATGATAATTGCTGAAGTTGAGTGTTTAGAGTAAAGTGACACAGACTTAGTCATTAGAGAGGCAAAATTCAGCATTTTCAAAGCACTGGTTTTCACTGACTATTGAAATTCAATATGCTATCACTGGAATTATTTATTGATGTATTTAGCAGTTTTACAGACCATTGCCATATACTTGTTAACATTTGAAAAGCAAAACCAGTACAGCTATCTTTTATGTTCAGTCTATCTTCTACTATGACACATTTCCTGGATGCACTATAAGCAATAAATTCCATGTTTGCTACGTGTTTTTGCAAAACTATAAAATCTATGGAGGCATCAAAAATAAAATTTAATAACACAGATGATGCCCAGACATTCCTTTCCCATTGAAACTCCTAAGGGCTGACTTGCAGAGGAATCTAGATGTGCATTTCCCACTGATTTCAGTAAAAGCTATGAATAAATCCTCAAAGTATCTTAGTCACTGAAATATCTTACTCATAGATGATTGCCATCTAATACCATCTCCAGTCCTGATTTAGGAGCCTGCAGGAGCAGAGAGCACTTCTGGAAGAAAAGAGAGCTGCTTTACCAGATACAATTGCAGTTCAGAGGAGAGGACAAGCCCCAGGGGCCAAAGCAGCTGACCTGCCTGGATTTGGGCACCTAACTCCTGCCACCATGCTCTGCTCTCATTCACAGCAAGAACTTTAACCACCATTTTCCATCCCCTTGGTTATTTTAGAATGAAACTTTCCATCCATCCCACTGGTGCTGTTCCACTTCACATAGTTACCACAGGAACAAAAAGAGGCAGAACATACAGAATACTGATTAATGAACATGGACAGAAAGAACTTTTTTATCCCTGCTCCAAGGGATATCTTTTATTTATTCATATTAGAATATCTCTAAGAAGAGACATTTGGAAAGGACAGAGTAATCAAATAACTTGGCCACTGGGGATCTGGTAGAGCTGAGTTTAAGCAAATTTCCCAGATCATCCAGAAGAAGAATTTGAGTCTTGGTCCTTCACCTCCCTAACAGATGCTCTAACTACTTAACTCCTCTGGACATACGCACACAGTCTCTCCCCCGCTCACTCCGTCTCTCTCCATTTCCCAAAATGTATCTTTTCCATGCACCCACTGGCTGTCCTCCTGTTTCTTTGCACAGATTCAGATGTTGGCTTTGGCTCTAAGCAGCAGTAACAGCAAACCATATGTAAGTTCCTATATTCTAAAGAATGGAAACGTTTTCTTCTTAGTGTACCTGGTTCAAGAAGGAATGAAATCAGAATGCATTGAATATAGCTGTATGATACAATTTGCACCCCAAAACTACTAATATTTGAGCCTAGTCCTAAAAACTGTAGCAATTCCATCAAATACAATTCTGTTATTTCTAAAAGAATTGCTAGAGTTTCCCCATAATATTTTCACAAATCTTAATAGAAACACTAAAAATAAAAGTTGAAAGATGTAGATGTAACTGAAAATGTTTAGAGAAGAAAAATGAAGTTTCACAGTCCCGTACCTACATTCAGCTAAGACATACTTGGACTGGGACAATTAAATTGCCACACTTTGTCTGACTTCAAAAAAGTTGTTCTTCAGGACAAAAGCTAGGATAAGTGGAAAACAAAAGCTTTATGTTTAGAACTATAAGTTTTGGCAAAAAAGAACATAGTTTCATTTGCTTAGTTTTTCATACTTACTCAACCAGATATTTTATCAAAGGTGTGATGCCATGTAAAAATAACTGTTCATGTACAGTATCTACACATGTATCTCCATTGTAATACTAAATGACCAAATTAGGAAAAATAAAAAGAATTTGTAGGTAAAAAATGTCTATTTATCCACCTTGGCTAATGATGGATAACACACCATCAGTATTAGACTTGCTTGGAATTGACGAACAAGATCTTTGGATGTGTATAAAAGAGAGGTTAAGTATTTCACCTTTAAATCTGGTACTAGAACTAAGGAGAAAATCTTGCATAAGAAAATGAGAGATGAGTCACTGTTATCCATGTGGGTGGGTTTTCACCATCATCTGCTTTTCCTTCAGTCCTGGTGCTCAGTGAGGACCAGGAAAGCAAGATGAGCAGCACTTGCATTCACTCATGGGACTTTACGTTAGGACTGTGCTTAGCAGCTGTGCTAAGTCAGCTAGACTATGGTCAAACTATCTTGCCCTGAAATCTGAAGGAGGAACAGCCAGATACACACTGGGCTGTCCTCTAAACCTGAAAACACATGACCATTTGTCACAGCCTCCAGGGAAGTATGGATATAAGCAACTATATAATCTTTTACTTGTAACACTGGACAATCTTCTGGTAACCTTTTAAGTGCGCCAACTCCTCAATGTTTTTCCGTCAGTATGCCTAGCTACAAACTGACCAGAATTTAGTCCTCAGTATTTTAAGGCATCACAGTTAACAACAAATCTTTTCCAATAACAAGAAAAAACATTTTCACCCTTCAGTCGATAAACATTTTCAAGTACTGCAAAAGCTAAACAAGAGAGCTCTAAAGGTTTGGGAATACTAAGCCCTGATCGATTAGAATTAATCATTTATAATGAAGGAAGCAATTGCTTCATTCATGTCTCAGAGTCTTGCAGGATTTCATGAGGTATTTGAGGGATGCAGGTTTTAAATGAAAATATGACATTTTAAAATGTAAAATTCAACATAGTAGTTGAAGTCTGAAATAGCCAAGTAGGCATTCTCACTTTCTGACATTTTATTTGTAAAGCTATATTTCCTTTGGTGGGTCAGGTTTTGTGTTAATGCATTTGAATATTGTGGCACATCACAAATATTGTAAGACTGGGCTTAACTGCTAGAATGGAAGAGTGTTGATTTTATGCCATGCCTTGTGATAGATGTTCCTTTGTGTAAAGCAGTAAAAATTGGTAGAGATGGGATACAAGTAGCAGTAAAAAGAAAAATGTTGAGACTCTTTCTTTTAAAATACATCCTGCAGTTTAGCTATAAAGCTCCTTATTTTTAGAAAACCAGCAGAATTGTTCAGGCTCTGCCCCTGCAGTTTCAATAGCAGTCTAGTGCTTTAAAACCCTAACCTTGAAAAGAAAGCGTTTACATTGTAAATGTACTGGCAGTATGTAGACTATTCTATGACTGAGTATCCAACTGTGGCAAAAAGTTCAGAAGCAGGTTTTCTTTATTCTGAAAGGCCTAATCCATGGGGCTTTTTTAGTGGTAAAAGCACTTGGCACTAATTGTGACTTAGTTCTAGCAGTGAACCTGTATAATTCTCAAATTTCACACAGCCAATTAATTCCCATGAATAAGAGGGATCACGGACTCTGATAGGTGTTGATATGCAGCATTTTCTGATGCTCAGATTTTCTGCAAACATAGGGAGGGGACCTCTCCAAGCTGGTTCTTGTGTCTAAAATGCAGTATGGTTTCATAGCTTGGGATTGTACACAAGTTTACCAGGACCGCAGTACTTAAAGAGTAAGCAGAAAACAATCTGTGCAGGTAACACAGGGATGAAGTGTGGCACTAGAGGGATGTGCAGCCACTCCTGCTCTTGGGGCTGCCTGTCAGAGGAAGTATGATGGAGAAGAGGCAAAGGACAACTGCAGAGACACCCTGCATCAGGTCCAATTCACAGCAAATCTTTTGTAAAAAGTCTCACCTTAGAGAATCTCTTTGAAAAAGTCTCAGTTCCCCCACCTCACCACAAAGTTATCGGGTTCCCCGTTCTGGTACGGAGGCCCTGGTCACAACCCTACTGCTTAGGGAGACTCCTCTCTTGCTTCTAAAGCAGAGATTCACCATTTTTATTATGCAAAAAAATGAGCACACCTTCTCCAAACTTACAGTTCTCATCCTTTAAAAACAGGATGAGCGTTCTGAGCATTAATAAACAAATCGGTTAATTTGTGCTAAAATTAAACTGGTCATTTAAAGAAATTTAGCATCTGTTCTTTGTCCTGAATAATCTTAAAACAACAGACTCTCAACTCTCCATGTAGTCAAAATTAATTGAAAACTTGTGCACAAGCTGTACTTTAGAAAAATAGGTTTTCATAGATTTTGGGTTTTATCTTTTAAAAGAAGAGTTACTAATTTTTGTTTTATCTAATTGTTGTAATTATACAGGATCCAAAATGGGTCAGGTCAATAGTTCAGTTAACTCTGAAGTGGAGCTACATCTGAGATGTAGCTGGTCACCATCCTCCTCTACAGCTGTCCTCCCCAAATAAGTCTCCTAGATATGACAGTGATTCAGTGGTAGGAGGTAGACTGAGCATGTCAAGAGTCCCCAGTATTAGTATATTTTTTGGCACTGGCTGAAGCTGGCATAAATGACTGAAAGGTCCTCTCATGTCATTGTTGCCTCAACTCAACTACATATTGAAAAAGCCCTATCAGGGAAACTGAGGCACCAGCACAAGGAGATCTCTTCCATTGCAGTGGCACCACAACTGTGCTAAAGAAGTCTAATGAAGGCCAATGGTGAGCAAGATCTAGAAATTTCATTAGCTGATCATACCCTGCTATGCTGAATGAAGTAGCTGACGAAAATATTAAGAATAAAAACCCTCCAATTGTGGGCATGTCCCATTAATTTGGACTAAAACTGATATAAACATGACCTTTTAGAGCAATCTTATGAAAATTTGAGATTGGGACACGTTCAGAAAGTCTACCGAGGCAGCAGTTACTGCTATACAGGCTCTCACGTCTTTCAAACATCCTCAGCACTCTTGTGTTATGATTCTTAAGCAAATAATTGCTGCAGTCTCCACATCACAGCTGGACAGTTTAATACAGAGCTGGTTATACTCCAGTGTCAATGGCAGCTTGATAGTTATGTCCAGGGACTCCATTTGACAAGATAAATAATCAGGTCACTGTACACTGCTTGTTACACATTCGATTGAATCCCACCTGCAAGAATTCATCAAATGGAGCCAACAAGGCAATGTCTTTCTAGCATTTGATATCCAGAAGTAAAATGGTGTCAACTCAAAGGTCCTGGTTCTTCTTCAGCATATCCATCAAACAATCAATGAAGACCTCAAACAAATGATCACAGAAGGTCACAGCCTTGACAAATATAGCCACTTTGTTAACAGGGAAAGCACAAAATAGCTATACCTTTTTAGGGTTTTATAAATAAACCAAGGTAGTCAGTTTGGGGGCTAATTTTAATTAAAAAGGGTGACTTGAATAAAAGTAGCACTCTATTCCTCTGATTATGTGATCTTAGTAAAATAGGTGATCCTTTACACTCTTCAAGTAGTTAAAACTATGGAAGTCTTTGGGTCCTACACTTTAAGACAGTGTTGTAGGATTAACAACCATTTCCCCACTTAAATATTGTTATTTTTAAAAGATCTTATGCAGAAAATCTCATGGAGGGTGTAGGAAGCTTGTCTTTCAAAATGGTTACTTTCTCCTAAGTAGAAGTGAGGTCCCAATACAATGCTGCATCTATACTCTGCTTGAATAAGTGGTCATACAAGCAGGATATAGCCCACCATATTCCCTGACCTGGCTCTCTGAGGACATATTTATGGAGACAGGATGATTGCAGCTGAGCTCCCAGTGTCCACAGTACGCAAAACTCAGGCTGCCCATCAGTCCCAGCTGCCTTTGTAGCATATGGGATGAGAGCTGGGATGAGTGCCCTTCTAGGAAAGATGCCAAGAAATCTGGTTTGCAGGCTGCTGGCCAGACCATGGCACCAGCATGGCAAAAGCAATGCAGAATGGCAGCCTAGTCATCCTGCAGCTCAACCTGTGGACACCGCCAGCACATACCCAGTCTGTGCCAAGTGACGGAAGTACCCAGAAATCCAGTCTGACCCTGCTCTTCCCTGGCTGCTTTGAGGCTTGCAGTGCCGGTGTGAAGAGAGTTTATGATGAAAAAGCAGAGCAGAAGAAGCCCATATCCACAGGGGCATTTTGAGAAGAACAGCATGTTTCCATTGTTCTTCCTGCAGCTGAGATCACAGGCTTCTCTTAACGAAAGTAGCTGCTGGCTATGTTCTTAATGGGAATACTATGATGACACAAAGAGAAAAAAAAAGATAATTTCTACAATTTCTATTTTTAGGCAAACATTTGAATCTGGACTAGAAACACAAAAATGCCCCTCTCTGGAATAATTTTATTTGGTAATGTTGTTATACAGCAGAGCTGAGGTTCCTTGGATGCCATTTCTGAGCACTTCTCACGCTATCGTCTATGTATTTTCTTAAAATTTCACCTTCCTTTGGAATTGCAGATATTATTTATGTTTGATTTTTGATAATTATATGATTCATACAAATTTCTTGTTTGGCTTCAGGTTAGGTTGAACTTTATTTCAAAGCAGTTGGTCTTTTTCTTTATATTGACACAGAATATTTTCTGCATTTAAGCACCTATGGCTAGTCTCACACAAGTCCTAGAAAACAGGGTAAACAGGTCACCTTGTCTATTCCTCTGCCTCAAGGGAGAATCAACTACACCTATGTCATTCTTGACAGATATTTGTCCAACTTGTTCTGAACAGCTCTAAGGATCGAATTTCCACGTTCTCCTTATCTATTCCAATGCTTAAATACCTTCTCAAAATTGAAATAATTACAAGAGTATTAAGAATGAAACTATGCCACCACATTTTGCAGTGGAGTCTTTTAAATTAATGTGAAATGACATCTTAATGTAAAAATGAACAACTGTGTCTAGTGGTTTGTTCAAGATGGGTGCCCTCCCACTCACACAATAAGAGAGAAAGAATGATCACTAACCTTCCAGCTCTACAAGCAATTGCAAATCCATTCTCTTAATTTCAGTTTTCCTAATACTAGGAGCAGACATTGCATATCTGAACTACCCGCATGTCTTTCCAGGCACTTCAGAAGGTCTTTACTGGAGAGATGTTAGGTGTTTATGCGGAAGACAATCTGGTGCTATGATTATAATTACAATGTAAGCATCTAGACAGTATATCATGAACACAGATCTTCCAATTTTATGTACTTGCTGTTTCAATCATGTTCTCTAACTAAGCTATATTTGAGATTTGAGACCTTAGCTGTAATCTTTTGTATCTGGGACTCACTCCGCTATTGCATGCAGTATATAGCTTATGAGAGGGACAGCTTTCCATAGACTGACTTTGTCTGCTTTTTGCCATCTTTCCTGTATGACCATACTCTGGCTGTGAGCTCCTAGAGAAAAACCGTCTTCTCGCCACATGTTGGTATGCCTTGTTGAGCAACGCCTTGATCCTTTCACAGTGCCGGTAATAAACACTAACAAAGCATAACTAAATTCAAAATAATGACAGTATATCATCAAAAGTTGTTTCAGTAATAATAGTAACAAACAGTGGTGGGTATTTCATGTAAATAGGCAATCTCTTAAATTAAACTGCTCTTCAAAAAACTTATTGCATTTCTTTAGAGATTCACAAAACAGTGCTTCCATTTAAGAAATTTCTGGTCCATAATATACAGATTTCTGAGGAAATTTCAATGTAGACATATCAAAGTTTCACCATTGATGTTTTTTTCCACATCAGGGGCAATAGCTGGCATGGTCCCTTCATTCATCCTCCTGCCAGCTACTTTATTAGCCTTTTTAACTGTTGCAGTGCAAGACAAACAAGCCACCAGAGAGATGGGTTGAAAGGTAGGTTAAGCAGCTGAATGAAAGGGGGCTGGAGGAACAGGGGAGCATAAAGCAAATAACTAAAAAAATTATTTTAAACATTTTGCTCTGCTTTTCTTTAAAGTGAAAAACACTGTGGGAATTACTGAGGCACTTGTTCTTTTTCCTGAAGTGCAGAACTCTGATTTTCTGAAAGGCTGGAGACCAATGAAATCACCTGTACTTGTAGCCTGAGCAAAGACTGCCCCTGCCCTAGGAATATTTTTCTCTACAAGTTTTAACAACCAAAGCTTGTATAGGCTTGTTATTAATGTGCAGGCACAAAGTAACTGAAAGGAGAGGAAAAATAAGAGATCTTTTCCTGCTTCCATTACTGCTGGCTGCTGGTTCACCTTCTCCAGCCCCCTGCAACAGTGGTGGGTTTGCAGCACTCCCCCTGCTCCAGCCAGTGCTGCCTGGGGTCCTGCGTCGGGTGTCCCTCCAACACCCCTGGAACTGCTACAGCTCCACACTGCTAAGATCCCCACAGTCTTTACTTGCAGAGCACCGTGAGAAGTCCAAAGGGACTTCTGCTTCAGAAAAAGGGCCCAATCCTTTATGGGGTGCACCAAGCCAAGAGTCCTAACTGGTAGGGAAACCCACTTTATAAAGAGAGGCTTTAGAACAGCAGAGTCAGCTCTCCGAAGGATGAGTCCTGTTAGAGTTCTCCTGAATCTCCGAGGCAGTAAGGCACCTCCTTGTCCCAGCAGAGAGGCTCAGAGGCAGATTACCCTGCTGCTGCACTCACACAGCCGAGCAGGACTCCAACATATGTTCTTTGCTTTTTTGGCTGAAGTTACAGTTGTCTTTCCTTTCCTTTCCTTTCCTCTCTTTCTTCCCTCCCCCTCTCTCCATTCTGACTCTCACAGGAGCAATAAATGCCAGCAGTAAATATTCTCAGCCTTACAAGGATTTCAGTAAATTAAGGTTCACATCCAAGCTTTGGGCAACTTCCTGTATTCTAAATGGGATCCAAATGAAGGTTTTCAAAGTCTACACAGTATAATAATAATAAAAAAAAATCTAAATCATTAAAATGAGTGACAGCATTCCCTATACCAGTTCTGGGCCCCATAAATAATGTACAAAACCAATCTGCATTATATTAGCAAAAGATAAAAATTAGAAAAGGGTGAGAGTAAAAATGTTTCATTTTTTGATAACACAAAGAAAATCCTCCCTGCTCCTGAGCTGAGAGCTCCATCTTGTGGGTGACGGCGGATGCGGAGCCACATTCCGCTTATCACAGTATTATTTTTTTTAGATTTTCACTCATTTAAAAACACATTAAGAGAATATAAGGTCTTTATTGACAAATAACAGCAAACCCAAAGAGGTAAAGCAAACCAGCTCCACCACCCTCTGCAGCCCCTCTGAAGCTCTGTTTGGTCTCACATTTTCTCCCTAACTGTCATTAGAAACGGGCTAGTAATTTGTTCTCATCACCTATAGTGGTTACAGCCTAAATAATTAATGTGTGCTGGCATCCGTGATCTGCTTTGCACCCCCGCTCGTGAGCCAAGCATTGCCCACTGAGCATGCCAGGGTCAGCGCGTGGTCCCCCCGCCCTCCCTGCCGCTGGCGTGATGCCTGTGGAAGCAGTGACAGGCTCCCACGAAACCAAGTGCTTCATGGAGACATCTGGGCCAAGCCCTGCTCCTGGTCCTACCCTAGGTTGTTTGTTTTGGGTTTTTTTTGCCAGTGTGAGGTGGAGCCTTGTAATAGCTTTTTGGTTCAGCTCAGCTTTATAGGGGTCAGGGCTTCCAGCAGGTTCCTTGGGGAGTGACCCCCCACGGCACACAGCCCGACCTGCCCTGGGGTGGCAGAGGGCTGCATGGCAGCCAGCACTGTGCGGCTGGGGCGAGGGTCCTGCTCAGCCTCCCCTTCCACCTTCCCCTCCCCACCCAGCTAGCCCATACCTGGCAGATCTCGCTGGTAGAATCCTCCCTCAAAAATGTTTGCAATCGCTGTTGCACTTATGAACATTTGGAATGCACTTCCAGGATGAAAGACTACTTATCTGGTTAGCATTATGGCCTAATTTCATCCCATTATGCCTCATTATACAGCCTTTGATGCCAGGAGGTCCTGCAGGGCAGCACTATCTCTTCAAGCCACCCTTCAAGTATTTGTGAATACATCCCTCATTCTTTTACCAAGAGAGGTGAGATAAAGCATTAAAACCCCTAGCTTTTCTAGCAGTTGGCTTTTTGGTTTTGTTCCTTTTTTTTAACTTAACACACTCTTCAGAATTTGAGATGCTTTAAATTTAACCATTATTTTCTAGACACCACTAACCAACAAAGAGTGCTTTGTCACAGGCAATGCTGAATAGTGTGGTACAGTTTACAAAGCAATATCCTCCTAAACGCTACCGAATGCAGCAATCTGCTGCACTGTCATAGGTTTGTGATTAATAGAAATTTGGATGTAGCCTTGGCTTTTAAAAGTCGCAGACTGTAGTACAGAGTGGGCCTAGGAATGAGACATCGAGAAAGGGAGGACACAGGTATTTCATCAAAAACAGGCAGAATTCCCCCAGAGAGCAGACTGCAACAGAAAACCCGCACAGAGCGAGCGCATTCATGAAGTGTGCACATTTCCATAGCCGCCATGTCACTGCAGGTCCATACCAGTAGGGAGCCGCTTCCCACCACACACTGGTGAGACTGGAGCCCAATGCTTTTGGTCTCAAGACTCGCCCCTTGTTTGTAAGGGTCGGGTGGGGTGGGTGAGGAGGTGCCTCTAACCCCCAGGTATTTCTAAATGGTAGCTCAAGCTGAGTATCCCACCTCTTAGGCATCTGCAAAAGAAGACAACGCAAATCTAGTCCCCTTCCTTTTCCTTCCAAAGCAACTATGTGAAGTAGTTTGGCCATACTGGAGACTCATGCCCAAAAGGATTTGCATCAGATCTCAAAACTCCAAATTTCACGTGAAACTCATGGGACGAGAGGAAAGCTACTGACAGAAGAAGGAACACAGCCTTGAGGACTGTGCCATTTCTTGATCAGGTAGGACAAGAGCTCACCTTGATAGTGCTGCAAGGCAGAAGTGTGCTGATCCTGCTCAGGCAAAGCCCGGACTTTCAAGCAAGGTGGTGAGCTGGGAGTCTGAGATCAGCAATGCATTTTGTGATGGAGGAAGAAAGAGCAAGACATGAAAACCAGACCAAAGAGAAGCGAAAATGAAGGAGCTTACAAAATTAACCTTGTATATATTAGATGGAATATAATGCCTGTGCTCTGTAACATTTATACTCAAGGCAGTAGGAAGTACAAAACACTGTTTGTTGGATTACTGCAGTTCAGCGGCCATCAGCTGTTCATAAATCAAGTACACAGACAGGCTGCAAACTACCTTGCTGCCATGACAAAGACACAGTGATTAATGCTTCTGTTATGGATTAGGGAGGTACTGAGGTAATATTATATTTAACTCCAAGATGCTACCTTTTTTTTTTACTTCTCAGCTGAAGGCCAAGCAAAGTTTAGTCAATATTACTCAGAATTAAACTGCTAAGAGAGTGTCGTATGTTTTATTTTATAACATACACATGTGTGTCCTTGCAAGTAGCTTTTTGATTTTTTTTGTAAATTCAATAACTGTTATGCAGTAACTTTGTCAGTATTTTCTTACACTTATTTCCTTATGTCGTGCTATGTAAGTTTCTGTAAAGGCTGTGTTTTAGCATATATGCATATGTAATTCTCTTTCCTTTGCTGAGGCGGTTTTTCAGTCTCTGCAGTGTGGCATCAATCCAGTATCTACAAATCATCTAGTCTCCTCAGCCTGGAGAAGAAAAGAATCACTAGAAATTCCCCAAATTCCTCAGGAACAAGAAAAAGAGAGTCTGAAGACTCTCAGCAGGAAGAATCGCGGTGCCCCAGTCCGCACGGAGCCCGATCTTCCACTGCCAGGAGGATCAGGAAGGATCTGGGACACGGTGGGTATTGCACACACAGCTGTCCTGCATCATCTGCCCCCTCCAGACCATAAGGCTATCTCCTCTCATATTCCTCTCATATACAAACTCCTGCCAGTAAACTCAGATTAGCTCAGCTCTTGGACAGGGAATACATGGGTGTAGCTGGACTGTTTTTCCATGATAGATACATTCTGAAAAACTTCAAGGAACTGTAAGGTCTGTAAGAACCCCTCCTCTCCAATGCCCTTCTGTGCTCCCTGCTATTTTCTCTGCCTATGTGCAAAGACTCAGAGGATTCATTAATGGGATTTCCTAATCTCATTAATTGACCAAGCATGGAAAAAAAAAGTCACAGGCACTGATAAAGCTAATATGTGACTCTGGATTCCCACATTTGAAATCAGACCTATGTTTTTGGTTTTCTTATACAGCTGATCTGCAGCACTGGCTATTCTGTTGCTACCCATAGCATCTGTCTAACATTCATGCTTGTGTGATTCCAGTGTTTTTAGCTGAATGCACTGTCTGATGGATGGCAGTATTCTAATCTAAATTGAAATATATTTGTTGGAATCACTGTTAGGAAAAATATCTAACTCTAAATTAAAAAATATACTCCTCTATGGTTTCATTTGCTGATGAAAGAAATAAGTGAAATGAAACGAGCCAAAATGCAAAACACATCCCTACATTAATAGAAAAAGTCATTTGCTGCTATTTTAGCAAAATGCTCATGAACAGAACTCATACAACACATTTCCTCAGTTTCTTGTTATTTTAGGGCAATTGCTGCATGTTTATCAAAAGACTTAGAGAAACACAATGTTCTTGTCTGAGAAAAGTGTAATTTTAGTGGACAAACCTTAATTTTACTTGGCTTCACAAAACAGTATTGTATTTTGATTAATCAAAGATACCCACCATGTTTCCAATATATTGCTGTATGCACATGTCACTATTTGCCTGCTTAATTCTGTCAGTAGATATTTTATGAAGGGTACAGACTGGTGCAAAGGACACATCAGCAAATACTTTGAAATTTATTCATCCTTTTCTTTTCATCATTATTCGTTAAGAATGCATGGACACTTGTCTTCCAAACCTTTACTAGACTTTCATAGTTCAGATTTTATGAAGTGCACAGGTTCCATGAGAAAGGCTCATCAAAGTCATTCATATTCTATATTTATTTGCACTGATCAATCATCAATTAGCCTTTTAAACCTATGAAATTCTTCTTCATGTTCCTCTATTATCCTTTTCTCCCTTATACAACTGACTAGTCTTTTTGTTTAACCTTCCAAGGCAAAACCAAGACTGTTCAGAATCTTACAGAGGCTCAAAATTAAAAACAACATTAATGATTCTGTTTTTTCTCCCGGTAAAATATTAAAAGAGATATTTTATTCACATTGATCTTCCTTTGCATACATTTTATGGTTCAGTAGGTTTCAGCTATTTTCCTTTTGATTCTAAATAAAGCTTTTCAGTAGAAATATTTCTTTCAGACTATTCAAATCTTTCAGCATGATAAACAGGCATTGCAATTTGACTGAATCACTATATAGGCAAATAGTTCTTTAATCCACAAAAATTACAGAAAGTGTTGTGACAAGTACTTTCATTCTTCATATATAGTTCTAGCTCTTTCAGACACTCAGAAAAAGTATTTACACTAAATGCTTGCAGTTAAGTCATAGTAAAGGCTCTTTACTAGGCATGAGTCTCATTCAGAATGTCTCTCATTTGGGAAAAACTCTACCATCTTATATTAGTTAATTGGATAGGTCTGATTTTAAGTAACTTCAGAGTCTGAGAAGACAAAACATTCAGGTTTTGCACTGACTGCAGATGTGTGAAAATCTGCCTCAGACTTCTTGTATGACCCTGAAGTACCTGTTCATGGCCTGCAGGGATGCATGGAGGTGTAGGATTCCTGAGCATGCCTTAAATCCTGCTTTTCTGGATCTTAGCATTGTGCTTGGGATGCTTAAGCTTTAATTCCTAGCTTAGAAATTCTGGTAATCAATGGTTCTGTCCTGTTTTCAATACACAGAAAGTGTCAGTATACATTTGCAGAGTGTGGAGATGGCTGGCTGTTACCCACCGGCTTATCACTGCAGAGCTCGGAGGTCTGGCTGTATGGCACAGCTTTACATGGACACTTAGATTTCCACAGGTGTGGGATCCTCTGCTTACACGGTAACAGTCACTCAGTCCATCAAACTAGGCATAGCAAACACTAAACAGGAATAGGAAGGATGTTGAGTGCATTTTTGCTGTTCTTCTCACCAATCAGTTTACTAGTGGTTTATTGCAAGGAGAATATACAGCGAATAGAAGAGACTCGTAAAAAAGTGATGGATATGAATTAGCGAGTGCAAAATAATGAACAATAACATTTCTCAGTTGGCTTTTTCCAGGGTAAGAGGAGCTTCCCCCTGGAAGTTTCTTCTCCTGAATTAAAGACGGTGCTTTGCTGGCTGGGGTCTCATTGGCCTTCCCCTTTTTTAATTTTCCTTTGGCAAAGATGTGCCCTTGACTCCATGGGTACTAATGTGAGGGGTGTGGACTATGGATCCTCTTCCTTCTTCAAGAGAAGGAACTTCTGATGTGGTTTAAAACTGCAAGTATGAAAATCTGATGAGCAAATTTTAGCAGCTACCTGTTTTGATTATTGTGACTCAAAGCCTTGTGATATCTTACATCAAAGAATAAATACATTTACAAAGCCCCAGGTCTTTACGGTAATGATCAATGAATGATCAATAAATACTGAAAACAGTTCCCCTTGATGTAAAACAATGGCCCAGAGGAGACCAATAGTTCAGTGACATTAAACTGCAGCTTTCCTCATTAGGGCTCTTGGTAAGGTGTGCCCTGTAATTAATGACAGATCATTTATCCAGCATTACCAGCAGGCAAATAATTCTAATTACCAATAACATTAAGTCATAATCACTATGCAAATACTTTACATAATGTAATGGAATATCTGGTAATTACAGGGCAAACAATTCACAATATTAACTGAGGTTAGTTATCGCAGAGTAAATAACATTAGAAATTAAATAAAGCGAAGCTAATATCAGGTTTTATCCAGTTAATAACCAGTGAGCATATCCCTAGCAAAACACATCAGACCATGTAAAGATGTTAAGTACTAACTTTGGTGTCTAGTCCAATACAAATTGGAGACAACATGTAAAAACATCCTATCAAGCAGGATGTTACTGGCTATCTGGAGGTGTGCGAATGAATGGTTGGGGGGGATTCACGGTGAAGCTTACTGATTTTTATTGCTTCATAGATGATATTTTTCCTGTCTTTGAAGGGTTAAGTCTTCAGAAGCTGGCCACAGGATCCTGCTTATAAAGTGGAGGATGCAGCACTGTGGTAGTCAAAACTAGCCCAGATGAGCCCAGTCTATGTTCACACACTTGAAAGATAACTGTAGAAGTAGCATTATTCTAAATCTGGCATTAATCTAAATCCATTAACAGAGTTATTTACAACCATGGAATCAGATAATGTTCTTATCCAGCACATGGGGCATGCAATGTGCCAGAAATATGGTGGGAAGGAAGAGAGCATAACATACAGGAAGTAATAATATATCTTGGAAAAAAGCAAACGGCAGCCCGGAGAATGCTGGATTACCACAACTGTGAAAATATGGATGTGAGAATTGAGTTATATACTTGACTAAGGAGGTGAAAATGTTAGATGTTGGGGAGAGGTAACAGGAACAGTTGTTTTTCAGCTTTTCATTCTCCTATCGCAAGGAAAGGATAAGAGGCAGACATAGTTGCTGCGAATAATGCCTGAAAGCTAACAGTTGTATTTGTGAACTTTAATACAGACAATTTTTACTGAACAGGGATCACATTTTATTTGCTTGTTCTCATTTTCTTTTGTCTTCTGAAATCAAAAAGCAGAAGAGGGTCCTTGAGTTACAAAGCTGGACACTCGGGCACCATTGGTAATTTTAGGGGCATTAAAGACTTTTAACGAGGGACTAGTCTCCTCGTGATACTGAAGGACATTTGGACATCAGCAGTGAATTCTAGTTGAAATCACCATCCATGGTAAAAAAATCAGAGACAAACCCTTGATTTGGACTCTATCCTTACTTGGCATTGCTCTTGTGACTCATATTTGTTTTCCCAGTGTCTCAGATAACTCCATGTTAGGCCATGGACAGACACCCTTCTCAAGATCCCAAGTACCTGTTGAACCACTCTACCCCCAGCTGTTTGCACAGCCAGCAGCTGGAAGCTGTCCCCACGGCTCTGCTCATGGAAGGGATCTTGGGTGGATTTGCTAAAACGCTTCAGGCAAAGCTAGCCCTGCTAGTGCAAACCACTTTAATCAGCTGTTTAAATTAACCCAGTTGTGGTTGTCTGAAGCAGATTAGCAAATGCTGACAAGATTCCTCCCAGGGACATTAATCTCTAGCATAAGCAAGTAGCATACAGCTGGGGGAGGGAGAGTATTTCCAATGGGCATAGCTGTGTGAATGTCCATCCCTGATCTTGGGTGGCTGTAATAAACAGTTGTACAGCAACCGAGTGTATTGAAAGCAGGTTAGCCAAAATCTGAGGTCAGTCAAAGGGACGGGAAGCATGGGACACAGTCTTCGGTTTTGGCATGTTCAAGGACCTACATAAAGAGCTTGTTTTTCATACATGCTGTCTGGTTTCTGCTCTTATGGAAGTTAACATTAAAGGCAGATGCTCAACACCTGTGGGACCGCCAATGTATTCAGGCACCTCACTTGTTATTAAAGTGCCAACTTTAGCCTTAGCTTTGGACGTTTTTCTCCTGTACATAGACCTTCTGGCGTTTAAATAAATTCTCTTTAAAGGAATCCTAATCTCAGTTCCCTCAGTTCTTCTATTACCAGGAACAATATTTAGAGTATGAAGGAGGCTGGGAGAGAGACTGGCCAGTCCTATAGCAGGTAACCAAAGTGGTTTTGCTGTAGTTCTCTAGTAAGGCATCAAACTAACCTCATGCATTGTGATGATGCAATACAGATGTGTGTTTGCTAGTCAACTGTTTTGCCTGTGTACACAGAAAAAGGAATTCTTTAAGTGACATGAGGAATTGTTCAAGCCTTTGTAAATCCAGACATAATAAGAAAAGTGAGTACAGTGGTACTGAATGAAATATTTTGATATTAAGACTGTAGAACATTAGGGTGTGATAGGGCTTGAACTGGGAGAAGGGCAATAAATTAGTCTTATCCTGTTTGAAATGCTAAAATTAGATACAATAGTAGATAATACAGAGATTTAAAATGTAGTGCAGTGATGAGTTCTGCCCATGTTTAGTATATCAGGAGTTAGATATAATGTATTGCTGAAGAGTGGGTTGTGAGTCACCTTCAACTTGTTGGCCCTAATGAGGAGTGCAGATGTGACCCTTCCAGCTTAGAAAGACAAGGAATAGCCTTCTGTCAAGGCAGGGGCATGAGATTCAGGCAAGCAATGTCATAATTGCCCCCCAATTTACTCTATGAACCAGCAAAGCTCTGGACTGGGAGCCTGGCCCATCCTTGCCTGCCAGGGGACTGCAGGTTCCTGCAGGAGGCTGCAGTTCTGGTGCATTCAAAGTCCTTAGCTTGTGCTTCTATACTTCTAATGCTTACTTCTGCCCAGCTCTTCACCACATGGCTCACTTTTCTAACTGTGTACCTACATCAGTTGCTACCTCTACAGTGAGTTACTTCAGTGGAACAATTGGGGCATTGGTTGTTCGTCCTTGATCACCATGGTTATTAAAACAAACTCATTTGTTCATCAAGATTAATGAATCCATGTTATTCAAGGCTCTCGAACTTCTCAAAATATTTTTCCTTGGTAGTGAAGTATCTCTTGATCATGCTGATTTAACCTCTAATATGCCTAACATCTGAGCCTGCGTGCACCAGCAGTTCATGCAAGGGGTTCAGATCCTGTGGCCCAGGTCAGCCCAGATGGGGCACAGCTGTGTGCCCCTGGCTCAGGCTGCTGCGAAAACAGCTATCTGTGAGAGAGAGCTGCAAAAAGCCTTGCCTGGGATATCCCCTATGTACCCTCTGCCCATGGTCTGTCGCCTGCACTTAAGCTCTGGGGTGGCGGGACTGAGCCCATGATGGCGAGGCCCCTACCCTGCCGCCTGGCTGGTGCCCGCAGCTCTGGAGCTCAAAGGCTTACTGCTCCCTGATGCCTAACGTAGCAGAGTATCTGACAGTAACCCACTACCTGCACCAGGGCCAGATCAAGCAACTGGTACTGGATGTATTTTCAAAACACTTAGGTTATATCTAATTTTATTTGAAAGAATCACTTCCTATTTCACTTGAAAGGGATTTTTAACCTCACATGCAGATTTATGTCCCTTCAGAGGAATAAATGGTACTTGAGAGATGAGGTCTTTGTGTCTCAACTGGATGAGAAAATGAGACCAAATCCTCTTCCTCTACCTGAGGGGAACAAATGAAACAGGGCTGTTCAAGTTTGATACTCGTCCTTGGCCACACTGTTATATTAGAATTCATTATTTTTGATCACTGGGCATAGTAAAACCCTGCTCTGAGGCTAGATGGTCCTTCCTTAATTTAGTTGTTAATAAAGCTAGAGGCATGGTAATTCTGGATTTACCTGAATTTACTGAATATTCTGTTAGATACATTTAAACTCAACATCCTACATTAGTGCAGGCTATAACAGTGATAGGATGAAACATGCTATTGTATGCAGCCAAGTAATATCCATATTTAGTCCGTGTTCCAGCATCACCTAATATGACAAAATATGTATGGTCCTTGGAGGCTTAGAGAATTTACCAAGTAGTTGACTGGTCCAAAACCTTTCTGGTGACATTCCCTCCTCTCTGAGTACAGTAGGTACTTTGGTATAGTGATGAATTAGCCTCATTGCAGCTTACTTTGACAAGATATGTTTCCCTTTAAACTGCTTGCATAGTGCTTGATTCTCTACCTACCTGCCTGTATCTTTGACATAGAATAGGTTAATTCCCTTCATCCTTTTTTCTCTAATTGAAAAATCAGGTTTTCTATGAATTGCATTTCAGACACTTAGTCAACAACGATGGATGGCTCACCTTTCCCACCTTCTCAGAGCAGCCATGCTCAAATTCTTTTTTTTTTGGCCAGCTCTGAAAACCAATCTCTTGACTGTGAATGAGTGATCAGGTGCTGTTATGGTTCTACAGTGAGAAGGCTCTTTTCCCCACCTGTAGCTGGAGCACTGCCACTCCAACTAGACCTTTACTACTGTTGAGATAGACTTGCCAATAGGTTCCATGCTGGCAACCCATTGGTATTTTCCTTCATTTCTGCTTTTTTATCCTGAAAAGTTGTTCTCCTCCCGGATATTGTGGATTGAACTCAAAAGCCGCCCTTGTCTGCTCTGGTTTCTTCATATAATTCCCACTGGCAAAAGAAAAAGTCTCTCTCACTAGTGGTCCCAAGGAAAGAGCACTTACAGTGGGTGATGCAAAACTTTGTAACATGCTTGTCTTTTTTCTTAGGCACATTGCAGGATAGCTAAAACCTCTTGGAAATAATTTGTGGAAACATTGCTGTGTCATGTCTGATCTGCCTATGTTGTATTCAGGCAACATAATCTAAACTGGGAAAGAACACTAATTCTGGGTGAATGAAAACACGTTTGTATACTATTACTGTATCAACATGCTTACTATATGAGCATACTTAGTTGGTCATTTCCTCATCAGAGAAAAGTCCTTGAACTTCATTCATATTCATGTACTCTTCTTCTTAACCCTAATGTTGAGGGCATTACCTCTTTAGTTTTAATGAAAGTTGAGCAGAAGATGGAAATCTCACAAAAAGTATTTATTTGCTGACCTCCCTGAATCTGGGCAGAGGAGATAGTGTGTGATGGATTGTATGGAGTAAAAAAAATAACATTATTTGCCTCTTGCAAACTGATATGGCAAAGAGACCGTAAATGAAGCAGTATTAAGGCAGCAAAGGAGAAAGGAAAGTGATAACTGTCTTTAAAAGATGACTTTAGAAAGAGGAAGGAATATATAGCTGGCTATACTTACAAAAAAGGGGATGAAAGCTCTGAGCTATGGAGAACGGAGCTGGAGTAAGAAGTAATAGAAGACTTTAGGCAAACTTCAGGTTATGGAAGC
This sequence comes from Morus bassanus, assembly GCA_031468815.1. Lineage (NCBI taxonomy): Eukaryota > Metazoa > Chordata > Aves > Suliformes > Sulidae > Morus > Morus bassanus. The sequence goes on from CM062570.1 coordinate 68,089,793, forward strand.
AAGCTTTATGGAAAGGTAAACACAAGCAGAAATGGAAACTCTTACCATGTTTTTAACTTGAGAGAGATATAAAAAGCAGGGCAGACTCCTCTGTTAAACGTGCTGTTGATCAGTATTGCAAGCATTGCAAGCTTTCAGAAAACTTGAGAGAAAAGGCAATTTTAACAAATTATACTCATTTTGTGAAGTCAAGAGAATGGAAACAGTGGGACAGAAAAGACTGTATGACCTAATCACATAATTGTGATTGAAATCTCAGGTCTTTTAACAGAATGTTGTCAACATTAACTATGAGTATTTAACCAGCTGTTAAGCAATATCATCAATTTCTGTAGTCTTTAAAAACTGGAATAAGCTTAACCACTCCACTCTAAAAATAGATTGTAATATATTAGAAAACCTTCAGTTTATTTGCAACCTCATTGCTGATAAAGGGTGTATTACTTTGCCAAGGCTGCCCTGTTTTGGTGACTGAATTAGTCACAAAGTCCCACAGCCAAAAATCAGCCCTACATGATTTTATTTATTTTTCTAAAGCCAGCAGTTCCACTGAGTAATTAAAAGACAGGCCAGGTTTTCTACTGCAAGTTCAAGCTGTTATGGAAGTAGCAGAGGTAGACGCTTCCCAGTTCTTCCAAGATGGAGCACATCCAGCAACAGTACAGCCTTGTTTTGCCGAAGATGCTGGGAACTCCAGGGGCAGATGTAGAGAAGTTGGGATTCTGGAGATGGCTGCAACTTGCATGTCACCTTTAGTGCGACTGGACTCTTGAGGTATCTATAAGGTGCAGAACAAAGGAGGCATGCAGAGCTCGCTGGGAACAGTACAGGGTGAAGGAGAGGTTTTAGGGCCATGAGGCCTTATTAAATGGCACCCAACCCAGTTTTCTTACCACATGGTTTTGCCTTCTAATCATAAAGTAGGTTTAGAAAAGGATGTAGATGTAAATGGTATACGGGCCATGTATTTCACCACTAGCTCGCCGTTGTTCAGAGAAAGCAGGTTATGCTGGCAGCATTTGTCAAAGCAAACCTTGAGTAAGCAGGAATATCATGGCACATACAGGTTCAAGAGATTAATTTCTCATCTCTTCAATCTCCACCCTGCTCTTTTCTTTCTGAGCACCTGTAAATGGCAGTGTATTTATTTTTACTTTGCTACATCCAGTGGAATATTCAAAAGATCTGCTAAATGCCACACATCTCCTACATTGATCTTACACATTTCTGTGCTACAACTCAATAATTTCAAAATATCCATTATTGCAATATCTGGCTCCTTTTAAGACTTTCTCCAATGTCATTCTCCAACAGTCTCCATCTCTGCCACTCGCTTAACTAGCTGCCACTGCCTTCTTCAAGCTGTCTGAAAATACCTCCTAACATAAAAAGAACTGCCACTCTAAATGTACACTGTGTGCACAGTACATCAGCTCTCAGATCCATCATGAAATGTATCATTGCATCCATTGAATTTTATCAAATGTATGCATCATGAAAGAGGGGTGATACATGCACCATCTGTGTACATAAATCATGCCGTTTATTCTGCACAGAAAGTGCAACATATCAAACCCGCTGCATGTGCTAAACAAACAGCTCCACCTAGTTTCTAAATAATGTTATTTCTTAATTCACAGTGATCATGTACTCTTTGAACAAAACCGAAGGTGAACAACAAATTAAAATAGAAAATACTTAAAGCATTTTGATAACGTGGAGTAATCTCAGCTGGACTTCTCACCCTTCCCTATGCAAACCTCCAAACTGGTGCTACACACCAAAAATTCTTTTGACCATCAGTTCCTCCTCCTCACTACAGGTGCCAGGATTCATCAGTGTTAGAGATAAATTTAGGCACACTTAGGTCCAATGGTCTTGAACTAACCTTTGAACCAGCCAGTTTCAACTCAGCATGGGTAAAACTGAGCTCTCTGTTTTCTATTCAGGTCTTCCATCTCCTTTCCTGATAGGAAGTGGCTTCCTCTTTGTGCATGTAACCCCATGTCCTTCAAGCTCTCCCCTATTCCAGTTCAGGTTACATCTAAATCTCTCAAGTTTTGGGGTTTTTTGGTTGGTGGTTTTTTTTTTTTTTGTTGTTGTTGTTGTTGTTGTTTTTTGCATTATTTTGTTAAGATACAGCACTTTCCATTTGTTCATGTAACTAAAACTCTCACCTGAGCTTTCAAAAGTTGGTGTCTTCATTAACTGCAGCAACCACTGGACTGGACTGGAAGCAATCTCCTGAATCCTGGCCAGAAACCTGTCTTAAAAACGTTTTCAAAAATTTTAACAAGATTTATCCTATTACTAGACAGGTTTCCTTTGCTCTCCTACATGGTCATTTCAGAACCTCACTGATTTAGTGGTTAGAAACTTTTCTCTAAATTCTAGGCTAAATTCATTCTTGGACAATTTATGCCTGTTACTCTATTGGATGATATTTGCATAACAAAGTAGTTCTTCTACCCTCAGATCTTTTTGAGTTATTGTTTTTCAGTATGTCCTCCAGTGCTGAAAGTTGGTTTCTACACTATGGTGCACTGGAAGTGTTAGACATGAACATCTACTCTATCATCTACCTATTACTGTAAAGCTAGTGTGCCTTCATGTGCAAAACTTCATCCTGAGTTGCATCACCAAAATCTGAGGCTTTCCAAACAGGCTCTGCTTTGTGCTAGTGATACAGTGCATGGCATAGCCTATCTTACTGTGTGTTTAGCAGCTAAGAGCCACCTTCCCTACTGGCTCTCATTCACTCATCTTCAATAGGCTCCTCAAAGCCAAGCTGTGGGAACAGCAGAATATAACGCTTTATAACATCTACCTACTCAACCTTGAATTTCATCCCAAGCTGAATGTCTGTTCCTTTATGTTACAGAGAGAAGAGGGAACTCACAGGCTGGCTGTTATTTCATGTTGCTTTCCCACAGGGACAGAAAAGCTAACTCGGTATTTTCTCTAGGAAGTCTTGAAGAAGGGCTACCTGGTGGATCTGTTTACCCACAGGCAGGAAGTGATTTAACCAATGCTTACAGAAGTTCCTTCTCAGAAATGCTGATGGACAATGACTTCACTGTGTAACCATCCTACCCACAATGGCCAGCCTTGGGACTCCTCACTGATGACTGCATTAGCAGAAATATTGCCAAAGTATTTTCTCTGTTCTTTGCCTGCTATTGGTTCAGTATGGACTGACTAGGTAAGAACAGAAAGAGTATTTCAATAAAACGTACTCACTGAGCTGTACAGGTTGTATTTAAAGGGCTTGGCATTCTAGCTATTACATGCCAGCAGGTCACATTTACAGTCACAAGATGGCAGCATAGAATAAAAGATTACTGATACGTTATATTTGTTGCTTATGTGTATGTGTTGAATTTCAGTTTGATTCTATAGCATAAATGTTGAGTTTAGCAGTGCCACAAATATTTACTTTTGGTGCTAAATTTATTAAGTATTTTCCAGAAGCATAGTCACCTTTTTATTTCACATTTTCCTACAGAATTCCAGGCCTTTCTTTAAAAATCTGGTTATCTTTGGATTTTTTTCATAGTGAGTCTTTCAAAGAGAAATTGTACTTATAAGCAGACAAGTGCAAACAATTTATATCCACATCAGAATTATAGCACAGAGTGTGATAATGCAGCTGCTGGCAAGGACTCTTCACTGGCAACTATATAGATCTGATAGAAGTCCACACTAAAAATAAAAATTACAGTGAAGTGAAAGACACATTTTTAAAAATCAAGGGATTACTCATAAATACAACCCTGGATGCATCAGTAAGACAGAGTAGTGAACAGGGTTCTGATCTGAAGGTCCCGGGGGTCAACAGAGAGCTAAGAAATGCCATAATTAAAAAGGATACATCCCACCACAGGTGTGTGCAGCTCCTGGACTATACTGGCTTAGTCTAAATGTCTCCCATAGCTTGTCCTGTCTGCTCATTGTCCCCCCCAGGAATTGCAGGAGCCAAGCCATAGGTGAGACGATAGGCTACCGAGAGCATATTTTTCTCCTACTCCAAATATTCACCCAAGAACAGTTTGACACGTCTTGCAGTGACCTCTGCAAGCGGTGGGCAGACTCGGTCTGTCAATACGACTAACTGTACCCAGGTATTTTGGGGAGCCTTTTGGTTTTGCCTTGCTGTTGTTCTTTGTTAACATAGCTGGGGCAAGTCTCTATAATATAAAATATATTTAATTGCTGATTGTTTCCACAGTTCAAAATGCTTTATATCGTTGCTAAAGATGTTAATTGCTTAATGTCAACATGGATTGCTGGCTTGTTATCATTATTACAGCTATGCAGATTCAATAGGCTACGTCACTAATGTTTCCAAAATACCCATATAAAGAATGTATACTCAGACTGAACGGAATTTCTTCATCACAGAAGTGATCAGTCTCTGCATGTTTTTCTCCTTCAAAACAGCATAAATTCAGAACTTAGAAATTAGGAAGGGGTGAGTGGCTGGTTGTGAGACCCAGAAGCAACCTTCCCTTTCTGACTGCTGATGCAAAGACAGCCACTGACACCACATGGAAACAGAAGCCCAGGTGAAGTCCGATGCCACGGTACTGCCTCCAGTTTGGTCCAGATTACGACAGCAGCATGAGGTGAAGTCTGGAGTCTGCCTATGAGTGAGACATGAATGATCTCTGTCAGCTTGAAATCCTTTTGTGCCAATTTTGTCAAACCTGCAAAAGGGGGTGAAAGCTGAATACAGCAGAGGGCTGAGGCATGCCAGAGCTAGTCCTCTACTTGACCTAGCTCATTCACAGGAGTGCAAACATGGAAAGGCAGCACACAGCTACTTTGGGGCCCCTTTTGTGTTTAAGTGGAGCATTCTTCACAATTACTGGTAATTGCTCATTGTATGGTCCTTAAAATACCTATCATACTGGAATTCATAAAATCTATGCATGCTTTTGATAAACAGTTAAGCAGGCCACAGCTGATGAGACCTCTACTTACTATGAGGCACTATCCTGTCTCCAGCATCCTATCTTCAACCCCAACTGATTTCTTAGGAAGAAACAGCAAGAAATCCTGAAGCATACCAGGCTGCAATAAAAAGTGTTCCTATAGGCAGATTTTTCTAACTCCCATCAGTTAAAATTTGGTTCTTGTCCAAAAGAATGAAGATTAATCCTTACCACAGAACTGCATCTTTACTAATGCAATTCTGAATATTATATCTTCATTTTCTATTTGAAGCTGTTGTGTAGCATAGCTATATACTGTTAAAAGAGCTTTTCTTTATCTCTATATTGACTGAATTTCAGTTGTGGAGATAGTTCCTATGCTTTTCAGCAGAATTTTTTTGTATAGTTATTTCTGGCAGGCATGATTACACAATCCCTAGAGGACAAAAAGAACCCTTACTAGCTTATTTCTGAGTGTTTATCCAAAACTGATATGAATGATCTTAAATATCATCATTCTCTTTAATTAGCATAGGAATTAATGGTTCTTGTCAATTTATTGTAGCTATTTATATGATTTTAGGAAAGATACAAAAATAAAATTTTGTTGTGGGGCCTATATATTTTAAATCCAAGGTTGTGTCGACAAAAAGATTAAAAAACACTATAATATTCAAGATTAACTGAAAGTCATTGTGCTTTGGACAATTTAAATAATCCTCCATTTACCTGTTACATCAGCAAGGTTCACATCCATCTTGTACTGAGAAAGAAAACCTCCTTACTTGGAAAAAGCACCTTGTCCTTTCCCTTTGTTACTTGGATAAACAAAATATGTATACAATAGTAATGGTTTTGTTACCTCTCACAGCTATGTTCTTCATTCCCTTGTAGCTCACTCATTTTTCATTGTTAATCACTTGATTTGTTATTACTATAATCTCTAGTTTAGACAGGAAAATTCTTGGAACAAAATCTTGTTGTGCTTTATTTGTAGGGGAGATGCTATGAGTTTATATGACAGTACATAAACAACTGCAACAATGAAGCAAAGGAAATTCAGAGGTAAATTGAAGTTATGGTATTTGCCTTCCTGTTGTATTTCCTGTTTGAGGATTTCAGAAATAGTAGCAGATGTTGCTGAATCAAGCATCAGAGTTCTGTGAAAAGGTGGCATATGTAACAGCATTCTCATTTTATATATAAGAAAAAAGTGCTATAGAAATAATGATTCTACTTCTGGAATAACGAAAGAAACATGCTGATTCCCCATGCTTTGATCATAAACTGTTCTATTCTCCTCATGTTTTAAATGGTCATTTGTAAGTCTTCTACTGCAGAGAAATCCCTTACTTAGCCCCTCTGGCTGAGAAGCAGGCATGCTTTTCATTTGTTCCAAATTGATGAGATGGCTTTTTATTAAAATAGTCTACTTTTTGTTCTGTGCATTTCATTTCTAGTTGGATTCAAATGTCAACAAATTGATCCTTGGCAAACTAAGCTTTCCACTATGTAATGTCATTTCCTCATTGAACTAATTACTTCACTGTATCAGTTGAAATATTGCTTTTAAAGTAATTGGGGACTTACATATCCATGTTCTTTATGCAAATTAAAATGAATAGCTATACTTAGTAAATGGGAAAACTGCCTAAGTGTTAGAGCTGTTCCCAACCTGGAAATCCATTTCCCACAAAAGAAATTCAGTTGTTAACCCCCATTCTGAATTTAAGTTACAATTTTTAAGCCTGTGTGTCTAAAATGACACTCCTCAACCCAGATCTAAAATTCTAAAGACAACTGGCTCCCTTAAAAAACTGCTTGTCACCTCCAACTGCCTCTAGCCCAGCAAGACTTGTCAGCGCTCTCACTTTCTCAGTGCTGAATTATCTGCTCATTTACTTCCCTGAAAGCCCACAGAAATCAGGCTTTGTTGCACAAAAAGAGCTGGCTCTGGATCAGACTATTCCTTAACTTCCTAAAACAGGTGGCTTCCAGCATGACAGTGTTTGAGTGATCGTTGCAAACAAATGGGAGGGTGTTCCTCTCTCCAAGGCCACCAGTTATCTTCCAGACTGAAACACTCAACTCCTGGCTGTGCCTTTAGGACACTATGATGCTGATCGTGCAGCTGATTCAGCCAGGCATTATACCAGCTCACTCAAATTGGGCCAGAGGTCTAAAAGGTCAGCAACAATACTCAGGCAAAGTTTTAAAAATTTGGCTACTGAGGACATGAGCCAAACACAGCTAAGGAGGTGAGAACAAGACCTGCCATGGAGACACACTGTAGAAAAAAAGGGTGAATTGGCACCATGAGCAATCTTAACTCACAGCATCAGAAGCCAGGAACATGCTGTGAGTAGAAAAGAGTAAATCAGAAGACAGTAGTTCTGTGAACATTATTATCTTTTTTCTGTTAATTCTCAGGTATTGCTTTACTAGTCTTGCTTGTCCATATCACGGACTCCAATTTAAATGCATGCTTGTGCTCTGCAGACACATCAGGACATATAATTTAACCATCTTACTGGAAGTGTGAAATATTTCTATTAAACAAGGTGTGCTTTGTATATTACCATAAGGTATGCTACTTGCAATTAAGATGATAGTTCTGCATTCATCCAAGGGGCAACACTCAAGACATTCAACTGTTCTTATTTTAATTGATAATTCTCCTGATTTCATTTCAAACAATCTCACTTAAGGAAAGGGGAGTATAATTGTTATGGATTGTGAAATATAGGAGCACTTGGAGGGAACTGAATGTGCCAGCTGGGAATATACAAAGGAGGGAATGAGTCATGCAACTTCCAGTCATTCGGAAAGGGGTCATCCTGACTGTGCAGGACTGCAATTATTAAAATTTATGTATCAAGCATTTATTCCTGGGTTGAATGAATAGAAGATCTGCTAGCAGATCATAATGATCATAAATGATCTGCTAGCAATGCTGTGATAAAGGTTCTGTCAGCAATTTTATTACCGGGATTTATAATACAGAACTAAAATAGTGCATCCTGGTCACTAAAATAACTCTAGAGTCAGACTTTGGATCAAGTTATCATAACCAAGCAGCTGACTAATGCCCACAAAAATATCCGTATGCATGGGAGTCATCTTTGTGCAAGCTGGTTAGGTAATTGCTTGCCTAGGGTTTTTTTTGGTTATAAACACCTCTATAGAATGTACGGGTACTCGGTTATATGAACATGCATTTCTGTGTGCAGGTGCTCTAAACAAACACATGAACATCAATGCATAGCTGTGCATGTTTTTTAGGCCAAAACAAGTCATTAGATTGTAAAGAAGCATATATTCTTAAGGCTGAGCTAGAAGTGAATCTAGTACTCCACAGTAAATCCTGGTAACAGAAATGACAGTACTTTAAACGTAATAGTGTTAAGAGACATCATTTACAGGGCTTTTTCTTAGTCTTAGTTTGAAAATGTGCTTTCATAAGATTTTCCAAAAAGGAATATATTTCATATTGGTTCAATTAAATTGATGGATTCTTTAATCAGTTGATGGTTTCCCCAATACTTATCTTCTGATATTCCAAATGTGAACTCAGTGGCTGACAGGTGGAACCTCAGCTTTTACTCTTGACGTCCCTCCGTGAGTTCTGTCAAGTCTTAATGTGGCTTTGGTGCATATAACTTCTTGTAAATTACAGGATCTCACAACAATAATAATTTGAAAATGGAAAGGAAAAACATGTTTAGTTAATGTTCTGCTAGTCGATGCAAATGTAGGGCAGGTAGGGTTACTTTGCAGGAATATCAAGCATTTTCAGTGTAATTGCCTTTCTTTATGATCTGCCAGGGCTGAATCCCAAACAGGTTCCAGTGCATCTTGTAACTCATCAGGGTAGAGCAATCCTCCTGGAGTTCCAAATGGTAATTGGATTTGTACGGAGCCTGCCAAATTAAAATTGCCTGCTTCAAAATATAAAACTTATAAAAAAAAACGATGGGAAATTTTGAGTTCCAGTTGACAATGTATTCTTATCTCATCAGGCTACTATAGAGGGTCTTTGGTGTGTGACATAAGAAATCACTCCCTTGATGCTGTAACTGTGCTATCGATAGACACAATCTGATATATTGACAGACCAGTTTGTGGATACATCAAAAATCTACGACTGCACACCAACCTATAAAAGATCATGCAGATTACATTGGTGTTACTGGAATTAAATCAGAGTTGAATTTGATCCAAATGCTACTGTCACGTTTGACAATTGGATTGTAAGAGTTAATAACAAAACCAATAACTAAAGCAAAAACCAATCTCAAGGGAAGACAGTTATTAAAAACTGCAGCACTGAACCCTTGCCTGAAAAAGACTGGCTGATTTTAGAACATTTCTAATGTTAAAACAATACTTAGCTCCTAAAGTTGATCTTGATTTCAGTATTCTGTTGTCATGTATATGTAAATAAACATTTGCATGTGTTTATATATATAAAAACAACATCTGTGTTTATGAAGAGCAGTTCTGCATAAGGTTTTTCACCTTCATTATATTGTGCACAGTGGATTAGGTGATCTGTATCTATTATAGCATTGTTTAAATAGCAACTAACAATTAAATTAAACTATAAAACATATCTTCTTTCCAACTTCAAATAATTCAAAACCATTCCCAACCTCATAAAAATTGTATGAGTCCACTGAAGGTCATGACTTTATTTTGACTTACAATGACTGAAGGCTTGGTCTCAGAGCCATTGGTTACACACTTACAAGCAATACATTTCCTTTTCCATGTATGCTATGGTTCATGTTTTTCATGTGCAACTCCAACTACAAAATGAGCCATGATTTTCAGAAATAGGAATCTAAACTAGGGGTCCCAGAACCTCTTAACTGATCCAGTTGGTCCTGCAGGAGGCTCACCATTTTCGAAGAACGCATTTTTACTGCCTAAAATCAGAAAAACACTTACCCTTATGTTTAAATCTAACACATTTGAATTCTCTCCTGAGAAGAGATGCTTTCCAAAAGTGAGAGACTTAAGATCCTATCTAGAGATCTCACAATCTAATTTTAGGCACAAAGCTTGTATGTATGTATATATCTGCGTACTTTATCATAACAGAAATGCTCTTGCTGAGCTGAGATTTTCAACTTAGCAAAATCAATAGGACTGTTTACAGCAACTCGGATTGCTAATGATTCTTATAACAGAGATATCCATCTCCACATGGGTGTGGCATGACTGAAAACTCATCTTTGAAATTCAGGCACAAAACCGAGGCCGCTCTAAATTTGGGATTTCACCTGAAAAATATGAAGAAATGGTAGGCTTAAACTTATACATCAGGAAACCAATTTTTAGAAGTAACTTATTTTCTGACACCTAAACAAAACACCAACCACTTTCTGTCTGACACTGGGAATTTCATCCTTAGGTTCAGAAAACTCAAGTTTAGGTGCTGCGACCCTCTTCCCCAGGGGCTCTCCTCTTCCCAGTTCATGACTTTTGGAGCTCTCATTACTGTTTTTCCATCTGCATTTTCTCCGCTGATTTCCTCCCACCTATTCCCCTCACACCTCATGTCTGGCTTAGCTCTGTTGAGGAAGCAGCTGAGGATGGAATCAAAGGCAGCTGCACTCTTGTTTTATAAGACTTAAAATCATCTTGTTGTGTATAAAGCCATCTTTAAATGTTAGGTAGTACAGCTACAGATATGTAACAAGAAAAAAAGAAGGAAGAAGAGATTATAAAACCTTTCTTCCAGCACTTCAGGATGAAGATTGTGATAAAGTAACTTGGAATTGAAGAGATTTAGGAATCTCCCTGCTACTTTACTTTCAAATGTGTGAACCTTTTAGGGAAATGCCCCATATATCACTGACTTATGCTGATGTTGAAAAGACCATTTGCTGCTTTTCTTATATAACAGGTGTCAGAGGTTCAGGTATATGAGCTCCAATAGGGGCAGCAGTTTAAGTATTAGTTGTGGCATTTTGCTCAAGATATAAATCCTGAAGAAATCTTGACACTGATAAATGGAGATCAGACCATGGGCAGGAAAAAACTGTCATTGACGGTCACAGAAAAAGTATTGCCTTGATAAAAACATTCAAGATAGCTGACAGGGAAAGAGCTATAAAAACCTTACACTAGGGAACTCCTAGAAGTCTTAACAAAAATCAAAGAATATTATGAAATTTATTTTTAAGATAATGTGAGCATGTTTTTAAAAACCTGTAATACTGAACTAACTTTCTGAACCTCTGCCCTTTAGTCCTCCTTGAACTATGGTTCCAGGATAAGATGCCACATAGAAGTATCTCATAATCTTCCAAAAATTTCAAAGATGGCAGGTGTGGAAAATAAGGCTGTCACTGGAAAGCACCATTGATTTTAACTGTGCAGCAGCTCCTGTGCTATATAATACAGTATCCAAAGCAAACAAATAATGGAAATGTACTAGTGAGAAGTCAAACCCGACTTTCAGGTACTGTAGTATTGCATAACATGATTTGTACTTGCATTATTCAAGGACACGCTGATGTTGAGTAATGCCCTTGGCTTACCTAGGAGCCAACATAATCTTCAGTGACCCTACAACTCAGGAAAAAATATGGTAAACTCTAGCATTGTAAATTTTATACTGAGGTAAGAAAAAAAAAATTAGTAAGTGAAACACGTGGGGTGCTAGTGTCTATACAACAGTTTATTATAGTGTTTATTTTTCATATGTGAAGATTACCCCATGCAAAAATTCATGTGCTGCTTAGATGTTGAACATAAAATGGAGGAAAGAATCTTTACATGATTTTTCTCCTGTGGGCGTAAACAGATATTTTTAACTTCAGCTACCAAACAGAACTGACTGAGACAGAATTAGATTATACTTCCAACCAATACCTTGCAAATATATGACAGCTGCAATTCTGAAAGATTTAGAACTAAGTTTGTTAATATCAGTTGTTGCTAAGAGATGCATTGCCTTTGGTAGAATGAATATGCACCCACATACTAAGAGGATCGATGAACTAAAAGTCACAAACCCAATGCAAAATAACTTGTTTATATTACAAAAGGGTCTGAAAATATTTTATTGTGGAAAAAAATCAGCATTATTGCACTTTGAATTCTTATGAGTTTTGTTGACTTGCCTCTTCACAGGTGGTGTACTCCGTGATGACATTTTTAAAAATGAAGAATGATTGAAAATTACATTGAAGACTGTAACTCAATAAAATTCTTGCAGGAGACTCAAGAAATTAAACCATTAAATGATACATTTTTAGTAGCTAGTCTTTTTTCAATTATATGGCAAAGTCTAAAGAAGTTTGAGCCTCCCTGACAAAATGCTTACAATGGAAGACAGATACCAGATGTTTTCATGTAGTTGTGAGTATTGCAGTTACTCATAACTGTTTCGTACAGCTATGAGTACTGCATTGTTATTATCACCATTTTAACACCTGCCTCTTCTTTATTGCTAGTTAATGTATTCTCCAGTTTCACTTACCTCTGCTTGGTACAGTACACTGACTTTCCACACTTCTCTCTAGACTTCTTTCATATTTCCTAACCTATGTCCACAATTTACTTCTCATATGAGATATAATTTTGTTGACAGATTTTTTTCCATGTTTGTATTGCTCTCTAAAAAGAACATCTTACTTGACCTCTTTTTAGCACACTTCACTGATAGACCATCTATGTTAAGAGGGGATGTCTGAGTTGGTGGGGGTAAATGACATAGATGGCAAGGTCTGAAAAGACAACGATGTTCTGCCAGCAAAAAGCACTATAAAAATGATTATCCGTTTTCTGAGTCTTCTTCTTAATGACCTTTTGTTGGGTCTTGTGAGGAAAAAAACATTCCATTACAAAAAAGGAGGACATTTAGTCCATGTAAAAATGTTCTTTAGAAAAAGACCGTCCTCAGTAGGAGACAGAGTAGTTGCAGCAATGAGTATTCAGGGACTAAAGCACAACTGAGCTGGACAGAGTATAATAGTTTTAATACTTGACAGTGCCAGAATAAATTTTCCTGATATTAAATTAGCAAAAATCCCACTGTGGTGATTATGTATAATATATATTACAGGTAGATAAACATTACTCTAGTATATGTATGGAAAATTTAAGGCAAAAAATGAAGTAGCTTGTGCAAAGCACCAAAGATTAGCAGTGCTGACATTTCTAATAAAATTCAAGTAACTCTTAATTCCCAGTCTGTATTCATTGCACAACTATCCTAATGGTTTTTGCTGTTGTATGAATGAAACTGCTTTTTCTCCTTGGAGACAGCAATCATTTTGAAGCAATCCTCCCCTTCCCCCGCACCTGCTAATTACCTCTTTTGGAAAAAAGTAAAACTCCAGCTGTGGGAACATGGACAGTGCTGTGCCTTGTTCTAAGAAAATCGCTTTGGGAAAGACTGGCGAACGGTTATGAAACTGCAAAGTAGATCCTGACCTGCTGCAGAGTCACTCCATAGCACGTCTCAGGGCAGATAAGCTGTGGAAAGCAACAAAATACAGCTTCTCATGCCCAAACAGCAGATGGTCCCAGATAACTCCCAACAGCAGATATCGTAATGAACCACTACTTCCTGTATCAACACTGCTAACATTTTTCGCTAAACAACTTTTCCCCTCTGACTTGGCTGGTTCAAGGACTCAAATATCTGAAGACTGGATTATGCTGTAGTTGGGCTGACCTTCTGGAAGTGGCCACCGTGCCAAAACATCACAGGTAGTAGTTGAAATACACACCTTTGCATGTGGAAAAGAACATATTAAAATTCTGGCCAATGATGGGTTACAAACTGGATGTAGAGTACAGAAAAAATGTACAGAAAGACTTTGTGGGTAGAAACTTGAGGGTAGCTGCTCAATGCGTCAAAAATATGAGCCAATTGTTAGCTGAACTGTATTGCGGTGAAGCTATTATCATGCCTTCAGCTGAACAAGTCCAAGTGGAAAACTGGAAGATCTTGTAAACTAAGCAAGGTTATCTTGGGTTAACCCCTGAACAGAAAACGTACGTGCTGACACGACTGGTGCCGGCAATTCGTTAGATAGCTTCTCAGTGGGCCTGGTGGAAGAAGAACATGGCTGATTGTTAAGATGATGCTTGATGCTGCAAATGCCTTCATTTAGGTAAGACTGATAACAAGGTTGTGACAGTTTGCTGTCCTTAAATATCATGTTGTCCTTAAATATCAAAGAATAAAACACTCCTTATTTTCCTAGGACAAGTGCCTAAGTATTAAGCTGACAGAATCTGGCCTCTGAATGCATAAGAACGTGAGAACTGAATGTGAAGGAGATCTTGTACTTGAAATTCAGGCCAGGTATTTTGTCCTCACGCCCATGTGAATTCCCTCTCTAAACAAGTGCTTCGCTGTTACCTTGAGCTCCCCGCTTCTTATATTCATGCTTACTGTTGTATAAATTATAAGCACTTTGAGACAGGAACACTTGCTTTTCATTAATATGGCCCCTGACAAGCCTTATCACCACGGGGATCCTGCTGCCAGTAACTAACAGCATTTCCAGCCTCAGCGTTTCACAAAGAACAAGATTTCAGACCCTGGCTCTCGGGCTGGCGGGGCCCGTTGACCCTCGCAGGCTCCGCGCGCGCCGGCGCCTGCCCTCCCATGCCCGGCGGGGCGTCGTGAGCTCCCTGCGAGCCGGGTGGCTACAGCAGCACCCGTCCCTCCCGCAGGTGGGCTTGGCCGCAGCGACTCCTTCCAGAAGCCTCTTGCAGGAAGAGCTACACAAACCCGGGGAGCGCACGCCTGTGACCTCGGGTGCCCGGTCCAGTCCAACATGCAGTTCATGGAAATCCTGTTGGCTTTAGGGTTAATAATTCACCTCTCGCTTTCCATTTTCGAACAAGCTCTTTATTTGCATGGCGTGGGGTTGATCAATCACGTTATTTGCAACTGTTTTGAACTACTGTTGCCCAGCCAGCGTGGCGGCTGAAACCACGAGCATCGCACGCGCGTTTCTTGGGGCAACGGCAGAGGGCCCGCTAGGGCTCTCCCCTCACACAAACCATCGATTTGCGCCCAGCAGCGCCTATAAAACGGGAGTGAGCTTGGAGGCCGGGCAGATGAAGAGGTGGCTCGGCTCGGGCGCGGGGGGGCCCCGCACCGAAGCGGTTAACGGCGGGAAGATGGCGGCGCGCCGCCTTCGGCCCCGCCCCCCGTGCCGGGCCCCCACGCGCCGGCCGGGCCGGGGCGGGGCGGGGCGGGCGGCGCCGCTGTCGCGCGGTGATGAGTCAGCGGCAGGGGCGCGGCGCGGCGCGCGGCCCGGGGGCGGCGGGCGCGGAGCTGCGGCGGCTGCTGCTGCTGCTGGCGGCGGACATGGCCGGCGTTGCCGACGCCGCCGCGCCGGGCGGCGGCGGGGAGGGACGGCGCGGCGGCGCCCCGGAGCAGCAGGAGAGCGGCCGGGGGGAGCCGAAAACTCTCTGGGGGAGCAGCGAGCCGCGGCCGCCTCCCGCCGGCCCGGGGCAGCCGTCCGCGCAGCAGCGAACGGAGACGCTGGGCTTCTACGAGAGCGACCGGGGCAGGAAGAAGAAGCGGAGCCTGTCGGGTGAGGGGCGGCGGTGCGGCGGGGCGGGCGGCCTCCTCCCGCGGGCCGGGGCGGGCGGAGGGCAGCGAGGGCTCCCGGGGCGGGTCGCCCCCCGTCGCTGCCCGCGGGAGAGCGGGGCGGCCGCCGCGGTGCCGCCCGGGGCGGGCGGCGCCTCCGGGCGCGTCGCCAGCTCCGGTTCCTCCCGGCGGAGCGGCCGGGGCCGGGGCGGGTGCCCGGGGCGGGGCTGAGGGCGAACTTGGGCGAGCGACTTCCCAAAGCGCGGCGGGACCTCTGGGGCCTGGGCAGCGGCGCTGTGGGGCGGGGCGGGGAGCTCCCCGCCGGCCGCCCTGGGCCTCTTCGCTCCCTGCCCTCAGGTCCAGCCGGCCGAGTCGCCTGGGTGGGTGAAATAAAGCCCCTCAGCGTGACCGGGCTCGCGTCCCCGCTCCCCACGCGAGCGCGCGCGCGGGGAGGGAGGGGGCCGGCGCAGTCCCCGTGCCCTGGCGCGCAGCAGCCCGCGGCGGGCTGTTAAACCGCGGGGGCCTCGTCGCTCGAGGCGTCGTTGCACGCTGCAGTTGGAAGGCCGGCGCTTAGGCTTGGGAGCGGAGCGGGTCCGGGCGCGGGGCGCGCGTCCCCTGAGCCCGCGGGCCGGAGGGTGCGGGCTCGCTTCGCGCTCGTCCTGGCGCACGAGCAGCGCTCCGCCGCCGTAACGCGTCCCGTGGCGTACGTGCGGCCGCGGCGCCGGGCGCCTTTGCGCTGCTGCTCGAAGGAACGGCGCGGCTGGAGCCTTGAAGGTGCGTGCGGGTCGTTACGAGTCTTGTAAACTGAATGTAGTTTTCTACTGAGGATCTTATGGGGGGGGGGGGAGGGAAAATGTCACGGCCTTTGCTATCAATCCGCAGCTGTATTTACTTGAACTGGTTATTTCGGGTATCTGCAGAGTAATTTTTGAAAATAGCCCTGCCTGTTTTGTAAAAAATTGTCACTTAGTGCGGCAGGGTTGATTTAGCGTTGGTAAGGTTATAAATAACTTTGTTAGCACCATATTCGTAATTGAGCGGCTTGCTGAAAACCTGGAAAGTGCTCAAAGCGATGTTCACATTTCCAGATTTTCTGCCTCAGCGTTGGCTTGAATGTGATACCGCAGGTCTTACCAAGTACAAAACAGAAAAAATAGGAATTGGGATTTAACTTAAATAATCTGCCAACAATTCAGTGCTTTCCTTCTAAGCTTGGCAGGTGCTGTGTCCGTTTCTGACATATGTCATAGGACATGCAGCATCATTGGCTGCACTTCTGGGGTATTTATGAAACTAATGTAATTTTCCATAGTTGTAAGGAATTGGCTTGATTGTATTCATCAAGTGATCGATTGATGAATTGCTTTGTGGTGAAAGAAAGAATGATCGAGATACATACTGATGTGTCTGAAAGAGAGCTGAACAAATTTATGAAAAGTAAAGATACTGTTGTTGGGGGCGGGAGGGGGATTTCCTAACTATCTTGCAGCAATTGATTTTAAATTAAAAAATATTTAAAAACCGTCAGCGCTCTCTGACTCTTCAGGACAAGAAAACATCAGAAGACCAGGCTGCTTGATGGAGCAACTGAAAATTCTAACTTGTCTAAGTGTTATGTTAAATGGTAGATAGAAGTAGGGTTTTTCAAGATGGTAAAGCAGGGCCAGAACTGTACAAGGAAGTTGTTTAGAGAAGGAAATACCTGTTTTTTAAAAAAATGTTGTGCTGTTTTAGTCTTGATTGATTTGAGTGTTTATGGAAGAAGTGTGTGTTTAGGATTGACGGAAGTGAAGTGAAAGCCTGGAACTGTTGCATCTAGGATTAAAGTTATGATTATATAACAATAGAAAATTATTGAGCCGCAGTGCGTCCTGCATTTGCACAAACTTTCGTCTCCATTTCTGGTTAATGGTTATCTTATGTGTAGCTATGTATTGAAGTATAACTTGGGTAAATCGTTATTTTTTTACCTGGAGGGAATTAGTGGCCTTCTATGTTTTGAAGATGCTTGTGCTTTTCTGTCCTGAGGTGGGGAGATAAATGAGAATACTTTAAGCATTAAGAGGATGCTATCTGAACAGTTTAAACTTAGGCTGCAGTCTAAAACTTTCTGACTGCAAAGGAGGGAAATTTGAAGTAGGGAAGGAATTTGAAGTATGAATTAGAGTGTTTACTTATTTTTTAAAAGAAAATGATGCTTTGCGATAGCAGAATGAAGCTGTTTTTCAGATTATTTATTACTCTCTCCTGTCTTGGTGTCTCATCCTGTTCTTTTGCTCACTGTTTTTCCTACAGGGTCAGCCACTGACCTGTTTCACAGCTGGCACAGAACTAGGGCTGATGCTGGGTGGCACTAACTACTCAGAAAGCAGCTGGCTGAGTGACTGTGTGCTTCAGTGCATCCCCTGTCACTGGAGAGATTTTTTTTGCAGTCACAGTCTGGAGCTTGTGTATTGAACAACCTCAGTCATGAGGAGTGATTATCTCTTAATATCTAGGGCATGGAAGTCTAGCCAGGTGGAGGAAACTTAAAATCATTAGTTTTCCGACAGTAGGCCCATGAACCAGTTTGTGTGAGGTGAGGAGGAGTGGGGAACAAATAGTTCATTATTTAGAATCATAGCATATCTCCAGTTGGAGGAGACCCATAAGTGACCCATAAGGCACTCCATGATGGTTGTCCATATGCATATATTTACGCTGCAGGAAAATTCAGATGCTTGAGATGCATTATCTTTAAGTTAAAGTCAGTTATCTGAGGTGGAAGAAAATAAACCTGAGCAGTTAACAGAGTAGTTAATTTGTGTGTTTATACCTAAGGTTATCTCTTTTTACTTTTAACTTTTTAAACAAGAAAGAACTGGGGAAAAACAAAAAAGTTCCAAGTGATAGTGTTACAAAGGAAGACCCCAGAAAACAAGCTTACAGGAGATCTGAACAATGATTTAGTGGTATGAACTATTGCCTTATTTCACTGGAATGAACTTTGATTGAAACTTTACATGTCAATATTAGTTTTTTACTACTCATTAAACTACATGTTTTTGTTTTAAAATAAATACCTTAAGGCTTACAGTAGCTTTGGCCTACTTACTAGAAGTGCATCAGTAATATATAAATCATCGAAATCGCTATCCCAACAAGCTCATACAGGGAGAAACTGTTCAGTTTACATCGTTTAAAGCAGATCATGATTTAAATGATTTATTAACAATACATAATTAACTGGCAGTCAGTGAATTATATAGCTGTGATTGGTATCAGCAACATGATAAATCACAATTCTAGACATACACAGAATGTTAATACACCCCCACAGACTTGAAAAAGCCTGTTTGTAATCCACGTGTTCTAATCACACTCAATATACATGCCCCCACCCAAGGCAGTGCAGGTTATAAGCACACCTTGCCTCTTCTGCTTCTTTTGTACTTCTGTTTGAGCTGATTTCTTCTTTGCTTTAAAACTCTCTAATTTTCTGGCTACTCTTCCAGCTAATGGCCATCACCATCTTCAGTGTGATGAACATCGAGAAGCCACTATCTTAGTTTTGGATGAACTCTTCGTATGTAGCATCTATACTTGCCTTTCACTCTTAAAAGCTGTTATCTAGGCTGTTTTAGTAAGGGTGTGTTATGCAGCCTCTTCCACCCCCCAGAAATGTGGAGCATTGTACCATGCGAGGTCCACCCCCTTTTGGCTAAAATCTGAATTTACTATTTGTGAGCATGTTCTTGTGTCATGATAAAGGCACTGTAGCTTTTCACCTATCTGTCTAGATAAGCGATTTCCACCTTTTGGATGTTGTGTGTGAACACTGAGAGTTTCTATTTTTAAATGCCAATAATAACCAGAAATGTTGAAGTGTATTGTAGTGTTCTGTCACTTCTGAAGTGTTACCAGGAGGTAGTAATGTCAGACCTTGTCAGTGAGTGTCAGAGCTAAAGCTCAACTTCCTTGTGCTGACAGCCTGAATTTTCATAATTATAATTTCATATTTTATTTCCTTTTGCAAGGCTACTCTGCACAAAGTCTTTTTTTAGAAGCCATATGAGTTGACTAAACATAGGTCAGTCAGCCTTTGGCTTATTTACCTACAGTTATTAAAATGCAGAAGACCTGTACGTGCTTGATGGCTTTTTGGTCTTGAAATACTTCGGTCTGATCATCAGGTGATCAGCATGCTTGCACTGTTTGTGCACTGAATCACTTGGGATCATGTATCCATGAATGTTTTGATCTTACAGAAAGTTGTTCTTTAAAATAAAGAACAAGTTGCTGGTGTTGCTGAGAGAGAAAATCGCTTTTAAAAAGTCTAAAATAGAGCGTAGTAAATTTGGGAGGACTCTCAGTACGTCATGGATTAGATCCACTCAGGGTATTGCGTTCAGTGTAGCTGCTTTGGGTAGTGTTTTGGAGGAGTGGGATGTGTGATGAAAATGATTGTTTTAGCTTGTTTTGTTTGTTGGGAGGCAACGGGGGGATGGGAGAGCATAGGACTTGCTTCTCATATAGCTCCTTCCATACCAATTTATTCGACATTCTGGTTACTCTCAGCAGAAAGCTTCTGGGTTAGATGTGTTGTAAACGAAGCATGTAGCAAGTAACAAAAGCATAGCAGTCTTCTCGCTCTTTGGAGGTCACGCCTGAAGTGTCTTCTGCTTATGTGTGTTCCCAAATATAGATCTTTCATTGCTGAGATTCATCAGTGCTGAGCTAACAAGAGGTTACTTCCTGGAACACAATGAAGCAAAATACACAGAGCGGAGAGAGAGGGTATACACATGCATGCGGATACCAAAAGAACTGGAAAAGGTGAAGTATTTGTTAAGATTTGTTTCAATTTAGAGGTGAAATCTGTTGTATTAAATTATTTGAAGAAATATTTTTTCAAACACTTCTGCTACTAAAAAAGATTTAAACATTTATAATGATTAGTTTTCAGTGTCAGTAACTTAAACATTTGTGTTTCAGGTTTTTTTGCCTATGCTTGCTTGCTTGCTGCTGGCAACCCATGGTCACTTGTACATGTTATTAGCAGAGATGGACACAACTAGCTTTCAAGTCCATTGATGACAAATTAATTCAAATATAAAGATGTCATTGATCCTTAAAGGAATAGTCAAGCAAAAGAAAACTTCTTACTACAAAATGTAATTTTACATTTAAAAAAAAGTTTTAAAGGTCTTTTCAGTCTAAAATGTTCTGAGGGTGGGAAGATTTCAGTCCTTTAAAAATATGGTGATGGATAAGTTTCTGTCTAAGGTTTTTGACTTAATTTTCATAGCCTTCTGTTTTGCTTCTTGCCACTGTTTACTGCATCTTCCCTCTCTATCCCGGTGCTACGGCCCTTCTGAGGCATTCCTGCCACTTCCTTTTCGTCAGCTTAGGTAGAATTCTGGCCCTGCAGTGAGCCAGTTCCAGTGCTGTAATGTAGAAGAGAGTTTTATTCTGGCTTATCCATTTTGAAACCCCGTAGGAGAGGCTGTCAGATTTGGGTGGCAGCAAGAATATGCTCAAGGATGAGGAGTAAGGCAACATTGGTAATAAAGTTCGGCTAGGCTGCAGTGTAACGATAACATTAAAAGTAATATTGCGAAAATTCCCAAAACCTGTAGGGATGAAGTTACACAGTAGGGCTAGATCAATTTAACTCTAACTTGTGTTGAAGGAGGAGTCTTGTTTCACTGTTCCTCCCATTTCAGTCTCCTGCTGTATGCATACTGCCTGTTTGCATGGGCTGTAGTGCTTGTTGGACCATTCTCAAGAGTTAAATTGGCTCGTAATTTCGTAGCGAATGCTTTACTCTTCTTGCTCTGTTTGTTCTTTGCTAGGATAGTGAGCTGAATTGCTCAGCCAATGTTCTTGAGAATCCAGAGCCTACACAAGGGCAGAAGGGGAGCTGTGTAGCTTGGAGTAGGGGTAAAAAGATAAAAGAACAGTAGAGAAGGGAGGGAGAGTAGGTTACCCTTTGTCAGCAGCACTTGGATTCCCCCTTCAGTATCATTAAATTCATGCTTGGACCATGGTGAGGCCTGGTTTTACAAAACTAAATTCCCAGTCAGTTACTGCAGAAAATCAGTGTGGATGAGATTGGGATGGACCTCTGGAGACAATGTAATCCAAGCCCTTGCTTAAATCTGCATCACCTGCAACAGGTTGCTCAGGACTGGATCCAGTTAGGCTTTGAACATCTCCAGGGATGGTGTCTTCACATCCTTCCTGTTTACCCATTCCAGTTTATGGTAGAATATTCCAGTTATGGTAGAGTCTCAGTAGAAAAATAGAGCAGTTCTACATCATCTTCATTGTAATTATGTAGACTATTACGTGCCCTCTCCAAGCCACAGAAATTATTCTGAAGATAGATTCCCAACAAAACTTTCAGTGTGTAAGAACAAGTGAAGGCCAACAGTCTTTTATAAATAATGTTGATGCTGTAAGTGGTGAAATTGATGGTTTTTGCATGGTAAATCAAACTTCAGCCTATACTTTGAATACAAAAGAATATGAAACTGAATAATAAGCAGATAGATTTAAAAAGTGATAGTTATCTTTTTACAGAGAGATTATGAAATAAATTTGTTACTTCTTTGCATGAACTTAGCCCAGGTTAGTATACATACTAGCTGTATCAAATTGAGTCATACTTAGTGAAAAAATTGAAAAACTATGATGATGAGCACCTAGAAAGCAAACTTAATAGTGTTCAGATCATCACCTATTGCAGAAATCACTTGACTGTGTGATTCAAGTCTGCTTAATTGAAATAAAGCATGTGAGACACTAGGAAAGGAAGAGAAGAATTTCCTTAATTATTTGTACTGTTTACTACCTAATAGTATAATTACAGACTAGGAGTAAAAATAATAATCAGGTAGACTGACAATAAACTGGAATAAATTTATCAAGGCCTAATCTTAGGAGATACTTTTTAACATGCACTTACTACGTGTACATATTTTTAGAGTGGGGTATGATGTTAAAAAGGTAGTATTTTTTTGTTGTTGCTGTTCTGAATACTCTTTTTTTATTTAGAGAAGCTAGATAATTTGTAATATAAATGCTGCTTCCACTCCAGCTCTTTGTGCCGTTTCAGTGGAAGCTCTTAATTGTAATGGATTATTTGTACTAAATGAAAAGGTGGTCTTTATTCCTGCCGTCTTAAGGGAACACTTGTTGTAGAATCATAGAATAGTTTGGGTTGGAATGGACCTTAAAGGTCATCTAGTTCCAACCCCCCGCCACGGTCAGGGACACCTTCCACTAGACCAGGTTGCTCAAAGCCCCATCCAACCTGGCCTTGAACACTTCCAGGGATGGGACATCTGCAACTTCTCTGGGCAACCTGTTCCAGTGCCTCACCACCCTCAGAGTGAAGAATCTCTTCCTTATATCTAATATAAATCTATGCTCTTTCCATTTAAAGCCATTACCCCTTGTCCTATCACTACATGCCCATGTAAAAAGTCCCTCTCCAGCTTTCTTGTAGGCCCCCTTCAGGTACTGGAAGGCTGCGATAAGGTCTCCCCGGAGCCTTCTCTTCTCCAGGCTGAACAACCCCAACTCTCTCAGCCTGTCCTCTTAGGAGAGGTGCTCCAGCCCTCAGATCATCTTCATGGCCCTCCTCTGGACTCACTCCAACAGGTCCATGTCCTTCTTATGTTGGGGGCCCCAGAGCTGAACGCAGTACTCCAGGTGGGGTCTCAGCAGAGTGGAGTAGAGGGGGAGCATCACCTCCTTTGACCTGCTGATCATGCCTCTTCTGATGCAGCCCAGGATATGGTTGGCTTTCTGGGCTGCAGGCGAAACTTGCTGGGTCATGCTGAGCTTCTCATCAATCCATTCTCTACCCAGCCTGTATTTGGGTTTGGGATTGCCTTGTATCAGTGAAAGTTACTGGCTGGTTACAGCAGTGAGCTTCATACAGCCTCATATATTCTCAAAATTAAACTTTGTGTGTTTTTGCTAAAATACCGTTATGATGATGGAAAAGCTCTAAGCTTTTCTGTTAGCTCCTCAGTATCTGGAATGTAGCAGCAAAAATAGGGTTTACAGAAATGAGCGGAAGGTTGAGCGCTGATTATATTTCGGTGGGTGCATGTAAGTGTGCAAGTGCAATGTTGTAAAAAATTAAGAAAATGAGGACATTAAACAATAATTGCAAATATTAACACGAACTTAGAGAATGGGAAAAAATGTGATTACGCTTAGGTAGAGAAAAAGTCTGAATCAAAAAGCGCAGAATTGTTTTCTAGATATATAGATGCCCTCAAAGAATACAGGGCAAAAGGACAGGCTGTCTTTCTATTTTGCTTGGGTTAAGGAGTTAAAAAAAAAAAAAAGGTCCATGTTCCACTCCAGTCATCCTCGGTGCTTGGATATTCAGCACCTGGTTTAAAAGTTAGCAAAGAAATAGGTAACTTGATGGCATATTAAAATGCAATGCATAAATTCGTCCATTATTTGGAACCACGGCTCCTGATAGTTTTGAATGATAACTCTCTGCTAAAATTTCAGAAAATGATACTAGAGGTGAACAAGTGAATATCAGGGAGGACACCTTAATGTCGTGATGGTATTGAAATACAGACTGCACAATTGGTAGAAATAGTGTTATAAGGGAAAGCAACAGCTCAGAGATGATAGCAGTGCTCTTATGCCTGCATCTGTCATCTTATGTGGCTTGCAGATAGTTTACTGTAGGCAGGAAAACAATCTGTAGGATTGCTTTCAAAGTTACAAGGATGCATGAGGAGTAAGAGTGGGAGAAACATACTTATCAGTGATATTAACTCGTTGGACATTGAACTGGCTGTTGCGCAAGCTGACAAAGCAGCTGTTTTTGATAGGCGAAGAGATTGTGGGAAGTTTTACAGTGATCATTTACTTGTGCTTTGGTTTACTCCCACCCCCCTAGCCAGTGTCTTGCTTTCCCATCAGCAATACATACAACTTTTACATGTAAATGCATATCTGTCATGGATATCTAGGCCTGCTTAGATGTTGCTAGTCTTAGTTGTGTAGCCAGTTAAGCTTGCCTTTTTATGTGATCTTCTTTGCAGAAAAAAAACCACTAGCTTCTGGTCTGACAGAGGCGTAAAAGCTTATACCTAGAGTCCCATTCAGGTAACTCTTAGATATATTCAAAGAGCAGATAAAGAAGGAATGTCATGGGGAGAGTCTGGTGTATAAGAGCCTTCTAATTGAAGAGTTTAGGTCTAGTTTAATTATTGTAGAGTTGCTTGGCTTGTGGCTATAATGAAATGGCTTTAACTGTTTCTGTAAATTAAGGGTAAAGCATTTAAACTGAGGGCAACTGGAAGTTTACCTCTTCGTATTTTATATTCTTCATATTAAAAAGGTGGATATTCTCTGAAGGAGAACTACCACAGCTGTAATTAGTTGTGCAATAGAAAACTAACAAGGTAAAAAAAAATTTTCTGGGGAAAAAAGCATATTAAAAAGGATGTAGGCAGAAAATGGACGTGCACATGTACACACAGCTCTACGTTTTTTCCTAAGGTTAAAAACATTAACTTCTGTAACCTTAGAGGAAAGTCACCGTTGGAAAATGAACTACAGTGTTATCTAAGTACAATTCCTCTATTCAATAAAGACGTGAGTTTGGCAAGCCATGGAAGTCTGCAAAAGCCTTGCTGCTTGGACCTTGTGGTGCAGAATTTTTGCTTAATAGTCTTCTAAGTACATAGCATGTTATTTTTCTTAGAGTTCAGCTGATTGAACAAGTGAGAATATCGTGCTTATTTGGTTAATTAGTCTGATGTAAATGTGTTTTTCATAATATAATTCTTTATAAACTATTTGTAACTCTTTATAAACTACTAACATACTTCTGTTTTATTTTTGTAATTTAGTTGATGTTTTTTGGAATCTTTTTGTGCCTGGATGCTTTTCTGTATGTATTCACCCTGCTTCCTTTGAGAGTTTTTCTGGCAATGTTCCGGTTCATCACTTTGCCTTGCTATGGCTTACGGTAAGTTGATTCAAGAGAAAGGTGTTGATACCCTTAAATAATATTTCTCTATTTATGTGTGTGCTTAATTTTATGGCCTGTTAGTGCCATTGGAACTACTAATGACTTCTTCCACTGTAAAATAGAAGTTTTGGTCTAAACTAGCCGAAGCAAAGGTGTGTGGGGGACCTTTAAGCTTTGCCACCAGTCACTAACTGTCATCGTTGTTTCCTTCAGACACAACAGTTTGATAACAGCACCACTTAGGCATATTCAGGTTAGTAAAGGACAGAGATGTAACCTTACCCTGTAGTTTTGTTCTTTTAACTAATACCTATTTGAACAGTGCTTTAAGATTTCTTAGACTTGAGTTAATGACTTGTCTCATGTCTTTTGATACTCTTTGATATTGAAACAAAAGTTTGGTTTTTTTACAGCAAAAGTTTTCCTTATTTCCACATTAAACTTTGCCCAAAGGATCCCTGTATAAAATGTTATTTTCTTTCCTTCAAAGAATGAGTGTAATTGCACAGGACTAACTAATCAGAATAATATTAAGAAATTTTAGATCTTAACCCCTGCTTTTTTGTTCAGAACAATACTAAGAAAATGTTGCCGATATGTAGGATTTCTGGTTTGCCTTTCTGGCGTAGGCATCAAAAACCAGATAAAATTAATTTCCTTGATAAAAGTTGCTACCTCATGGCAAAGCTGATTATGTAAGCCTTAAATGTGGCCTGAAAGAAAAGGACTATTTGTATTGATGTTGTAATTTTTCCTTGAATAAATAAGGACCTCAGGGTTTTCATTCTAGATTTCCCCAAACTTTAAGTTAATTTATGGTAGCTGATTTGATTTGTTTTTTAATTTGAATTGCTTGCATTTGCATTATTAATAGTCTTTTATTTGTAGAGTGCTTTTAGATGCGTAGTTTAGAATGTATGTTCTGATTAGAGCAAATGCTAGTCCAGTTGCGTAAGAAATAGTATTTTAGAGTATAGCCTTAAGCTGAAGTTTATACTTGGGTGATGCTTAACATAGGCACTAGGTGGCAGTCTCTATTTTATTGTGCCGTTAATTTTAAGCTGCATCTTAGACTTTCATTATGTTAAAAGATTCTCCTAGCCGTGTAAAAAATGACAGCTATTTAGTTTTAACCTGATGACAAGTCAAATTCTGAGCCTGTTTGCAAATGTCTGTATGGGTGCTATTGCTAGGATAATAAAATCCAGGTAAATGTAATTGTATTGATTGGATTGGGATAGGATTGTAACCTGTCATTTGGATCGTACTACTTTTTTCTGTTTAAAAAGTGTTCTTTCTTTTGAAGCTCAGCTTTGGTTTTGACAAGCAAGTTTTCTGCTCTTCTGAAATTACAATTAAAAATTTGAAACACCAGATGCTGGTTTTGGGTATTGTTTAATATACTGAAGAAAGCAACATTGAAAATACCATATACGCTCACACATGCATGTGTATATATGTACACACACCTGCAATGTTAAAACTTAGTCTGCTTGCTTGACAGTATTTTTAGTGTGTAAGATAGGATAGAATCCAGGTGAATAGATTAAACTTGAGTGTATTAACTTTAAAGTGTTACCAGGTAAGATGCAGTGCAAGTGAGATCATCTTGAGTGAAGAAGGCTTTGTTTTTGTAACAACTCCTGAAGCAATTTCTTTTGTCACAGCTTCCTCAAATGTTTGTGGAATTAATTTCCCTAGAATCTCTTGTTCACTACTTGAGGCTTTGTCCAATTCATTGATGTTTTAAAGTTGTTGGCTTTTTATTGAATGGTTCACAACTCATGTTTATAGCATGTAATGGAACTTTTACAGATATAATGAATCCTATTTCCAAATATTCAGAGCCTGCACTTTGCTTTTTGGGATTTTTTTGTTGGTTTTCTAGTTATGCTGATTTGATTTGTTATGGCAAAAAAGATTTGGGATTTTCTTCTAGCTCAGGAAATACATTTTTACGTTTAACAAAATAGAGTTCAACAGGTAAAACATCTCTAATTACAAAAGGTACAAAGCAGGTGGCTGTTATCTTTTAGCTTGCTCTTCCTCACAGATGTCAACTATGTGTTGAGAGACGTGACTAGTTACTTGAACCTGCCACATCATATTCCATTCTGTGTAGTAAATAAAAGTGCTCCTCCCTTCATCTTTTTTCTCAACATCTCAGTGAAGTGATTGAGCAGTGAATGTTCTGCTCTTCAGTTCGTTTCCTCATAACTCTTTCTGCTCTTTTCAGTGTAGAAGATTATATTACCCTTCATTTCTTTAAAACAGTAAAACCACATCCTATGTGAGATGGGCTAATTCCTGTCAATGGTATTGTGTGCAGTGCTTAAATGCAGGGGGAGTGCTTTATAGCCTCTTCCACATGTTTTAGTATACCGTTTTACAGAGCTCTGAAAGGGAACAGAGTAATGTATCTTAAAGAAATTTGTTTCCTTTTTCTGCCTAGACAATGTAAATGCTTCAATTTGACTGCTAAGTTGTCATTCCTCATCACTTGATCTCTCCTTTTGAGTAAATTTAGTTCTGTGTATTTGTCAGAGCTGTATTGCTGTTAACGTAGCTCTTTTAGAGAGACTCTAAAACTTTGAAAACCGCAGTCAGAAGAATCCAAAATTCTGTCATTAAGTAAACTAAACTGTTGGTTAAATTGCTTGGTCAAACTGGCTGAATCATCAGATTGTGGTGATCTTGGCAGGTGCAACTTCATTACTGCTGTGCTCTGTAAATAGTAGGGTGCTCTTAAAAAAATTAACAAACACTTCAGAAGATTAAATTACATCTTCTGAAATTACAGAAAAAAAAAATCAGCTCTGCTGTATTTTCTTCCAAGTTATGGAAGGAAGTTTCCTAAACTGTTCTCTTAGAATCTTGTAAACTACTCTCATTTTATTAAAATACTTTTTGACAATGTAAAAGCACATACGTAGCTGGAACAATAAATCTAAGGTAGAGAGAGAAGTGGGCCTGGTGGAGTTCTCTTAAGAATTACAGTTCTTGATGATAGGTTCCTAAAACTAACTCTACCTGTGGTTGAAAGGTACCATTTCCTTTTACAATTCAGACACCTTTTTTTAACACCTCAGACCCAGAGATTCTGGGCAGATTAATATCTCTGGTGGTTTTGAAACACTTCTATAGAGCTAACTTTTTGTTTTCCTTGAAAATTGTTGCATCCAAGTAAAAGCTGTTGTGGGAGTGTGGAAAAGCTCTTCTGAGCTTTCTATTAGTTGAAAAACACCATGATATGAAAGCTAAAATTGTATGTTAGCGAAACTCTGATGGGACTCCCAGTTTCATTACGTGTAAAGGCATTCCACATCTTGTCCACAAAGCAAGTAAGGACTTATTATGGAAAGTGAGACTTTTTTCCTCCAAATGCTAGCTTTCTCAAGAAAATACAGAAGTAGATTATGAATCTTCTTATATGTGAAGATTGATTGACAAGATCTTTACATTTCTTCCATGTGGAAATAGATATAGATTATATATGTGTGTTCTGTGGGTTTTTTTACTCTGCTCTCTTCTTCCTGAAATAAATGAATTTAGGTCCTGGTAGCAATAACATAATTAACGTCACTCATATTATATGTACCTCTTAAAATTCCCATTGCCCTCCTGTGAAATCATAGATTTACGCTTCTCAGTAGGAAATAAATACAACAGCATCACTTCAAGAAAAACTGTAGAAAGAAAGCATCTCAGGGAAAAAAAAAAAAATAAAAATACTGGCATTCTTATTATGGACATTATTTCTTTGTTCATATTATCAGGTTATTAAATAAATTTGAACCTCTGTTGCACACTTATTCCCAAGCCTTTTTTTATTTTATTTATTTTTTTTTGCTAAGAGCTATAGCTGTTAAATACATAAACTTCCTATTGTCTGGTTAAATTCATTGAGAAAGTAGTGCACCTGCCCACCAAAATGTATGGCTTTCTATCAACCAAAAAAAGGCAGGTGCATTCAGTATTTTCTGCAGTAAACTCTCAGATCAAGTACTCCTTTCTCCTTTCCATAACAGTGCATAGTGTAGCAACATTACAACCTTCTCTTTCTTTCTTTCTTGTAAATCAGACCGAAGGGAAGAGCACTTTCACTTCCTTTATAGGATGGAATGTGGTGTCACAGGGATTCCTCCTTGGTGAGTAAATCCTGATTTTCTTTTTCCTTCTATGCTGTCAGCCAAATCCACACATCCACATGTAATCAGTAAAAATACTGATTACAAATGAATAGTATAGCTAAATTAACAAACATACCTCAAAGGAGAGACCAGCACTTAGTTTTGATAACCAACACCTGAAATTGATTCAGTGCTGTTTATGATAGGTATATTTTCATATGTAACCTCGCATCACTGTGGAAATAGGTTGTGATCTTAATAGATTTAAAACATTTTTTTATATAGAATACCTGTGGATGAGTTCAGCCCAATTTAAAATAGGATATCTTGGAAAAACTATAGCCCCTGCTGTACTTAGTTTATAGTGCCCTAAGCTTTTTTGGTTTTATTCTAAGTAACACTTCAGTCAGGTTTATAGCTATATTTTCGTGTGTACTTCAAGCAGTTTTTTGTAATGTCTAATGTAAATTTTGGGGAGTTCTGAAAGTTCATTGCCAGGTATCTTAGTATGAGACTTGTATTTTATTAAGCAGAAAATCAACTTCAGCATTTTAGCGTATGTTCATTTACTGAATTCGGTTATAGTTGATTCTGTTATTAACAAAGTAAAAGCTTAATGAAAGCTAATTCTAGTTGTTACTTATTTGAAACCTCATTTTTTTTTATTTATTTTGAGACAGCTCTCATCGGGGCCTAACAGCAAGGTTGGTTTTGTTTCATTCTTAGCATGGTCTCGTGCTGTGTTGTGTGCATGTAGAGGCTTTTTATTGTTTGAGAAATGGAATGCCATGTAATCTTGGCAAACTCAGCTCTCCATATCTTAGAATTCTTCATTTGGGACATATTTTTATCAGCACTTATTCTGTATATCTCTCAATTTTACAACAGTTAAGTCCTGCATACTGTAAGCTGTATCTCTTTTTAAATTCTCGAATTGGATATTAGATTTGATCAAAATAAGTTTTCTTCCTGAAGCCAAACTCAATTCCAAACTTGAGCATAATTGCAGGAAAGTATTTCCAATAGATCACTTGTTGTATTTTGAAAATTCTTAGCATGTACCTGTGTGGGCAAGTATGCCCTTCAGACAAACTTGCTTGGGTTTTGTTTTCCCTGACATCTTTGCTTAGTATGCTAACAGGAAAATATCCCCTTATGTGTTAATCTGATCATTCTTGTTAATGCTTCATATAAGATTAGAAACTTAAGATACCACAGTTCGTTAATGAAGGATACATTGAAGGATTAAGACTTTGATCGAGACTAAGTATCTACATGTAAAACAAAATCCCACAGTTCAGTTTTCATACAAGTATCTGTGATGTAAAAATGGAGAAAGAAAAGATATCTGAAGAATAACTAGACTACCATTTCAATAACTGAAATACACAATTAATATAAACCTCAGTGGTTGTCTCACTTTTTCAAAGCGTTAATATTGAATAAATAACACAGAAAAGGTTTGCCGTAAAATACTTGCTCACTTTTTCAGTGCATTATTAGCCAAACAATGAACCTATATAAAAGAAAAGGTTTAATAGTGTAAAGTAAAATAACACTTACAGAAATAATACTGTTATCGTAAGAGTTTATAAAGGTATATGTATGCAGATGGTTAAGTTCATTATTAAGGTTAAAATATCCATCTAAGGCATTATTGCAATGATAGTGTATTCCTGTCTTTAAATTACTGTATCTGTGATGTCAATATTTGAAATTTTGTCTGTGCTAACTATGAAGGAGCAATTGTTAGAGTAATCTGAATTATTTGAATGAGACTGTACTAAAGAAACCAATTAAAAATGCAGTCATCCCGTTGGACATCTTTAAACTCTAAAATTAAACAAGGAAAATGTATTGAATTCCTGTTTAAAAAAAAAAAAACCAAAACCACAAAACTAACCACCAAAAACTAAACAATTCTACAAGCTGACTGGAAAACCATATCTAATCATACTAGTGAAGATTCGAGGAACACCCGAAAGCCTGAAATACCAAAATAAAGAAGTCATGTGATAGCATGTGACAGTCTGTGGCAGAGTTAAGTTTAAAATAATATGTGCAGAGTGCTTATGCATTGGATGCTAAAGTAATTAAGTACTCGGACAACTATACTTGTCTACAGATTACTTGTATACACTATAGTGAAAACATTGTTCATTGTGCAATGACAGTTGCTGAAAAGCATACCATAGATGACTGTAGTGAGATTTTTAGACTTTTTTTATACAGTAAGAACAAATTCCTGTTTGTCCTGGGCTGTATTTTATGTTCCAAATGGTTTAACCACTTTAAATTCAATAATTAAGGCTTATTAAAGCACTTAACACCCGATCTTGGTTTTCTTGGATGTCAGTCACTTAAGCAAACTTTTGCATTAGCGACTTGTGATTTGTAACATAAAATCAAATATCAGTAAACTGTGATTTATTTTTAATAATGTTCCTCTTAATGCTAAGTAACTTTAATTATACAGCTGTTGGAACAAAAAAGAGATTGGTGGGGTAGATGCCAATACGCTGAAAGCCTTGAGCTGTTTTGCTTCTTCAATAACTTAAAGGAAAAATACTGTGAAATCCAACATGCTGTTCAGTTGAAACAGTCACATACATCATATATTGGTAGTATGACCATTTGTATGGTCATAGCCCTTATGAATTATTGAACCTAATGTTTTTCAACCAGTAGATGGAGACAGAACTCTTATTACTGTATGAAATGTAGCTCATGGCCTTTTGAGTTTATAAGGGAAGTTGCTTGTTTTTAGCTTTCTAAAGGGGGAGGACATGCACAGATCCAGTGGTTTTCTAAACAGGGAAGATTTGGATTCACGCTTACTAAATGTGTCTCAAGGTGGACAAACCATAAACTAGAAAGTTTGAAGAATGAGTATTAAACCTTGAGCTTATGAATTGTGTTGAAAAAAGTAATTTTTTCTGTAACAGACCAGTTTTCTGAATTCGTAGTTCTTGGTTGATGTCAGTCAACTACGGCTGATGCTGTAGTTTCACTTTCAACTGCCTCAAACACTGCGTGATAAGCATTGAGCTTGGCATGCCTCTCCTTTGTTTAAAAAAAAAAAAAAGAAAGAAAAGAAGAAAGCATGCTGTGGTGGCATAGGGAGGTATAGTAGTAAGGCTTGCATGTCACTTTCTTATATTAAAATGAATAATAAGCTTGTATAGTCCCTTAAGCATGCATTTGTATGATTACATTATTTGGACATATAAGAGCTTGTTTCAATGGAGATTTTGTGCCAATTAGAAGATGTAATGGTAAATGTACTGAAAGGCTGAAGAGTTTGAACATCGTGTTAAGTATCTGCTGTAGAATATTGAAGTCCCTGCGTGTGTTTTTTCTGTGTTGTCTTAATTTGCTACTTAGTGTTAGAGTGTGAGAGCTTATCTCTAGGGGAACGCTTGAATTTTCACTCTGAATTCATGCAGATTGAAGGATCATCTCATGTTTAAATAACTCAGTGTATCCAGCAGTAGTAATAGTAAAGCAATACAAGATTTTTACATAGATAATGGAAAGAATGGATAAGCTTTACTCTTTACTATTAAGGTACTTCAGTGTTTGAAGAAGTTTCATTTAAAAATTTGATTCCTTGGTAGTCTAGTTTGTGCAGCTAAATGTGGGAACTTGAAGCTTAGCGTAATGAAACCACTTGTAGAATTCTGTAAAGAGTATCTTGGAGAGCATGACTTAGAGAAAAAATGTTAGAAGTAATAATGGAATAATGGCAGAAAATAGCTAAGTGAAACGACAGAAAAGATGTGTCTTAATAAGGCGCATTTCAAGGACAGTCCAAATGCCCTGACTCTGCATATTTACTGTGTAATCAGCCAAATTGTGAAACAATTTACATAACATTATTTCTGGAATCTAGTAGGATGTTAGAGAAACTGCAGCTTGGACAAAGGATCTCATGATACTGTCTTTTAAGAGCGGAGTTCACTAAAGCCAGGAAAGTGTTAGTATTTAATTCACTTCTGCAGCATCACTGTATGCCTGGGATAGCTTTGAAGGAAAAGACCAACTGATTTCTATAGAGAGATTCTACTGCTTGCTGTTTTGTAACCAGAATGGTTAAATAAAAGATCTATTGTTCTTTTTCTCACTCGTGAGAAAAAACACCCATAACTAATTTTCACATGAAATCTTTCCCTCTGTATTCTGTCACACTTCATGCACAACTGTAAAAATACGAAGTCTTTTGAAATGAGCTAAGCTGTTTCAACTTCTTGTATCTCTGTTCAATGGTTTTTAACATTGTACAGTAGTTCAGTATTGTCTAGTTCTTACCTCTTGGCTTCCTACTTTCAAACAAGATATTGAAAGTATTATCAGCACTATGCTATGTATTTCTTCTTTGTTTCTTGACCTTTGTATACTTGTTACAGCTTCGGCTTTTTTCTTTGGGTTTTTTTTTTGAGATTCTGCAGTACTCATGGTGTGGATGA
The DNA here is from genome assembly GCA_031468815.1 of Morus bassanus. NCBI lineage: Eukaryota > Metazoa > Chordata > Aves > Suliformes > Sulidae > Morus > Morus bassanus. The sequence goes on from CM062570.1 coordinate 68,123,893, forward strand.
ATACAGCATTGTGAATTTGATGTGCTCTTAATCACAAGGTCTGATTAATGCTCAAGATTGTTATGAAAGTACTTTCCAGTTTTGGCACTGAGTAGTTACTGGAGACAATAAGTAGAAACATATATTGAGAAAAATGAATGCAGAAAAGGCAATGTGTGCAATGAGTGGGCTAACATAGACTTTCTTTGACGGGCATAAAAACCATATCAGCCTGTGTGTTTATATATATTAAACAGTTTAATGTGAAGGATAGGAATGATTTGTGACAAATACAGATGGAATCAATGTGAGCCTGATCATATGCTACAACAGCAATGTTCAGTTCTCACTGAACACTGACTACATCATTTCATAACTGCAGGCTTTGCAGTTAGTTCTGTGTATTTGCCAAAAGGTGACAAACCATTAGACTTAATCCGTTTACTTGATTTCCTTGTCTTTGTAGGAAGTAATTATCCCTATTCCATATTATATTCAGAGCCACACCTCAAAATCCTTTTGTAAATGTTATTAGCCAGAGCAGAAGGGGATTCTGCTGCAATAAAAGTGCTTTTATGAATTTATGCAGTAGTCATGGTTAATCTCTCAATCGGAAACACATTAGTTGCAGACCATGGATTTACTTACCTAGTCAAGATGAAAGGGTTTTTCTTAGTGTACAATGAAAGAACACTGGAATATATTTTAAATGCCAGGATCTTCTTACTCTCTTCACTTTCTAGAAAACAGTTTTCTGTACTCAGCCTGTGCAATAATCCCTTGTACTGACTAGGGGTTGGAGATGCTGCCAGCTCTTCTGTCATCAGACTGAGTAAATTGAAACTGTGAGGATATTTTTGTGACTTCTTTTAAAGATGTGTTTTGAGGAAGTTGTCACAGCATTACTGTTGGTTCTGCTTCTCATGTGGATGAGAAGCACAAGAATTTATTGCACAACTCTGAATAGAAATTAACACTATTTTTAGTGTTTACTGCAGTTTTTTTCTAGATAGACTACTGAGAAACTAAATCCAAGTCACTTTGAGAGGTAGAATTCTCTAAAAACATTATTTGAATGTACTCTAGTCTACAGAAGCTTAACTCCTATAAGGCACAGCAATCAAGTGTAGTTGACCTGACCCTTTTGGGAAGCCTTTGAATTGAATCGTCATGATATTCAGTTTGTTCTGTACACAGCACATTCTCAAAATATCTTCATCTTTCCAGTGTATAGGATGCTGTGTGCAAGTCTGGATGCACCTTCATATGGCATTATTCTCCTGAGTTAGTTTTCAGGGTTGAGACCACCTTTAGAAGAGCAGTTGTGTTGTTGATTGTGTGTAGTCTGTTCTTAGAGTTTGTATTCCCCTGCGATGGTTGCTGTCTGCTTTTATATTGGCTTCTCCTCAGTTGGTTTTACTCAAGTAAGTGTAGTCCTACTGATGAAAATCAACACAAGCAGAAGAGTGATAGGGTTAACAGTACAGAATAACTGCGATTTGTGACTGTACTGGTGGTTGAGCATCTTTGATCTTATTTGTAAGCCAGAAAACCTTTAACATGGTGATTTTCAGTCTCTATTGATTTGTGGACATCAAAGGATTTTCCTGTGAGAATCTTTCTGGACTGCTTCAGAAGCTTCTTAAGCAGGTTCTGCTTACTAGTGCATTTCAACAAGAAACCATGCCATTGTAAAAATTGGTACCTCGCCAAACTTTTAAAACGTAGACTTTTGAAGTGGGCGTCTCTTTTGCTAGTCAGGTTTTCTCTACCGGGTACTCACTGCTTCTCTAATGATAAGGTACGTGTTGGCTGGAAGAATGAAGATGCTAATTTTCTCAGCAACAAATTCTGATTGTCTTTTTAAAATGCTAAAACCTGACATTACTGTTGTGGACTAATAATACCCTTACCACTTTATCCCTATCTGTATTGCAGAGTATGAGTGTTGGCTGGGGACTCGTACTGTAGTGACTCTGAGTATACTTCGAAAATTGAAGTAGGTTAGAGAAAAAGGAACATGCTGTGTTACTCAGCATATGAGTCGCAATCATAATCATTGGGCTTGCTTAAATCCTATAAATGTTTCAATGTATGCTAATATAGTTAATCATTTAAGTCAGATGTAGTTAAATAGGGCAACAAATTTTCAAAATGTAATTTTGCGGGTTGGAGAGGGTGCATTTTTTGTATGTGTGTTGTGCAAGGGCGTAGTCATGGGTTCCTTAAGCAGCAGGCAAATGCTGGATGTGCTGGAAAATGGATACTTTCATTTTTCTTTAAATTTTTTAAATTGGTGTTTTCAGTTAAAACTCCATTTGGGGTGGGGGGGAAGGAAGAAAATTCACTGAGGCTTTTTGTCAAGGACTTAGTCTGAAATAAAATGTGGTGTGGTTACTATTACGGGATGACTTCTGAGAAAAAAAATGTCTCTTAGGGTGAGAAAGCCACTCTAAGCAGTTCTGCTGTGCTGGACCAGGTTGAATTCTATTATTCAGAATATAATTAAATACAGATTATGCAGTAAAAAGTATATAATAAAAGGAGCGGCTGCTCTCTGTTCGAAGTGTAATACTGTAAATCTGAGAGTTCTGGAAACTTTCTTGCTTGTACTAGAATGAGCATGATCTATTTGCCCATTGTAGAATGACACTGTGGTTCCGTGTGTGTTATAATGCATGAATGCTGTCTTCAGGGCTTTTTTTCTTTTGAATGGAAGGCAACAAAGAAACCTGAAGTATTACACTCTAGCTCTGATCTTGTATTTAAATAGAATGAGTCAGGTAGCTGGGATTTTTGACTTGTCTGCAGGGTCTGTAGAATGTCTTGACTCCCAGAGGTCATAAGTAACTGTTCAGATGTTTTTTAAAAACAGCATGAATTTCTATCAGCTTATTCTAATTTTTTTAAACATGTTATCAGTTCTTGGGAGTCTTGTCTAATCTCTGGATAACCTAGTGATTTAAGAATACAGAAAATGAAAATTCATAAATTGCATTCTGCTAATTGGTTCCGACTTTTGTGAAACATTTTCTGCAAAAGCCTTTCAGTGTATATTAAAAATAAATATGTCATAGAAATTATTTCTTTTTTGATACTTAATTAACCTTTTGATTTAATTTGAAGGCTTTTAAAATACTTTGCATCCTATTAATACTAAACTAAGTAAATAGACAAGTAAATACTGCCTAGCAGCCATAAGCATAATGAAATTGCAGTTGTGGCATTTGAGATAAAGCTATTTTCTTCCCGTAGTTTTAGCTTATAGGATGAAATTGTGTAATGATTCATTTAGTCTTTTGGGTTACTTATGGGATTATAGATAGAAAACTTCTGCATCGGTTCAAGATGATCCTCAAGCTCTGTCACATTGTTTGCATTTACTGCTGGAGAGCTTAGAGCTAAAAAGATACAGAACTGCATTTAGAACCTATTCTTCAGCAGCTGGTTCATTATACTGAAACTGAAGATGACTGCTACATTTCTTTTTCATTTGATTATAGCAAATTTCTGTAACTGAGGAAGTCAAAATGATAAGTAGAATTGGCTGGAAGAGGGAAGGTAAATTAAAAACCAAAGGGCATGCATGTGGAAGGTTCTTAACAAGTGGGAGCTCTTACCCAACAAATACAGTATTTTAAGTAAATGGATGTGGCAGGTAAGAGAATGTGGTCCTGTTCAGGAGTGTGATCTATGAATGTGTATCACAGTCATGGTGTTCCTTATGCATAGGAATGAGGGGCAGGGGCAGTAATAAACTACATTAAAATATATCCTTGATTGACAGCTTCTGTAGATTCCCGTTGACTTGGTAACACTTGTATTTTGTGGGTGTATGACATTTAGTGGAACTTTTTGCCCTTTGTATTTCAGTGATAGACGTTTGCTACAACCTGCTCAGGTATGTGACATTCTCAAAGGAGTTATATTGGTCATCTGCTACTTCATGATGCACTATGTTGACTACTCTATGATGTATCATCTGATAAGAGGACAGTCTGTCATAAAGCTCTACATCATCTATAACATGCTTGAGGTAAGAATGTTGGCATCAGAATATCAAGCATGCTTTCTTCAGACTATCTAAAGTATTGTTGTGTTACAGTATTTGTGCTTACAATGTGGCATATCTCATATTCTCACAAATGTGCACACACCCAGGATAAGAAGCCTAGACGCAGTAAAACAGACAAATTAATGAAAAATAAATTTGGTAGGTACTGTTTCATATTGCCTAGTTTATGGAGCCTATGAATCACTTTAATTGAATGAAATTTGAGAACTGGAAATGGAAGAAGAAAGGTCTTAAACTGAAATCCAAGAAATGGAATCAATGAGGTTTTGAACTCATTGAGAAAAGTAGAAACTATTGATTTGAAATAGTGATAAGATCCTGAGAGAGAGCAGAGAAGGAAGATGGTAGAAGACATGAGATTTGGGTTTTAGTTCTTCATTATGGAAGTAGAGCTTTCATTGTATGCAAGGACATGTGTTACTGCTTAACCTGTCTCAGTCCCAGCTAGCAGACAAAAGCCTGAGTACTTAAAGAATATGTTGAATATAGTGAAACAAGAAAAGGAAATTCTGTTTTGTGAAGTAAGATAAAGAGAAATTCTGGGGAAAAAATTGTTTTGTTATTAATGTAAAGCATGAGATTTTTAATTGACTTCTATGATCAATGATTCACAAAGTAACTAATGTTTTCATAGCTACAATCTTACCTCTGTCCTGCAGGTATAGGACATGGTTAGCGATACAACCTTTTAAAAGGACTCTGTCAGAGCTTTGTACACATGAGTTACTCAACTAGGATTCTGGGATCTCTGAATAACATTAATCCTTGTTTGAACATCTGTTGTACCTTTTGAAGACTGCTAAAATGGAGCTACACTTTGTGCAAAATCTGAATATTTTGTCTAAAGACATTTGTTGTTTCCTCATAAAGTATGAAAGTGTTGCATAAGGAACACACTTCATTATCCTAAGTGAAATAAGTATACAAGGCACTTCAGTTGTTTATTCATAGGGTATTGTTTCCTGTGATTTTAGATTTGCTGAAAAACATGTACAAATATTAAATTGGCAATGAGTTACTATGTGGATTTTAGTTGTGTTGTGAAATATTCATCTATATATAGTTCCATAATCTTTGAGAGATTATCACTTACTAAATAAATTCAATGGCTCAAAATAGTAATTTCTCTTTATTTCAAGACTACTTCAAGTCACTTCTCTTAAAGCTGAGAAAGTACAGCACTATGCGCTTAGCACATAATTTGAAGAGAGACTGCAGTGTTTGCTGTGAGTTGGAAGCCATTTGTCATTCCATTTTGAATGGAGAGGAGAAGAGTTGGGTTTTTTTGCTACACTTAGCAGAACCAAAATTTTCTCAGCTGAGAAGTGCTGCCTGAGTGGTGGTTTATTTTGTGGTTTGTTTTGTTTTGGTTTTTTAGGAAAGGGGGAGGTCTGTTACCACTCATAGTTATTAGAAAAATTGCATTAGACTTTGAAGTTGAAAATGGTATGTAATTTCCATGATGTCTCATGGTACCCAACATGTAAAGCAGAGGGCATGTTTTTTAAGAGACATTTTCACTGTGGTAGGTTGCAGTGACAGTATTGGCAGATAATGCCATGGGATCCCACTGAAAGACTTGGTTAATAGTCACCTTTCAACAGTTTGAATATTGGCTTGCTTAGACTACTTCTGTGAATTTTGTTAAGTTTTTACTACTAATGCAAGCAATAGTTTTTTAAGGAACTGTTAAACATGCTTTTCTTAAGTAATAAAATTTACATTTTCACAAGTTTTCAAAATAGGAAGATCTTTTTAATTTAGATCACTGAGCAACAGAGATGTTTACAATGTCCTAATGTTTTCGGCTGTTGGCAAGTCCAGAGAACATTGTCCTGGACAGATAAAAGCAATGCAAAGTCTTCAAATTATGTGCTGAATGCTCCAGTTAGGCTGTCTAAGGGGAGCATTCAGCACATTTGGCTTAAATGACACTTTTCTTTTTTAGATTCAGACCCACCGGCTCCTGCTCCTTGTGAAGCCCCAGTGTGCCTTATGCTGGTGACAGCACTCACCATGGAATTCTGCTGGAGCCTGGAGCCGGCATGTAGGGTTTAGGTAAGTCGTATTTGGAAAAGCGAGCAACAATATTGTGTGGTGGGTTTTAATATTTTCTATCCTGTCAGCTAAGAAACAAGGACTGCTTAAATGAAAAGAAAAGCAAAGCCACCATTTTATCTATTAAAACCCTCACAATATTGTGAACAAAAACTTACCAAACTCTGAGCTTTTTGTAGTTGGTGTTACTACACCAGGTGTAATTACTCAATGGGTCATCACAATGAGCAGGAACTGAATAATGCAGACCACCTTAATTTGCAAAATTTAAAAGCCGAAAACAGTACCAATGTAAATATCTCAAAAACCCATCAGTTTGAGAACTTTAGGTTTAAGATTATTCATCAGCTCGTGATTTTCTTCATTTTATTGCATAGGTGATGCTTAGAGTGTGGCATATAGGAGGGTTTATTTGAGACATCCAGTAAAACTTTGTTTTAATTCAGCTTTCGTATTTTAGGAAACTTCAATAAATGTTGTCTCGAATAAGTTAAAGTATATGGCTTCTCTCCCTTCAGTATCTTTACATTTAGAACTCTTAATTAACAAAGGCAGGAACTGATCCCAAATCTAGGTTTACTTATGTTGTCCCAAGAACTTATTTTATAGTTAATAGGTATGGTTCCATATTTGCAGGTACCTTGTGCATCTAGCTCTATATTGCTACATGCTGTTTTAACAAGTCCGAACTTGTTGTCTTATAGAAAGACAGTAAGAGAAAATCAGTTGTCTTTATTAAATAGAGATGATATTTTTTTATATTTAGCTATTTCTGTTTGAGTTAGTAAGCAATAAAAGGTATCTCTTTCGGTAGTCAGACATGTGTCTTGTTATACTGAGTTTAATTTTTGAAGTGGTACTTTTGTTGTCCTGTGCAGCTTAGTTTTAAAATTACAGAACTGTAGTGCATAGGCAGAAGAAAGTCTTTCCTTGTAATGATCTTTGGTTTTACATGCTTGCCGACGGAGTGTTAAGAACGGGTGGAACTCCATGTAACATTTCTTGCTGTGGTATTGAATTACAAGCTCAGATTGCTGTCCATGTTTTTCCTATCTTTAGAATTACTGCTAGGTTGGGGGTTTTTTTCCTACTTCTGTGTATATTCTTTGGGTTACACTTCAGATGTTTGTAGGTTTTTTCAAACTGATTTTCCCTTTTTGGCAGAATTTCTAGTCCCTCTTGATCACTTGCTGTTGCGTTATAGTACTTTTAATTTTGAATTCTGCTTTATGCAGAGATTTGTATTGAGTCTATACTTTATTCCAAGATGTAAGGAAACAGTACAGCCAAATCTAATTTCAGTCTTTTTTTTAACTATAAACTGATGTTGTTCCCTATGACACATTTGAAATTCACTTCTCAATAGTTTTTTCCCCTATTAAACCCGGAGGGATGGGAAAAAACACTTAGGATTGTTTGGTGCACCATACATATTGCTTTATCAAAGGCTGACGTTTGAACTGTACTTGGATGTCTTCCAGGGAAGCATCTAAGGTAACACTACATGGTTATATATTATAAATACTGTTGAAAAGGGGATGGTAGATTTTAGAGGGAAAGTAAGCTGCTGAGTTTACAAAAGGAACAATATTACTGTGAAATCCACAGTGGAAATGGAATGAACAAGAGATGGAAAGTGATAAATATGTGCAACTTCTTTTAGGTTGAGTTGTAGTTAATGGTGGCATATTCAAGTGACAGAGAGGAAAATGTTGCTTTAAGGCAGTAAAAAGTTCTTCTTGTTTAGGTGGCTGATCGTCTGTTTTCTTCATTTGGACAAGATATTTTGGATGCTCTGTATTGGACAGCTACAGAACCTAAGGAAAGAAAAAGAGCTCATATAGGTGTGATTCCTCACTTCTTCATGGCAGTGCTGTATGTCTGTATCCTTTCTTCAACAAATTGCAAAAATTTCTAAATTAAATTACACAGTAATTGCTCTGCATTATTTTATTTTAATATATTTGAAAAATTGATAGTATTCCTAAATCAGTGTTCCTTTACTTTCAAAGTAAGATTGCCAGTACTACAGGTTTATAAAATTAAGGGGGGGGAGGTTTCTAACCTGCTTTAAAAAAAAAACCTTCGTAGTGGTATACCACTGCAGTAGCAGACAGCTTTTTTTAATACCTAGTGTGTAGTAGAATGAAAAACAGTAATTGGAAACAGTTCATGGAAGATATTTTTTATTTGTATTTGAGTATTTTGGATCACAGGGTCTTGAAGACAGTGGGGTTTTGTAACATTCCACTAAATAACAAACACCTAGCTTGAAAACATTTTTTGAAATGAAGGGATAAACTCATGCATATTCAGGATGCAGATGAGTTTAGTGTGAAGTAACCTTACAGTGAGCTGATGAAAGTGATCTGTAAAGAGATATGTAGTCCAATAGATGTGGTGATGAATTTAGAATTCTTGTTTTCCCCGTTTTCTCTGAAATCTTTAGGCTAACTCTGAATCTTTATCTCAGATTTTTTTTTCTTCATGTTGCATTGCTGGTTCTCCTGACTAATGTCATTGGGGTTTTCTAGAATAAGAAAAATTAACATAATTATTACATGCTACAAAGCACTGTGGGTACATTACATAGGTTTAAATACTGTCTTGCTGTAAATCTGGTTGGCAGGGAGATAGAAACTTTTCCTATTTTGTTTCCAAAGTTTAATAAAATTTGAGGTTTGGTGCTGTTGTGTAGAAAAATTACTTCCAAATACACTTCCTTAACCCTGCTATCTAGTCCTACATGCTATTCTCATAATGGTTCAAGCAACAACCCTTAATGTGGCCTTCAACTCCCACAACAAATCACTGCTTACCATCATGATGTCCAATAATGTAAGTATGTAGCTTTATTATAGCAACCCTAATTTTTTCAGCATCCTTAATCTTTATGTATCGTATACCTATTTGCATATTATTTGTCTGATCATTTGTATCAGTTTTTATCTGTAAAAACTAACTAACTGTTTTTAAAAATTGCAGTTTGTTGAAATTAAAGGAAGTGTTTTCAAGAAGTTTGAGAAGAACAATCTTTTTCAAATGTCAAATAGCGGTATGTATAGCTGTGCTGATCAGGAGAAAATGTGAAGTGAAAGCTGATTTTTTTTTAAATTGATTTATTTATTTAATAAATATATTATTAAAACAGCTTTACCTTAGTGAATTTGAGCGTTCTGACTTGAATTCCTCACTCCTCTATTACTGTTTGGTTCCGTAGGACAAAACTGGGATTCCACTTCCAGGAACACTGTTTTTCCTTAAGTGGCTAGTTATTATTTGAAATGCTAAAACAACCTATTGGCTGTGTGCTAAAGTTGTTAAATACAAATTTCCAATTTAAGTTATGGTATTCAAAATACCCATGCTTTGAAGTCTCTGAAGTCTTCTGTTTTCAAAAAGTTGACTTTGTAGTGTGCTGTGTTGACAGTGATCTCAGAATGCATGTTGTTTGGCAATTGTGAGGATGGTTCTTGAAATACTTCCTACCTATCCCCCAAAAGAATGTAATGATGACGTAGCTGGCTTATGAAGGAAATACCAGAGATTACTGTAACTTTTGACATGCTAGCAAGATAGTAGGTGAGGATACCTAGGAAACATGTGCTTCTAGAACTACTTAACTGTGTTGCCTGCTTAGTATGAAATCTGGGAACTCTTATTCAGTGCGTCTCATGAGTAAAAGCTGTTACAGGCATTCTTTGATGGAGTTTCTTTCTAATACCAATATCAGCCATCTGAAATATTTGTTGAATTCTTGGTTTCAAAACTGATAGGAGAGATTGCACTTTAAGGTTGTACTAGAGCTTCTGTGCTTGTAATATTTTCTGATCTTTGAATACAATTGTTATTTTGTGTATATGACTTTTTTGGTCAAAGCTATACAGATAAGCAAACAAAATAGAATGTTTTTTCATTCTAACTCCTAGTATTTTAAACTAGAGACCTCAAATGTTCAATAGGTTAACAAATGCAGCTGCTTATTTAAAAACAGATTACTTTAATTTTTTTAGCAAGAGTTAAAACTTTCAGCAGGCTTGCCTTGTTTTAAATTCTGGCTATTGATGTGGTTTTTGTCTAATTCATTTGCAAACTGCAAAGATACTACATGCAAATGTTAAATGGTAATTGTTTTGTGATGCTTTGGATGAAACACTTAAGATCTTAAATATATCATGTAACAGAAAAATTAGCATTAAATTTTAATCTGCCTCATAGAAGTTCTTAAAAACAAAAAAAAAAAAAAAAAAAATTTTCCAGCCGGGTTGATAAGGTGTTTGTTCTCTGCTAAAAGTATGCATTTTTGGTTCCAACGTTTAAATACTTATTTTTTTTTTTTAATTAAATGTATTTACCTTTACAGTGGGAACATCTAAAAGTGATGCTTACTAAAATACTGACAGAAAACATGGATGAGTTTTGTTAAATTTTCTCTCATTAATTGCAATACTGGCAGAAAATAGTTACAAGTATGCACCTGGCTCTGCTACTGAAAGGCGAGGTCTCTTTCTGATTTAAATGTTGAAATAAATTAGGGACTGCTATTAGAAATGGCTAGTAATTTCCTGCATAAAAAGCACCTGCAATAGTATGCTAGAAGAAACATATCAATATTTTTATTGCTAGACATTATTATTGAAGACACATAATAGTAGTATCAAGTCTCCCTTTATCACTTGGTGGAAAAAGTGATGCCACTCGTTATACCATATGGGCATAGAAGCAGATGAGTACATACAAAGAAGAGTGCACAAAACAAGCTAATTTATTCCCTTCAAACAGATAACTTTTCCTGGAACCATTTGTTGGTATGTTTATAAACAGCAGTGTTTTTCTCATAAATAAATAACATAGGTTTTGAGGAGAGACTTTCACCTCTTTTGAACTTGAACAGATTCACTGCATCACAGCTTCAGTAAGGATGGATCAGTATTGCTTCAGTTCACATATTTTGATAAAACATTTAAAGGATAACAAAGTTATTTCCTGCAGCTGAAATGGTAGTGCATCTTGTGCTGGCATGCTATGCCAGTGCTATATGCGACCCTTGGAACTGAGGCTAGTCTGGTCCTGTGGACTGAGCTTCCAGTTAGCCTTTGGAGTGTTTTGTGCATCCTAGAACATGATATGCTTAAACTGCATGCCTGGACTGAACTAAACTGCTAAAATAAAGCACTGAATATAGGTTCCCCCATATATTTCCCACCTTTCTCGGTTTCTTCCAGCTATTTTCTCAGGTGTGCAGCCTCTCTGTAGAGCAACAATGGCAATAGTAGCTGATTAAGCTTAAACAGGCTGAATGGATGCCCCCTTGCCCCACCTTTTCTGGGGCTCTGCTCAAAATATTTCTGTTGTCTCAAACACGTGGTTTAAATTCAGTGAAAAAGTACTGATTAGTACACAGAAGCTAAATACACTAATTCTTGGGGGAGGAAAGACAATCTCATAGAGGCATCTAAGGAATTTGTCATGAATAAGTGAAACACCCTTCTTAATTAACATGTTAATCGAAAGAAAAATATGAACTGTCAGAAAAGTAAGATATTAGTGACCACAAGAGTAGACATTGTGATCAAGAGAAGTTGCTACAAATAGAATTCAAAAGCAAGTAATCTTGTGAATAGAAGTGTAAAAACAGAAATGAACTGTTTCAGTTGTACTTTCTAAGACATGTCCTATATCATGCACTGAAATACCTTGCAGAGCTCTGCATGGTAGTGAAGACACTATGTAGTAAGACACCAGGATATGAAGTGCCACCAAGCTACTGGTTTAGACCTGGACATAATGAAATCAGTTTTCACTTGGCGTTGTGCTCAGCACTGGCTTGTGGATAGCGAGCTGATGTGTGACTGTACTATTTTTCCCAGTATTTCCAGTTCTGGACTTAGTGTCAGTGGAGTCAGTGATCCTTCTCACCTTAGTATGGCCATTTAAAATTCTGCTGTAACAAATAATTCCTTGAAACTTCAGGACTAAAAGAACTGTGAATCATCTACATTAAAAAAATGAATTGAACAGACCATGAGATGTACATTGGTTACACAGGTATCTAATAAAACCAAACCTGGTATCTTTTTAGGTGCAGGAGGTCAACAAAATTTCTTGGGGTTTGTGTGGCTGCTTGAGACTGCAGCTACAGAATCTGTGACTTCAACCATATCGGCTCCTGCAGTGTTGATTTGTCAGCTGCAGCTGAACTACTTTTGCATTGTCACCCTGATTTTTGCTAGGAAATTTTTGTACACCCAGGTATCTAAACACTGTTGCCGTTGGAAAAGACTTCTATACAGAAGGCATAAAACCTTCTATTTGTTGTATCAGGAAGAAATATTTCCCTAAATTGAAATAGTATATTCTCTTTTTCAAGTAGATATCTGGAAGCTAATTTGGTAGAGTTCAGGATTAGTGAAAGAGAAGACCAACATTATAAAGAGAAGCTCTTCCACCATTGTTGAAAGCCCAGCATGCTGCCTTCTTTTGTGCTTTTAAATGTCTTATTTTAATTTCAAGCTGTGCTTTGAACTAAATTTTTCACAAAACACAATTGTACCTCATATGAAGAAGTACATTAAGTGTAGCATGTTACATTATTTGCCTCAGTTGGCTGTTTGGCCAGATTATTCCTTGTTTTTTAAACCTCTCATCTCAAAATTTTAATGCACTTTTTCTGAAGCTTTAGGAATTTTTTGTAATTTCTTACTCTTTTTTCTCTTAATTCTGTTCTTTCTGCTTTGTTCCTGATTTATCAGTCTCTTTGGCTCTGATCAAAATATTGAACAGGCTTCATTTTTACCTGTGGACTCTGGAATTTAAACTACTTTCTCATGTGGCTTTAAGGTTTTTTTTAATACCATTATTCTAATCCAGTTGTTCATTTTAAGGATGAGGGATTTGGGAGCAGGAGTACATTTAAGATAGATCAGTGCCTCCTTGATGATTCCTTGTTCAGTCTTTAGTCCTTTCTTGTGTTCTGTTCACTTGTTAAGAGGTAGTTGTCACTAGAGATACTTAAGATTTGCTGAGATGTAAACCAAAATATCTTGTTTCACTTCTTACTGTGACTTTTAACCAGCTTTTGATCTAAACAAAAACAGTGGGATTAACATGACCAAAATTATTTTTTCCTTCCTGATTAAGGATTCCTGCATGATGTGTCAGGGAATCTGGAAGGAAATAACTAGGTGTTTTAAAGACTATTTTCTACCCAGGTGAGTGGAAGTGCCACTTCTGGATCTCTGTTCATGGGATCTCACTGCCCTTCTTGTTAGTTACCACTGCAAAGTGCCTAAGTTCTTCAGAGTTCAGGTCCTTCCTGAATGAGTTCAGTAATCAATTTCTTGGGCTGTTGGCTAATTAATTACACTAGTCTATACTAGATGTATAGCACTGCAGTGCTGTCCTGAGAACATCCTTTATTTTCAATCACATCCATTTCTGTAGTCTTTTACATGTTTTTTAGAAGTGATGATACCCTCTGATGCATTGGCAATTAAACTTTGGGTCTTTGTTGCTATCAGTCCTTTAAACTGAATGTCTCCATTTTCCAAAAGGATTTGTAGAAGGGCAGAACGTGTTATTAATAGGGGCATAGTATTCCATTCGAATTGGAATGGCAGGGTTGATGTAAGTGGGGTGAAAGTATGTAGAATGTGATCTGGCTATATGTAATCCTTTTTTGGGCTTTACTTCACAGATCCAATAGAAAAAAGTACATCTTGCTTTTTTTCCCCCTATTGCATTTATGGCAGTATGTGCATTACTGGCTTTTGAAATAAAATGTTTACCACCTCTATTCATATGACAACCCTAATAGGCATACATGACTTACCTTCATGGAATAAGGTATATTATGGTTAGATTTTGACAGATGACCACTAAATTCTGACGTACTAAATCTTGGGATGTCTGACTCTTCCTTTCCCTTTTCAATATATTGAAATATGTATTTTAAAGGAATCCAAAAAGATTTAATCATACATAGTCACGTGCACCACCAGTGGATGCGTGGAAGCACAAGCAAATTCAGTGTCATCTTTCAAAATAGTCTAAAGAGTGTGTATTTGGATAGTACATAGTATGATGTGTGGCCAGGTTTCAGGGCCAGCCCTGTCAAGAGCAGAGTTTAAGCACAGTATTAGAATGCAGTCTGTGCACAGTATGTGCTGACAAAAGACCAGGCAGGGGCGTAAGTCTATCTGAATTAGTGGTAGATGTCAGTTCCTCAACACTTAGGAGCATAAACAGTGAGAAGGTAAACTTCTTAATCATGTGCTTGTGGAGGTAGCTGAAGACCATTTAAAATGTCCTCAGCCTGTTGTTTTGGCTGTCATTTAACCCTGCCTTATAATGGAAAGGGTTATTAAAGCTATACTGTGTTCTAACTGAAAGTCAGTTTGTCATATGCTTATCACCAACACTTTGTGGGATGTGTTCAAAACTGAGTTGAAGTGGCTTAGATCAATGTTATTAAGGATTGTCATGATGGAGAATGAAGAACAGAGATCCCTTTTTCTTCCCACTTTACTCTTCATCATGCTAAAGCAGAATAGAGACATTTCCTTTTGCCAGTACCTGCACTCTCCATAACTGAACACCAACACTGGTGGCTTATCACTGTTTCCCCAGATTCACAAATATAGTAATTTACTTTTCTTTGTTCTTCTTTAAGAGGATGATGTCTCTAATCTAGGGAGGTGTCCTCACTTGTTCTGTAGTTCACCACACCATCTAAGAAGTGGCAATATGTAGTACATGAAATTCCCCTCACCTGTTCAAAAAAAAGTACATACACAACACCAAATAAGTTCATCATAAATGATGAAATATTATTCGTGCATATTTTGTATTCTGAAATTTTAATTGGGATTTAGGACTGATTACCATTGGTTGTTTTGGATATCCTGAAGCCTTTTTTGTCCTTGTCCATGAGGGTGAGAAATGCAAGAAATTTCTGAATCATTTGGTTTACTGTTGAAGCTCCTGTAAAATGCCCTTTCTCCTCTGCTTGCCTGTCTTCATAATCAGTCGATGAGAGAAACAAGGATAAAGAGCAGCTGCACTCATTCTTCTCACTCTGAGCAGCCTTGAAGGGCTGTGGCAGCAGAGATAACAGCAGAAGGGGAACCAGTGAGAACAGGAAAAATAAGCAGAGGGGGAAAAATAGGTGTCAGCCTGTCATCCAGTCTCAGAAATTGGGGGAGGGGGGAATGTTTATTACAACATAAGAGGAAATTTAAGGCCAAAGATGTCCCTTCTCAATTTAATCCTGTCGACTGGTGAGCTGACATATATTAATTGAGTAATAAATGTTTGAAGGGTTGGCTTGAAGCATGCTTTAACGTTTAGGCCTGAATTAAGGTCCTTACTTCCCACTTGAGAATTTCTACTTGTACAGGCTTCCCTGGGATCTGAAGCACTGAAGATGGGTTCTCTGTGTTGTCTTATCCATTGCTGATCAATGATGTATCCTGGCAGTGTGGAAGTATGCAGTGTAGGAAATACAAGATGAAACCTTTTCGTGACTTTGGGCAAAAGTGTGGGAACTCAGTTATTACTTTCAGGTCGCTAATGGGTGTGATAGAGAATATAGATCAAGGAATGCTAGACTGCATATTAATCCATTGGTGACAGCACCAAGTGATATCTCTCAACTAGATTTATCAGAAAAATACTGTGTTCTAGTAATTTGGGCAGTATTTGGTGAATTCAGAAGCATCGAAGAACATGCTTGTTGGAGTGCTGCCAGCAGGAAACCGAGAAGTTAGGGTTAGGACTTCACCTATGTTCTGTTTTTTCTGGTATTTAAATTTATTTTACTGAAGGATTTCCTTGTTTATTCCTTCATACATGTGCCACTTGTTCTGTTTTGGAAACTTGTGCTTCTTCTGACCCTTCCCCAGCCCATACTGAAAGATGAGTTTATGTACCCCAAAATGTGCCTTTTTACATGTGTGCATGCACTCTCATTCTTCTTGAATTCTGTGTGCTTTTCATTCCCCTCTTCTGGAGGAGTTGTTCTTTTCTTTTTGCTCTCTTCCTTCAGGCTTGCCAGTATTTTGAAACTTCTTTTTATAAAGTGAGGAATGTTGTTACACTAGAATATGGTAACTGCAGCCATGAACATTGTTGTTGCTCTGTAGTTGGTTAGAGATGATGGAAGCTGCTGACACAAAGTCAAATATTTTATTGGCCAGCTTGATCCTTGCATGTTCTTCCGAACACTTCTGGTTCTGGTGTCCTAAAACCAGTAGGTCGAACCCCACAGAATATTCGAGATGCTTAAGGAAATGAACCCTTTGGATTTGGAGATGACTTGCCCACAAAGAAATTGCTGTCATGGTTATTAATGGGTGTAACAAACGATAAGTCTTCACAGATTTCCATAGTAGTTCTGTCTTCTAAAAAGACTTCTTTGGACTTGCTAATTTGTGGTGACATTAAGTTTTAGGTTTTACCCCATTTTTCAGTAATACAATTTTAGGGAGGTTTTTTAATATATTAAAAAAAATGTGGTGCTTCCTGAAACAAACTCTGTGGGTCGTTTCTGGAGATAGGGCACCAAAGTAGAAAAAAAGACCCTGTCTAGTCTGGGAGGGCAAGTCATAGGACGCTGTCTCAGGTTGGACTGCTTTTGTGTTATAGTTCTTATGGCTTGGTAACTGAGGTGATGTATCCTGCTGTTCCATTTTAAGGTGTCAATGTGAAAGACTGGTAGGAACCTTCTAAATAAGGTGTAATAGTTGTGTTGAAAGACCTTTTTTTTTCCCTACTACTGGACCCAGTATATAGCAATTTAGATATGTGATCTGTAGAAAATGAAATTTGCCTTGCTAATAACTTGAAATGACAGACCAGGTGTATTGTCTCCATTTTTGCGCTAGGAGGTGCTGGTTCTTTTTGAATCCCACAAGAAATGCCCAAACTTTATCAAGAAAGATGACTATTCTATTAATGTGTTAGAAAAGGTGATAGCAAGTCACAACTTAAGTCCCTTCTGATGCTGCATCAACTCAAGGTTCCCAGCATCAGACGGACCTCCAGTCAGGCCACAGCATACTGCAGACATCCTGTCCATGGTGAGGTTCCCAGCATCCCCTCCCCTCAAATCTGATCAAATAATTTGTGGAAAAGATTGTCTGATCCAAGACTTTAATATATTATTATAGAACCTCAGAATTAGTAGATATCTATGTATGAAAATAAATACTTCTGCTGAACTGACAGGGTTTTTTTTTAACTAGATATAAAGGAGAGGTTTACCAATTATGTGCTGCTACTAATTGTATGTCTAAGAAATATGGAACAGTTCTCATGGAATCCAGGTGAGTAAAAAAGTAGAAAATTAAATACAATACTAGTAGAAAAATTAAATACAAGATGACAAATTCCTGTGCTATCAACAACTCTCTCTTCTTTCCTCAATCTGAAAGATAAAGGGTAACCAGGACATTTAATTGAGGAATCTTAATTTGTCAGATTCCTTAGATTCTAATTTTTCTATTTCTGGCTTTCTTGTAAGAGTAACTCTATCCTTTCTGCCAGAAGTATATGCTGTTATGGTACAAATGTGCATAGCTATGTTTCGAGTAGCTTCTTGAATGATTTCTTCCTAGGCCCTTCTCTTTCCTTGGAGTACACTGAGGATTAAGGATCCCCTAGAGAATTTTGTTTTGTGAGACTAGTGAGATTGAAATTTGATAGGTTATGTAAAAATTTCTATCCATAATTTGATATTGATTATACTTAGGATTTTAATACCATATTGAACGAATATTGAGTAAAATTTGGATTTTATTTTATTAAAATAAGTTTTTAATAATTCTGAGCCCTGATCTGTGGTGTATTTTGCTTGAATGTTACTAGTCTACCTGAATTTTACCTGAAGCATCTAAAAGCACAGGTGCTCTGTCTATTCCTCATATATACTGAACATCTACTCTCTAGTAAGGAGCAAAGATTGTCTTCCTAGTAGAGACAAAGCTTTGCAAAGTAAAGGGTTTAGAACCTGATCCTAATTATGGTGGGATTGTATAGTACTGATAAGTTTCTAAACCAGCAATGGAATAAGCGAGAACTTCCACACTACATGCTGAGTGGTGAGATGTAAAGTTACGGACTCTTCAGACTCTTGAGGATTTTTCATTGTTGAGCAAAAGTGTGTTATTTTTGTTTTGTATACTGGCATCAAAGTAAATGTCTTAACTTGTTTCTTCCCAACCTTCAGATCATCTTTGGGTGTTATTCCCAGATGTTTGCATGGTGGTTGCTTCAGAAATTGCGGTGGATATTGTGAAACATGCCTTTATAACAAAATTCAATGACATCACAGCAGATGTAGGTATCCTGTTTGGAATGCTGAGTGCTATTTTAAGTTTATTTTGCTGATATTTTTTAATATTAAAATTTATTCCAGTGCAGAAAATGTAAAAATTCTTATTTTCATATATAAGATATCATTTGGGAAAGCTTGGTAATTTCCTGATACAATATACTTCTGAGGATCTTTATAATGTGGAACAAACACCTCTGCTTCTAAATTAGTAGTTCCAGATCCATAAATTACTGAAAGTGGTGTACAACTGTTCACATAACTACAGTTCACATAACTGGCAGATCATTTTGTGAAGTGATTACTAGTTAAATTAACAGAAGGTTACTTGTTCTACAGTCTATACAGAGCTTGTACCTGTTCCTAACAGAATGGATTGTAGGCTAAAATTCAGGCTTTAGGAAAAGCAGGTACTGTGAGGCTGCTGAATCTCTGTTCTTGCATGTGTGTTAAAGGTGAAATCTGAAATCAGAGATATATTTTTTTTTCCACTGTCCCTGGAGCACTAAGATGAAGTAGGTTATGTTAGTTTCCCACTCCTGAAATTTGTTGGGCCATATATATTATGCAGTCCTTCTTTTAAAGTAGTAGATGAGGTTACTTTTTGTGTGTTGCAGCATGATATATTGGCCATTTGTCTTGCATGTTGTGTGAATTCAAATGCACTTGATAAATTTGTGAAGAGATGAGTGTGTTTTCCACTATTAAAAACACTTTTCAGGAAATGAGATCAGAACTTGGAAGTGCTATCTTTTTCAGCATCTCTAAAGTAACTGCATTTGTGCGGTGTAGAAACAAGTTTAATAGATGTACTTAATAAGCTCCCTTATGCCAGAGGCATTTATGCATGCCCTACTTTGATACAGAGAGTATGGAAAAGAGCAATGATGAAGTCATGATAGCAAAAAATGTAGCATGCTTCAGTGTGCTTAAACAGCTGGAGGATGGGGGTAGTGAGTGGCAATTTTGCAAGGTTTATATAACAAACTTCATATTTTTTGTAGGAAGTTCTAAAGATTCATGCTTGCTAGATCAGACTTTTTCAGAAGTTTCGAACACCTGCAGTGAAAGTTGCCCTGCCACTTATCCTTAAAATAGATGCTCTTCTGTCTTAATGTGCAGAACTGTTTTAAAGAGAAAGAAAAGCTTCATTCATCTTCTGATAGAATTTTCTTTTTTCATAGGATCACTTGCTTAGTATATAAGTAAGCTCTCTCATTTGATTAATTTGATCCCTGTGCTACCTTTCATGTAGCTTAAAACAAATTATGAACTGTAGGGAAAAAAGTAAACATGATTTCTCTTACCTTGTGTTTCTGACGAGCCTCAAATTCCATAAAATGCTTTATGAAGTCTCATTCAATTACTAAAACATAGCATAGTGTTGTTTATTTCTTGTATATATACGCAAGTTACTTTATCACAGAAAGGTTGAAGGGGGTGATTAGACCTCAGAAAGCGGCTTTGACTCCTTCAGCCTGTGCATAAGTGTTTATAATACTTTTTCAGAAATATTTTATTAATTTCTCTGTTGCTTCTATAAAGTGTGATAACAAATTAATCACACATCCAATGTGCTGGATTTTTTCCAGGTCTACAGTGAATACAGAGCCAGTCTTGCATTTGACCTTGTTAGCAGTCGACAGAAAAATGTAAGTCTGAAAATAAAGGCATTTTCTTCTGTTAACTACCATAATTGTTATGGGGGGGATATTGGAACAAATACTTAAAGAAATACCCACAAAACTATTACACTCCTACAGCACCAAAATTTTACTCTGCTTTTTTTAATAAGAGATAACAGGAATATTTCCTGGTGATTTATAGTCTTATTTTTATTTTTTATTCAATTGTTTAGTCAGTTTGGGCTTTATTTAATATACTGTTGAGAAGTCTCTTCCACAGGCACTTATAGTCAGGGGGTAGTTGTAAGAACTTTGACATTTTTGAGATACGTGGGAAGTAAGTAAGTTTAACAAGAGGTTCTTGAGATAATTTAGAATTACTGTTCTTTTTGCTTTATTTTAACTGTGTTGGATCAAAATACAGTATTCACTAGGAATTTATATTATTTCTTCACAGAGAGTGTGCACAGATGTATAGGGATATTGTACCATGCATGTTACTGTTGTGGCATGGGTATTTACAGAACACACAGACTGCTTGTGGTTTTCATTAGTACTGGTTTTTGGAAGACTATTTACAGCACGTCTTTCCTGGATGACTCTCTTATCCAGGGCACTCACTAATAGTTGAGTGCTCTGACTATTAAATGAACTTTATTGTAATAATTTATGTAGCTTTCTTGGGCATGTTTAATGGCTATTGCTAGGAATGCAGTAGTTATACCTCATAAAGAAGTTAGACACCTTCAATTACAAATAATTATTAATAATTTGATAATTAAAAAAAGGTTTATTGGTTCTGAAAACTCCATTAATTTTCCTAAGGATCCTCTGTGGGAAATGAGGTAGCATCAATAGGCACTAACTTTAACATGATGTTCAATACTGCATGAAAGCTGTCATGCAAAGTAGTTGTGTTTTGAGAGTTTAAATGTAAACATATTTTCAAAGTTATGTTAACACAATTAACCTGAGGCTAATTATAGATGTTTGTAGAATGATTTAAAATTGCTAGTGTGATGGATAATTGTTCTTTTATCCCTGTTACGGGTTTTTCTGCACAGTATTTGAGGATCAAAGTCAAATTAACACAAAAAGGTCTCTAAGCTAGTAATAATGCACAGATGAAATATCATAGCATGTTTGGATTTAGTGTCCTAGTTGCTCTTGATTGAGAGATTTGTATTATACTCTTGATTTAGAGCACTGAAGCTAATCTTACTGGTCATGGTAGTATTACATTTTTGTCTGAGAGTACAGCTATCTGCATTTGAATTTCAAAATGTGAATAGATACCCTTTATACCAGTATAGTGTTTGTTAGCCGAGATTGACTCTTATCTAGAGGGTGTGCCAAGCTAAAATAAGCTCATTCCTTTGCAAAAATAGTTCATTATTCTTCCTCTGGTTTTTTTTTCTAGGCATATACAGATTATAGTGATTCTGTTTCCAGAAGAATGGGTTTCATTCCTCTTCCACTGGCTGTTTTAGTAAGTTGTATCTTTCTTATCAGTTTTCTGTCAATGAGATCTCACTTTGAGAATATATGCCTGTGGGATGGCTAGCTCATTTTGATGTTTTGAGGATGAAATGATCACCTTAAGTAACTGAAATGATGCTGCAAGGTTGAGTTAGTATTCTGTATAACCTATATCACATAATAATTATGACTTCACAAATGTGTTACTGTTTATCAGCCTTTCATAGAAAATGGAATATGTATTAATTTTGTAGAATTTATAAGCACTTTAATTGTAGCAGTGGAATTAAACTACATCTGTGCTTATTAAACACTTATTCCTCTTGGCAACTATCCTGCTCATTCATTCAGAATAGTCAAAGCAGCTGGTTGCCAGAAGGTTAGTGTACTGGTTTTTTGTTTTTCATAGGAGTCCTTGTGGTTGTCCCTGTGATGGTGTGCTTAATGACTAAGTTTTCTTTTATATGGGGCACTGAGCTTCTGGGCGCTTGTAGAATACATGATTCTGAAATAGTTGACCATGTTACATGGACATGCTGCTGTAGCATCAATCACTTCATTATTGGAGTTGTATCCACATGCTGTCTGTTCTGAATTAACTATTGCAGAATGTTTTCTCTAAATAAGTGCTCTGACTTTCCCTATACACACATGTAGACAAGCAGTAGTTATCATAATACTGGGAATGTGTTCCTGCTTTGCCAGCAAAGATGCTAATTCATAATTCTCCTGGAAAAATACCAATATGAATTAACTTTTAAGTGTAATGTTCTCCCATAGAGATGGGGAAAAATCCTATTGATAGGCTTTGCCTAGTTTTTATCCAGTATTTAAAAAATAAAAAAAAAAAAAAAAACAAACCACAAAACCCAACCCCAAAAACAAAACAAAAACCAACAACAATCCACCAAACAAAAAAACCCCAACAAACCCAAAACCCTCCAAAAAAACTATGATCATAATCATGATTTCTTTTACAACTAAGTCAAGTATATCCAGTGAGAATTCAATTGAAATGCTTTTTTCGAGTTAATTGTGTTCTGATATGATGTCCTGGATACTAATAGGTTTAAAACAAACTGAAGTGCTTTACTAACTTGGAATCCTAACTGTGAAATACTGACGTAAAACTGAGATTTCAGGATTGTTTGTTACTGAAACTTGGGATTCATATGGCTAGTCCACAAAGCAATTTTGTGTTCAAAATGTTAGCGTAGTGTGAAACACTGATTCTGTTTTACTGTATCAGCATCTCTTCACATTTTCCTCAAAAACTGTTAACTCAGCTTGCAGCCCTTGACTTTTGGGGAGGGTTTTTTCGCTTGTTATTTTGCTCGGAAGTCAGTGGTGAAGGAAGCATTACCAGACTGTAGTTTTGGCAAAGTTGCAACTAGGTGCTAGTATAATACTTAGTCAAACCAAAATCTTGAATAGTTTGTGCTACCAAGGGGAACATTAGAATAAATTTCTGTTAATATAAATGTTTCTACTTTTGTTTTGAATCTACCAAATAAGAAATGTCTGTTAAAATATTCTATTAATAATTGTGTGCTATATGTTTTAACTGTTTAACTTTTATCCTTAAAACAGCTCATGAGAGTCGTAACAAGCTCAATAAAAGTACAAGGAGTCTTAGCTTATGTTTGTGTTGTGCTGTTCTACTGTGGGTAAGTAAATGCACACAATTGAAAAGTATTTACCATTATTCAATCAGATATGTGAAAACAGCTTCTGTTGATACTTCTAGGTATAAATGTAAACACAGTTTATGCTCAGTAGAACATAAATGTAAAATGCTTACTCTCATAAACTGGAATTGAGAGTGCAGATTGGTCCTGAAGTACTGGAACTGCATTGGGGGATTATAGCCCTCAATAAGTAACTTCAGTAATGAAAATAACTAATGGAAAAATGTTTGAAAGAATTTGACAGACAGGCAGCATAACTCTACATAAAAGGGGAAATTGAATTCTAAGGAGTGAAGCTTTCTGTGAAAAGAATGAAATACACAATATGCCAACAAAAATAAGCAGTTTAAGTGCTCTGAGCAGATCATGAATTCTTCTGTCTGGTAGTTAAATGCAAGGTTTCCTCATGGTAGGAAACTGCTACATGAAAAAAAAGTAAATGTAAGGCTCACCTTTCTGGGAAGGGTGGGGTCAAAAGTAATCTTAGTTAAGGAATATAATGTCCTATGGCAATTTGTCTTCCAAAACCGATGATTTGAAAGAATCCTTTCACTGCCAAGTCAGTTTATACTTGTGTTATCCTTAACTTATCACCAATCAATATGTACTTCTGAGATGCATTTAGTTGTACTTTAAATACAATCTAGTTTGCCTGTCTTGAGCCACTTGCTGTAGACTATATGGGGATGACCAGTTTCTAAGAAATCTGCATACTGAACTGTGTCAGGGTTTGTTGTCTCCCTTTGACTCAGATTGCTGCAGCACAGAGGACCTGCCTACAGTATTGTGGGAATATCTCTTCCAGTGCCCTGCCAAGCTGTGTTTGTAACTGAAGGCAGCAAGACTTGGGAAGTAAAAGACTTATAGGTTGGGGGCAGTGGTTCAGCAGGTACCCTGGAAGAGAGGAGGCTGCTGTTTTACAATACCTTTTGAAAAGGATGGAATTACTACACTTTTTTTTTTATGAATAGGTAGACTCTTATCTCTAATCTGACCTTGATCTGCAAAAAAAGTAGAACTTGGTCTGATATGTCTAGTCCACGTCAGCATAGAGACACATCTCTCATGTCGGATAACTAGGACTTCAAGATATTGCATATAGGCCAAATATTAAATGTTAGCCATATTCCTCTGCACAATACTTTGATTTCTTTCTTTGATTTCTTCCCCATGTTCTCCCTAAAGCCAACTCTATATAATTGAAAGCACTAGTCCCTGATCATCACATTCAAGCTGTGGTATACCAAGCTCAGGACCTTCATTCTGCTCAGTGGTTTTTCCTTTTTCCCAATACATGTGATATTTCCCTACATCTACCATTCCACTGCTGCAGCCAGTCCTGGATTTTTCCCTGTCTCTGTGGCTTGGAGGATGGAGGCTAGAAAGAAGTAATGTGATTAACATGAAGGATTAACTGTTGCTCTTTGAAGGCATAGGTCACAAGTAAATGCATTTTGGTTTATTTTGTCCCTATTGAAAAATGAGAACAGATTTTTACTTCTGCCATCATCTCAGATTTGGAGCTAACTCACCTCTTACATCTTTCAAGTAACTTGTGTTTTGAACATAAATTTCAGCTTTTCATCAGTTTGGTATAGCACAGATGTGTGAGAAACAACGTGATAAAATCTGAAATATTTAACTGGGCAAAGGACTGAGACTATAATGTGGAGGACGCTGTTTTTTATTGATAGTTAACAACAGTAATACTCGAAGTTATACTATTAAAGAGTCTTGCCCAGCCTATGAAACCTGAGTTTTCTTTTTGTAGGATTTTGAACAACTGCAAACTTACATTGTTGTTAGAAATTTGAGCCTGGGCTGGACTGGTGGAAAAGAATAAAAGAGAATTGCTAAAATAAAAGAGAATTGCTAGAAATTCTTGCATAATTTTCCATGAGAAGCTGGAACTGATACAGTAAAGTGTTGATTTATGGCCTTTTCAACTTCTGATCTCATTAAATCAGAGTCAAATCATGCTGTAAACACATACTCTCTCAGAACATAAACATGTTAAACAAAAAGTGTAGGAAAAGCACTTCTAAAACTTAGTAAAAGCGGAGGAGAGCTTCTCAACTCTCAAACAAAATCTGTCCCGATAACCTAATAAAATTGTAGAAAATCACGGCTTTCAACTTGTATAAAATGATATCTTCTTTGTGGTTGCTTGCATACTAAAATGTCGGTTTCTTCTGAGTACTGAAAGTGGTCTGCTCTGCTCATTCTTCCGTTTCTCTAAATTTCTTCTACAAGTAAATCTATTGCATAAAATTCCCTTGAAAGTGCAGTGTATTTTGTTTTTGTTTGACAAGTTCTGATTGCTATCTCTCACTGCATTAATGTAAAGCTGCTGTTGAAGTGTGCTTGGGTCACTTTATGATTAAGCAGTTAGACGCACTCCATGGATCTGTGAATGTTCACTTCAAGTCTTCTTTTTAGTCTGTTAGTGATGTACATAATAAACAGATTTTCAGAGAGTGGGGAATGAAGTTAGACTCTGCATTTGGTTCGCTTTTGTTAGAGGCTGATTTGCATAGAGAATAGTGATCTGTTCTCTGTAGGATGAATATAAATATTTCCTTGTTCTGTAGTGAGCCTTCACCTGCTTCACCTCTGCTTTCACATCTGGAGTGGACATTGGTCTGTGTGTTGTGTAATACTAGTAATGGAACTTAGATTTTTACAAAGCTCATTTGAGTTGT
Source organism: Morus bassanus (assembly GCA_031468815.1). Taxonomy (NCBI): domain Eukaryota; kingdom Metazoa; phylum Chordata; class Aves; order Suliformes; family Sulidae; genus Morus; species Morus bassanus. The sequence goes on from CM062570.1 coordinate 68,149,830, forward strand.
AAATCTAAAAGCACTTGATGGTAGATGAGACCTTCCTGTTCTTCAAATGACAAGACAGGTATAAAAGGGACTTCAGTGATTTGTTGAAGTTGGTGCTGCAAATTAGTGATAATAGAAAAGGAATCTGCCATCAACTGGACTGTGCTATGATGGTAATGCAGTGGTGCCTCTTTAGGTTTGTTTGAGTTTTATGGACTGTGTTTTGTGATGTGAAAAGAGGCCTTTTTATGATTAGCCTGTAATTTGTGAAAGCTAGATATTTGCTTTCTTGAGGTTCAAAGTCCTTGGCTGGACACACTTAAGGCTACAGTTTTAACAGCAGTTGTTCTGGTTTTGGCCGGGAGAGAGTTAATTTTCTTCCTAGTAGCCGGTATAGTGCTGTGTTTTGGATTTAGGATGAGAATAATGTTGATAGCACACTGATGTTTTAGTTGTTGCGAAGTAGTGCTTACACTAAGTCAAGGACCTTTCAGCTTCTCATACTCTACTGACTGAGAAGGCTGGGGGTGCACAAGAAGCTGGGAGGGGGCACAGCTCGGACAGCTGATCCCAGCTGGCCAAAGGGATATTCCAGACCATATGACGTCATGGTCAGCATATAAGCTAGGGGAAGGCTGGCCGGGCAGCTGCTGCTCAGGACAGGCTGGGCATCGGTCAGCAGGTGGTGAGCAATTGTTTTTCATTTGCATCATTTGGCTTGGGTTTTATTTCTCTCTTGCTTATTTTCCTTTTCATTACAATTTATTATTATATTACTCCATTTATATTATTATTAAACTATCTTTATCTCAACCCATGAGTTTCCTCATTTTCACTCTTCCAGTTCTTTCCCCCATCCCACCGTGGGGGAGTGAGTGAGTGGCTGTGTGGAGATTAGTTGCTGGTTGGGGTTAAACCACGACAGTAGTGCATTTAATTTGGACTTGCACTGTTGAGGGCCCTTTTTAGTTCTGTGTTTAAATATTTGATGTATTAAATGGCTGCTTAACTGTCCTTGTAGTCCTTTTGTTAAAGTATGATAAAACTTGATGATTTTCTCTAGATGCCTTCTGAAAATAAAGAAAAAAAAAAGATTAAGCATTGAATCTGAAACAAATTGTTAGGAAAAGGAAATTACCTTTTGATCTTGCTGTTGAAGGGATTTAATTTGTTAGTTAATCATTCCAAGGCAGCAGTAACCCTATGCAATTATTTAATGTGAATAATTGCAGTATGAATAATATGCAATTATTTTAATATGCTAATGCAAATATGTAAACAAATCCTTTTTTTTTTCTTTCAGGTTAATATCTTTGAAAGTCCTTAACAGTATTGTATTGCTGGGGAAATCATGTCAATATGTAAAGGAGGCAAAAATGGAGGAGAAATTATTCAATCCCATCCTGACTGCCACACCAGGGAAGCCAGCTGGCAAACAGCAAAGCATGTTTAAACCTACCCAAGGTAAGGCTAACTGCCTTGTTTTGTTTTCAACTGTAATGAGAACTGCTTTCAGACTAAATTTAATATTAAACTAGATGTATGACATTGCTGCACAGTAACCCTGTTGCTGGACATTAATTGTACCATATCGCAGCTGTGAACACAAGTCTGTAAATGTAATATAATTTATTGCTTTTAGTTCATGGATCTTTTGATTATAAATACTCATCTCTCTGGTAAGATCCCACCCTGATATGTGGAGGTGATAGAAACATCAGAACAGTAGCATGCTTTTGTTTGAAAATCATAATCATAGAATGGTTTGGGTGGGAAGAGACCTTTAAGACCGTCTAGTCCAGCCCCCTCTGCCATGTCACTACATGAATAAGTAAATGTTTACACATCATCTTTGGCAGTGCTGAAGCTTAATAAGGAAGCTATCTATGCATTTCTTACGGAAATTAATGTAGAACACGGCCCACAATAGATGTAATTATTTATAATTGTCATGAACACATGAATGAAAAGCTTTATGAAATCCAAATAGGAATTTCAGCTGGTCTCTACAAGCTTCATTTCAAGTCTGTGCAGCATGGTTTTCTTGTATGGGTCCTCAGCATTAGCAGTTAATATATAATTGGAATGGGGCATTATTATATTCCTGTGACACGTTATAGAAGGAAACAGAAACATTCATTGTTCCAGTCAACTGAATTGGATTGTGTATCTTCCTCTGTGAAGAGCTCAATGAGAGCCCTAGAGAACTTAACAGTGAGGCTTTTATTGTGTGCACGCAGTTGCTTGCCAAAGATGTAAACAGCTTGAAGTGTAAGGTGCTTATTAGTCGTCACAGTGTCTTGCCAGCAATAGTAGAGTTAAGAATCTGTCAGTGTTTCAGTCATAAATCTCTCTTCCATGTGTCAGATCACATTATGCAGAAACTTGGTGCAGACGTATATTTTTTAAACAGCTTAAATTCATAGAGTTGCTTTAGTTTCATCATGAAAGAATGTAATGTGAATTGGTCTGAATGCCTTTTGCATTTCATTAGATGACTATTGTAATGATAATGTTTTAATAAAAGATTCTAGTACTACACTTGGATATGAGACTTAATAAGCTATAGTTACTTAGACTGACTCTTAAACTTATTCATGGTAAATAAATCCTGAAGACTAGCTTTAGCTGAAGCAGCAGCAATTTTACCAGGTCAGTCTGCTGATGGTGACCGAGGTGCTTATTTCCTCAAATAGAAAGACTTTGATGTAAAAAGTAGCAATCAAAGTTTTTGCTGATTTTATTTAGAATATTCTAAACGCCCATTGGTGATGAAAAAGCCCAATTTTTAACAGTTTTTCGGGGGTTTTTTTATACCTTTTAACAGCTCTCTATTTACTAGAAACCTCAGTTGTGTAAAAGAATGACTTTATGTTTCCCAGCTTCTGTGTGTCTGCATTATTACTGCTGGGCTCTGCAATATTGATTAATCCCTGTGCCCCACTTACCAGCTTTTTTTCAGTACAGTCTCTCAACCCATCTCTTACTAGGATGAGGGTGAGGGAATTAATCTGGTCTACTTTCTATGAGCTTATAATGTAAGTCTATTTATTTTCTTAAGAGTTTCCACCTCGTCCACAGAAAGTTTAAAATTTTGAAGGATAAAATTTTACACTTGTTTTTGAAGTTCTGATCACTGGTAATTACTTATAGGCTGACCAGCTTTCTCTGGAAGCTGCTGGGTTTAGAAAATACCTTTGTAACAAAGTTCTACAATTAGCATTACTTGTCTCTTTTCTCGTTGCAAGTTTAGTACCTTTGACTTGCGTAAGACTATAGAGAGTAACCCATGTACCTTCGAGTAGTAGGTGGTATACTGTGAAAAGATGCTATACAGAAGGAAGTTTTTGTAGTAATTGGGATAGTGCTGCCATTCTGACAAATGGGCTGGTCTGCAGTACTGTCCACATTAGTCAGATTTTTTTTCAGATTCCTTTAGAAACAATAACTCTGTCTTCATGAGGAGACAGTAAATAAGGAAAATTTATTTTCTTGTCACTTGCTTGTGCATTTTAATTCTTCAAATGTTTTAACAATGTGGAAACAATACATGGATATTACTTACAGATATCTTAGGTTAATGGATCGTGTTCAATTCCACTGAAGAGGCAGGAATAAAAATAGACATCTTCAATAGAACTGCTTTAGGAGCCAGTGCTATTAAAGTGTGTAGCAGTGCATGAGTCATTTATTAGCTATCCCTAGAGAAGCCAGGTTTATTGTGCCTAATCCTCTACATATGTACATCTAGTTCCCTCTACAGGGATTCCTTTTCATTTCAGTAGAAAATATTTGTGTGATTCACACAATGACTGTCAAAAGTCTTTTTGCCTAAGCCAACAAAAATGAGTATGTGAACAAGAAGAATGCAGTGTATGTCCTAACGTCTGCTGCTTATGCTCTTACTCCTTATCTGAACTTCTGTGGAATACATTTTCTATCCTTTTACCAAATTAGAAAAGGAAATTTTGTACAGGAAAACTAAGAAGGAGGTAGTGGCTTCGCCAAAGCATTCTCCTGTTTCTTCTGCTGATTTGATGCAGCACACTTTTTCAGGACAGCTTTGTATGGATCTGGATGTTACAGATGCATCGGTATGTCTGTGTTAAATTCATGATTACTTTTGTAATTTTCTTATGTTCCAGCAGGAATTTCCACAGATGAAAATGGATCTACATCAGTTACTAATCAACCTGTGCATCAGAAGGAGAATACGCCATCTTTACTTGTAACAAGCAATTCTGATCAATTTCTGACAACTCCTGATGGAGAAGAAAAAGATATAAGCCAAGACAGTTCAGAATTAAAACACAGGTCTTCAAAGAAAGACTTGTTGGAGATAGACAGGTTTACTATTTGTGGAAACAGAATTGACTAAGATTTTTTTTAATCAATGTGCTAAGGATACTGAGCTGTTGGGACAGCAGATGCTACCAGAATGGACAGTTGCCAAAAAAGGCAGATAAATATTTATTTAAAAACTTAAATTATTAATGGCAAAAAATATTAATTTCTTTCTACAAGTAACTTGGCTTGGTATCTGGTCAGGTCAAGTAAGCGTTTCTTTAACTTGCCTCTTGGAAAAATGTGGTGGATCGTGAGTCTCTAGCCTGGTGGCAGAGCTGCAGTATCGCTTTTCTGGAAAATAGACTGGAAAAAAGCATAATCCTGTTCTGCGTTGTGAAGCCACGCTTCCAGAAGATACTACTTTTCATGAAGGTTCCTCCAGTGTAAGGATATTCCTGGAAATGTATGACAACTTGACCGGAAGCTTGCCTTTCCAGTTAACCTGTTTTATTAAACATCTGTGAGCAGAATTCAAAACTTGTGCTTATATCAACAAACGCATAAAGCATTGGTACATAAAACAGTAAGTCAAGATAGTTATTCTTGTCAACAGAAATCGTTTCAAGATTTATCTTGAAAATCTTGTAATCAGAATAAAATCTTGCCTTTGAATGAAAGACTTACTGCATACTATTTTATCTAAATACTAAACACCAAGGAAAGATCACAGTAGTGAAGGTTCTGCTTAACTGGGCAAATAAAAAGCATAGTCATTTCTTGTGTTAAGCTGTGTGTCCTGCAAGGCAAATTATTTATAAAATTGTTTTTAAAAGCTGAGGATTTTTTGTTGCTGTAGGAAAAAATAATAAGGGGGCACTTCTATATGTTGAGGAGAGGCAGTGTTAATTGCAGCAAGCAACTGTTGTGTTGGAAGCGTATGTGTGGCATTAATGCAGCAGAAAAGAATGCTACACTGCATTTTGGGTTTAACTCTGATAAGAATGACATCTCTGTATTAACTTGCCTGAGAACATGCCTATAAAAGCTCATATGGACAATCAAATCAGAATTATCCATTTTAGTTGATTGGTTTTAGTCAAACTTAAGTAGATGGACTAGATCTATAGAAAGCATTTAAGCATTACAATGCATCATAATTTCTAGTGTGAGGTGCAGTTGTGGGAGAATTGATGAAAGATGGCTTGGAATCCTCAGACCAAGAATGGAGTAAATTTGAGCTCAAAACTTAGGCTGGAGACTTGTATCAGAAGAGACCCCTTAATTAATGATAATCTCTTCATATATTGTTGTTAAAAGACAGCATTAACTTCAAATGCCTTTTCAATATTTAAGTAAGCACCAGTTTCACTTTCCAAGGGAAAAGTACTTCAGTGCTGAACATATGAAGATTAAATTTGCTCTTTGCTAATTTCATAATTTGTCAGAGTAGGAAAGCCAAAGTTTATTTGGTTTATGAACATGTGAAAGTTTAATGTATATGCTAATCCCTGAAACTTGCAGGACTACAGTAATATAGCCAATGCAGACAGTTGGACAGTTATCGCGTATCTGAGCAGACTTGGTGATGAGATAGCTTTGCCATACGGGTCAGCGTGGTCTGCTCTGGTGGGAACCTCTTGCTGCAGTCTTTCAGCCTCTCCTCTCCCATCCAGAGTAGCTGGAGTAACGGCCAAAATCTGTGGTTACTGTTCAGGGATGAGAGTAAAAAGAGAGGACTTGTGCTGGGGAAAAATCTGAAATTCTTTCATTTTTGATGTATTTTATACTAATTGGAGATGTTCACACATTGGAATTCAGATTATCTGTCAATTTGCTGTATCTTATTTTTGAATTATTTAGCAGCTGCTAAAGGAAGCTTGGAATTGCTTTCATTTTTTTCTGTTGAATGACATTCTGTATCAATTTTATAAGTGCATCTTGTGTGAAACTCAATAAAATTCAATTTTGTAATATTTGTTTAAAAAAGGAAAAGTACAGCGTCCACATTTCTTTCTTAGTATTCAGTGTTGGTGAACTTGCAATATATTTACTGTATTAAATTCCAATTTCCATGAAGTAAGGTTCCTGCAAATGTGGGACATGAATGTGCACAAGAACTGGGTTATCAATGGCTTTACTCCTGCTTTATTTCTGTAGCAGTTGGTTATTGCCACTTGTAGGAAGAAGGTATTGATGCCAACCTGCTATAATTTGTTTTTTTTAAGGCGAAACCCATGTAAATGAAAAAATATTATGTCTTAAGGGAGTTGTAATTTATGTAGTCAATTACTACAATTGGACTAGTTACACCTACACAGCAAAGCCAAATGTAACTGCTTGGGCAAATCCTTTCGTGAGCACATGACAGTAACAGTGAGAGGGTAATGGCCAACTGCTCTGAAGTCCGAGTCCTGGCCCAGATCCTCATTTTGAGGCTGGGAGCCTTTGTTGCTTTGTTTTTCCACTTGAATTGTGATAACTAGATCTAAAGCAGTATAGCTGGGCTTTGGGATACGGCTGTTACATCTCTGTCTGTTCTGTAGGCATAACTTTGGCTTATAGATTAAAATAATTCAAAGGTACACTTGATGCATTGCAAATGCAACACTTCCCATTAAACACTCTGAAAGTCATCTGGAAGGGGCCCAACTGGGCCTGAAATTTCATTGTTTTCTCTTGCTCCAAGCTCTCTAATTGTTCTCATGTTCTTGTGTGTGATTAATAGGGATTCCTTGAATATCTAGCAGTGCATCTTTAATGAAAGGTCACAGCTTCTTCTCTGACCCTGGGTGGGTGGGCCTCTCAGAACTCTAGAGGTGGCTGGAGTGCGGGGGGGGGGGAACCCCAAAACAAACAAAACTCCAGCAAGACCAAATTTCTTATCTATCAATACAGTTCTTCTATTTCTTTAGGTTTTCTTGAAGAGCTGCCATCTTAACAGTGAAATAAGTAAGAGCATCAGAGGTTAAGCTGCAAATAAATGGAGTTCTTCAATTCCCTCCAAGACCAAAATCTAGACAGTTCTGATGCAAGCAGTGATATTTCAACTGAAGTCACAGTTGCCAGGTTAATTCCAAAAGCACACACTGAGTACAGTGTATATTCATAGCTAGTATTATTCATTATAGGAGCATCAAGGAACAACCATGTTTTCCATAGGATTATTTAATTAATCTTTCGAAGCCTTTCAGATGTTCATCTGCTGAGCAGAATATCCCCTCAAGCAAAGTAGTTTTACAATCACAAGTATGCTGTTAATTTACTTGCCTCTTAATTTAGAGCGAGTTTGAAACTTTTCGACTCTGTCTTGTTTGGGTTTTTTTGTAGTGCAAAATTTTCTATATTCTAAATACTCATTTAAAAGTCAGTTTTAGTAAGTCAGCATAGGTTTTAAGGTCACTTAAAGCCAGAATTTGCCCAGTTGTGGCTGCTATGCCAGCTCAGCTGTTTGTTGGGCCACAATTCTGAATCTGTTTGGTGGTGGTAAGCAAGGATGAATGCAACTTAATTATAGGACAAATGTAATCGAACTCTGATAAACTCCTGAAACATTGCAACATTTTACAAACTGCGCTACTCCATTGTGAGTAAACTAGGAGTTGTACCAACTGTGTCAGCCTTGGGTAATCATGGCTTCAGAAATGCTCTTCACAATTGCTAAACAAAGTTTGGTCTTAAAACTTCTTCAGAGTAATTGCTTGCTCTTAGAAATTTGGGATGTGTTAATTTTGCTGACTCCAGGGAGGTGAATGGTTTTGTGTGAGTACTAAGCAATTAGCGAAGGGGGCTGTAACAAGCACTGTGAAAGCGGTGCAGTGAGACCATCTTTATCTCAAGGAAGCTTTTCTGTATATAGTGGTTATGAGGTGCTTAGACTATGGAGGCTGTCAGAAACACCGAATGTATCATTTCTGTATGTCTCTCTCTCTAGAATAGTATCTTTCATCGGCCAGGCCAACTAAGCCAGAGCCTAGCTAGACTTTTAGAACTTCAGTGTCTGTTATGCTCTGATTTAGAAAAAGCACTGCCAACAGAGGAGTTGTAAGAGGGATCATGAACACCGAAGAATACTCTTCAGTAAGCTCGCAGCTCTAATAACAGAAAAATCCAAATTATAATAGATTTTTAAAATATTTCTCAATTTTGACCAAATCGCTATTATCATGTTTGCGATGGAATAAACTCAGATTTTAAAATGTGCCCTTATTGTAAACATGCTGCCCACCTGTACCTCACAGCCACCGTTTTAGGCTGTGTAGACTGTCATTTCTTCCATCTGTTACTACTACTTTATAGGAGAGAAATGCTGTCAAGCAGAGCCAAGGTTTCACTTCTGATTGGAGGCAGTTCTGTCTTAGAGCTGAACTGTAGGAAGTGTTGAGCATCTGAGAGAGAGGGAGGAGTCGTCTCTGTGAGTACAAAGATGTGAGTTGCAGCAGCACTACCTTGGGTTCTAATTTTTTTAGGGTGACTTCGGTGCTGTTATATTGTAAACTTTGCTAAATAAGCCCTGTGTTGAACAGGCAAACACATTGCATGTATTATACATTATGTTGCATTTACTACTTTCACATTTTCGTATGAGAAATTTTATATCAAATTACCCATTAATACTAGATTGGTGGTATGAGAACAACGTTGCAAGGTAAGTATATTTTTAATAGAGCAATTTTTGCTGTTCAAGGAAGGCTCACGCTTTATGTTGGTGTTGCTTCTTCCCATCCATGCTCAGTTTGTTGGACAAAAGCAGTAGTAAGTTTCTATGTATGTTGACTACTTTGAATATCAGAAAGAGTATGTTCCTGTGATGCCCAGTCCTGACAGATGCTTATACTTGCTGTTCCTGTTGAAAATAAATTAAGTATCAAGGGAGCTCAGGAATCACTTGTTTGAGGCTGACAGTTTAAAGTAGGTAAATCAGAGAAGTGGAATTGTGGAGTCTTGGGAAGTGGTGCTTCTGATTTACTGAGAAGCATGGCAGTGAAACTTAAAATCCAGCGCTGGACAGCACATTGTTAGGCTCGGTACACTAAATGAAAATGGGAAGGTATTTGAGTTGATGCTAGCAAGTACAATCCTGGTGACAGGACTGACTGTCAGTCCAAAATTTTCCTGCAGATTTGATTTGAACTTGACGTTCTTGTTAAAGGCAGTAATATAGCCATCAGCCAACTTCTTTCTATAGCCAAGGCAGCAGGAGCCATGCTAAACTAGTCTCTTCTGGGAACAGTTCTTGAAGTATGATGTGTATATGTATCCAACCTCGAAGCTATGGGACCTTGTTTTCAGGTCAGCAAACACTTTTGTGCCCTTTGGACTCCTGCAAGGCACAGCTGTAACGAAAATGAATCTTGCACTGAGGCTTGGCACTAGCTACTGATTTGAGACAATGTCTTTAATATGGTAGCAGAGAACCCACCTATGAGGCTGGTCTAAAAGTCTGAGTTGTCTTTAGTCCCTTAAAATTACTTTGACATTGGAGCAGAGTGAATTCTGCTCTGAGGTGTAATGGTTTATGGTGCTTGTTCTGCCGTTTAGTGACCACATGCTCTTTTGCCTCCATGCGAGCAGGAGTAAATTTTCTAGGTAGTTTTTGTGCTAGACCCTCATTTCTTAAAAGCAAGGACCAAAGCCCTGGTGTATATTTAATAAGTGATTCTTTACAGTAGATGTTCTGCTAATGGTATCAGAGCCATTTTGTGGAATTGATTTACATCCTTTGTGTACATCTTATGTTCAAAGTGGCAAATTGCTTGAGGTAAGTTTCAGCTTTTGATCTGAATACGTGTCATTTATTGCTATTTATTTAATTGATTTGAGAAGCATAGTTTCTAAAACATCAGAAATTCCAGTAGTCCAAATTTTCAGTAATGCAGATTTTTGTCCCAAGGGCTACAAGCTACATAGTTTCACGTAACCACTGTAAGGAGCTAGATAATCTCTGGTTTCTCTCTGGTGTGAGCAGTCCATGAGAGCAGGAAGAGCACTGCGACTAAGAGACCAATACACAGTATCCTCAGTTTGCAGGTCTTACAGTTTAACTGTAAATTCTCCTTACAGTTTAAACACCAAGGAAATGAGCTAGATCTTAAATCTGTTCTCCTTGCTGTCATTGGTTATTCTAGTGATCATCCAGGCCATAATCTGCAGCTTTTTTTTTTAAACAGAAGACCAAATAAACCTTGTCTGTAGAGGAAAATATTCTCCCTGGAATTCAACTTGAGAAGAGAAGGGCTCTTGGACTATTAAAAAATGTTGGTTGTCTTATTTTTATAGTAATTATCTTTTCTTCCTCTAAAGACAATTGCTGGCTTTGGGTTTGCCATAATATTATTCCAAGTAGCTGTCAGCAGCCTGTGGTGTGTAGTGAGATGGGTATCAAATTATCAGTGTTGTATTATCCAGTAGTGAAATCATGACTATGAGGACACCTGGTAACCTTCAAACCCGATCCTGCAATGGCTATAACCAGAGCTCCCTAATCAATGAGAAGCTGTGGCCTAAAAGCCACATGAAACCTGTTAATTCTGTTTAGCATATTATGGAGCATTTGAAAGTCCTTCCTAGTGTCTTGAAGAGAAATTGTTCAGGATAATGTTTTCCACTGAAAAAAATAATCAGGGATTTTCTCCTTCTGCCCACTGTAAGGTAATGCTCAGCAGACTGGGGCTTCTAAAGCCTGTCATTTATATGGTTGCTAATGATCTACAAAGACTATATATATATGGTTTTATTTATTAAAAAAAAAAAGGAAGGAGGGAGGGAGCTGATAAATAAATCCAACCAGTGGGGGGAAAAAAAAAAGAAATGTTTGAAAATAGCCTCTGCAAACGTAGAACCTCACACACGAAACGTAACAGTAGGAACAACATGCATTTGGATGCATGTTTCTAGAGATATATTTGTGTATGTTTACATAGTAGGGACAAAGTAGAGTAAAGTCTTTTTTCATTGTCATTCCATGCTCCTAAGCTGTGCCATCTTGTCACTTTGACTGTCAGCCTAGCACCTTCAAATCAACTGAACGGTCCCTGAACGAAATTCAGCTGCAGTGCAAGTCACTGAGTGCTTTTGTTCCCCTGGCTGGATTCCAGGCCTTCAAAGTGCATAGTTGCCTCTGCAAAGGTACGTGCTCAGGACTCGGGGAAGGTCTTCCTTTGAGCAGCATTTTCTGAGATACCGGATGAGAAGCCCTCATAGAGCAATAGCCGAGTATGTGAGTGAGATGAGAACAAACCCCCTTGTTCATGGATCGGTGTAATCCTTGACTCACTGAGCTGGGAGGTGGGGGGGCTGGCTTTGGGCACTTCATAAGAGCAGATATTTCCTCTCCTTTGTTACACTGCTCAGGAATTTGGCCAGGTATGGCTTCCCTCTGCTGATGGGTGCCAAGGTGAGGCTATGGCCTGATGTGAGCTCTGACAGGCTCTCCTGGATGTACATTGCACATAGAGAACAGAGCAGAAAATGGAAGCCTTTGTCAAAGCCCCCTTTGTAACTGTAAATAATGCACCTTTGTATCACAGTACAGAAGTTTCCTACTTGGCCTCATGTTGTAATAAGTAAACTTTACACTTGTATCTGGAGAGAATCGTTTAGAGAGACTTCTCTTGCATCTCAAAGCCGACAGCTGAGCACCCAGGGGAGGGGTGAGGGATGGTGCTGTGGTGCTGGTGGTGGTGGTGATGATGATGATGATGATGGTGTGATTTGACTGGCATAGGAAGAAGGCAGCCAGGCTTTGTTCCACTTGCCACGTGTAAAATGGGGTGGGTTTGCATGTGGGAGTGTAGCAGCCTGACATACACTGTGGGAGATGGGGGTAAGAACATCTAAGCCTCAGCCAGCACCTCATAGAAGGTATAGGAGGCATTTATAAGAGTTATCCTACAAGTACAGCAGCTCCAGCCCTTCTACTACTGGACCTTTTTAAGCTACTTGCCTTATTAGGCCATACATACACATAACAGTCATAGCTTTTAAAGCATCAGGGAAAACAGTCCAGTACACTAGGCTAGAGCAGCTGGAGTACCTTGGGAGGCCAGTGTCACAATTTGGATCTTTCTGGTTTTATTCTGCTGTAATTTCCTCCTTGTTCCTCGGCATCGGTGCTCATCACATAGTCCAGCGCTGCTGGCTGGGTTCCCTGCCACAAGAGCAGTGGAGAGCAGCTTGATGCCAAGACTGAGGTTTGTCCTCTGACCTGTTCAGCTGTTTTCTGCCTGTTTTGTTCCAGTACTCACTGCTGCACTCGCTTGTTTTCCTTGTCTATGTTTTTTTTAACTTTGTTAGTCAAGCCTGTGTCACAGTATCAGAAGCTGGACAGGGCTACTTACTCTAGCTCAGGTCCTGTCCAGCATCCAATTCATGTACCCCTATTACCTATTTGCTTAACATCTTGCTCAATCTTAAATTACAGAGATTCCACAACCTTCTTGAACAGTAAACATGTACACTGCAAATGCTGTTATTACCTGTAGAAAGCTTCGTACTGTCTGTTTTAAGTCTTCCTTACTGAAATTTAACGCCCCCTACTTTGTGTCCATCCTGGGCATGGAGTAAAAATTTCACATCTTCCTCCCTCCCTCTCTTTTTCTCTTGCATCTTTGGCAGCTGAGACTGCTTCTTGTTTCCCTTCAGGCTCCTTTGCTAAACCACCCCAATGAGTTCAGCTTCTCTGTGTGGACATCTTGTCCCATGCTCGTCCTGGGCACAGAACTCCAGCTGATGCCTCCCTACCCAGCTGAGCTGAGCCTGAATCATCAGCCAGATTTTAGTTGCCATATCCTAGCATGGGATTTGCCTCTTAGAAACAGGATGCCACTTCTGACCCAGGAGAGTTTGAATGCACTGCAAGATGTATATACTTTCTATGGAACTGCCTAATTGTTCCCAAGCCTGTGCTTGCACTGTGGTGTAGTGCTGCCAGAATGTAAAATTCTGTACTAGAGCGGCTTCAGTTTAATTTTTTTACCATCTGTTTCTGTGGTTAGTCAAGTTTGTTTTGAACTCCTGTGGTGTAAGTGTATTCACAGCCCTCCCTTTACCTTTCTCTGGCACCAGCACAATACTACTGATTGAAAACACTGAATGGCAATGGAGCATGAAGAAACCTCTGACGAGTCTTACTGCTGGGTGATGATGAACTAGTGATACATACTCCCCAAGCAGGATTTCCCAACAAGCTTTGTCAACGATCTGTACTATGTTTCCTTAGTTTGAGAATATCATGTGAGACAGCATCAAAAGCCTCATGAAAATCAACATATGTGATATCTGCTGCTTCTCACCTTATGTTATCACACTGTTGAAGGGAAATGCACTGGTTTGAAACGATCTGACAAATTTATGCTGGTTTTCATTCATCACCATGCTACTCTTCAAGCACTAAAAAGAACAAACCCCAAATCTGATTACTTGCCCAGAAAAATTCTGGAAGACTGCAGTTGGTTTGATCTATTGTTTCCTTTTTCCCCTGTTCTAAAGATTGCTCTTTTACATCACAAGAAAACCGCTAACGACTCTGTTAGTCACTTTTTGGAGATATTTTGCTTTGGTGCCTACGATAAGACCTACGCTGAGTGAAAACATCTCACGTACCTCAGTACTGACGTGCCAGGATCCCTATGAGTTCCCACGAAACGGCCAGTGGTGCATTTGGTAGGGAGAATGGTGGGTTTGTAGTGCTGTGCTTTGTCTTCGTGTGGTGCTCCCAAAGAAGACTGATATGAATTGAGTAAGAAGCTCTCACAATGTGTTGTGCAAAGCCTCGCTAACGTTGCCTTCAAGTAGCTATAGGGATAAAAGGCAGAAAGTGCTAACCTATCACCAGAATTGATGTTTATTGAAGGACCTTAAGGAGGAATAGGGAAGAAATGAGATAAACCTCTGAAGTGTCTTGTGATGTCCTAATGTCCAATGATAAGTCACAAGAAAGCAAAGTCCTGTCAACGTCAGCCAGGCAAGGCTGTGTCCCACCATGATGCTCGAACACAGGGTGACGGCTGCAGCTCTGCCCCTGTCCCTGTCCTTTGCTGGCCTGGGGAAGGGGAGCAGCGTGCAGCTCCAGCAGTATTTAGGCATCTAAAACATGCAGTGGAGGGATTCCCCCATGTTCTTTCCTGTTCTTCCCTTGGATTTACAATAAGGACCTGATTTCTTCTGATCCTTAGACTTTAGTCCAGATCAAGCTGTTACTGCTTACCAATGGGCTCCTGTTACTCTTTTCCTCCCAAATCTTACTTAAAGCCTCCCCATCCTGGAAAGCTGACAGGCAAAGAGGCTTTCCTAATCAAAAGGATTCCCGTCTTCCTCAGCAGCTCATGCAACATCACCCAGTGGCTGAAGGTGACAAAGCCATCTTGGAAACATCATCTGAGTGCTCGTCTCCAGGAAGCATTTGGCTCCAAATGATCCTTGAGCAGAAGGATTAGGGTTCACAAGTCTAGAGCAACATCACCACTACTTTCTCTCCTGTTCAAGCCTTTCCTGAAAGTAGCTTAGTTAAGCAGCCTGCATCACTTGGAGAGTGACTTTTGGCTGAGTCTGTGCCTCTCCAGTGCCTTTGAGGCTTGGGTGCCAACAGAGACCCCACCTCCTCAGCGGGAGCCCTTCTGTCACACCCAGCTGAAAGTCACTAGTCCATGGTGCTTTTTCCTTGCAGTGGTGACTGTGAAACTTGGTTTTTAGGCAAGGCATTTGTCATTTTCCGCAACAAAGAGTGAATCCTTACTTGCGGGCAGGATACTGGAGCAGCAACTTAAACCATCTTTAATCTGGTGGCTACCTGTTAAGAGTGGAAGCAGAGGAAGCCTGCGATCTGTTCATTTCCTTTTTCCTTACCGTAGCAGATAGAGTGAGCAATTAATCACTTTCTTCAGAACAATATTTTTAGTGGAAGACTGTTATCATACTTCATCTTGATCATCTTTTTTTCTAGACTAAAGTAGCTCAGTGTTCTTTCCTCTAGGTTCTCCATAATCTGTCTGCATCTTTGAAGTGTTGTCCCCAAGAGTCGAGGCAGTCCTCCTGTCAAGGCTTCACTGGGAACAAAAATGATGGAATAATGATTTCCTTTCCATGTTATGCTCCTGTTAATGTACCTTATAGTTGATAAAGCAAATCTTTAATTAAGTTGTCTCTGTCAGCAAAAACTTTGGACATTTCCCATGTAGCAGCATGGCCAACTGCACCAAGTCTGGGCTAGACTTCAAAAGGATTTAGATGCTGATGAATATTATTTAGGCACCTGAACACTTTTAAAAAACCGATATCTTGCATATTCTGTTGAGATTGCCACTCCTCTTTATTAAGGTGTAATAGCCATAAATATGAATTAATGGTTTTGCTTTGGGACCCTGATGCCTTGATTACAGGTAATCAAAAGTCACTTTTTTCCAAGACCCGAAGCAGGTGATTAAGATGCAATATGGGCTCCACCTACAATGTCACTATCTTGACATGAAATCCTAGATGGAGCACTGTGAAGGAGAGATGAAAGGTGCAACCTTTGACTGATTTCCTTTGCTCCTCAGTAATCTATACATTTCCAGCGAAGTGTCAAAGATTTCAGCGTTGTATTTTTGGATGAGAATTGAAATAAAATACTTCAGGCAAGAAGTTAAGTCTCTGAGCCTGTACTCTCAGTGGAATACCAGCAGACCACAAAGAATCAGAGAGACATACTTCACCCTGACAGGTTTCCTGTGCAATTAATATATTTTATATAGTGCTAATTTAGCGTAAAGACCCCACTCTTGTCTATAACATCTAATGAAAAAAACTAAAGTCAAATACTTGTTTAAGAAACAAAAGAAAAGCAAAAAGCCACAAAACCCCACAAAATCCAACCCACAGTGTCTTTGTAAGGCAAATAACAGCAATTTCCAGGGCACTGCAACTTACATGGATCTTCAACATGATGTAGGGCAGCCCTTGGGTTCTAGCTGACTATTCCTAATTAAAACAAATTCAGTTAGTAATTCCTAGGTTGTAAGTTGAAAACACCAATATAGCTTGCCCTTCAGTGCAGTAACATTTAAAGATACCTTTAATCTGAAGTAATTAATTAGGAAATATACTATAGTTCCCCCTAGGCAACTCCCCTGGCAAACAACTGGCACTACTTAAAAGCTTGTGCCTGCTTGAAAGTGATATACATATTAAAATGTATACCCCAAATTCTACAATAGCTTCCACCTAAGCCACAAGCCTTCCTGCTTTTTGAAATGTGCAATAAATCCCTGTGCAAATATAATACCATGCTTTCACATTTCAGCCAATAATCTCACAAACAATAAATCTCAATTAAGCTGCACAGCAGCACATTCTCCCACAGTGGGACATAAAACACTATTTCTGCTTAAGAAATTCACAAAATGAGGTGCAGGAAATCTAGCTTGCTGACCCAAAACCTGTCTTACAGTCAGGAATGAGGCCAGGAGGACCTATAGCACTGGTCCATCCTAAAGAACAGCACTTCCCTGAAGCAAAGGAAATTATTTGTTTTACTGTCATTGTGTTGGGCTTCATCAAGGGAATGAGCAAGGGTATTTCAAGCCTAGGCGTCAGGTTTATCCATTCTCCATGCATAAAATTCTGAGCAGGTTCACCCCTCTCTGAAGCACCATGATTGAGTCACGCCATGAGATTTAAAAAACAAAAAAGTTTGGATACCACTTTCTTTCCTTGGACCTACAGGGCATCTTTATCATTAGTATTATTTTTGGGGAAGCTTTTTGTCTATAACCCTAAGAGCTGGAGGTTTTTTCTCTAAAATAAATAGATAAATTACAAATTGTCATAGAGTCAGAAGACCACAGGAGTTCCAGCCTTAGGAAATATGGCAAGTGCAAGTGTTGTGAGACTGGCATGACTGCAGTGCAAAAATGAGGCTTGCTACCTTAATGAAATGTTTTTGCCCAGGTGAAATGCTCCTCTATTGCAGAGAACCAACAGAAGTTGTTTCGCATCATATTACCATACAAGTATACTGGTTTATTAAGAGCAATCATAGTAAGAACTGAACAGCTCTTTATTCCCATCTCTGTCATGACCATGTGAGTGAGTGTTGCCTCAGCTGCATGTGCAGCTTCACTTCAAGGCAGCAATTAGAACAGACCCTTTTATGAACAGGGTTAGCTGATACTTGGCTTGCAGAACAATTTACTTTGACTGAAAAGTTGTCACAAGTTGCTGAGTTTACAGTCATATACAGCTTTCTACAGCTAATAATAATAATCTGATAATGCAGTGAACACTTTTTCTCTTTCCTTCTTCAATGTATATCCAAGAATTCTTAAATCTAAGTCTTTTTCATTAAAGAATATGTCTTCCTCTTTCTTGAACCTCATTATTTCTACAGCGTTCTCAAACGGTACAGTTAGAGGTGAGAAGGCAGGTCTGCTCCAGAACTGATGTACCATTGGACCAAACTCAGTGTGGCAGTCTAAAAAACATTGTACCTCTTTCGTGAGGTAAAGTATACATTAACCCTATCTGTCAGTTAAGTTCTGATTGTGGCAGCAATGCTCTGCTGGAGCTCCTCGGTCATCTGGCAGAAGTGTCGTTGTCTGTAGTAGAAAGCTAACAGTGGAATTCAGGTTGGCTAAGTTCTGAAAAGCTGCTTTTCTCTATTTTCATTCCATTTGAGCAATATCCTCCCAAACACATCAATCTGTATGTCTGTTGCCCAGTCTTGGCCTAGAAATTGTTCTTAAAAATGTAATGAAATTCAGCACTGCTCACATGCATGGAGGATGTGCCCTGAATGCATTTCCCTCACTAGCAGGAGTATTTGTTATTTGACAACTACAACTGTACAGAGTCAAGGCCAACCATTGTGCTACAGTTCAGGTCACATTGTGTTAGGGGAGCTATAAACACATGTTGGGAATGGCCATCACTGTGTAGGCAGTTAAAGAGAGTACCTGATGATCTGGAAACTTGACTTGAGTGAGTACTATTTGTTTCTAGCAGTATTCATCTCCAGAAGTTGACTGGGAGCATGAAAATAAAACAACAGTGAAATGTCTCTTGTGCTAAACTAGGCACTTTTCATCTGTTCACTACTGTACTGAAAAATAAGTCGAAACTAACTCAGCTTTAGGTTGGAATTTTGATAGGCCAGTTCTCTTCAACAAACTCTTTGAGTAAGTTGTAGTTCAAACTTTTTCATTTTCAAGAAAAATATAAATCAAATACTTCCATTTCAAAATCCAAACATAATACATTTGTATGGTTCCAGCATATAGAGCTGACCAACGGTTTAGTAACATTGCTTGAAAAAAATGCTGTTTCTCAAATGTTTCTCAATGCAAGCACACTAAACATTCCATTAATTTCAGAGAGCTCTATTAGGAGGCTTTCTTAAGAGAGTCTGAAAACACAGTAATGCTCGTCTTCATTGTCTTGTTCATGATAACACAATGACAAGCTCTAGAGCAGCAACGCTCATTGTTGAAATTTCATGTGAGAATTACTTAACATCTTCACAGGTTTCACTCTGGATTGGTGCACAACTGAACCAAGACAGTGAAAGATCAGAAAGGTCTTTCAAACTGTTTTAACTGCAGGAGAAAACTGACCACGGATGCAACTTTAATGTGATCCTGCTTGTTGACAAAGACTCAGCTGGTGTTTAGTGGAGCCTGAGAAAGATCAAACAGCACAGTGTTTCCTTTCTAACATCTCATCGGCCTTACAGTCAGCACCCTGGCCCAGAGCTCTGTCTTCGTAGACTTTCTTTTAGGGTCCTGCTACATACACTTTTGCAGCTGTACCTATGGCAGTCCCCACTGTCTTCCTCCGAGTTGTTTTTCCTTCTTCTGTGCTCATACCTACACCTACTTAAGTGATACCCAAGTGAGCTTTGTGGCCTAGCCTTGCCCTTAATAAGGTTCATAGAGGGTTTCCTCTTTAAACAGATACCACTTCTGAAAACATATCAACTTTACTATAGCAGTCCTTTTCCCTTGTTGGGTATGGTTTAAATGGGGTAAATCCTGGTAACTGATGGAAAGAAATGAGTTTAAATTAGACTGCTGAGGCTTACTGTGGGGCTTCACACACACTTTCCTTCCTAAACTGTGACTGTCCTTTTAACATCCAGCCCCTCAACTCAGTGTGTTTGTTTCCTGTTACAAGACCCTTCTAACACCTGAATAATCTCATTTAACCTAATGGTGTCTTATGTAGCCCAGTGGTTCCCACTGTGGGTTTACATGAGAACTAACCATGGCAGAAAGCAATGATCAGCAGAGAAAATGATAGTGATGCCTGAGCATACCAACAGCAGCTGCCTTTCCAAAGATGACCCTGTTCCACTGGCAATAGTGACGAGACGGAGATAAATGCAACTGTGAATTAGTGCACAAACAGGGTCGTCAAGAATTTCTCATTTCCAGTCACTCTAGGACCACTTTTTCCAGAACATCTGGTGTTGATACTGATAATCTCCCCCTCTTTGATCTTCCTATTTTTTCACTGCTTATTTCTCTCTTGCACAATTAGTGCAAGTCGTTTGTGCCCTTTTATGGCCACCATATGTTGGAAACCTGCAGGGAGACTCAGTCAGCACTGCACAAGCTGTTGCAGTGTTTGAATGGAGCTGCTGGAGTTCTGCCAGGGGAGGTTGCTCTGGACCCATGCTGCTGGATTTGTCTGTCTGTTTCCCAGACCTTGTAATATTCCTGGTAGCTCTAATGATCAGGGAAGACACATGCATGCAGGCAAGAGGTAGTTCGTATAATCCCCACAGATTTTCAACAACTGAGAGGCTGAGCTGGAATCTGATATCTGTGAAGGACTCCAGGGAGAAATTTTCCAGGTTTATGTGCTGCTCTGTCCAGTTGTTGTTTGATGTCCAACTCAGAAATATAAAACACTATTGTCACCAGAAATTCTTTTGATGAATATCTGAGAATTATTTCTAGTAGGATTGCTATTTCCTCTGAGGTTTCTATTTAAAAAGAAAAAAGGCAAGTTATTCAGAAAACAAAGTAAACCTCTTGCATGTTATTTTGACAAGAAGTGCAGTCAATTCCCAATGTTTTTGTACATACTGTGTCCTGAAAAAAATTTACTCTTTGCATCTGGGATGTATAATTTTCTACCAGATAACTTGTCTGTTTTCAAGCTACTATTGCCCTACAGGTGATTTCAGTGTAACTGTCTGAATGAGAGTCTCGGATTCCTTCAAGTAACAGGGACTGTAGCCCTGCACAAGCAAAGGCTGCACAAGCTCTGGCTGTCTCTTAGATGCTTGACAAAGGTACAGATGGAGCACTGGGCTGACAATTTTTGGATGTCAGACATCCCTTCATGTGGATCTTCTTTACAATGAGCGCTGGAGAATAAGGGGTAGGCCGATGTGGCAGTCCAACAGTTGTGCGGACACTGCTTCATTCGGTGATCTTGCTTAGAGGTGTCCTTACTTTTGCTTTGGCTATTAGCATCAATGGGCTTGGAGGGTCTGGTCCCATTGTATGAAAAAAGGTTGTGTAAAACACAATGGTGTAAAAAGAAAGGGTTCCTTTGATTTTGAGAGCATGAAGGAGCTCTTCCTGACCAATGAATGCCATAAGGAAGGCAATATTCACCCTTTATAGGTAATACAGGGATGTTGAGTGATAAGGGCATGGTATGATATGGACTATCACATTGAGCAGAAGTGTCACACGAGTGCAAATAAAACTCAGATTTCTCCAGTCATCCAAATTGCAGGTAGAGAGAAAGTAAACATCCATAGATGTTGAGATAGCAAATAGTTCAAATGTTTTGGATTTTTTTCTTATGGCATAAATATAACTGGGTGTACCCAGAAAATACCAAGAGAATGCTCCAGGCTGAACAAAAAAATCTCTATTTCTCTGCAAGTGGAAATTAAAAGAACTGATTTTTTTGTATGCCTTCAGGGTGCATGTTGCTCCAAAACAGAGGAGGGAGGATGTCATCTTCCCTCTTTCAGCTGGCTATAGACTGGACTGTGAACACTGCGAATGCTGAAGACAAGACTCTATTGCAACATGATCCAGCTGTCAGCTTGAGCATGGAGATTTGCTCTTTTCATGTTCTTCCAAACAGGTAACGGGAGAAGTTCCAGCATTGTCATTTTCTTGGGGAATAAGTTCTTCCTGCTCAGGAAGAATTCTTGGGGAATTGTATGATTGACATTTATTCCTTTTTCTTTTTTTTTCCTTTTAAATGTTGTTATTTCTGTGCCTTTAAGCAGCTTTGCATTGTGAATCGCATCTATTTTGAAACCTAGAGACGAAGTTTTATATGAATATCAGTTACGGAACCTGAATCCTTATCAGCAAGACTCAAATCCCATTAGTATTGCATTTTGCATAAAATATTCAAAATGAATCCTATATATTTGTAGGGCAAAGGAGGAGTAAATTAGAAAATAGAGGGGGAAAAAAAAGAATTTTATGTACAAAAGCATGGCCTGAGGTGTGTACCTGTGACTTGGGAAGTTACACATAAGTGTGCTGTTGAATTTGGATATTTTCTGTAGGTGGATGATGGAAATTGCCCAGCACTGATGTGTAAATAATGCACATACACTTAGTAACTCTGACCCGTTGCTTCTGAAACAGAACAGAATGTACCAGGAAGAGCCTGACAATAATGCTCAAAATTAGTCTCTAAGCCATATGAACACATACAGCTCCCAGCAGCCATTACAAAAGCAGACTGACAATTTGGGAATTGTATTTGATGATTCCCGCTCCCCTCCTGCCCTCACTCATCACAAGGGGTTTTTTGCCACTATATGGATGGGGACTTCCAATGCATGGCTTGTTCAGATACTGAACTTTTCAGTTGCTAGAGCGTAAATTCACATAAAATGTGTGTCCTCTTTGTGTGCTGCTGAAAACAAATACATACACAGTCTAATTTGTTTATAAAATCTCAGAGATGGACATGTGCTGTAGTTGAATCTAAAAAAACCAGCTGCTCAAGCTAGATGCTGCGGATTGGAAATACTAATTAACGTTTTCCTAAAGGCTGTATCTCATACTGCAATTGACCCCAGGACTATGGAAAAAAAGATATTCACAGCAAGAGACCAAGCATTGCAAATGATTGTATGCTACTGAAACCTTCACCCAAAAGCAGCACAAATTTACCCCGAGCTCCTGCTCTGCTTCTACATCCCTAAATGGCTCTTTGCAATAGAACACAGTGTTTGTATTTGGGGCAAAATGACTGTAAATACAGAAGGCACTAGACAACTAGTTTTTCTGTATCCCAATATCTTATCTACTGCCTTTCTGCTCTGGTAATTGCAGTGGTCTTGGTGGTGGGGGAAGCCCCAGGTAACTCTGCCCAGTGGGAGCATGAAGAACTGTTCCTTCTCAAAGCAGGGCCATGTGCTGAGGAGTCTTTCTTCAGACCTTCCTGTAATGTTTTGGTAAGTAAAAGTAACCAAGTCTTGTGAAATCTGGAGAAAATAACTCTGCATATTTTTCTAATTACAGCGGACAAGAAAAACCCATTTGCCTTGTCTTTGATCTCCACAGATTAACTGGGGGGGGACTTAGTTGAAGGTCCAGGCCTTCCTCCAGTTGACAGCAGTGTTCTGGTCTTTATTTCAGCCTCCAGCCTCTGAGGCACCAGGACTTCTGCCATCCTGGCAAACCTCTCCCAAATAAAATGATGCTGTGGCTTTGGTAGCCTCCCATTAGGCTTTTTATTGCCTCACTGGCAAAGTGTGCCTTCCTTGCTGTTCGCTGAGAGAGCTTTAACAACCTTTCTCTTATTGCATGTTAGTAAGACTGATGGAAGATCTTTCCACAGTACAGAACACAGAGCTCTGTCCCTGTCTGAAATGCTGTCTAACAAAATTGATAAAGGAATTAAATCTTCCAGCAAGCATCTCAAATATATGTGATATTTGTGTTTGGAGGTGATGTATGTTCCGCTCTGAATAAGGAGAACTAGCTCCCGTCCGGTGCATTCAGAATGGATAAACAAGTTGTCACGCATAATTTTAATGGTGAAAATAACTTTGTGTGGGTGACAGAATGAGGATAAATGCATTTCATATGAAATCCTGTTTTATATATGGACACATAGGCTGTATTTCTCATACAAGACAGCGTAATTTCGAAAGCATTTTAAGGTTTTTATAGCTCCATTTCTGCTAAAAAGAGTATTCACCAGACCATGTGAAAACTCTCCCCCTCCTTTAAGTGGCTTAACACATGGGCAGAACAGGCAGTTTCTGAAGACAGAAGCCTGACAGGGACAGCAAAAGCCCTACAAGAGGCAGCCACTGCCACCTCTGCCTACAAGAAAGGGAATTGTTGCTGTTGGTGAGGGTTTTGGCTGTGTGGGGCAGGGCTGCTCCGGTGGTGGGGCAGAGGTAGATCTGCCCCAGTTCTTCAGTGGGAGCTGTATCAGGGAGATGTTCACAGCTAAGAAACAGAAGTTCAGCTTTGTCTACTCTGTTAAGATAACTTGCATTGGCCTTGTCCCATCCTGACCCACGTGAAGTTGAACCTCTGTGCAGGATGCGAGCCTGTGTTTCTAACATGACACTCTGATCTCAGCTGAGCTTCTCCGGTGTTGTGGGGGGAGAAAATAAAAGCATGAAATGGTGGCTAATATATATTTGGAGTCTTCCGCCCTGATCTCAATGGCCACGATAGCTGCACAGTGTCATGCTGAAGGCAGGCCTTCTCTCAATCAAAATACAACAAAAGGAAAAAGCTCTCAATGATGCCGATGCTGTAATTTCATTTCTAATGGGTATTCTACTATATGAAACAAAAGCTCAGCACTGCCAGAGGGCTCTTGCATGGTTATGACTAAGATAAACACGTATTCAAAAATGATTCTTCCTTTGCAAGCTGATCCCATGGTGTATTTACCTAAGCCATTCTCTTCTGGGGGTAGCTTGGTGACACACGTCAAGCATAAGAATCACTAAACTAGATTTAGTCATGCATACTTGAGTCACAGTCTGGTGTTACTTAATTTAGTACAGGCCATTAAATATTTTTACCTCTGTATTAGGGTCAGGACAGGAGAACTAATCAAGTGAGATTCACTGAGGCTTTATATATCATACAAAGTACTCAGGCTAATCTTCCACACTCAAACTTACTCCCCACCACATGCGACTGAGACGAGGGTCACATATTTCACGTATATACACATATATCTAATTGTGAGTTTGGTAAGCATAGTGTGCATGTGTGCAAAGGCAATATTAAACATTAAAACCACCTTCATGCAAAAACAAAGCCTTTCAAGGTGAGAATAAAGACGTTCAAGGTGACAGCCAGGGCAGAGGCGCAGAATCCCCAGTCTGGTCTGACCTGAAGATGTTTTGTTGGCACAGATACACCATGGATGCGTTGCAGTGGCACAAAATACTGCTTACTCCAGCATGGCTACCTTGGTGCAGGATATGTTCGTTGGGGTTTCAAAGCACAAGATTTATTAATATATTAAGAGATAGTTACACTGGTGGAAATATCCTTGATACACAGAGGCCTGAAGTAAAAAGACACATTTGGCACAATCATTTTAGAAATCTTAATCTATTTAGCCTCTTTAGTATTCATCTTGTTAAACATGTACAGCACTAAATAAATTGGTGCTAGTTAAATATTTATCAGATGTCTCCCTGCATGTTTAAATAGCAAGCAGGTAGCCAGTCATAAACATCAATATTTTTTTTTACCATCCCTCCAGGATCATCTATATTTCTTCTTTTACCCTCAAAGGCTCAGCATCATGGTCACCCCCGTGCCACTGACTGGGGAGAAGCTGGGCAGGGTCTGGCAGGCTGAACGGGAGCAGTCCGGGAGGCTGGGATGGAGCCTGGGACCCCCCTTCAGGGCTGAAACCCAAGTCCCTGGCATAGCAGCAGGTCCTCTTTGCCCAGGCTGCAGGACCGGCGTTCCACTGCCTCGATCAGTTACCCGGTGCTGTTCACAGCACTAAGCAGGCATTTTGGTGCATTTTTATTTGGAACAAGTTTTGTTTACCCCCACGATTCCAAATCTTGCTGCAGCTTCAAGCTGTTGTATTATTGTAACCTTCTGCTGCAAATAAGCTTTAAAAAACTGGTTTGCATTATTGCCAGGAGGGTTAAAAGCAGAAAGGAAAGAAGTCAACTATTTGAATACGAATTACAAAATCATAGCAACAACCATTAACACAGATGTGTCCCACATCCATTTCCATTGGTGACTCTGGTACATTTTAATGGTGCAAAAGTTTGTGCCAGGTGCACACAGAGAATTGTAATTAGAATTTGTTTCCAGTCGCGTTTCACACAGGGCTGGTGCCAGCCAAGCACAAACACCTGTTCTGCTGCCGAACGCTAGAAGAGGAAATCGAAGCAAAAGGTCCTGACAAGACAACAGCACGCTACAGATCTGGGTTCTGATACCAAGAGTGTAAGTCCTACAGATTCACTGGGTGCAGCAACGTTAGCTTCAACTAGCATGAGTGATGACGGGGCAGATACACAACCATTCATATTCTGCACTTCAATAGCATCTTCCCTCTGAGGAGCCATGCACTTGACAAACATCTTCATTTCCCTTTTACAGACAAGGAAATCAATGAAAAGAGAGGTTATAATGACTTTCTACCATATGTATTAAAAGTTGGGGACAAAATGAACAAAAAAAAGCAAAATGCTGGCTCCTAGTGTTGTGCTATTACCACAAAACCCTGCTTCACCCTGCTCCGCGTGCAACCGAGAAAACTGATGGCATGTCAGTCTTTTCATTGTACGCAACAGGGTGGTTAGATATCAGTAGTTCAGTGACAGCCTCTGAAGGCATTTCAAGTGGGGTCTTTTGGGACCCAGTTCTGTGCCTTCCAATACTTTCCTCAATGATACAGATAAGGGAGTGGAGGGTGTCCTTATAAAATATGCAACTGATGCCAAACTGAGAGACACAGCAAGCATTTTGGAGACAGGATTATTCAAAATAATCTTTATAAACTGAGAAAGTCCTAAATAAAATACATGAAATTAAAGAAAACAAAGTAAAAAGGAGGAAAAAAATCAAACACACAAAAAAACCCCCAGGAAATATTTGTCTGGGCAGTAGTACTGCGTAAAGAGATTCTGGATATTGCAAAGACTGACACACACACTGAGTATGCACTAAGGATGGGATGCTCTTACCAAGAAGGCAGATTCAGCAGTGCATGAAGAAAAGAATTATAGGTATGGTATGGGATGTCATTAGGCTGCTTTCCTCAGGAAGGGAACCCTCAGCTGGGGGTGTGTGTTTACATAGGGGAACTATGTGTTTTAAAGGACATACACAAATTGGAGAGAGGTCACAAGGCAGAAATTAAAACATGACTCTTAGGATAGCTTTAAAGGAACTGGGCTTTGATCCAGAAAACAGAAGACTAGGGGAAGGACATGGTAACATGTTCCAGTGCATGGTCCAGTATTTTGAACAATGTTATAAAAACAATGACAATCAATTACTCTCCATGTCCACTGAGGGTAGGAGGAACAGAAATGAACCTAATTTGCAGCAAAGAATATTTAGGTTGGATATTAGGAAAACTTTCTCATTATGAGCATAATTAAGCATTGGACCAGACTGCCTGAGGGACATAGAGAATCTGCCTTCACAGGAGGTGCTGGAGTGCAGGTTGTACAAGTGCCTCGGGATGCTCTGGGTAGACTTTGCAGCTGGGAGAGGGAACTGGGGACCCCTCCTACTCTGTTTCTATGCCTGCATGGTATTTCTGAAGTTCTGAGATCCAGTGCCTGAATGAAATGTAATATTCCTGACACTGCGACTGTCAACGTCCCTCTGGTCTTCGTAGCAGCTTCTAGAACAAAATACAGAAGTTAAAAGTTTGCTCTAACTGGTTAAGCAATTCAATTGATAAGACTGAATAAAAGTGCTCCAAAGAAATTTTTTTGGTCACAAGTAAGTTCAAAATGACTTCATACTACGATCAAAGCACTGCTAAATCTGTGCTAAACCTCTTCCTGCCCACCCAGTAGAACTGACATTCTGCAGATTTGAAATACAGCAACTGAGGCAGCCTGGATACAAAGGTTAACCTAGACAGATTAATATGAGCTCGTATAAAGCTCTTAATGCTATTCCAAATGCTAATAGTGACTGACATTATAGGGTTTCCTGGAACTGATTTAGAAAGACGAGAACTGTTTGCAATAAAAAGCCTGTTTATCTAATAAGAAGAGCAAAAATTCCTTAATTACCCAGCAATTTAACCAATTATGATCTCATTTAACAGACAAATCATTTCTAAATATGGCATACATCTGTCTGATTTCCCAAGACACTGTACTGTACCGTACTGTGCTCTTCAAACAGGGCTCCAGAGGCATTTCCGAAATATATGCTGACAGAAACCTGTGAAAAAGGCAAGTTTTATTATAACCATTTTGCCAACCAGTAAAGTGGACTGCAGCAAGTACAATGTTTTTCTCAAGGTGAGAAAGAGGGGGACAGGCAGGTTCACAGAGAGAGTTTTTAGCTTCACAATGTCTGTCCCCTAGTCTTTTGTTCCAAGCTTTGGGATACACAACTCCTGGTCAAGTGGTAAACGATCCTCTACGCTCTTCAGCACATAGGTGCTCTACGGAGACGCTTTTGAAGCTTTTCAGCCATGTACATGCTTTTCCGTTTTTTTTTTTTTTCTTTTTAGTGAAAGAACAAATGTGAGACTATTGTGAATCTGGCAAAGGCGTAACAGGAATTTTGAGAACCTCAGGGAGCTGAGCCATTTCACTGACAGTAATCTTAGCTCACAAATAGAACAACAGTCCCTGGTAGTATTGAAAGTCCTGCTTCAGCAGCAAAAACATCTTAGAAGATTTTTCCCCCCTTTCTGAAATCAGTGAGAATAACGTATATGTAAAATCTTTAAGCATCTAATTACAAAAATACTATCACCCCTTCTCCGCTGCAGAAGAACTTCAATATTAAAAAAGAAATTGGGCTTCTCAGTCAAAATCAAAAAAACAAGATAATTAATTTACTGTCTTTCAGATGTTGTGAAGCGACTGCAGAAAATAAATATCGGAATGGTTATAATATACACGAACTTTTGCTGGAAATTCAACTGGAAGGATTTTCCAAGTGTATGTGGTATGCTCTGTCACTAAGTACAAACTAATAACATTTGATGTATAGCAGAATTCAGATTTGGCTGACAGCTACACACACATATATCTGCTCTTGGGTTCAATGTAAACTGTATTCCCATTCCAGGGCTGACTTTGTTTCCTGGTCTTTTTGGGAATTTTCACAGATTTCACACAGGCAGGAAATACTTTTCATGTGATCTCTCTGCTCATGCTTTGACAACTCTTGGGCAGAATCATTATGCACAGTTTTTTTATAATGTTTTGCTGGGTTTTGCTCTGTGTATTGAGATATTCTGCAAGCTACTTAAATCCAATTACAAAACCACTGCAATGTGCATGTTTGGTAATATGAAACAGCTGCTAAAGAAAGCTTAAAATACATCTAATGTGCAATTTTTAATTGCATGCCTGTACTGTATCAACTCTCAGATAGCTCATATAGAATACATAAACTAATACGTTTTACTGCAGTGTATTTTGGATTACTTTTTATACGATGATTGCTTCTACAACTGAAGCATGATTTGGGAATTTATTTCTTCTCCGTACTACAAATAGCAGAGGTTAAATACTACAAATCTGCAAGAGCAAATATTTAAGCCTGTACAGAGGCAAATGCTAGGATGAGCAAGGTGCAACAGAAAACAAGGTCTGGTAGCCTTGAGAAATCTTTACCAAAATATAGTGAAAATTACTATCATTTTGACTTGTGAAGTTAAATACAACAAAAAAACACAAAGTCCTTGAGTTTTTGGGAATAATCTGCCTGGCAGGTAGCTGCCCTTGATTGTCCCGTAAGGTCTTTCGGTGACTGCCTCTTCAGATAGGCAGGACAAAATACAGAGGAGTTAAATGAAGTGTCCATTTAGCGAGACGAGTTGGAACAGGAGGTTGCAGTCTAAGCTCAGTCTATCAGACCTCCAGCTTTTCAAATGTCTGTAATTCAATGTTCAGGGTATTAAAGAGCAGAAGGACTGCCACAATATGAGTGAGGTTCAGATTTATAGATAAGGCATTAGAGTAACAAACAATGGCTTCCAGATTTGTCAAAAGATCTTTTCTACCTTAGCAGCTGTGCAAGATTTGCAGGCTTTGTATGCTGAAGAGAATACTGCTGCTTTCTAGTTGGAATTGGCACCAAAATCCCCATCCTTTATCTGTCATGTCCACTTTGGGCCACTGCCTCTTCCAAGCACAGACCCTCCTTTTCTACAATTTATAGCTTGTACCATACTTGATGGCAGGGAAAGCCAACAACATTCAATCACAGGCACTATTATCATCAAGTGGCTAGGCAACACCAGGGCTGGTGGGTGTTAAAACACATTCTTGAACATGGTTCTTTCTAATATTTAGTTCAGAAAAGGAGAGAAAACCATGGAAGTTATACTTAAGATTCCCGTCAAGAATGGTTCTACACTATCATAACAGCTTTAGCTTGTGGCAACAAACAGGCTGGACTAAGATGTGAAGGATAGACTTGAAGACTAGTATCTCCACGGAGTGGTACCGCGCCTAATTCTTTGGTATTGCTTGGTGCTGTGGAGCTGCTGCATTGTTCATCACTATTAGGAGGCTGTTCAAAAGAGTAGAAAAGAAATTGGAAGCTGAAACTAGACAAGTCAGGTGAAGGCAGGTAAAAACTTTAATCTTTAATAATGATAGAAGATGGCCATTCAGAGACTTCACAACCCAACGAATATCGACTGTCACCTGAAACCTAGGTACCTCTCTCCAGAAGTCTGCCGTACCTGATGAGCTTAATGTTGAAACTAGTATGTGAGTCTTCATGGCTTCATGCATGTTGTGCATATGAATCACACGTATGGTAATTAGAACAGTCCCCTCTGACTTAAAAAACCCCCTATGAATCAAGGAACTTATGAAACAACGCTTGATTATTCATTTCTTCACCAGACGCAGAGTAGACCAAAGAGTGCATGACTTGCTGCAGTCCATTTTATGAAAGCAGGTGATGAGTAAGTATGATGATGAAAGTTGGCCTTTGTTTTGCCCAGATTATATGCGCAATGTCTCCATTTTCTGTGCCTGTGTGCGCCTCCATCCCCAGGCCAAAGAGCGCAGACTGTGGGACGTGCTCAAGCGAATGACCTGCACCCCAGGCTTCTCCAACCCTTGAACTGTGCCGGTCCAGAGACTACACATGAACTAATACTAATGCAGCCAGAGACTGGAAACCTGAGCAAAGAGCAAACCAGCATGACAACGTGGATACACCCCTGCTGTACTCATCAGCACGACTGTGAACTCAAGCAGAGAGGGAGGGAAGCTGTAGCCTGCAGCAGGGCAGAACCAAGAGGCACACTGTGGCTCTTGGAGCATGAGGCTGATTCTTGCTCTGCTGCCTGCACAAATATAGCTCTGTGCTATCTCTTACTCAGGCTAGGTTTTAAGACTACGGTTTAACTTCAAAGCAACAAACCTCAGGCGTCCTCCAACAGTATAAATGTTTCCTTGTTCACAAATGCGTAGTGTTGCCATGAAATACTTATAATATGGAAAATCATTTGACATTCTGGCATGCAAAAAGGCAAAGGAGCAGAGTTAAAGGTCAGCTTCTCTTTTTTATGTCTTGCATGCTTCAACAGCAGAAATACTTTTCCCCTTCTTTGTCTCTCAGACTTTAATCAGCAGGGAGGTAGAATACAGGAAATAATAAATTCATGAGAACATTAGGGGGAAAAAAGCCAATCTCTTCCATAAAATTCTGAAAACACCTTCCTTGACCAAAAAAAAAAAAAAAAATCCATTATATTACAAAGGTAAAAATGGCATTTTGCTTGGAGCAAGTTATCATCAGGGCTTCAGTCTTTTGCTCAGCTGTAATGAACATTTTTGTGCCAAACGTGAAAAGACCAAGGAGGGAGCTGAAGATCTGAGATGGCAAAGGGGAGAAGCTGCACTTCTGTTTTGCGTGATAACAGTTTGTGGATAATAGGCTGCCGTCCCAACCATTCAGTGGAAAGTGGGGGCTTGGGATGGGGAGGGACAGAAATGGTATTTTTCTTCAAGCGTGCAGTTTAACCTGAGGAGAGGGAGGCAAAAGTTCACGACATAGACCAGAAGCCTGGACAAGGTAACAATAAAAATTGTTCTGTACCCATTCTATAAGAAACTTAGGGATCAGATGCTCAGCACATCTCTGTGAAGGGCGTATAAAAACCAGGCCTCTTACTATCCCAGTAATAAATTTTCAGCTGAGGTACAGTCTGTGTAAGGTAAATTGTTATACCTCATGTAGTTCATTTGAGGAGACTTGCACTAGGTGTAAATTTAATAATAGAAACTAGAGCAAAGGGGTCCTGTGAGGTTAATCCTGCAATGTGTGTTGTTTATGCGCTTCCTGCAAGATGTTGTAGGTGGTGGTGTCATTCTCCCGGAAAACATAATGAACAGATGCCTTCCTTTCTTGTATTTTGTTGTGCTACAGATTATTTTATACTGATATTAAAAATAACCTTCTTCCAATCTCCTTTACTCACGTCAGACAGAATTTACTCCACAGCAAGCAGACAAAAGAAGGTCATTGCAGCAGCTAAGCTCCTAAGGTAGGATTACATTTTGTGGGAAGCATGGGAGAGTTACCCAGCGCTGAGGGGACTTCTGCTTATCATAGGGCCACAAACAGAGATGAAACCTGATCTTTCTTTTTCCTGACTACCGAGATCAATGACTTTGCTTCTGTGCTAGCTTTCATGGGTGTATTTGGTTTGGCTGATTAATTATTTCTGTAGTGTTTCGTATCATACAGATACTCTTATCAGACGAATAGCTTGTTTAAACCATATATTACAGCCTCTCCTGCCTCTCAGACTGCTCAGGTTCTAGCTTTCAGAAGAAGTGAGTAAATGCATTGATTAGACAAAAATCAAATCAAACAAATAAGCCACAAGAGTGAACGAAGAATCTCAGTCCTAATCTCCAGGTGTCCCTGACTCTAGGCCAAGGTGAGGCAGCAGGCTAGGCTCGGTGCTGCACCACAGACAGCCACTTGCATCACACACAGAGGTGACTTCATTAGCCAGGACTCAGCTGTGTGACTGTGCCCATGAGACCCAGCTTGGATGAAGCCCCTATGTGCCTCTGCTAGATACCAGTATACCACAAGAAACGGCCATAGTGGTAGTCAGCGATTACCTGGTCACAAGCAAGAAATTACCAGTAGTTGAGAACAGACGCGCCCCGTGGCCTTACCCCAATTTCTGAGGGGAAAGGCACCAAACTGTGTGTGCAAGTTTGGTAAACAGGAGCATCCTTATTTAAAATCTTTTTTTCTACAAGGTGAAATTGCACTTGTGCAGGAGGTTTTCAGGACTTCATTTGAAAGCATTGATTTAAGGCCAAAAGTTGCTTTCTAACAAACTGAAAAGCCCTTGCTGACACAGCCACGTCCTCTATCAGATGGCTCATACAGCTTCCACAGAGGGAGAACCTGGGAGCTGCTGTCCAGGCCCCTTACGTCACCAGAGGAGCGTAAGGTGCTGGAGCAGGAACCAAAATCCGGGGTGGTAGCTGGCCACTACTCCCCAGTCTGATATCAAAGAGCATCAGAACCAAGTCATGCTCCTTTTGTTCCAGTGTCAAAAAGAGATGTGCCTTTCACATTTTAATTTCAAGCATTCCTCACATGGTAATTTATCAGGAATTCAAGCGTCAAATCTTGCGAGCAGAAATAAAACACAGAGATGATGAAAAAATAGGGTGGGGGGAGCTCATAAAAGAAGCTCCAAGCTCCAAGTACATGCATCATGTAATCCCTGTCATTTTGTAGCTTTGTTTAGCTGTGAAATCTGTTATAGCAACTACTACTGGTTTCCTCAGATGAAAAGAGAAGAATATAATTTTTAAGTTCTTTGACAAGTTGTCATGCAGATCTATAACAGTTGCGAGAAGGGGGCACAGCAGAGTGTAATGGCAAGACATGTGTAGCTGACAAAACATCAACTCTCTGAAGGCATCCTAAAGTGATATACAGCTGGATAAATCTTCCGTTCAAATGAAGTCAATCCTCATTGATATCATATTCTAAACTGGCATGAATCAAAGGTCTACAATGAAATGTCATGTTGTTTTCGAAGTTTGAGAATGAATGTGAGTAAGATTGTCCATTTCCTTTTTTTTATTTTCCCTCAGGAGTAAGAAATTAAGCAAATACATGGCAGGCTATAGCACTCAGCAATTGTGCTATTTCCCACCATTTTTATGGATCCTAATAACTCCTCCAAATTTTATGTGTTTTATGTCTAACACAGCAACATGTTCCTCCTGCCTGCTGTAACCCCAGTTCCCTGCTCTCCCAGAGCCTGCAGAGCCTGGGCTAGCCTGGCGCCAGCCTGGAAGCATTCACAGCTCAGAGTTCGGACTACGAACTTGCACAGCCTGTAATCCCTTAAGCCTTGCATCCCACAGGAGAATTAAGGACGAGGAAGGATGCAGTTGTGGATGTCGGAGGCGGGGAGAAACAGTGCTGACAGGGAGCTGAGCAGAAGGTGGGCATGGGGTATGCAGGTAGCTGGTGGGTGCTGCTGGGCACCATTAGCTAATTAAGAGGGCTGGCAGAAACCAAAGGGCTAAGCCAGACCCAAAGGAAAGGGTGGTATCGGGCAGCAGGAGGGAGGGCAGAGCTAGGCAGAGTGCATGGTGGCAGAGGGCAGGGAAGGACTCGGAGAAAGCTGGGCAAAGTGGGCAGGCACCAGGCTAAAGGGTAGGGCTGACAAGAGGGATAAGTAGACTGGTTGGATTTTGGGGTGTTGGCATAATTTACTCTGAGGCGTGCTCTTGGCAAAGGGTGTAAATCACTTTTCTCCATAGCCCTGGTGCAGGGAAGGCACACTGCTCCTCTCCTCCACTTCCATGCACCCTTTTCTCCCTGAACACATGCTCAGGGACCAGCCAGAGGAAGACTAAACACAAGATAAGTTCTCTGCCTTGAACTTTTTCTTTTCGGGAGGTGAAAAGGTTGGAGTGAATATTTTAGAGCTCTTCAGGCAATACTATGCCTAGCTTAACTCCAACTAATGAAAAGGGCTATTTATCTAATAGACCTTTAATCACAAGCTCTACTTAAAAATCAATTACACGATACAACCATTATAGTCAAGCTCTAAATCTCATGTATCTTCCCGTTATCTGGGGATTTTCCTCTGAGATAACAGGGATGATTGATATGCAGCCAGATTTTCAAATGCTCACCACAGAGTACGGGCCAGGTTTTTTCATCCAGCTGTTCCTGTTTTGGATGCTTATACAGCAGGTTTTCAAAGGCCTTAGCACCTACTGCGCTGTGGTTTGAAAGACCGCTTCCTCATTTATGTGAGCAATTAGGGGTTTAGCTGCCTTGGAAACCTGACCGCAGCTCTGAGTGCCGAGATCGTTTAAAAGTTTTGGCCACAAAGAATAAAGCCAGAACGCGTCTTGATTAATTTTAGCCCAATCGCCCTAAGGCACAAAGGACTACAGGTAAAAGATGGTGCAGTCCCTGGAGGACAAGGTTTCTTGATGCTCTCTGAGCCTGCTAAGATTCCACACTGGTTTTACACATTCTGCTTCTCTAATGTGACTGCCTTACACCGTGCATGCAAATCACATACCAGCACATTGTTTGCAGTGCCCACAGCCAAATGTCAGGCACGTAAGTGTGCAGCTAAGCAAGCCCGGACACCGTTGTGATTTGGATGGCAGGGAGACAGGGAGCAAAGGAAAGGGCTGCAAACTGGTGCAGTATTTTCCAATTTACAGTTGTCCGCCTCTACCTGACATGCAGTTAGCGGAGAAGAAAAATCAAGGAAAGGTCAACAGCTGCTCAGAGCACTTTCAGGTCAGACATATACCTGGGGTTACCAGCGCTGTAATGGCAGGCAGCTGCAGAGGTCATGCTTCCATTTACCATCTCACAGTGACAAGCTCTGACATTTTAACTAGGTGCTGCCCAGAGAACACATTTTCAGTACCTAATATGATATAAATTATCTTAACTCAGTTACTTCCAGAGACCTTAGGCAAACTCCTTTTATCAGGCTAGATACAGTAATACAAAGAAACTCAGATGGGACTGGAAAGCTTTCTTATATCGACGGCATCATCCATAAAAAAAGCAGGAAAGCTGTTACACATGGATAATACTAATCAGAAAATAGGTTTTGGCTCAGTCTGCTGAAGAAAATCTCCATTAATAGTGTTGGTCTTGATCTAGTTTCAGTTATTCTCTGAAAGCTAATCTTTTTCCTGTAACTCTAGTTGCATGTCCTTGTTTATGCAAAGTAGACATTGCTCACCTAGAAGTCCTGTGGTAGCCTACCATAAGTGGTAGTAAACCTATAACTTGTACAAATTAGTAATCCAAAAGAAAATCTTAGTGTCTTTGGCTCCAGCAAGGCAAGATTTCCTGAAACTTCATTCCATGCTGTTCTCTTGCACATCTCCACGTTCTCAAGTTCCTACAGACTATTCCACCCTTGCAGTTGTTTATCACTGTAGCCATGTGCCGTCGGTCTGCAGTTTAAAATCAGTCAATGAGTCAATGAGGCCAGTGAGATTTGGCCTTTCTGTTTTAACCCTGTACAGAAGGAAGGGAATCAAGTCCTCCAGATCATCTCATTTAATAGCGTTGCACACTCACAGCCCATTTTTTGGAAGGAATATTCTCAAATTTTCAACTAAAACTTAAGACAGGAGCTGTACTTCTGGATTTGAGGATTATCTGGCCAATTTAACACATCTGTCCTTCTGTCACGATTTTCCGTGTTTTCCCCAGGATGACAGCATTGCCCCTCTTTGACACACAGCTTAGGGTGCATATGAGAACTAGGACAAGAACTAAGAGCCTTTCTCTGAGCTCTGTGCTGCTCCATTTCAGGTTGCACCACTATGTATCCTCCTGCTGAACAAGTCCAGAATTAGCTGTGGTCAGAATAATTGTCCTTTCTATGTGCAGCCACTGTGGCAACTTGTTCTCTGACATGCATTGCTGGCAAATGCCCTGAGCTGAAATACAGGTGGAGTTCAGCAACACCAAATACCATTTGTGGAAGAACTGTTCCACGTTTGGCCAAACTTGCATTAGCAATGCAGACTGCTGCCACAGCCATAGCCTTGATTTCTTTCTGCCTGCCAAAAGGGAGACCAACTGCATCCTCCATCGCTGTTTTAGGGACTTCCAAGGAAGCAGCACGACCTTGGATCTCCTTGATTCTTGCTTTGCCTTGATCTGTGATGCTGAATAACGGAGGGTCTAATAAGAGAGGTAAGAATCATGTTTATGTTTTAATACTGCAACAGGGGAACCATATTAAAATATCAAAGCTGCAAATAAAAATCACAAAGGGCAGAAGGAGGAAAGCGCAGGAGACTTTGAAAGCATATGTTACCGTATCGCAACTGGTACGAAAAGTGCTTCTCATTTTACCAATAAATCACTGGCCCTCAGAAACAAAAACCACTTAGGAACACGGACACCAGCCCTAAAAGAAACGACAACCCCATCAGGAAACAAGGACACCCCTCGGGAAGGGTAAACCAAGCTGTTTTTCCAAAAGCTAATGGGGTAAGTCACGTTGACGGGAAAAGCGAGCCCGCCCGAGCTGAACCGCGGCCCTGGCAGAGGTGGCCAAGGAGGGATGGCACGGCCGCACCCTGGGGGCGGGAAAGCGGGGCCTGCGTGGGCCAAGACCGGCCGCTAGTCCGGGCCTTAGCGGGGCACCCTCCCAGCCGGGAGGAGGGCGGCGGCGCGGGCCCGCCTCGCCTCGCCTCGCACCGCACCGGACCAGGTCGCCGCCGCTTGCGCGCTCCTGCCCGCACGGTGCGGGTTCAGCCTGACCCCCTCGGCCGCCTTTAAATACACCGGCACGAGGCTCCCCGCCTCGGCAGCCCCCGCCTGCCCGGCGGCTCCCTCCGCGGTTAAACCCCTCACGCTCCTCCTCTTCCTCCCCGCCCCAGCCCCAGCCCCAGCCCCAGCCCGCCGGGGTGGTCCCGCAGCCCCGGCCCGGGGCAGAGCCCGCCCTCCATAATCCATGCGCGGGCGGCGCCGCCACCACCGCCGCCGCGGCGCTCTGAGGCGGCAGGCGGAGCGGAGCGGAGCGGAGCGGGCCGTGCCCCGCCGCCGCCGGCTCGCTTTCCCCGCTTGGCCGGTGAGTGCTGCCGGGCGGGGGGGCCTCAGGAGGGCTCCCGGGGCAGCGCTCCCCCGCCGGCGCTCGGCCCAGCCCGCCGCGGGGCCGGGGAGGCGGCAGGTGGGGGCGGGGCTGCTCCGCCTCCCCCGGCGGCTCCCGCTCCGTCCTGGCCGGGAGAGCGCGGCGGCGGCGGCGGCGGAGGAGGAGGAGGGGGGCCCCTTCCCCGCGGGAGGAGCGGTGTCGGCGGGCCGCCGCGGGCAGCCGGGTGAGGGGGGCGGCGGGCGGCCGTCGAGGCGGCGGGTGCCCGAGGGAGCGGGGCCGCCTGCGGGGCGGCGGCGGTGGGATGCCGGGGCGGGCGGCCGGGGCGACCTGTGGGAGCGGGGAGGGGCGGCGGCGCCGGCCGGCGGGCAGGGCTGCGCTGCGCTGCGCTGCGCTGCGGGGCGCCGGGGAGGCGGGCTTGCGGGCAGCGGCTCGGCCGGAGGGGCTTGGCCGGCGGGAAGGGGCTGCGGCACGGCGCGGCCGTGCGTGCCGCTCCGCGGGGCGCCGGGGCGGCTCCGCCCGCGGAGGAGAGCGGGCTTCCTCCGCGGAGGGCCGCGGGTGGAGGGGCCGGCGGCCGGCTGTGAGTCTCCGGCCGCTGAAGAGGGAGAGGAGCGAGGGGCGGGAGCGGGGCGGGAGAGCGGCAGCGGCTCCGCGGGGAGGAGGGCGCCCGCCGGGGGCACCTGCCCGGGGCCGGGAGCGGGGGAGCGGGCGGTGGGGCCTGAGCGGCGCCGGGGACACCGCGCCGGCCTCCGGCCGGGCCCGCCGGGGGCGGGAGGCGAGCCGCTGCCCTGGCTCCGCGGTGGAGCCGCGGACGCGAGCGGGGCGAGGAGCCCGCCCGCTCCCGCCGCGCTCCCCGCTCGGAACGGCGGCGGGGCTGCCGGGGCTTGGGCGCGGGGCGTGCCCGGGCGGGCGGCCCCGCCGGCGGCGGTCGGAGCCCCTTCTGGGCGGGGGCGAGCTCTGCGCAGAGCTGGGGGGCTTACCGGGGGGGGGGGGGGCTGGAGAGCCCACCGCATGGGTCGGTGTTCCGGCGGGGCAGGGCTGCGGCAGCCGTGGTGCTGCGCCGTCGGCCCATCAAGGACCGAGCAGCGTGGCGGAGGAGGAGGAGGAGGAGGAGGAGGTCTCCACAGTTCTGGTAACTGGGAGGAACGCGAAGGCAAGGCTCGGTCTCAGCTGCTGGTGGCAGTACGTGGGGTCCGTCGTCGCGGTGCCGTGGTACTGGCACACGTGCTCGGCCCTCCTCGGTTCACACCTGCCAAAAACCCGCCCCTTTATGGGCTGTCCCTGCTGCGTTTTAAAGTTTTCTGTGGGACGCTGAAAAGCGCTCTCACGAGGAATGCTCTGTGAGTGCTGGGGTAAATGCACCACTTAAAATCAAGTTAAATTTTTCTGTTGTTCAACAACAAAAGAATGTTTTGTTGTGTAGCGAAAAAATGCACTTTAAACATTTAGGCAGTCAGCTACAAATCAGACCTGCTGATGTTCTGGGGAGGATAGCTCGCTTGGATTTTTTACAGGTCTGTTTCTGTTGTGTGCAAATGGCTGTGACTTGGAAAACGGCAGGATTTTTTGGTGTTGCTTTTTATTTATTTATTTTCAAATTATTAGGTAGCTGCTCAAAGTGAACTGGGTTCTGAATATTCAGATTTTCCTGACTTAAGCACATGTTTGTTTTGAGCATATAGCATGCATGTCAGATGCACACTGAGGCTACCTGGTGTGGAAGATTGTTTGCTTGGTTTTTGTCAGTGCTGCCAGAGTCTATTCTGCAGTTCCCACTGCTTATTAGCTTTATTTGCTTCCTACTCCTCCTATGGCAACAGGTGGTAGTTGTTGGTAGGCTTAGGATGGATTTTGTAACAGAAAAATGTACCTTTTTAACTTGCCAGCATCTAACATGGCTTGCTGTATTATGTCTCTTGAATGGGAGGAAGGTGGTGGTGTGGGGATCTTTTAATGCATCCTTTGGAGTTTTAGTCTACCTGTAACTCTCTGGTTTGTGGCTGTTTTTAATTTGTTTTGCTCTTCTGGTGGTTGCTCTCACTAGAGCAACCTCAGTCAAGGGGGTTATGGACTTGGATTTTCAAACGACTAATTAAAAAAATGTAACGAACGTAGCCAGATCCTTTTTGTGGGCTTCCTATGGACAACTGCGTCTTCCACCATCCCATCCCATCGTGGTTCGCTGCCAGCAGGCTCCCCCATTGAGCTCTAGCAATCTAGCCTCTGGTTGATTGAATTTCAGTTCACAGGGTTGATCGTTTTTGCATCGCTGCGCTGCAGCGTTGTACTTGCATGGATTGCAGTGTTAAACAGGAGGAGGCCAGTCCTGTTGAAACAAAGAGCTGGACATCATGCTGTTTCTGAGCTCTGCTATTGAGAGTGGATGTACTGTGGAAGCAGTTGCTGAACTTCTGCATCTCTTGCTCTGTCTCCTCTCTCCCTCTTAAACTTACAGGGGAGTTGCTGAAGCTTTATTGGTTTTGGAAAATATTACAATATTTTTAACGATAAGTAAAGTATATCAGAGATATGATAATACAGCAGCATACTTGGTAAAAGGGCGATGATGTTCTCCACAGAGAGCGGTTAAAACACCAGGAGTTAGGTTTAGTGACTTGTATGTGTAGAATGTTAGTGACAACTGCAGAATAAAAAGCAA
Source organism: Morus bassanus (assembly GCA_031468815.1). Taxonomy (NCBI): domain Eukaryota; kingdom Metazoa; phylum Chordata; class Aves; order Suliformes; family Sulidae; genus Morus; species Morus bassanus. The sequence continues at coordinate 68,190,040 of CM062570.1, forward strand.
AAGCTCCAATCTCTTAAAGATGGACACTTGCAAACCACGCAGAAAACAGATTAAATGCTTTCATTATTGTATATCTTATTAAGTACTCTAACAGGGTTTGGATTTTGTGTTTTTTTTAATGGGAACATAGTGATGAAATGGTTATCTTATTTGATAATTAATGTAAGCACTTCGAAGGTTCATACAGCTTCTTTTCATTGACTGTTTACTTGAACTTGGGGAGAGTTGTCCTGGCAGTTGCTGTGGCTTACTGACTGCATTGATGCCACGCTGTTTCTGAGGAAATGAGATGGCCGCATGCTGCAACGAAGAGTACCATGAACTGCTATGTAATTCTACATGTGTCGCTACGTCTCTCATGTCTATGTCATTCTGCAGTCCTCACAATTGCAAATTTTGTGGATAGATTTTTTCTTTCTAATGCTGTTTGTCTAGCATATTTAACTACTAATATGTTCCCAGCTAAGTTTCTTTTAGTTATCAAGATAAGGATAACCGCTGGGAGCTTTTTATCTCCGAGTTATTTTTAGGTAGGTTGAATACATATGGAATGCTCAGAGGTATCCTGGGTTATAGGTTTAATAGTGTTTCTGCAAGTTCCTGATCATTATTAATGTAATCTTGAAAATTTTTTAGTGTTTTATGTAGTAAAGAGAAGATCTGGTGTCAGCCTGGAGGAGTTACTCAGTAAGATTATGTATACACTATGTTTGTCGTGATATATTTGCCAACAAAGGGAGAGGAAGAGAGTATGGTCAGAATTCTGCAGATTCTTTGATTTGCAAGAAACCCACCTGCTTTGCTGAAAAATTCCGAGCTTTATAAAAGCTTAACTGAAAATGAGTTAGAGTTGGAGACTTCAGTAGTGTCTTCGGAATTGAAAGCTGGTTATATGTCTCCACTTAGCAGAATACTGTTTGTATCTGCAGTACAGGTGGTGTCCTTGCAATTTCAGTAGCGTCCTTGTCTTAAAACTGCCAGTCTTCTGCCTTGGTTAATACATGCATTCACATTTGCAGCAGGCGTAGTGATTATTCTCCTGTATTGGGAGGACATTTAGATAGCGCTTTAGTTGCCTGTTTGTACAATTAGATACATTTTAAATTGTCCTTAACCTAAAATCTGACTAAAAAAAAAAAGTTGTATGTACTTTCTCTTCTTCTGCCCTCTCTCTAGTACAACAGAACGCACTGCAGAGAACATGCCCTGTCTTCTAGCTTTGCCTTAAGACACCAGTTAGGGAGGCCACCTTCCTCTCAATTTCATCTTTCACAAACTCAGCTAACGTTTCTCTGTGTTGTACGCTTTTGTATCTGTTTCCTTAACTCTCGGAATCAAGGCTCAGTCACCATGTGTGAGCTTGAGCTTTTTCTCCTGACTCATTGAAGTGTTGCAACTGTACTTGAGAAATCTCCAGAAAACTAACCGTTACTTAGAAAAAGTGTTCAAACTTTTTTTTTTTAAGAAAACCAAATTGAACTGTACTGCATCAAACTGGCACAATCTTCACTGTTCTGTCATTAAGGCAAAATACATTTTTTTTTTTTTTCCACTTAGTTCTGGTCTTGTGGTATTTTGTCCTGTAGAGTTTCTGTAGATTTGATAATAAACTGCAGCCTAAGCAATTTTCAGTTTCTGACCATTTCTACACTCAGCCCTAGAGTAATAGGTGCATAAAAGAAAATTCCACTGAAAAATATCTTTTAGGCTAGTCTCAAGAAAAAATTAAAGGAGGAAAAATAGTATTTTGGAGCTGGACTTCGTTTTTTTTTTTTTCTTTCCTTATTCTTTAACAAAATAATCTTTTCCAGGTAGTGAAGTGCTCATGGTTTGATGTGTTCCAAGTTCTTATGTTCTTGTGTTGAGCATCGTATTTCAGAGTGGTTGCTAATGTTGTATTTTTGAATAAGGCTTGGATAATTTTGCTATTCATAGCATTATTACTGTTCATTCTTCTTGTTTTTCACTAGCCATGAGGGGGAAAGATAGCTTTTGAGTTTTTCTTCTTAACTAGGTTGGACTTCAGGGAAGCAAAACTGTCCCTAGGTCCTTGATCTGATCTTGTATTCCTTTGTTCTGTATTTTTCTTGGTCTTGATCTCTCCTTTGAATGTGGCACAGGCTACTGAACAAGGCTGCAACATGGTTTCTTCCAAGTTTCTTGCAGCTGTTTTTCAGAAAAGTAGACTGTGTTTTACCAGAGGCTGTAAAGCATGGGAGATACTTAAGTCTCACCTTACTACAGATTAAGTCTTTTGTCTTCAGAATCTCTTTGACCTGGAAGCACCTTGGAACTCAAGGTATGGGTGTAGGATTGGGCCAACTGAAGCCATGAAGTGTTTGTGTTATTTTGCTGTCATTCTTGCAAGTGAATGGTGTGAACACCAAGGTGGAGATTAAAAACACTTGTGTTAGGTAGTATTGCTGAAAAAGGCAACAGAGGCACAACAATGCTAAGCAAAGGTAGTTTGTGCTGGGTGTTCCCCAGTTTGAAGTGGGTGGCTTGTCATGGGCAGCGTGTTCCCCGGCGTCCCCACCAGTGGCACTCTGGTAGATCACCAAAGACACTTCAAAGATAAGCCAGTCTGATGGGTGGGAAAGTCGGTACAGTGATCGCTGGCACACTCACCAAGTACGTGCCACTTCCAAAGGTGGAAAGGGGCAGAAGTTTTTCAGTTGCCTTTTTATGTGGTGTTTTTTGGTCTGTTTCCTTGGAGGCCACCATGGCCTATGCTGAAGTGAAGAAGGCTTACCTAGGCCCAGGCAGATGAAGACATGGTCAGTTGTTGGAAACCCGAGGGGGTTTCTGTTTACATTTAAGTGGTGATTGATTAAACTGCTGTGGTTTTGTAGATTATTCCGAATTCTTAAACATGTGTAAGCATCCAAAGTCATCTTAATGCTGCTCAGCTTTAGCAAGCTATGAATAACAATTGTTGAGTTGACTTCTCCAGTTCCTAAGGAGAGCCTTGAGACAGTTTGAGTAAATAGAATAATTACTGACACCCATTGTCACCTGTCAGGAGGGTGAAGTTTTGTTGTTTTCTTGTTTCTGTTAACTTTTCAGTGATGAATAATATATTTCCTCAGTCTTGGAGGGCAGCTAGGGGTGGCTGGCATCTTAAATTCTTCGTTGAGGTGGAATCTGTGGCCTTAGCTGCGAAGCAGGTGTCAGAAGGGTGCCATCTGCTAGGTCATGCACAGGGAAGGAAAGTAGAGTCCTGTAAACTGAAATGTTATAGGTTAAAGTTGGAAGGCTTTACTGAAAGGTTGAGATTAAAGAAGCTACACAATATGACTTGGAATAATTGTCATCACCTATGGTAACATGAGGTGGCTGATCAAATGTATTGTGCAACTGTTGTGACATGACATGTTGTATGTAGTCAGAAGTGCAATTCATACATTGTTCCTTTAGTTTTGTTTCCCTTGGAGCTTTCCCAATGCTCTGCTTTGTTTTTGAAAACTCCTTGACCTGGAACTATGCATAATTGTTCCCCCCCACCATTTCAAGTACAGTGTATGTAGTAGACCATATTATTCACACAACCCTGTTTTTTTTTTTCCCCTGTCTTGCGTGGCTTGCTTTTACGACTATTGATATGTTCAATTTCCACAGAAGATTGCAGGTTATCTTGCACTTTCCTACTTGCTTGCACACACCTTAACGAGCTCTCTCTTGTTTTTGCCAGAGATGGTGCGCTGAGTCATTTCCACAAGAGGCTTCTGTACCACTCCGAAGCAAGAATACATTAAAGAATAAAAGGTGTGAAGGTGCACCAGTGTTTTCCTGGCTAGAAAGCTAAGCCCCAAGTGTGAATGTATTGAAGATTTCTAGACTTGGTGGGACAAATATCTCTACCTCCAATTTTATGAATACTGCTAGCTATGGCTGTGGAACTCTGTTTGCTGCTGCTGCTGTTTTGTGGAAGTACTATTTCAGAGGTGCAGCCTATATACAAACCGCCTTCTGGGACGTTGGATTTTGGATTTGTACCAGCCAAGACGTATGATACAGGTGCATACCATGAACCTGGGCCAATAGGAATTTTGTTTAAAATAGTACATGCATTCCTGTACTTAGTGCAGCCAAATACTTTTCCTCAAGGTAAGCAGATAAATATCTTTTTTTTTTTTTTAAATGAAGGTTTGTTATTGGTGCATTCATCCTATCGTAGATAACAGGACATCATCTGGAACTAAATGATATTAAGGGCTTTGTTAGTGTCATGTGTTATGGCCTGGAAATGTGTACAGTTTCATACAAACTAATATTTTTCTGCTAAGCATTGTGTGTGTGTGTGTGTGGAGTTGTTGATGAAAATGAAATGTTGATGAAATTTCACAGAACATTGCTTACATATCTCAAAGCTGTCACTGATGCATTTGAGGCTTTTCTTAGCTGAAACTTTTTCTCATGTATGCCCAGAAGCATGGAGTAGGTGTAAAGCATAAACTGCTTTGTATTTAATACTAAAACTATAAGAGACAGCTCTGAGATTTGCATATTATGATAAACAGTCAGGTGGTTATAATATTATGAGATTTAGCCTAGGAAATGGAAATGTAGCGACTTGAAATAAATTTCATTTGCTTCCATATCTGTGCATCCACAGTCAAGTTTTATATAAGGGCAGTTCCATTACACAGCCACATGTAACTCCTTGTTCTTTTGTGAGCTGAAATTAAGACTTGAAACTGCATTTGTTTTACTGAGATTTTTTTTCCATTCCTTTCCTACTAAGGTGTCTCTTCTAAAGGAAAAGTTAAGATATCAGAGAAGTGTGTGCTTATTGAGGTTGCATTTTGGGAATTCTGTGTGTTTGTGGATGTGGTAGTTGTATCAGTTTAACTTTCCAACATGCTTTTTGTTTCATTTACCTCTTAAAAGAAAATGTTAATGTGTTTAATAGTATTGGCATTTAAAATTATATTGAGGTGAAGTTTTAATAAAACCTAAGAACAGCTTTGGTTTGTTATTGATTCCTTTTGGTGGTTTAGCTGTAACTGTGTACAAAAGAAGTTTTGTATTATTTTGTAGTACATCTTTCAATTTATAAAAGCTTTTAGTAATTTAAAATTTTAAATTATTTGGTGACGTACCTGTATGATACCTGTGAACTATTACTTGCTTGTATTTTTGACATTTCTTTAATAACTGTAGAAGAATGAGCTCAAATGAACTTGAATGACTGAATTCTATTTAGACAAGGGCCCGGAGTTCCAGGTGTTAACCTGGAGAGCAAAAACCTGGCCTGTTCCCTTCAGGGTCTGTCTTCTGAGCTGGTCTCACACAAGGTGTAATGAGGGGAATTGCATGAAGCTGACACTAATGTCACCTTTTGTCAGTGACATGAACAGTGGGATTGAGTGCACCCTCGGCAAGGTTGCCGATGACACCAAGCTGCGTGGTGCGGTCGACGCGCTGGAAGGAAGGGATGCCATCCAGAGGGGCCAGGACAGGCTTGAGAGGTGGGCCCGCGCGAACCTCATGAAGTTCAACAAGGCCAAGCGCAAGGTCCTGCACATGGGTCAGGGCAATCCCAAGCTCAAATACAGGCTGGGTAGAGAATGGATTGAGAGCAGCCCTGAGGAGAAGGACTTGGGGTGTTGCTTGATGAGAAGCTCAACATGACCTGACAATGTGTGCTTGCAGCTCAGAAACCGTATCCTGGGCTGCATCAGAAGAGGCATGACCAGCAGGTCGAGGGAGGTGATGCTCCCCCTCTACTCCACTCTGCTGAGACCCCACCTGGAGTACTGCGTTCAGCTCTGGGGCCCCCAACATAAGAAGGACATGGACCTGTTGGAGTGAGTCCAGAGGAGGGCCATGAAGATGATCTGAGGGCTGGAGCACCTCTCCTAAGAGGACAGGCTGAGAGAGTTGGGGTTGTTCAGCCTGGAGAAGAGAAGGCTCCGGGGAGACCTTATCGCAGCCTTCCAGTACCTGAAGGGGGCCTACAAGAAAGCTGGAGAGGGACTTTTTACATGGGCATGTAGTGATAGGACAAGGGGTAATGGCTTTAAACTGAAAGAGCATAGATTTATATTAGATATAAGGAAGAGATTCTTCACTCTGAGGGTGGTGAGGCACTGGAACAGGTTGCCCAGAGAAGTTGCGGATGCCCCATCCCTGGAAGTGTTCAAGGCCAGGTTGGATGGGGCTTTGAGGAACCTGGTCTAGTGGAAGATGTCCCTGACCGTGGCGGGGGGTTGGAACTAGATGAACTTTAAAGGTCCCTTCCAACCCAAACCATTCTGTGAGTCTTTTGGAGGAACTGTGTCCAGATACCTCTGCTTTTGTGGCCGCTTTCCTGTCATTAAATATGCAGATGAACCATTTGCTTCTCTGTGAGATCTCAGATGTTAGGATTGACATCTGCATTCAACTCTTAGAGTCAGGCCTTTGTTCTGCCTAAAGCCCAGCTTGAATATTTTATTCTCTTACGATTGTGGAAGCTTGATTTCAGTGAGGTGTATACTGTGTCTTTATATTAACAGGAATTTGGTCTGTAACCTTGTATGTCAAATTTAATATTATGTGTCCCAAGCATGTAAATAATCACTGAGTATAGAATTTATGATCAGGATTATAGTCCTGTGGGACTGCCTGTAGTTAAGTTCTGCACCAGGTAGGTGGTGTGAAATCCAGTATTAAAGAGAAGAGAGACATCCAGGAGTAAATCACTTGTTCTTTGCTTGTGAGTTTTGAACATCTCATACCTCTCCCTCCTTCCTCACAGATACTGATTTGGCAAATCAGTTATTTTTAGAAGTTTGGCTTTCAGTGTTTGCACTAGGTGAAGTCCTTTTCCCATGCCCCCACATACCTCACTGCAAAATACAGATTTGATGGATCATGTTGGTTTAAATCATACCATTTAAGTGGTTAATCCCCATAATCTCTTTTGCCATATGCTGTTCTGTTTTCATATTCACTGTATTAATGGTGTAGTTACATATGTGAAATGCCTTTTTTTTTTTAAACTGCCAAATTGAAATAGAGTTAATTCTGATTCAGAGGTGAAAATAAACATAATCACAGAAAGCAAGCCTTCTGACGTTTCTCACTCAAAACTTCATCATTCTGATTGGGCTCGTGCTTCAGAAGAGTTAGCTCCTGGTTGATGCCCCAGTGTTACTGCACATAACCATAACATAGGGGAGAGGTGTGATTTGTGTGCAGGACTTGGCATCAATCACTTAGACCTTTGATCTTAGTAGTCTTATATTTTTTTTCCTAATACTTGGAAGTACTGGATGTTTGGTTTTCCAATCTACTCTTAGTACTTTTAGCTGGGAGGAAAAAAAGTGACAGGATTGTCTAATTGCATGTAGATATTCCTGCCTTTGCAAGTAATTTTTGTGCTTGCAGTATTGCTCTGATGGAGCTGAAGAAGTTACAGTATAACATTCGTACTCTTTCAGCCCCAAGTATGCCTTTTAGGAAGAAAGCTAGTATGATAAAGCAAAATATGAAGTACATCAGAGTCTTTGGGCAATGTTGTTCTTAAAGTATTGGCATGCTGCTAAGCCTTAATGTTTATTTAAACGTTCTTATATGTTACTTAAAAGTTGAAAGGAATAATTTCAAAGGAATAATTTCATCTAAAGAAAACAAAATCCGTCAAGAAATATTTTGCAAGTTTTGTTTTTTTGTTTTTGAGTTAAATCTAAGTGAGTAATTATTTACTCAGTTCTAAATTTGTTCATGCCGTCTGGTTTGTGGACATACAACTTAATTAAGTTTATATTTAATAGGTAAGTTATTAATGGGATTAAATGTAGTGCTTGCGTTAAAGCACAGTAACAGAACCTGGGCAAGGAACTGTAACTCCTTAAGTTTTTTTTAAATTTCTGAATCTTTAAGACCAGCACTGTGATCTTTGGAGATGGCAAGAAACTAGTTTAAAAAAGTGAGCTAGGATATCTGATCGCAGTGCTACAGTGAGTGTAAACAGATTCTGCTTTCAACTCCACCAGTCAAATACTTTTGTCCTCACTGGATGATGCACTGGGGTGAATGGGAGCAAATTAGCTCCCAAGCATAAACGTTTGTGCAGGGAAGCAGCCTCCACTTAGAGTTAATGATACACTGGAGTGGAAAAGACAGTGGTTGGTCACTGGTTTGCTGCCTGGGGCTCAGTAGGTCGCTTTAATCTTGCAGTGCCCTTGTTTCTCCATTTGTAAAATGGAGATGGCAGCACTACTACTCCTTTTGTTGAGGACTGTGTGGGATGGAGCATCGTTATTCTTTCCTGTTAATAGGACCACTTACAATAAAGAGATGATAATAGGAAAATTACAAGTTGCTACTATCCCTCGGCTAAGAGGACATCTAACAACACAAATTGTCAGTTTTTCTGTTACTTAGAATTTGTCATAAACTGAAGCGTTACTTTATTAATAAAGTTAAGTTAGTTCATGGTTGGGACATGGTGCATGTCACCTGTTGTGTTGGAGACCTTCAGATGTGAACTTGGTGTAGACAGGGCATATGGTCAGTGTGATTCTCTGGCTGCTACAAATATCTTATTGTGGCTTTGTCTTTGTTCCCGTGAAAACCAGTTGTTGGCTGCAGGAAGATGATGTTAATCTGAGATTCCACTTGCCAGCAGGATGTGCACAACAAATGTTCAGCTTCACAGCTTTTGTCTTGTAATGAAAGTCTGAAGAGTTCACAAAGGAAACAAGCTGGGAATGAAGCTCCTGCTCCTATTTTTTAGGTGAAATAAGACGAAAACTTACAGGCCTGTTTACCTTACTCCACTCTATCTGAATGTATTGCAGGACAGCTGCGTCACTTACCTTGAGTTACAGCTGCTTTATTCCAGCTTCTGCTTTTTATTCTGGATCACCCCATTTCTGCTGAAGCAGGAATAAAATTTTAACATCAAAAGCAACTGTTGAATGCAGGTACTTCCTGGGCAAAAATATAGTATGAAGAGTTAAATGTAATATTTGCCTGTGAGGAACAAGAACAAACTGGTTTTAAGACCTGGACTACACCTCTAAATTCTTTCTGTTTGTGGAGTCTCACTTGTTGAACAGTTTAAGTATAAGACTGAGGATCAGGACTTGACTATTTTAATGCAAAGTCCTGTCTTTGATCCCTTCTGGTCTTCCTTTCTCACCTGGTCAGCCTTAAAGCTGCTGCAGATTGTGGAGTTCAGCAAGTTAGTCTTGTATTCCCTATCTCTGCAATTAGTACCTCACATGAGTGTATTCAGCAATTAAAACATTTCAACATTAAAAAATCACATAACTTGATGTGAAAATAAACAGTGTATCTGTAGCTAGTATAGCAGTAATAGAAAACGCATATGCAAAGCCCTGTTGTTGTAGGTAGGTTTGAGCTCCTAGGATATTGATTTTTTGTTAATAACAGTGTTGGATGTGAGGTTCTAAAACAAATAATCAAAACACTTTGTCACCCCCTCAGTTAAAAACTCAGTAAATGAGAAATTTTTTTTGTGCATGTGTAAAACTAACTTCTTTGCCTTTTGTAACTATTTAGTTCTTGGTTCTCCATTTCTACTTTAGTTTTGCTTCCTGTTAGTAATAAATCTTCCACAGCTCACCTACAAAAAAATGCATGTGTCTGGATGTTGCAGCATTGGAGCTAAACTCAGCTATGTGTAGCTGGTAATGCCCTTTTGGTTTTTAGACTTGAGGCTTTCCCAGGAATGTTGGGCATGTCTGCACCAGCATGCAGTGAAATGACTGCACTCTGGCTCTAACTTGAGCTCTGACTGACGTGCAGATGCTGCAGTTCAGCAACATAAGATACTGCTCAGGTCCCCAAAGCAATTATGACCTTTTATAAAAACTTAAATTACAGTATCCTTTTTCCAACTGTGTGAAGTCTCAGTTTTAGTTTGGGTGTGAAACTGCACTGATGTGATAGGCTGCTTTTCTGAGCTACTGTTTGACAGCTACCCTCCTGTGCACCTGGGTTGGTTTTCTTGAAGCTTATGTTGGGAGCTGGGTTGGGAGCACAGATGCAATTCCTGGTGCAGGAACTGAGAAGAGGGGAAGAAGAGCAAGACCTGACCATTAGTAAGTTAGCTGTTAGACTGGCTAAGCTGTATCAGGAAATGGCAGTTTCAGTACGCTGTAGAGTCAGCGCCTTCACACTGTGGGGTTTGGCGTTTTTTTTTCCCCTCCAGCACTGTGGCTAGAGCTGTGATGTGAATTTAGAGTAGTAGCTGAAGTGTGTATATCAAAAATGCAGGTTTCAGTGACAGAGGTTATATATAGCAAGTAGTGGTCGTGTCATTTGGGTAGAACTGGGTTAAGAAGTGGGACTTATAGTGCTCTTTTATTTGGTAATATAGTGCTTACATTGAAAGAAATGCCTTGTGTCTAATGTTGGAAATACTGGGGAGGATGGAGCAGAAGGAAGACACAAGATGAATTAGCCTTTTCTCTGCCCACTCGTATACATCTAAGGAAATAGTGTTTAAAAAAATCTTTGCTCATTTCATGCTGGGAAGTTAAGAGGAGCTCTACTTCATGACATACCTACCCATTTAAACAAGGAACACTAAGTATGTTTCTGAAGCAGATTTAAGGCTTGCTTTTTTATTTTCTTAAGCATCAGAAGAGTAATTCCTTTTTCCCTGAACTATTCCAAACTGCAGACTATCTAACAGATTGCTTGTCAAAAGGATTTTTTGTGGACAGGGAGGAGGCAGAGTTTTTAGGGAGCTTATACAGATTATCTACTAGAGGCTACCGCAGAAAGCTACAGTTGCAGACGTTAACTCTTGTCTGATGTCTTCCTGCCCACTTCTTTTGGATTATGTAAACAAGAAATCTCTTTTGCAGACAGGTATTATATGGAACATATGCAAGTCATTTTTTTAATCAGTGTAGCATAGCAGATCATCTGAAATCTTGCACTACACACACATCTGGAATCCCTTCTCGACAGTGTCCTCAGTGCTTGCCCTGATCGGGTTTAATACTGCTTGCCAGCTGTGCCTAGGAGAAAAAGTGCCTTGACAGCAATTGGAAAATGACAATCCAGCTTCACAATTTTAACACTATTATGACAGAAGGGAGAAACTAATGAAAATGGACCTCAAGCGGAGTTTGAGGGAGTTGGGTTACTTTCTGTGGGAAGGGTGTTCAGAAGTGGCATTACTACAGACGGCTGTGGTAACAGGCTGGAGGGCACCTCAAGCAGTGGTACCTCTTGGAGGCTGGATTGTAGTAATAAATAAAATGGGCCTACAGTTGTGTGGTATTGAGACTCAGCTCATATTTCCCAAACCTAAACTGCCTTCCATCCCTTCCAAATTAGACAGCTGTGTCCTGTCTGTCTGTTGGGAATGTTTCCTGGCAAGTGGGTTGGGCATTTTCTGGGTGAGGTACTGCATCAGCTCAGGAAACCTGCTAATGCCAGGCCAGTTCTTGAAACTGTCCTGATCCTGTTCTGTTTGTCTGTGGTCATTAATGGGAGACAGAAGGTATAACCAAAGAGCTTAGCAGCGTTCCCTGCCTCGGTGCGCAGGGAATGAGTTCTGGGTGCAGCGAAATCCAGGGGTGCCGACTACAAGGAAGGGAAGGATGGGAAGTACAGGATGGTGTTGTGACAGAAGGTGGCCTTGTTTGTTTATCGTTCTAGGTAAAGAAGCTTTGTTGATAGGGTTTGTGTATTTTTAAAGAAAAAAGCAAAGGTACTGTGTTCTAAAAATGCATGTATCTAGATAATTAGTACTACTGTGTGGTGTGTGTATTTGGGGTGGGGGTGGTAATGTTAGTTATGTTGAATACTGGCTGAACGGCAGAGCTCAGAGGGTCTTGATCAATGGGGCAGAGTCTGGTTGGAGGCCCGTAACTAGCGGTGTTCCCCAGGGGTCTGTGCTGGGTCCAGTCCTGGTCAACACATTCATCAGTGACCTGGACAAAGGGACAGAGTGTACCCTCAGCAAGTTTGCTGATGATGCAAAACTGGGAGGAGTGGCTGATTCACCAGAAGGCTGTGCAGCCATTCAGTGGGACCCGGACAGCCTGGAGAGCTGGGCTGAGAGGAACCTCATGAAATTCAACAAGAGCAAGTGTGAGGTCCTGCACCTGGGGAGGAACAGCCCCATGCACCAGCACAGGCTGGGGGCTGACCTGCTGGAAAGCGACTCTGCTGAGAAGGACCTGGGAGTGCTGGTGGGCAGCGAGGTGACCATGAGCCAGCAACGTGCCCTTGTGGCCAAGAAGGCCAACGGTGTCCTGGGGTGCATTAAAAGGAGTGTGGCCAGCAGGTCGAGGGAGGTTATCCTTCCCCTCTACTCTGCCCTAGTGAGGCCACATTAGGAGTACTGTGTCCAGTTCTGGGCTCCCCAGTTCAAGAAAGACAGGGAACTACTGGATAGAGTCTAGCGGAGAGCTACAAAGATGATCAGGGGACTGGAGCATCTCCTTATGAGGAAAGGCTGAGACACCTGGGCTTGTTCAGCCTGGAGAAGAGAAGACTGAGGGGGGATCTTATCAATGCTTACAAGTATATAAAGGGTGGGTGTCAAGAGGACGGGGCCAGACATTTTTCAGTGGTGCCCAACGACAGGACAAGGGGCAATGGGCACAAGTTGGAAGACAGGAAATTCCACCTAAATGTGAGAAAAAACTTCTTTACTGTGAGGGTGACAGAGCTCTGGAACAGGCTGCCCAGAGAGGTTGTGGAGTCTCCTTCCCTGGAAATATTCAAAACCCACCTGGACGCGGTCCTGTGCCCCCTGCTCTAGGTGTCCCTGCTTAAGCACGGTGGTTGGATGACATGATCTCCAGAGGTCCCTTCCAACCCCTACCATTCTGTGAGTGTAGCGTGGTGCCTGTATACTAGCAATTACAGTAAAGCACTAAATTAAGCTCTGTGTGCATTCATTTTTCTTAACTTCTCTAAAAGATTGCCCATCCCATTTAGTATCTCACAGCAAAGAGGTAAGCAATTTGGGCATCAACTTGGTCAGAGCCTAAGTTTTGCCTTTCAGATGCCAGTGCACAATTACGGTCAGAGCACACCATGTGAAGAAGGCAGTTCTTTGTGTCCCTCCCTCTGTTAACAGGAAATTTAAACCACTAAAAGCATGAAAGCTTATTTGAGACTTCCAGAACATACCTGCATCTTGTATGGTCAGAAGTACATCTGATCTAGTTGGGGATGTCCCTGCTCACTGCAGGGGGGTTGGACTAGATGACCTCTAAAGGTGCCTTCCAACCTAAACCATTCTATGAGTCTATAAAGAAGGGTGGAACAGGTGTTGGGTTAGCCATATTCTCTGGTAACCTGTATTGTGGGTGAACCTCTTTCAAAATTATCTGTGACTGCAGACATCTTATGGGTTTTCAGGCCACTCTGCTGAGGCTCCATGATTTTCCTGGCTTAACAATGGTAACTACTCTGCTGTCCTTCCTCCCCCTCCATTTTTTACAAGTTTATCAATCCGCATAGTGTTGACCCTCATTCTCTTTTCTATCTTGTAGATCATGGAACTGATAGGAAGAGAGAGGGGGGCATGTCACTGAACTTACTGGAATAATGTTTTCACAAGTCTCTGAGGGACCTCTGAATTCCTTCGTCATCTTGGCTGTTATGAAACATTTTGAGTTAATCATGTGAAACACTGTATGGATGCTGCCTGTTACTGGAAAAGCAGTCATCTGACTTTCTCTTTTCTTTGTTATAGACCATCATAATTAAATAACATTAGCCTAGCCCTCTCATATGTTTTTTGTCTGACAATTTGCTTAGGTTGTCGTTCACAGAGCAACAGACTCCTAAGTCTTGTTCAGTGATGGCTTCTTCTTGAATGATGTCAGCCAAAGTAATAAGAATTTGATAGGTATTTGCAACAAATAATCTTTCCACAGTCCTCATATTCAGTGTTTAACTACATTGAAAATTTTGAGAATTAGAATTTTTTCCTCTACCTTTTTCTTACTATTTTTTTTTGCTTCTCAAGATGCTTTGTGTAACTTTTAGATTTTAACAGAAGTGATGCTTTTGTCTGAGTGAATATGCAGAATTCAAAAATTGCGGGAGGAAAATAAATATATAAGTATTAATTTTAGTGGTTTTTGTTATCCTTTTAACAGTATTAAATCATTACATATTGGTTAAAGCTTTTGAGTATACTTCTTCCTTTTTCCACAAGTGAGTTGTTATCTTGTTAGAAGGGAAACCAGCTGCCATGAATGTCAGCTGTTGTAGTTTAAGCTGACTAATCTATCAGTATATCTATCTTAGTGTAAGCCTACTAGTTACAAAAAAACCCCACAAACCTGCTTTGACACTTTTTTGAAATATACAGATATATTCCTTTTCATCTAAAAACAGTTCTGTGATTAAATTATGACCTGTATTTCATCGTAACATTGTCAGGATATACCACATTATTTTGGTTTTGTGAACTTTAAGCAGGGATTACGGTTGTGAATGTGAATATTCTTATTACTACAAAGTATTGCCTTGGCTGTTTAACTCAGCTGAAAGATGCCTGGGTGTACCTGTACAGAACAAATACAAACTTGAGGCCTAATGAACTTTCTTCAGAGTAGCAACCTTTACTTTTGCTTTGATTTTTGAGTGAAGTAGTGATCTCTGTAGAACTTTGAACCAATATGCATGCCACAGTTATCGAACGTATGTGGAAAATTGTGGCCCTTGCAGAAATGGGAAAACAGGGAATTCTGAGGAATCTCAGTGAAGCTGCTGGAACACCAGTCACTGAGGTAATTAAAAGCTGATACCAGCAGGGCTCCAGTATGTCATTCTCAATTATCTGTGTTCATATTTCCAATAATTCAAGTTACACAATATAGGAGAGGATTTTTTGTGCTTTCCTCAGTTCACAGCAACTTCTGAGGAGAGAAGGGAGTAGGAAAAATGCTGTTGTTCATACAGTCTAAATATTTACTACTTTGATCAAAGTTACAAGTCCAATATGTCTACACAACCCATGCTACCAAGAAGTTGCTCAGTCACTGCAGTGTGCTAAAACAGATAAGCATATACAGTGCACCAAGTTAAATCTTTGCCTGTAATCTGTTGTAAATCCTTACCAGATGGTGGCCTAGAGAGAACTTTAGGTAGCTACTGCAAAGTAAGTGGCAAAAAATAGCTGCCGTGGCACAAACAATGTGCTACAGAAGTTTTGGTGCCTTCAGAAAAAGAGAATGCAGTTTCTGTGTGGAATACTTTTTCAAAGCTTTCTACTTGACTTTGTGTGATATATGCAAATTTATTGCAGCCTCCTAAGCAAAGATTTTTCTAAAGGCTTCTCTCTTTTTGTTCTTTCCAAAACCTCAGCAAGAACAGAACTTTTGTAGCAAAGAACAACTAGAAAGTCCCTGCAAATGTTATTTTCAAAGGAGAAATCTTTCATTCTCGGTGTCCTTTAACAGTCAATATTGCAGCAATTTCTTATTTTCTTTAAACCTTTTCCTGACCAGGCTCTTTCATGTTATCTGTGCATATTGATGGAAAGCAGAATGTGCCTAAACAGAAAATGTGACTGCACTAAAGGAATAAACTCAAGTTTGGGGCAGCTGTAAGGTGTGAGAATTTTCTGTGGAAGACTTAAATTACCTATTTGGTCTTCCTGACTCATAACAACCTTGAGGAAGCTAAATTTGTAAAACTTACATTTTCCTCCATATTTTTTGGAAATTGGAGAACTTTTTGTGTGCACAAATGAAGTTCATTGACTGTTACTATTACCTGATCCACTGCTGTATAATTTCTTCAGTGGATTAATGGTGTTTTCTGTCAGGAAGGGTGCAAAGGGGGTCTCCTCAATTTCATGTTCTGGTTCCTTCAGCAGCTGTTGCTGCCCTGCAATTCCTCATCTTCAGTGACTGCACTGTGCTTAGTCCTACCTGTGCTCTGGTTAAAGCTCCCCCTGGTTAAATTACTCCTACAGTTTCAATCCTGCTCATAGCTGTTCATCTCTTTGTTACTTACTTCGTATTGCAGCTCTACCCCATCTCACGTTGCCCCTCACTGCATCCAGTATAAGCTAAGACTCATTTCTAGGTGGTCTAGTAGCTTGTCCTTTCAACTATGAAAAAAGCAGTATGTGCTTTACAAGTCTGCCAAGAACTTAGAAGTGCATTTAGTATGGTTTTGCTTGTGTCATATTGTGTGCTGCTGGATTTTAAGACCGAGCCAGAGTACTGTAGGATAAGCGTATTTCTCTTGCTTTTGATCAACATGTAATTAAAGAATGCAGAGTCAGAGAATGGGAATGGACGACGATCATGCTGATGAGAGGAAACAGCATACTGAAGGCAGAAGAGGGTGAAAAGGCAGATCATTGTAGCAGTTGAAAAGTTAAAATACTTAAGCAATTTAGTAAGTATTTGTCATTTTTTACTGCCATTCAAACAAGTTCTTCCAGCCATTGTAGAATAACAGGTTCTTGGGCTTCATTTTGCATGTCAGCGGTGAGGTACAGCTGCAAGGTTCCTTTCTTACTTGCCTTTTTTTCTTCTCCAGAGGCACGGCTGATGGTTTAAGGTTATAGTTTTTGCGCATCATTTCTTTAATGCAGGTGAATAAACAGGTGATTGAACAGAGAATTTCCTTTCACCATCTCTGTAGTGTAAGTAGGTGGTCTTGAGTGTGGAATTCAGAAGCGAGGGAAGGTAGGTGTCCCTCAGGAGTTGTGCTCGAAGGGAAGAAGGCCAGAATGGCCTCTTGCGAGGAGCAGGAGGACGGAAGCTGAACCAGCCTGATGTTCCCAGTAACTCAAGGTAAAAAACCTAGGAATTGTATATAGAGAGAGCTTGCCTAAAAGTTTTGGGGAGAATTTATCTGAGAAGGCTGGTTTTTTCTTAGTTTGGGGACAAGGGTTATGGCCCAAGTCTGTCTGAGGGAGACGTTTTGAAGAGGAAGGGGAGTGAACCTTCTGAATCCGGAGTTGGAAAGGAACATCTGAGTGAACGCGTGGATTAGTCTGCTCATTTGTGGACTGAAGTGGTCTCTATTGTGTGGGAATTTGGAAGATCTCACCTCTGAGACTTCCCACTTGGCCTACAGAGTGAGTTTTCTTCTTGCTCTGCGAAAAAAGGACAGACTGCACAGTGAGCAAAGCCCCTCTGCAGTCTCTGCACCAACGTGCGTGGTGGATTCTTTGGCTATGAACATCAGTGAGCTCCCACCTCGCGCTGCAGTGGAACCAGAGCCGAGTGATTGCTGTGTGATGAGGGACAGTAAGAGTGAGCAGAGCTGTTGCGTAGTTATGTGGCAGTAAAGGGTTACCTGCTGAAGGAGACCTCTTCATTGGATGCTGAATCTGACCGTGGTAAAGGCTAATGGCTAGAGGCTTTCTAACTTTAGGGAAGCAACCAAAGCCCCGCTCAAGTCAAAGCAAGTATTTGAAAATGTCAATAAAGTGAACTTGCAGTAGAACTTCCTATAAGATACCTGAAAGATTTTTATCTCTGATGATAAGTCTGAAAGGCTAATATAGCTTTCCTGGTTTTCTTGGACTTACAAGAGTTATTCATTAGTCTGAGTGGACTATTCATTAGAGAGGAGAAAACCAAGCTTGAAGTCATTTTGGTTCATTAATTTTAGACTAATTATTGCTACTTATTTATGACACTAAATGTGGTCAAACTGACTCACATTCAGAGATATGCTGAACTGTTCAGTGTGTGTGTAGTCCATTGACTCTATTATAGGTGGAGCGGAATGGGATGCAATACTATGATGTGCATTAGAATTAGGTAGCATTAAAGCAGTTATTAATTTATCATGTATATTATCTATGTAATTCTCCCCTGTTGTTCTGAAAAAGCTCCATTCAGTGTGACATGAATGCTTCAGTCATGGTTCTTTGCTTGAAGTCCTTTTCAGGATAGAAGCCTAATATGATATATTATGCATAAAAAGATAAATTAATTTCTGGCATAATTTGATTAATGCTGGAATTGCACTATGACTGAATGGGCTCAATGGAGTTGTTTGAGGGAAGATGAAGCATAGCATTCCCAAAGGTTTTACTCCAACTGTTTTCCTGTCACCTAGATTTGAAAAGCTTTCTTGGCAGAAGAATTTGTAACTAATTTATGTTAGTACTTAATAGCCAGAGAGCTTATTTTTAAATCTCTATTATTTTTGCTGTCCCTTCTTGTAGAGCAGTTCTAAGAAGCAGGCCTAGTGCTAACCTCATTTTCTTGTCTGGGTAATGAGATATTGAGTGTATGTACACAATACGTGCACAGTGCTGGAGTTGATGATTATGTTTTCCTAACCGGGGCTTCTCAGAGGTGCTTAATATTTCATCACAAATTGCTCTGGTGAATTAATAGTTCATCTGGCTAGTTAGATTTACTGGGGCAGATGGCATTTCGCATGTGTGATGAGAATGGGAAGGAGCCAGAGCAAAATAGTAATGTAATTAGCTGTGTAAATGAGCCTCACAAGGTAAATCTCTTTAACTCCAGTGATAAAATGTGTTCTGTGCTAAAGCCTTGGATTACTGGTCCTGTGAAACAATGTGTGCAGCTGGTCAAGTTGAGATTTCAGAAGCAATCCCATTAATTTGAAAATAGAGGACACCACTTTTTATCACACCATCCTAGCACTTCTATATTTGAAACAGAAATCAGCCTCAAGGTGGTACTCTACCAGTAATGCAGAAGAGAGTCATGTGGAGTTACCTTAGTTCAATTTTAAATAAAATCTTATTTGAATGCTAGAGATGAGATGTTCTAGCTAG
Source organism: Morus bassanus (assembly GCA_031468815.1). Classification (NCBI taxonomy): domain Eukaryota; kingdom Metazoa; phylum Chordata; class Aves; order Suliformes; family Sulidae; genus Morus; species Morus bassanus. Next base: position 68,208,764 of record CM062570.1, read on the forward strand.
GGAGGAAAGGTGCTTCAGAAAAGCAAACCAAAATCACAGACTGTATTAAACGTGAGCTGAGGTGTCTCTTCGCTACGCTACAGTGAGCAGTGTAGCCATACCTGAAAACATGATGCTTGTGTTTACACAATACCTGGCACAGGACGTTCCCCTGCTTAACCCTTAAGCCGCTGCGGTAGTAACCCTGATTCCTATCGATGTGCGTAAAACCTAATAGGGAGATTCTGATTCTGCAAAACTGCTAAGGCAAGTTTGTGCTTACAGATGCGTGGGTGAGTAACTGCAGGTAATCTTGCTTTCAGTTATAGGCAAAAAATTTTTTATGGGAATATGTATGACTTCCACTTTTAATTTGAAATGAATTAACTCGGAATATGTCTTATCCAGTTGATACTGAAGACTACTGAAGTAGTAAATTCATGGCAAAGACTGGTCAATCACTGTGTGCTGCCTGGTGAGAAAAAAAACCCTGAAGCTTCACATTACTTCTAAAAAATCATTACAAAGTAATACAAGTAGTAAATCTTTATTCATCAGGGAAATCTCACAGTCAAGAAAATTAAGGGGAAAATGGGTTGTGTAATACTGGCTATTGTGCTATGTATGAAAGCTGTATTATTCTCACTATTTAACTTATTCAATCCATGTGGGAACCTTTTGTACATATTTCCAGGCTTTCTTGTTTATTATAAACCTAAAGGTGTTTTAGTTTCTCATGAATAGGCTTTAGAGCCTCTAAATTTCAAAAACACGTTGAAAATGCTCTTTTCTGCATCAGTTTGTGATAGCATATTCGGGTTTATTTCTGTCATTTTCTTTTGACTGGCAGGCTATAAATTATGGAAATGGTATAAATAAAAACTGTGAATCAGGAACATTCTGAGCAAGTAACCAGAGCAGTTTGAGGGTTTTGTTTTGGTTTTTTTGAAGTATTGGTTGTTGTCCTTGGAGATGCTCAAAACCTGGCTGGACATGGCCCTGAGTGACCTGCGGTGGGTGACTGCGCTGAGCCGGGAGGTTGGACTGGATGATCTTGAGGGGTCCCTTTCAGCCTCAGCCGTCTTCTGTTTCTCTTGAGTAGTTTTACATACAAGTAAAACTTGATGTAAAATGTTTTTATTTTTGTTTAATTTTCATGTTAATTTGTGATGGGGACAGACACTCTACTGTAGAAGAATGGGTAAAAACTTTCAACTTCTATTTAACGGGAAAGGCTAATGCTTTTAAAATTGTATCTTGTACTGATTCCTGACAGTAGGAAATGTATCAAAGGAAGCTTTTGTCAATAATAAAATTCAGCTTTCTTACATGGTTCCTGGCAGTGCTTTCACTCCTCCATTAAATAATTTATAATAAAAAGTCAGCATGATTGTAGGATAATTTCAGAATAATTTAGATCAGAAGGGACCTCCGGAGGTCATTGGGTCCAGCCCTCTTCCAAAGCAAGATGAACCTCTGAGTTAGGAGTAGCCTGGAAGTGAGGGCAGGTTGCTGGGGGCTCTCCTGCTTGGCTTCGGAGTAGCAGCAAGGAGGGCGATGCCACAGGCTCCTGGGCAGTCAGCTCCTGCGTTTGACTGCCCACACGCAGACGGTCTGTACTGCTTCATGCCACTGAGGATCACAGAAGCTACTCCTTTTTCTTCCTTCCCATCGCATACTGATTAGAGTTGGTAGAAATTTCTCTTTAGCAGCTGTTCCGCAGTCTGTTGTCACACAGCGCTAAGTGGTTGAATAAATATGTAAAGAGGGTTATTTTAGCCCTTTTCTTCTCCTGCTTGCTAAAAGGCATCTAGCTGTAGTGAAAATTCACTGCATTATGTGTTTTATCCACCAGCATTTCTTAAATTTACTTACTTGGTAGGTATATAGATATAAACAAGAAGACAGAAACGTTGCCTCTGATGAAGAATTAAAAAAATGCCTAACAGCCAGTGTGAATTACAGTTTTTGGGGTTTGCGCAGTTCTGCCTCACATGGCTGTATCTCTCCTCACCGCTGAAACTTCCCGAGAAACACTGATGCTGCCTGGGGATGGGTTCGATGCAGGGAGGACTGTGCCGGTCCCGGTGTGCAAGGTGTCTCAGAGTTGCAGCAGTGGATCAGTTGTGTGTTGCCTATGCAGTGGTGTGTGCCCTTTCCTTCAGCAGTCTCCTGACTCTCAAGGAGCAGAGCTTGAAAGGATTTGCAGGGATCGTAACTCTCTTGCTCTTCCTGGGTGCTTATTCAACATATGTTTTGGGTTTACTTCTGTTACTATGGGATTCAGCCTTATCTTCTAGCATATGTGGTCTTTCTAAAATGAGGTTGCTCGCACGGTAGAGAGTGCTTGATCATCTACTACGAGCACGCTTTCTGCATTTTAGAATCCCATCTGTGGATGATCTGTAGCTGGACACTCCTGTGATACGTTAACAGATTATTTTTTTAATTTTTTAATTGGCAGTCTTGCTGGCTGCAGCTTCCTTGCAGGGAGTACCTTGAAACAGCAGTTGTTGCCTTGCTGTTGTGTGGGGTGGGGTTTTTTTTGTTTTGTTTATTTGTTTGTTTTTTGTTTGTTTTCCCTTGGGCGCAGTTTTCTGTGAGGAGCTCTTCAGGATCTCTTCAGCTTACAGATCAGTCGAGTCCATGCTCCCTCTGCAGGGTCTTGGGGAGGGAGGACTATGGGTGCTGTTAGCTTAGGGGTTTGTTTTCTCAAGCCACATGCAAGATTAGAGAGGCATGAGATCACAGCCCCCGTCAACGCACTGAACATATTTCACGAGTGCTACAGTAAATTCTGAGC